>OY720465.1:730000-1457500 GCA_963082715.1 Harpalus rubripes
TCTAGAAACAAAACAAAGTAATTAAATATAAATGAAGTGTAATCCTAAATGTGACTTCAAAAATATATGATAAGATAACTAATAAATATAAATCTCAAGTATTAATTAATACATTTATATCTTATCTTAAATAAATATTAAATTTTCTTACGTTAACATCAAAGGTTTAATCCTTTTCAAATTTATAACCTTTTCATTTCAAAAATTACCCTAAATATACTTCAAACCTTCTTCTATCTATCCCTAAAAACAAATTTAAAATAACTCTGCCCGTTTTTTAGTTATGAATTTTTAAACTTATATCTGTCAAAAAATACATTGGTTTAGTATAGGGCAAAATACATAGGGTATGTATCATACAGTTTTTGTATTATTATTGAACTTATATAAAATATTAAATAAATAAAACATATTCTGTCTTATGTAGAATTTTCCAGGGAATCTAATGCCGCAACGTACAACTCGATATATCTTTTAGTTTTGGAGATATTACAATTTTTAAAAAATATTGTTAGTTTTATAGTAGTTCCGTTGCTCGAACGGCTAAGAAATACTCAGTAATTTCTAAATTATTCAAACGTAATTTTTGGGCATATCGTAAATAATTAATTAATAAAATATGTTCTTCCTAATGTAGATTTTTAAGAGGAATCCATTACCGTAAAGTTCAAGTCGATAGCTCTATTAATTTTTGAGATATTGAAGAAAACATGTAATTTATATTTCACTTTAAAAATATATTTGTAAAATAAATTTTTAATAAAATTATAGCTTATCTTATAGAAAATTTTACTCATATCCAATGCATTAAAGCCCATGGAATTATCTCTTTTAGTTTCCAAGATAATTAACATCAAAATTAAACAGATAAAGTATATATTTTTAATTTAATAAAAAACTGCATAAAAGCATTTTGCTGCGTCGGAGAAGTCTCTATGTTTTTTACTTTTCGAGATATTGAATTTTGAAAATTTTCTGAGTTTTTAAGCAATAATCAATGAATATAGTTACAATATTTTATAATAGATGGCTCCGTAGGTATTATTTCTGGTTGCAAAGATTACATAATTTTATTTTTACTTGATGTATATATCTTTTAAATACTTTTATACATTAAATGGTAATAATAATATGTTTAATTCAATATAAAAACTATTTAAATAAGTAAATATAATTCCTGATTGTTACATAGTTCATTTTGTTTTTCTATAACATTTGACACCCTAGCACATGTTTAAATTTAAATACATTATATAAAATGTCTAATAACAATAATAACGAAAATACTAGTCAAATTCTTAAAGAATACGAATGGCTGGTATGTATAACATATTAAATGTTACTGTAAAATGTATATGTTTATAATATAAATAAAAAGTATCTAAACATTTTTTTGTTTTCATTTTTTAAATTATAAAAGATACGACCATGTGAATTGTACAAAGACGAATACAACGAATGTACAAGTATTAGAGGACGATTTCATCAATATTTTATTTATGGAGAAACTTTAGATTGCTCTCAATGGAAAAGAGACACAGATAACTGCTACAAATGGAAAGAAAATCAAGATATTAAAGCCGCCGTACGTTTATTGATATTTGTTGTATTATTATTAATTTTATGCATTGTAGGAGTTAATTATTAAGTCTGAACAACAAAGGAGACGTGAAAGATTAAAGGCGCATTATTCTAACAATGTTTGGGAACGTAGAACAACACCTCCCGCAGACTGGAATAAACCATTACCTGAATACATTTCGAGAGAATATGAAAATAGTTATTTGGATCATAAATCCAAAGAAATGCGAGGTGAAAAAGTTCCAGATAGTCCATTTACAGATAGAACCATGTGTGTATTAATGTAATTAATAAATAAATTATTATTTAAATGCATACATGTGTGTTTTTTGTAACAACTGTACTCTTGACAGCTGATTCTTCGCCGGTAACACAGTAACCATGCAATCATGCGCATTATGTTTCATTTTCTCTTTTCACAGTTTTACTTCGAGCATTCTGCAGTAAACATGGTTTGACAGTGTGTCAAAACGTTAAATACTTATTTTTATACGACAATACATTCATTATAGTGTTCATAATAGTACAAAAATACATATCATTGAGTGCAACGAGTTTTCATCGAATAGTGCAATGGCAAATAAAGATGACTATTTAACGGAATATCGTGCATTTTTCGAGGATTTTGCTAACACTGTGGAACCTAATGATCAATTACCTGTAAAATTGGGAAGTTATAAGTTTATTAACTCTGAAGTTGTTGGTGGTATTGTGGATTGGTGCCTGCAGTATTTGAACAGAAAGTAAGTGAACAAAAATACTGTTTTCGCGGTATTTCTAAGTTTATTTTATTTTTACTGTTTGTCATTAATGTTTGTACATATTATTTACAGGTTTTAGTTTAGTCCCCTCCCTATTTAGCAAGATTAGTGAAATATATTGACTAACTAGGAAAAAATAAAATATGACACATATACACATGATGAATGGCTAAAAATATATGATATATTTATATTTTTTTTGTATAAATCAATCCCTGTAATAATAAAGTTATGATTTATTATTTATTTGTCGTGTTATTTAATATAAACAATATATAAACAATGTTTAAACCGATATTACAATAAATAAAATTTTTAACAGTCTGTACATTGATTTAAAAATAAAAATGTATTGTTATAAACATTAAACAAATGTTCATATAATGCTTTAAATGTGAAATAATATACGTGTAATCGATTTACAATAAATAATTTGCATTTTATTTAACATATTTCAAAGTTTTTATTTCTTATCAGTGTGGTTTCATTTGTCGTTGATAACAATGTTTATCTAAGATAATTCTAATACTTTTATTTCAAACTAAAATAAATACATATACACCTTTTCTAAATATTTTCGTAGAAACTGTGGTGTTATCTATTTATTTGCTTCTATAAACATTTTGAACTTACGTATGCATTTATTTTTGCTTACAAGCAATTTAATAAACGTTTATAATGTACAGTATTTAACGCATTTTTATTTATTTATAAATGTCAAAATTCTTTTTAAAATATGTTTTTGGCTCTAAAAAGAACCGATTTAAAATTAAATATTCATCAATTCATATGTTACTGGTCCAGATTGCATTTGTCAAATGATGCTAAAACAGCATAGCACCCTATATTTATAACTTCCCTAAATGAAAAATTATTTCTGCGTTCTGATTGGCTGAAAACCGAGCTGAAAACTTAATTTTAATTTTGTCAATATCTCAAAAAGTAAAAAAAATATCGACTTGTAGTTTTCGCCATTGGATTCCTCGTAAAATTTCCTATAAGATAGACAATAATATGATTAAAAATAATTGATTAACTATATAAAACTAAGCAATATATATTTTTTAAATAATTGTAAATATCTCAAAAACTAAAAGAGTTATCGTGTTGTACTTTGCAGCATTGGATTCCTTGTAAAATTCTGCATAAGAGAAAGAATATTTCATTGATTAATTATTTACAATGTACACGTAAATTAAATTTTAAAAATTTGGGAGTGTTTCTTCCCAGTTCGATCAAATGTATGACCCTATATTGCGGAAATTTTAAACGGTTTGAAATGATTAACTTTAATGATAGTTATCTCGGAAACAAATAATTAAAGAAAGATGCACTTTGAAGCATATTGTAGAGAATTTTATGCTCTTTAATTTAGTATATAACTTGTTTATAGCAAATATAAATGTACATGTAATTTAATTTATTTCCATTTCATGTTTGATTTTTAATTATGACAAATAATTGCGTATTTCTTAACGGTCAACACCTACGCAGTAAAAAATAAAACAAAGGACTAATTATGTAGGTGTATAAACAGTTACATAAGATTAAATAACATATTAATAACTTTAAACAATAAAAATAAAAAACTCATATTCAATAATTATTTTCTTGTACATCTTTTGTAATATTTAAACGGTATTTGAACCAGAGTATTGCACACATATTGCGTTACAAAAGCACTGAACTACTCTTCATGTGCTACTTGTAGTTTCCACTCTGAAAATTTGAGATTTTTATCTCTTTTGTGAAACTAAATATTTTGCAATGGGCCCAGTGGAAAAAAGGCTTGTACGCGTATGAAAAACAAAAAGGTTAATAATTGGTCCACCGCCTACTCACTGCATGAGTCACACACGGTAAAAACATATGAATTGTGAATTGCATTAATACTACAAAGGTTCGTTAACTTACGAATAGAATCAATAAAATGGTGTTTTAGTTTAATGAATTTTATTATAATTTTAGTACAATACATATAATTTTTGTACAAAATATAATAAAACAATTAATATTCTGTATGAAATGGATAATATTTATGATTTTTGAATTCATTTGATGGACAAACTCGTTCATTTCTGTTCAAAGAATCCATATATTTTATTTCATCTTCTGTTAATTCAAAATCAAAAATATTAATATTGTCAATTATTCTGGACTTTGTGACTGATTTAGGTATTACTGCAATACCTAAGGATACCTGAAAAACATGGAAATAAATATTAACACGTTCCCTAAACGGGAAAATTAGAATTGATACCAAATATCTTAAAACTATTTGCGCAGGACTTTTCCCATATTTTTCGGCCATTTTCTTTACGCCTTCATCTTCAACTGTTGGTTGAGGCTTGCCCTCAACACCTAGTGTCTGTTGAGGCCTGCCTAAAGGGCAAAAACCTGTAACAACAATATTTTTTTCATGGCAAAAATTAATAAGCTTTTTTTGATTTAAATTAGGGTTGACTTCTATTTGATTATTAACAGGTGGTATTCTGCAATTGTTCAAAATGCGTTGTATTTGTTCACTATTAAAATTTGAAACGCCAATAGATTTTGTAAGGCCCAAATCTACACATATTTCCATGGCGCACCAAGTTTCTAGATAGTCTATTTCGCTATATTGTGGAATACCGTTTTCCATTGGAATTAAATCGCCGCCTTCCTAAAATAAAATTGTGTGTTTTGTTTGAACACAACTATATGTGCTGTGATTGGTCTATACGTACTTTGAAGCCATAAGGCCAATGCATCAAATATAAATCTAAATAATCTAATTGCAAGTTTTTTAACGATTCTTTTAGACTTGATTCAACCAAATTTTTTGAATGAAACGTATTCCACAACTAAAAAAACAAATAAATAAATATAGTATAGCATTTTTTATGTCCAATATTGTACTTTGCTGGTAATGAATAGCTCCTCTCGTTTTACAGTGCCATCCTCAATTTTTTCTCTTATTCCATTGCCTACTTCAATTTCATTACCATAAATAAAAGCACAGTCTATATGCCTATATCCACAGTCTATTGCATCCTTGATGGCTCGTTCAACTTCGCCAGGCTTCGACTATAATCGGAAAACATGCACAGTCATTCATTTCACAGCACACGTGATGATAAATAAAGAAAAATTAGTTTATATAGTTTACCTTGTAAGTTCCAAGTCCGATTACAGGAAAATTGTAATTGTTGGACAGTTTCAGCACTGGGCTTGCCATTTTCAGGAATTTTCAGAAGCAGAGAATAGTATTGATCGCTGTATATGCCAGATTACGCGTACGACTGAATATATTTAGATAAAAAATTAATAAAAAAATTAGTAGTTTTGCAATGACTTTTAAGATATAAGATAATGACTATTTTGCGGTTTTTAATGATTTTGCTGATTATTAAAACAAATAAATTTGTTCATATATACGCGACTGATATGTTTACTAATTGTACAGGTCATTTCAAAGTTATATTTATATGTATTAGTAACTTTTACTAATGTTTGGTACACCTATAAAAACTTCCTGTTTTTTTAAACATGTTTACTGAGTGTATCAAATTATTTATGCATTAGACAAGACTACGTTATAATAATTACGTTCAAACAGTAGTTTTATAGTTATTTACAATAATATAATTTACATAAAATTTTGAGTAGAACATAAATATATAATTACTATTTATTGTAAATATACAAGTAATTTCTATGCATTGTTTACATCCAAATATAGGTGTAAATATAAATAATGTAATCTAAAATATTTATTTTGTATAAGGCTCAAATTATATTTATAAATAACAATATAAAAGTATCAATATCTTCTGTGTATGTATGGTATCATTGACATATTTCTACGTCAAAATAAATTGAAACAGGTGTACGAGGAACCGGAAATAAACACCGGAAGTAAGGTAATTGCTAGTGCATAACCATAACGACTCATAGACCTAACATATTGCGGATCGCAAATTTTAAAACTATTACATAATTGAAGTAAAATTCTTTTTTGTATTGTATTTGGTGGCTCTGAAAAGAGCCGATTATTGCTGGAAAATGTGCAATCCAGACTTAATTTATTGTAAATAGTATATCTGAAGTAAAAATCCTTTTCATGATATATTTGGCGAACGCCAGTAATTTCTCAAAGCAAAACTTTGTTCTGAATACGTCTGAATCCACCTAGTGCTATTACACCATCCCTAATTCCCAATCCTAAATCTAAGAACAACACGTGTTGTCCGCAAATCTAAGTGAAGCTAATACAAAAAACGGTGGAATCTGTGCCGATGATTCCCGCCCATTCGGGTTGGTCTCGCCTATACACGAGCAAGAGTCAGAGATTTCACGCCTAGCCAGGACACCGTGGTTCCCCCATAGATCATATAACTCAAATATATAACTTGAAGAAATGCAATCTAAGGGCTCGCCACGACATTGACTGAAAGCCTACGTCTCCAAACGAACTCCGCATTCCCGACGACACCGGTATAGGCACATGGGTTCCGTCTGCCACGTACAAAGACGTGGGGGGGTGCCCATGGAGGCCTATGGTCGTGCACCGTGTTCCAACGTTGGCCCAGGCAAAGGACATGCTACTATGCAATATCTAATAACCCACAGTATAATCGCACAAGAGGAATTCAGACGCAACAGAAACAAAGTATCACTTGTATTGAAGTCACTAACATTCTATGAACTAAATAATTTTGTACCTGGTATATATACCCTATATAAATATTGACAAATTATTGTTGAACGCTGATTGGCTGCTGGCTTCCCCCACTCCTTAACAACAATTAATTGTTATATTTTTATTATTATTTTTAAAACTAGAAAAGATATCGAAATGAGCTTTACGGCATTGAATTCCTCGGAAAATTTCCAATAAGATAGACTATAACTTTATATTACAAATATGTTTTATCATGTGAATTCTTGACAGTAATTTTTTTATAAACTATTATTATTATTTCGGAAACTATAAGAGTTATCGACTTGTACTTTACGGCATTGGATTCCTCCTCAAATTTACCATAATATAGGCTATAACTTTATTAAAAATTAATTTTACAAATATATTTTGTCAAGAGAAATATGAATTTTATGTTTTCCTCTATATCTTTAAAAATAAAAGAGTTATCGCCTTGTACGTTACGGCATTGGATTCCTCGTAAAATTCTGCATAAGGAAAAAAATATTTTATTTATTAATTATTTACCATGTAATTACAAATTAATTTTGAAAACTGGCGAGTTGTTCTTCTCCGTTCGAGCAACAATATGACCTTATATTACAGAAAAATTGTAATATTTCAAAAACTAACAAAGATTTTAAATTCAAATTTGGTATTGTAAATAGGCTTAATTGAATGCATTTACTGTAAAATTGACAATATTTAGGGGCTGAAATTATGTGTAGTTTACATGAAGAATTTTTTGAAAATCATCAATTTATACACATATATTTAAATAAATATTATACTGAGTCATTGTAATAAAGATATTCATCTATTATTACGTAATATATCTTGCGAATTTCCTGTATAAAGTAGTAATTAATGTATTTAAAAAGATTAGAAAATGCCATGACCTATAAATGTTTATTTAATTGTTTTCTGTTGTCTTTTGTTATCCGTATGTTTATTTTTTTTTCAGATCATGTCCGTCCACTCTTGTAGGCCCTTTGGTAAAAATAACAATCGACGAAATTCGACAGGCTTGCAAGAAACACCCTCTAGCTTGCGGTTTTAACCCAAATGAAAATGGTAGGTATATAACAATAATATATTTCATTCAATCATTATTTAATTTTCCATGATCCATTAAAAATATATATGTTTAAAAAAGATTTGTTCTTGAAATTCAACATTAATAAATTATTTGCATTTACCGCAAATCTGCTGGATTTTTGCCGGCAAGCGACGCGTATGTTGCCGGTAAAATTACAATTTTTTTAGGGCAAATACAAGTTTAATAATTTTTTATACAATTTGAACAAATTTAATAAAAAGAATGTATATAGACTAAACAATCCATGTAGATTTCAAATTTTGAGCCAAAATTAACATATATCATTTATATTTCAAGATACATAACAATAAACCTATTAAAAAATATTAATTTTTCAGTTTACGAGCCATTAAAACTTATGCAAACAGTCATGGGTAAAGTGAATGATATATGTCTAAGATATTTAGACAATGCCCAATTGGATACATTACCATGTCCGTCAACTTTAAAACCACCGAAGGTTTCAATATGTGCATCCCGTAACACCAGAAGACGAATGGAAGACCGACATGTTTTCATACATGACATCCATTCAATGTTCAACATTCCAGTAAGTATTACACTTAAAAATTGATATGACTGGAAGGCTAGTGTGTAAGGAGAAAGAGTGTCGCACGGATTGACGACTCCACAACAGGAAAAATGATCCTGGAAGTAATATATTTCTTTCATTTTTAGGATACGAGTCCAGCTAGCTATTATGCAATATTTGATGGTCACGCAGGATCAGACGCAGCTGCATACAGTGCAGCACATTTACACCAGTATTTAGTCGAAAGCACAGCTTATCCTACCGAACCCGAACTAGCCTTAAAAGAAGCTTTTTTGAGGACAGATGAATGCTTTTTGGAAAAAAGTCGCATAGAAGTATGATTTAAAAAATGTTAAATTTCTTTTGTAACTATTTGTTTTTTAGAATTTTCGTAGCGGCACCACTGCCGTTTGTGCCCTTTTGTGCCCAAAACAAGAGACACTCTACGTGGCGTGGGTGGGAGATTCTCAGGCCCTTTTGGTCAACAGAGGGAAAGTTCTACAAATTGTTAAACCACATAAACCAAGTAGAGAGGTATATATATTTTTTGAAACTTTGGATTTTTTTGACATTTTTTTTATTTTAAGGACGAAAAAGACCGTATTGAAGCTAATGGCGGTTGTGTTATGTTCTGGGGCATGTGGAGAGTTAATGGGCAACTTGCTGTTTCGCGGGCAATTGGTAAGATATGGTAAAATGAAGAAAATTTACCCGAAACCTTACCATATCCAACAAAATACTTTAAGTCCTTAATTTTAAGATTTTTGAAGGCGAATTAAAAAATAAATATTCCTTATGTGTTATACCTTTTACCCTAAAATGGATGTATGAATGTTTGTATGTACATATATAATAATAAATGCATTTTATTTTTATAAATAAAGCTTATTTATGCGTTTCTTATTCTTGGATTCAGGACCATATATATTATTTTTTATCAAGCTTGCATGCGCGCAGTGAATATATGAATGGGAGATCCATTTTCTAAATCCCTACTTTTTAAAAAAAATGCGATTACAATTTGTTATATTTTTACCGTGTAGGCGACCTCAAACTCAAGCCCTACGTCACAGCAGAACCAGATATAGTCGCAGTACCCCTTGACGGTAATGAAGAATTTCTTATAATGGCTTGTGATGGACTATGGGATTTTGTGAGTGAAGATGACGCAGCTATCGCCGTTTACAAGCGAATTAAAGAAGACCCAGGTTAGTCAGTTGATGATCTATTGAATTTATAATAAAATTGACATATCCAAAATAAGGTATATGAAGTAAAAATGAAGTATTTGTTATTGTATAATGCATAATTGAAGTAAAATTCTTGCTATGTATTTGGTGGCTCTGAAAAAAGCCGATTGCTGCAAAATGTGCAATCCGGACTTTATTTATTGTAATCCTCATCATTTATTTACTCTATGTACTTAAACGGTATACGAAATATTGCAACTTGTATTAGTCCTAAAATGTACAACACTTTGAGAACCGTAGTCTCTTGTAAATGTAGCGTGTTAGTTACGAGTTCTAAGCTAAACCTAACCTAAAATTACAATGAAAACATTCGTTGCGACGTTTCAAATTCAATAATGAATCTCTCATATGTTTGTTGCCCAATATTCCTCAAATTTGTACTGTACCTCCCTCAAACCTTCCGCTGTAACATATCCAAATCCCAGTCGCATCCAATTTAGGGTCTGGCAACTACAGACCTGGGGGTCTGAATTCGTTGCGACGTTTCAAATTCAATGATGTACCTCTCCTATGTTTGTTGCCCAACATTCCTCAAATTTGGACCGTACCTCTCTCAGACCTTCTGCTGCAACATACCCAAATCCCAGTCACACCCAATTTCGGGTGTGGCAGCTACAGACCTGGGGTTCTGAACTCACCGAAGTCATAAGGGTGTGTGATGCACAAATACGATTTTGGCGATGTTGCAACTGGTGCGCACAAAAATATCCAAGTTAGTTATTTGTAATAACATGAGATAATATTCTTTCTTTTATAAAAATTGGTGGCTCTGAAAAGAGCCGATTATTGCTGGAAAATGTGCAATCCAGACTTTATTTATTATAAATAGCATATCTGAAGTAAAAATCCTCTTCGGGATATATTTGGCGAACGCCAGTAATTTCTCAAAGCAACACTTTGTTCTGAATACGTCTGAATCCACCTAGTGTAATTACACCATCCCTAATTCCCATCCTGAATCTAAGAACAACACGTGTTGTCCGCAAATCTAAGTGACTCTAATACAAAAAACGGTGGAATCTGTGCCGATGATTCCCGCCCATTTGGGTTGGTCTCGCCTATACACGAGCAAGAGTCAGAGATTTCACGCCTAGCCAGGACACCGTGGTTCCCCCATAGATCATATAACTCAAAGATATATCTTAAAGAAATACAATCTAAGGGCTCGCCACGACATTGACTGAAAGCCTACGTCTCCAAACGAACTCCGCATTCCCGACGACACCGGCATAGGCACATGGGTTCCGTCTGCCACGTACGAGGACGTGGGGGGGTGCCCATGGAGGCCTATGGTCGTGCACCGTGTTCCAACGTTGGCCCAGGCAAAGGACATGCTACTATGCAAAATCTAATAACCCACAGTATAATCGCACAAGAGGAATTCAGACGCAACAGAAACAAAGTATCACTTGTATTGAAGTCACTAACATTCTATGAACTAAATAATTTTGTACCTGGTATATATACCCTACCTAAATATTGACAAATTGTTGTTGGACGCTGATTGGCTGCTGGCTTCCCCCACTCCTTAACAACAATTAATTGTTATATTTTTATTATTATTTTTAAAACTAGAAAAGATATCGAAATGAGCTTCACGGCATTGAATTCCTCGGAAAATTTCCAATAAGATAGACTATAACTTTATATTACAAATATGTTTTATCATGTGAATTCTTGACAGTAATTTTTTTATAAACAATTATTATTATTTCGGAAACTATAAGAGTTATCGACTTGTACTTTACGGCACTGGATTCCTCATAAAATTTACTATAATGTAGGCTATAACTTTATTAAAAATTAATTTTACAAATACATTTTGTCAAGTGAAATATAAATTTTATGTTTTCCTCTATATCTTGAAAAATAAAAGAGTTATCGCCTTGTACGTTGCGGTATTGGATTCTTCGTAAAATTCTACATAAGATAAGATATGTTTCATATATTTAATATTTTTTATAAGTTCAATAATAATAAAAATGTCTAATGCATGTACCTACCTCATGTATTTTGCCACCTATAATTTTTCTTTAAATATATTTAAAATATCTTATTGCATATATTAATTTATTTAATTCATGCTGAAAATCATTAAAAATCATCCATTTGTTTCATAAATGTATAGAAATAAACCATAATATGCTCAACCTAATTCTACTGCACTTGTAAAGAATTATGTAGTGTGTCAGGGTAGTCATTCTGAGCTCGTAGCTATACGTGTTTATTTCCCCGTAAGACCAATGCATTGTGCATGTGTTTTGATATTCACTACTTCAGAGCTCTGTGATTGGCTGAACTAGTTTACGATAGAGATTGCTATTGAATTTTGCCCAATACTTAAAAACTCGGAAAATTTTCAAAATTCGATATCTCGGGAAGTAGAAGAGATATTGACTTCTCCGACGCAGCAAAATGCTCAGAATTTTATGTAGTTTTTAATTATATTAAAGAATATATACCTTAATTTGGATGTGACAACTGTATTTGATATGAACAATGTTCAAATTTGATATTATTTATCTCGGAAACTAAAAGAGATAATTAGATGAGCTTAGCGGAATAAAATAGGCTATAATTTAATTAAAAATTAATTTTTGAAATATATTTATTAAAATGAAATATTAATTTCACGTTTTCCTTGATATCTCGAAAAGTAAAAGAGTTATCGACCTGTACTTTGCGTCATTGGATTCCGCATAAAATTCTACATAAGGACAAAAATATTTCATTTATTATATATTAATTATGTAGCCACAAATTTTGAAAATTTGGGCTTCGAGTAACAATACGACTATATATTAGAGAAAATTTAAAATATTTCAAAATGTAAAAAAGATATTAAACTGAAATTTGGTATTGGAAATGGGCTTAAAGGAATGCATTTACTGAATAATTAACAATATTTTGGGAGTAAAAATAGGGGTAGTTTACATGAAGAAATTTTTGAAAATTGTACATATTTCAGAAACTGAAAGAAATAGCGCCCTGAAATATGAAAATATGGAATTTTCAGGACATTTTACATACGATATGATATATTTTGTAGTAAAACTTTTTTATTTAAACAACAAAAATTATGTTTAAAATATATATTATACAATATTTCATACTCTATTAAATTTATAGGATAAACAAATTTCTATATAATGGTAATAATTCAAATTCTTTCTAATTGCTACAAATTAATACTTTCTATCCATTGTTATAATTTCACATTCATTGGATACATAAATACTTTAATTTAGATATATGGCAGTTGTATTCAATAACAATTATAATTTTGTATTAATCATATGTAAACACTGTTTTATGATGGTGTTGGAAGGGTGTTAACAGTGCTTTATAATCCTCAACAGATGAGAGATAAGGGCGTTAATCCCTATTGTTAAGGGATGATGTACAGAAGGGTTAAATTATAATAAGGTCTATTTGCCCTAGAGACATACATATTTTAATCAATATTTCAGTTTATTTTTTGTATATTATTGTTTTTTTCTATGAATATACTTTGTTGAATATCTTATGTAGCTTGCCCGGTACCTCCCGCCAACTAAATATACATAATGTAGCCATAAATTTATAACAAAACCATTGTTAGCTCATTGGATTTAAACCTCAATTCCAAGGTCAAAATTCTCGTTGTATATGCACTGAGCTGCAGTACAACAACCTTCATGGGCGTAGAATGCATAAAGAAAACGTGGGTGTACTTCCCACTATTAAATAATTATAAAAATGTTCTTTAGTAGGTAGACAATTTTTAACAATAAACATTATGTCTATTTTTATCTTAAAATGGTTGTACTTAAAATAATACATAATTCAAAATGTGTCCAAATGTGCGTAGTTAATCACTGAATATATAAAAAATACAACATTTGTTTGATGTTAAAATAATGGTAGAACCACCAATAATTATTAATTTAAATGGTTATTATTATATTAGAAAGAATAAACATAGTTGAAATATTTAGAAGTGTTTAAAACGGTAAAAAGTACTTGTTGAAATATTCTAATTTGAATAAATTAGTTACACTATTATAATTTTTTATTAGAAAAATAGGAACAATTCTTTAAGTGAATGGACGTTAATGTATATAATTATTAAGTAGTCTAGACAATATAGCACACCTTTCATTCATAAAGTGCATGAGTGGAACAATAATCTACTATTATAAATAATTTTTATAATGTGAAATAAAAATAACATGTATTTTTTATGGGATTATCAAATTAAGAAAAACTGTTATTATCTCAAAAAGTAAAAGACATATCGCCTTGTACGTCGCGACATTGGATTCCTCGTAAAATTCTCCATAAGATAGGTTATGTTTCATTTATTCAATATTTTTTATAAGTTCAATAACAATTAAAATATATGATGCATATTACCCTATGCTATCATTAAAAAATCACAAGTATTGTTGTGAAATATAACCAACCAATGACAGAGCTCCAATAATGTGTTTGTCTTCAATACACGTTTTTACTCTTGTAAATGTAGCATGATAGCTACGAGTTCAGAACGACTACAACTACAACACAAATTTCAAGGATGTATTTCTACTCCGTTCGAGCAATAATACGACTCAATTTTGCAGAAAAATTGTAATATTTAGTAAACTATAAAAGATTTGGGATTAATATTACGTATTTAGTGTAATTTTATAGTAAAGCATTTTTGGAAGAAGTTACAGTCTTCTACGAGTGAAAATAAGGATAGTTTATATGAAGAAATTTTCGAAAAATTAAAAAAAAAACATTAAATATCATGTTTTTAACATTTATTTATTAAAATAATACCAGGATAGTATTTATAAATTAATAATACATAAGAATATATTACAAAAATTTGCATATAATGCGAAAAAAAACTATTTTTTAATTTCGTCCACCCATCCAACTTACTCCAGCGCTCATAACAGCTTAACCGCGCATCGATTTCTCTTCCCCTAACTGTAATTCTTCGCAGACTATACGGGGGAATCGTGTACAGTCACCACTACAAGTATAATGTACAGTATTTTGCGTCTGACTCATTTCACTCGTTGACGGGCTGGGAGAAACACGTGACTAGCGCCTGGAAACAGTTGAATATTAGTGCTTATTTACTGTCGGGTGGTTTGTACAGTGAGTGCGAGTGTTAATGGTGAGTCAAGCCGTGGACTGTGACAGTGAAAATATTTTTTTTTACAAGAAAATAAATTATTAATGATTTTGAATTTATGCATTTTTATTGTAATGTATTAATAAATATTTATTAATGATTATATGGGACTGTAATTTAAGCGTACACGGTTAAAATATTATTGATTTTTTATAATGACCATCTGTCATATTGTGCCATATGTCATAGATACGATACTGTACAATAACAGTGTATTTTTGTATACATTTATGTGTTATATAGGTATTTTGGTTTTAATTATTAATCTCGAAAACTTATGTTGCGGCATTGAATTCCTCATAAACTTTTCTATAATATACACTATATTTCATTAAAAACATACTCGGATATAACGAATATTTTGATGCAAAATCCAAATAGTACTATAGATATTTTGTAATACAATAAAAGTTTTCATTAGAAATCTTGAAAACTAAAAGAGTTATTGACTTGTACTTTACAACATTGGATTCCCCATAAAATTCTCTATAATATATACTGTATTTCGTTAAAAATATACCTCGCATGTAACGAAGAATTAATATCAAAATTCTATATGTACTCGTAAAACTCTATTGCTCGTTTCAAATTATTTTGGTTCAGTAAATCTTAAGAGCTTTCATGCAATTAAAAGTTCTAAGCGCAGCTTTAAAGCTCGAACATTCCTTTGATCTTTTACAAAAAAAAAAATTATATTGTAGACCTTCAAGAGTTAGTCATCTGGAAATATAAGAAAACTTATTTTATATTGTTTATTATTTCAGCCTTGACTGGAAGTCTTGAGGTTGCAAAATTATTCATTCGAAAGAGTAATTCATTTAGAACTAATCTAGATTAAATATTATAATCATTTTCTAGTAATATAACAGTTTTTAAAACTTATATAATTGTACATATTATATATAATTTTTTTGAAATATCTTGTGACTTTCAACGTTCGTAACTCGGGAACCGGCCATTGTTAAAAAAATCGTACGATACATGAACTTAAAGAGAATTTTATGCTGAATTCAAATTTTCATCGCCCATTATGGTAGCTTTAACCGTGTCCGAGTATAAGGCGAAAATATGCGAAATGAAACGATTTGAAAGTTGAACAAAGTAATGGGTACCCTTTTTGCATTGAAATATCATGTGACTTTAAGTTTCCGTAAATCCGGGACCGGCGCCCATAAATTATTGCATGATACATGAAAAGAAAGAGAATTTCATGGAGAATTCAAATTTGCATTGCCCATTCTTGTAGCTTTAATCGTGTCCAAGTATAAGGTGAAAATATGAAAAATGGCACGATTTTTTCTATTACCATATCTTCAAAATCAACACAAATCAATACAAATTTGCTAATTAGACCCCAGCTGTATAAAAAACGCAAATAAGTAATTAAATCAGGCTGTACAGTAATTACTAAGACTACGGTCCAAGACATTGCATGGTCTACTTATCTATTCAAAGCACAAGACATTCTCTTAGAATTTCTCAGCTATTGTGTGGTCTAGAATGTCTAGATTATAGATTACACCCAGATCTGGGTGTAGGAAAGGATAGACAGTCATATAGAACAGTTATACATAGTTCAAATTTTAATTGAAAGTATAAAAGAAAATAATTTTGTAGGAGATTAAATTGATTAATTCGTATAGAAAAACTATTATAAACTTAAATTAATGGATCTTTAATTGGATTATAGGCCTACAAAAACTATAATTCACTTGAAAACTAGTTAATAGTTTAAGTGATATTTATTACAGTCATTCAATTGGACAATAATTTAATAAGTTGTATGCATTATAATTACAAATTTTCACATTGTAATATATGTTTACGTTTTAGTAATTAGTAAAAATCTCGAAAAGTAAAATGTTTAAAAATTTAGTTAATTTCTTTATATACCAACCAAATTATAAATATCGTGGAGGGGGAACCTATTGGCCAATCAGAATTTAGAAACAAATTATAATAATATTTTTAATTTTTTAATAATATTTCAAAAACTATTTATTATAAGGATTTAATTTTGATAAATTTGGATTCCCTGGATAATTTTCTAAAGGATAGACTATCATTTATATTAAAAATAAATTTTAAACTATTTTTTTAAACTGTAATATTTTTTGAAAATAATTGCAAATATCTCTGAAAATAAAAGAGATATCGACCTGTATGTTACGGCATTAGATTCCCCATAAAATTCTATATAAGACACAATATATTTCGTTTAATACATAGCTCGGATATAACGAATAATCAGTGTTAAACATTATTAATATTTTTATGTTTTGTGGCAGTAATTTCGAATATTTCTATAATATAAAACTCTTCAAAATTATTCTTCGTAAGTCGAAGACACATCGTAAGTCGTAGATTTCTTCGTCAGAGTATCCCACGAGCCTATAACAGGATAAACAATGCGTTTCTCATCATACATTTGTCTATTTTCGTACTTTCAAAGTAGCTATTGTTCACCATATTAAATGCGGTTCATATTCCATTCTATTTTAACTGTGTCCGAAAGAAAGGTGTTACTGCCACGTACAGACATCGAGGAATGTATAAGACCTTGAAAACATCTGAAACGTGACGGTCATTGTCATGGTTACTGCACATTAACTATTATAGGATTACTTGATAATATTCTTATAGGATAAATGTATTTAAAAATTTAGTTAATTTCTTTATATGTTAATATTATTATAAATATATACTATAAGACGAACATATAGCTATAACGAAATTCGTGTTAAGCGTATAGGTACCCCCAAAATATGCAGAATGATATTTATTTATTTTTTTAAATATCTTGGTTTTACAATATTTTAATTTTATTTATTTATTTACAGGTAAGTCCAAATATCTGTACACTGTATTCTGCATCTAAAATGTAAGTCAAATTACATAATATTTATTTATATTAACCTTATTCATGCATGTATTTTTATATATCTTTGAAATCTCTTTTAATGTTTATATGACTCATAAACGTAGGTATATATATATTTGTTAGCGTATTTTCCTTTCAAATATGATTCATATTATTTATTTTATACTTGAATAATTAACCTTTAGTTCTATTACATTGAAAATATAAAAAAGTACATTAAATAGCTAAAAAATTATATTACTATTTTTTGCCTTGTCTCCGACTTTAAATTTTATTAAATTACCTAAAAATGGGTAGAGCTACAAACGCGGCACCCAGATTTTTGAAATTTACGTATCTTGTTGCATGTACACCCAAAATTTGGTTACTTAATAATTATAAACACAGACATTGTGAATATTTAAATTTACACATCAATTTTCAAAATTTTGCTGAGAAACATATTACAATCTAAAAATTCATAGCACCAAATTTTGGGTATATACGTAGTAAGACCCGTAGATTTCAAAAATCCATGTGCCAGGTTCGTAACTGTACCTATTTTTGGGTGGTGAAGCATTTTCCAGAAGAACTTTACAAGAGAATTTGTATAACAAATTTGTTTCAAATTTTGACACTGCATTTTGTATATTTACTATGATTTTTATCAGACAACATAAAGGATGATATATTTATATTTTTCCTATAAATATGTATCATTTTAACTGCACAAGTTTTCGAATAAAATCTTAGTAGGTAATAAAAATGCCACAATATTTTAGATAGCTCAATAAAAATTTACCCCAAAGATTTGGACCCCTGTATGCGCGCTATTGTCTCACGCGCCCTCACGTACACTCACGCGCAAATTCACGCGTGACATGTGTATTTCACGCGCTGAACAACCTTTTGTTTTTTATTAAGCAAGTAAAAAATGAGGGATGAAAATAATGATGCAATTAAAATTAAATTATTTTATTTATTGAGTTTGTTATAACGTTAAAGTAATTTGTTATAGTATTTAGTGCCCTAATGGCATTTGCAGCCCTTATTTGTCCCTTCAAAGCCTTTGAACAAATACATTAAGTGCGAACGCTAATGCGCTAATATTTACTCATGGCCTTAACAAGTGCCAATCTATTCCTATGGTTACACAGTAAATAAATTAAAGTATAGTGTGTATATTATACGACGATAAATGCATAATTGAGTTAATATTCTTTTTCTTATAATAATTGGTGGCTCTGAAAAGAGCCGATTGCTGGAAAATGTGCAATCCAGACTTTGTTCATTGTAAATAGTATATCTGAAGTAAAAATCCTTTTCGGGATATATTTGGTGAACGCAAGTAATTTCTCAAAGCAACACTTTGTTCTGAATACGTCTGAATCCACCTAGTGCTATTACACCATCCCTAATTCCCAATCCTGAATCTAAGAACAACACGTGTTGTCCGCAAATCTAAGTGACTCTAATACAAAAAACGGTGGAATCTGTGCCGATGATTCCCGCCCATTTGGGTTGGTCTCGCCTATACACGAGCAAGAGTCAGAGATTTCACGCCTAGCCAGGACACCGTGGTTCCCCCATAGATCATATAACTCAAAGATATAACTTAAAGAAATACAATCTAAGGGCTCGCCACGACATTGACTGAAAGCCTACGTCTCCAAACGAACTCCGCATTCCCGACGACACCGGCATAGGCACATGGGTTCCGTCTGCCACGTACAAAGACGTGGGGGGGTGCCCATGGAGGCCTATGGTCGTGTACCGTGTTCCAACGTTGGCCCAGGCAAAGGACATGCTACTATGCAATATCTAATAACCCACAGCATAATTGCACAAGAGGAATTCAGACGCAACAGAAACAAAATATCACTTGTATTGAAGTCACTACGCTCTATGAACTAAATAATTTTGTACCTGGTATATATACCCTCCCTAAATATTAACAAATTGTTGCTTGACTCTGATTGGCTGCTGGCTTCCCCCACTCCTTAGTAACAATTAATTGTTAATTTTTAGATAATTTTTCAAAAATTAAGAAAAATATTGATTTATACTTTGCTGCATTGAATTCCTCGGAAAATTTCCCTTAAGATAGAATTTAATTTTATTAAAAATATTTTTCTTTTAGTCAAATGTAGAGCGATTAAAAATTTAACATAATTGTTAATATCTTTAAAATTAGAATAGTTGTCAACTTGTACGTTGCAGAATTGGATTCCTCGTAAAATTCTGCATAAGATAGTATATGTTTCATACATTTAATATTTTTTTATAAGTTCAAAAATAATAAAAATGTACCTATCTCATGTATTTTGCCACCTATAACTTTTCTTTAAATATATTTAAAATATCTTATTGTATTTATTAATTTATTTAATTCATGCTGAATATCATTAAAAATCATCCATTTGTTTCATAAATGTATAGAGATAAACCATAATATGGTCATCCTAATCCTACTGTACTTGTAGAGAATTATGTGGTGTGTCAGGGTAGTCATTCTGAGCTCGTAGCTATACGTGTTTATTTCCCCGTAAGACCAATGCATTGTGCATGTGTTTTGATGTTCACTACTTCAGAGCTCTGTGATTGGCTGAACTAGTTTACGATAGAGATTGCTATTGAATTTTGCCCAATTCTTAAAAACTCGGAAAATTTTCAAAATTCGATATCTCGGGAAGTAGAAGAGATATTGACCTCTCCGACGCAGCAAAATGCTCAGAATTTTATGTAGTTTTTTATTGTATTAAAAAATATATACCTTAATTTGGATGTGGCAACTGTGTTTTTGGCATGGGCCATGTTGAAATTTAATATTATCTTGGAAAGTAATAATTATATGAGCTTTGCGGCATTGGATTCCTCGTAAAATCCCGTTTAAGATAGACTATAATTTTATTAAAAATTAATTTTACAAATATATTTTTAAAGTGATTTTTTGATTGTCATGTTTTCCTTGATATCTCGAAAAGTAAAAGAGTTATCGACTTGTACTTTGCGGCATTGGAATTCTCATAAAATTTTGCATGAGAACATATATATTTAATTAATTAATTATTTACCATGTAGTCACAAATTAATTTTGAAATTATTTTGGGTATTTCTGCGCCGTTCGATTATAAATATGACTTATTATTACAGAAAAATTGTAATATTTTAAAAACTATAAAAGATATGGAATTGAAATTTGGTATTGATAATAGGCTTAAAGGAATGCAAATAGTATGAAATTGACAAAAATATGGCTTTGAAAATAGAAGTAGTTTACATGAAGAATTCTACGTATATAGTATGCATTTTAAAGGCTTCTAAGCTAACTAAATTATAGTATGCAACTTTGAAGGGTTGTTTTACAGCTTAATTACAGCTTAAAACTGTTACATAATTCAATTAACATCTACAAACTGTATATATAATTTATATTACAGTAAAATGCAAGTAAAAATGTATTTTCTTTGTCAGAATAAATATAACTTAATCTCCGTAATGTACGGCATTAATTCAAATATATTACCCTATTTTGGGTGTGACTATATGGGGAATATCTTAATTTATTTATCTAGTGAGTCATGATACTGTAACAGAAGAATATTGGATCAATACCATAGTAACTCTGTCATCCCATTAATACAGAATGCATGTTCGACTCTCAATCTGTCAGTTGTGATTTATTTTTCGAGAGAAATGGAAAATACATTAGCTTGTATGGTCATAATAGTCTGCAAAACTAATTTAGCATGTCGTCCATACAAACATAAATAAATACAGACAAAATGAGTGACGCATAATTATTGTGCATATCTTTAAGATTCGAGTTCAGAACGACTACTCGTACCTACCACAAAATTTGGAGGTAACATAACGTGCCCAAAAATTTACTTTCAAAATATGATACAGTGTATAACTGAATATAATAAGATGCACTTGAGTTCTATTATTAAGTAATATTTTTTTAAATACGTAACTATGTAACAGTATCTCGTATACCGGATATACTTTTTTAGCTGCCAAATGTCGCTGTATTCACACTTGTCTTATTGCGGTGTGAAGTTAGTTGGTTTCACTTCCTTGAAGTACAATGAACTATTATTACTCGGCCTAAGGCCATAATATAATACAAATGAAGATAGGTACATACATTTGCAAAATATATAAAATTGTACGACACATTTAATCTCATTATTGTTATTTAATATGATAATTGTTAATTTCAATTCAACTTTCTCAAAGCTTTAGAGTACAATTGGATCAAGATTAGTCATCAGTATTTTTATATATGACACAGAAACGGAATGCATTTACATACATACGCACTCACATACTTTCGCTACATACAATGAATGCAGTTACATTCTTTCTATATGACTCATCACATACAGTTCAAAAATATACGCATTTTTTTCGTATAAAAAACTGAAAATAATTGCAAAAGTAAGAGAGGTATTGACTTGTACATTGCGGCATTGGATTCCCCATAAAATTTCCTATAAGATAGCGTTTAATTTATGTTAAATATATTTTATAAACCATATTTTTTTGGTTAAACACATTTTTGTTAAAATTGCGATTATCTCGGAAACGAAAAGAGTTATCGACTTGTACTTTGCGGCATTGGATTCGCCCGAAAATTCTACATAAGGACATACATATTTCATTTATTAATTATTTACCATGAAGTCACAAATTAATTTTGAAAATTTAGGAGTATTTCTTCGCAGCAACAATACGATTTTAAATTACAGATAAATTGTAATATTTCGGAAACCAAAATAGATATCGAATTAATATTTGGTATTTGATGTTGTTTTATATTACTGCATTTTTGGAAATATTGTCAATTTTTTGGGACTGCAAATAGGGGTAGTTTACTTAAAGAAAATTTAGAAAATTGCAAATATTTCTGAAACTATACTATATACCGTCTTAATATGTACAAATATGGATTCCTCAGAACGTTTTAGTTAAGATACATAATATTTTATATCAAGAAAATCATTATGCACTTGAAAAAATTAACAATAATTTACTGTCGTAATCATACTATCTGAATTCTCTGAAACAATAACTTATCCTTCAACTGTTGATTCACGCCCAGCGAACTATGAAGTTAAAATCAATCATTACAACATTTTACAACAGGTACATAGTTTTCCTATGAGTCATAATGCATTAGAGAGAGAAAAACTGTAATATTATCGCGCCGTCCTTGTTTAACTAAGGTGAATAACATTTACAATAAACATAATGCTTTCAAGACGTAGGACTTCAAGTATTTTAAGTTATTTTTGGTTTAAATAAACTGTCAATGATGTGAAACAATTTGTAAGAAATACACAGTATTTCAAGTTTGCTTTCAAATCGTTCATTTTGGTTTTCTAATTCTAATGATTATTTTGTAAAATATATTTTAATGCATATTTATGAAGATAAAATGACAGAATGATATTTAAATGATTTAAATATCATATGACTGAGTCATGAACGTTTGACATTACATAAATGTCATATTCTTTTTATTAATATTTATGCATAAATCAAGTCTAATTTCTTTTTAAAATATATGTATTATTTCCAAAAAGAACTGTTTATAAAATAAAACTTATATTACATACGTCTTTCTTGTAATAATAGGTTAAAAATAATATATTTTCTCATTCAAAATATACGCACATATATTTATAACTTTTTGCAAATATAGAACTAGGGTGGGGGAAATGTCTGGCCAATCAGAATTAAGCACCAAATTATTATTTTTATTGGGGGTATAAATAGAAATTACAATAATTTTTAGTCTTTATAAGCAATGATATCTCAAGAACATTGCAAGATATGTGCTTGAAAGCTTGATTCTTGCAACAATTACAATCTTGTAAGTTGCCATTTTGGAATAGCAATTTATATGACACATTTCTACTTCCGGTTTTCCTCTTCCCTCACAAGTACGATGACTCACTCTCGGCTATTTCCGGCTGTATTCGTGCAAACTCGGCGTTTGCTTTCCTCCGAGTTGAGTTCGAAAGTAATGAAATGAATGTTGTATCTTACTGAATTTTGCGGCAGTAACTTTGCTATTACTAGTGGTTTATGGATTTTTATTAAGGTTGTGGATTATTTTTGTGATTTTTATGCACTGTGATAAATATTTTTACCGGTAGTGGTTTTTAAAAGCTGACAACAATATAAGGTATTGTTACTAAATGAAAATGTAAATATTTATAATTTATATGGGTTTTGGGTGTCAGTGAGTTGCTTTATGTCTTGCTGCACGGTAAAAATATTTATTTATGATGGTGCTAGAAAGTTTATGCTTTTAAACAACTAAAAAATAATATTAATATACTAAAAAAGTTTAATTTTCTCTTATACATGTTTTAATTTATTTTTTAATACAGCCTTTCTACCCTGTAAAAATATAATCTTATAACACTAATACTATATAAACCGGCCGAAATATTATGGGTTTGGGCCGTAATGTATATAATGTACTATGTACTAACACATACATACTTTAAAATTATTTTAACATGTAAGAGAATAAACATATAACTATTTATAGAATTCTTTGAAGATTTTATTGCAAAAATTGTAACTATAACTACGCGCTATTTAAGCTATATTTGCCTGCCTCATCTACAGTAAAAATGCAAGTAAACTTCTCAACAAACAGTAATTTCCATCATTCGTTACACAAGATATAAAAAGTACTGTTTCTCATAAATTATATAACATTACACACATTCAGTGTAAAATTACATTATTTTATTACATTGTAACTGTATGTAAGCATGGAAGCATTACAAGATTAAACATATTAACTGATTATTGATTAGTCTTACGTATTTAATTGCATTTTAACGGTTGAAATTGGTAATAAGCAGTTTACTATAGAAATTATAGTCTATATTTTAAAGATGACTTTCTCGATAGAAGTTGAAATTTTAAACAGAGCATGTCTGTTACTTGGCAACAGTTGTAAACTAACAATTGATTTCTAAAAAATTACTGTTGTTAATAATAGGCAATTAACTCATTTTTATTTAGCGAAAGAATTCGGGATTAAACACCATAATTATTAAAAGTAATTTTACATTTTTATTTTTTTATGAATAGAAATATTTCGAAAATCAAAAAAGATATCGACCTGTACGTTGCGGCACTGGATCCCTCGTAAATTTCTGCATAACATTGTTATATTTCATTTATTTAATATTTTCTATAAGTTCATTTTCCCCTAAACCATCAATTTTACAAAATATAAAATTATGTTTAATATAATCTAATGTTATATATGAAAGTAATATTGTACATTTATTGAATGTTACGTGAAATTCTAATTCCATGCAATTTAAATTCAATGAATTTGCAATTTCAGTCCGGGATTTCAGCCTGAAATGACCAATTATCAATTAAAATGAAGGGTAATGAACTTTGTTTCAAACTTTTCGACAGACGTGGGACAGATATACAGACTTTAAAATTCTAGATAAAAAATGATGGAATACATTTGATGATTCAACAAAAAGGTTAACCGACTAAATTATTTTAAGTGCTGAACTCATTTATTACTCAGAATACGTTAGAAATTAGACGATATACTTATATTTAGTTTCGAAATTAGAATTATTGTTAAATATTTCAGAAACCGTTTGTGTACTTTGATATATTAATATCAGTAACGTTTTGCTTTTATTATTGTTTACTTCACTATATTTTTATCTTATACTTAAAATATTTTAAGAATGAATCATGCAAAATACTTAGAAATAGACATAAATTAACACATATAGTCTAATTATAGTATATACACTGTATGTACGTAGATAAATACATAACTGAGTTAAAATTCTTTTTCGTATTGTATTTGGTGGCTCTGAAAAGAGCCGATTGTTATTTATTGTAAATATATTTGAAGTAAAAATTATTTTCGAGATATATTTGGCGAACGTCAGTAATTTCTCAAAGCAACACTTTGTTCTGAATACGTCTGAATCCACCTAGTGCTATTACACCAACCCTATTTCCCATCCTGAATCTAAGAACAACACGTGTTGTCCGCAAATCTAAGTGACTCTAATATAAAAAACGGTGGAATCTGTGCCGATGATTCCCGCCCATTTGGGTTGGTCTCGCCTATACACGAGCAAGAGTCAGAGATTTCACGCCTAGCCAGGACACCGTGGTTCCCCCATAGATCATATAACTCAAAGATATAACTTAAAGAAATACAATCTAAGGGTTTGCCACGACATTGACTGAAAGCCTACGTCTCCAAACGAACTCTGCATTCCCGACGACACCGGCATAGGCACATGGGTTCCGTCTGCCACGTACAAAGACGTGGGGGGGTGCCCATGGAGGCCTATGGTCGTGCACCGTGTTCCAACGTTGGTCCAGGCAAAGGACATGCTACTATATAATATCTAATAACCCACAGCATAATTGCATAAGAGGAATTCAGACGCAACAGAAACAAAGTTCACATGAATTGAAGTCACTAACGTTCTATGAACTAATTTTGTTTTGTACCTGGTATATATACCCATAGCTAAATATTGACAAATTGTTACTTGACGATGATTGGCTGGTGGCTTCCCCCACTCCCTAGCAACTATATATTTGTAATTAATTTTTAATGTTTACAAATATTGGAAATCTATCGAAATGAGCTTTGCGGCATTGAATTCCTCGGGAAATTTTCTATAAGATAAACTAAAATTTATATTACAAATATTTTTAATCATATGAATTTTTGACAGTAATTTATTTTATAAACAATTGTATTTTTATGGAAAACTAATAGAGTTATCGACTTGTACATTACGGCATTGGATTCCTCATAAAATTCTACATAAGGAAATACATATTTCATATATTAATTATTTACCATGTGGTCACAAATTAATTATGAAAATTTGTTAGTATTTTTTCGCAGTTCACATACGATATTACAGAAAAATTGTAATATTTCCAAAACCAAAAAAGGTATGGCATTAATATTTGGTATTTGTTATAGTTTTATAGGAATGCATTTTTTGAAGAATTGGCAATTTTTTAGGAGTGAAAATAGGGGTAGTTTACATGAAGAAATTTTTGAAAAATATTAAATTTTTATGAAAATAAAATATTTAGGGCATTAAACTTTATAAATATGAATTTCTCATAAAATTCTACATAATATACGTTATATTTTGTTAATAAAATACGTCATATATAGCGAAAATTCATGTAAAACTGATTAGCAATACAAGGTTTTATAACGTACAAAAATGCATTTATGCAATAAATGCATTCAAGCAACTTTCTTAAGATAGAAAGTGGTTTATTCCTTAAATCTGATACAAGATTTTTATTGCAGTCTCACTGCAGCCTTCGGGAGCGATTTTACGTTGTGATGTTCATCAATTTTAATATTTCATACTTTAAAATTTTGGTAAAAAATTTATGTATTACTTTGAGAAGTGAAATAAGTTTTATTTTTAATAGATTAAACATTAATCCGTTCAGAAAAATCAGATATTTATTTGCTATATAATTGTAAGTATTTAAATGCACACCTAGTTATATTTTTTATTTTTGACATTTAAATTACGAAAACATAATAGTAATTGTTCGAATTAATACTCATTTATTTATTTAGTTGTCATGCTGATGCCTATTTTCTACGCACCATCAATTAGTCCATTATTTTTATTTAAATATTATTAAGATAGATGACTGTGTATTTGATATAAACAATATTAATTATCTCAGAAACTATTAGAGTTAATGAGATGAGATTTACGGCATTGAATTCATTATAAAATTTACCATAACAGTAATATTACAAATATTTTTTCAAAGTAAAATATTGATGTTATGTTTTCCTCAATATCTCGAAAAGTAAAAGAGTTATCGATTTGTACGTTATGGCATAGGACGAATATATTTCTTTTATTATGCAGTCACAAAATTAAATTTTAAAAATTAGATAATTTTACTACCCAATATTGTACTATATTTGTAAGGCATATTTCATATAAACATTTCTATATATGCCATATGTTACTCATTTATTCTTTTAATATACTATGACCTCACAGGAAACATAAAATAATTTTATTTTAAAATGCAACTCACAGAGAATGTTAAGGCAGCATATTAAATATAATTTTGCGAACACTACAAAATTATTTAATTGTGTAAAAGTGACTTGTACATTTTATATTATGTTTAAGGCGTGGTGTAAACACACCTTTAGAACCACCCTTAATTATAATTATACTTAATAGCAGGCGTGGCAAGAATTATTGTTTTAATTCATTTTTTATTTTTTTTAACATACAATATTACTTTTGCTGCTAAGGGAATATGACTCGTAAAAATTATACAGGTGGTGATAAAGTGGTGCTATACCCACGTGGTGTATTCACCACTTATACTAATTGAGTTATTTTTAAATCTGTACAGTACACATAAAAAATTGACATAAAAATGTAACTATTTTTGTAATTAAAATTTTATCTCTCATGTAAATTCAACAGGAAATGCCCTATATGAGCTCCCCAGAGAAGCTATTTCCGGTTCGAACTGCCGGTAATGCAGATAATTACTTTAACGATCTGACCTGATTAGCTAATTTCAATTTTAAGGTGATTTTATCATATAAAAATATCATACTGATGATAGAACAACCTTAAATGAAATTTCTTCATTTTGTAAGTCTTGTAACATGTAAATTACAACTGATATTATATCATACGATCCTTCAGCGCACCCTAAAACCATGTATCATTTTCCACCCCTAATCTAGAGGGTGTAAACCATTATAATTCATGACATAATACATGTTAATTTTGCAAGCGAAATATCATCACCTATCCTGATATTTAGAGTGTATTAATTTATCAAGTTAGTCATTATTATTTTGAAATGTTATAAGACGGCTTTTGTTATATATCATCTGTCTTATTGTGATGTTTTGTTCATGTACCGTAACCCTGGTAATGAGTTTTAAATCGGTCTAGAATACCTAGCAACAACGGAATTGTATTTTATATAGACAATGTTTAATTTTGATTTTAATAATATCGGAAGCTAAAAGAGGTATTGATTTGTACTTTGCTACATTCCCCATAAATTTACTATAAGATAGACTATAATTTCATTAAAAATTAATATTGCAAATATATTTTTTAAAGTCAAATATAAATTTCACGTTTTTCTCAATATCTCGGAAAGTAAAAGAGTTATCGACTTGTACATTGCTGCATTGGATTCCTCATAAAATTCTGCATATGGACATACATATTCCATTTATTAATTATTTACCATGTAGTCACAAATTAATTTTAAAAATTGGCGAGTATTTTCTTCCCAGTTCGAGCAACAAAAAGACTAAATTACAGAAAAATTGTAATATTTCCTAAATTAAAAAAGGTATGGGATTAATATTTGGTATTTGATGTTATTTTATAGAAATGGATTTTTGGGAGACTTGACAATTTTTTAGGAGTGAAAATAGGGGTAGTTTACATGAAGAAATTTTTGAAAAATATTAAATTTTTGGGAAAATAAAATAATTAGGACATTAAACTTATCAAATATGGATTCCTCATAAAATTCTACACAATGTACATCATATTTTGTTAATAAAATACTTCATATATAGCGAGAAATTTTAGGTAACATTTAATTCATTTATTATTTTATCATTTAGTCAAAAATTAATTTTGAAAATTGATGTGTTTTTCTCTGCTGCAAAATTTATCTTGATACATTTTCCTGTACATCGTCAACGTCCACGCCTTTTCCTGCATCAATCCTGCTGAAATTCCTGCCAATATTCCGGCCGTAATATAGCTAATAATCTGTTATTGATGTATGGGATATAGGACGCGTCTACAGGAAGTTTTGCAGGAAATTTGCAGGAATTTTGCAGGAAAATAAATGGATATATAATGTATAGCCATTTGAAAATTTACTAAGTAGGCACCCGGTATGGGGATTAAGTTATTTAGAACGATTTCTATAAAATTAAACAGATATGTTATGTAGATAAAACAATAAACATTATTATGAAAAATTCTTGCAGTTTTATTGGTAGAAAATATGTGTACTGGACAGCTGACGGTGCATATGGCTTGCTAATGACTATGTATATTATTTTAACATATGTTGCTGACAAATATTTTGTGATTTTTTTTCCAGAAAACATCGACAGTGTTGCCGAATCTCTTTCTGACCTCGCTAAACAAGAAGGCTCCCGTGACAATATTTCAATTATTATTATATTCTTAAAAGATCCAATCAAAATCGCTAAAAACATATCTTCCGACTGTAGTTGGTTGTCTCAAAAACAATCCAACGACGTCACCATGGAAACAGGCGTCGATAACACGCTAAACAATACAGCATCAAATAATTTTGATCTTTTTGACGTTTTCCAAAAACGAAGCAATCTAGATCGCTTTAACGATGAGCCTGATTTTAAAGCCAATGGAAATGAAGCAAACAAAGACAATTTGTTTTTGTTTAACCCTTCCGCCAATGGGAAACGGCCCGCTGATTTTGATGACGATGACTTAGGCCCAGAAACTGACATAGATGCAGTCGATGACAAAATTGAAAAAAATGAAAAAATGGAAATTTTGGATCATAGTGACATTGAAGTCCAAAGGGCACAAAGCAGCGAGTTTGAACCGATCAGAGAATTGAGGGAGGAGACGCCTACACCTCCCGCAGATAGTGGTAAGTTGATAATTTGTATTAAACTCGAAACAAATGCATACCGTATCGGGAACAATTGCAATTATAACACTATTAGTACAACAATGAATATATTGTTTTTTTAATTGCATTTATAAACAATGGATACTCAACAATGTAAAGATTTTATCTAAATTTAACAACTCATATTATTGTTTGTTTAAAATATACATAATTCATATAAAATATTCATAAAAGCATGTATCAATTTTTTTAAAATTTTGATATTTAAACCATAGTTATCTATCGCTTTAATCACTGAACCACATTGCTCTCTATTACTTCACACCTTTATATATTAAAACGCGCCCTTAAAGTATTCAAAAACTAGCCCTTAAATATTTTAATCTAACAATACTTTTTCATCTCAAGATTCGTATCACTTTTGACGGTTCCCTACCCCAATTTAAGGGTAGATTATTACCCCATTTCACACTATAATGACCACGTGACCCATCCACCCTCGCCTGGTGACAAATGACGATCTGCGATGTGATTTATTCATTGAAACTTAATTTAGTGTATGATTACATCAAATTGACAATTTTGATGCTAGAATAAATTATATTTTTGTGGATTACCTCAGAAACGAAATGAGATATACGATTGAAATTTGATATTTGGAATAGATTTTTAGGCATATGTGTATAGTACAAGTGGCAAAATTTTAGGCATGAAAATAGGGGTAGTTTACATGAAGATTTTTTTGAAAAAATTTATATTGTTGATATTTGACATAAATTATCTCGAAAACTATAAGAGTTATTGAGTTGCGGTTTGAAGCATTAAATAGATAATTTTATGCTCTTTAATACAGTATATATTTTATTTATTAAAAAATTTGAATATTAGTATATATGTAAGGTAAAGCATTACAGTGTTACATGACGTGTTACTAATTAGTGAATTTATTTAAAAAAATATATAATTACGATGAAAATTCAAATTATATTCTTGTTAAATGAATATTCAAAGTTCTGCTTGGATTATTTTTGAACAATTTTAATATACTTCAACTTTATTAACAATATTTAAAAAATGTTAAAAATAACTTTTTCTAAAAATACATTCAGAACTTTTATGTAAAAATTATCCCCTATTTGACTAAACCCTAAGATTTATACGACCATAAATAATATTCTATTTTGGTTTATTTCTAAAATAGAGTTTCAAAAGAAGTGTTGTCTGTTGGCGTGGGTGTAATGTATTACAACCTGCTATATAGGGACATCTATGAATCATATGTGTTTTACATAAATAAATGCACTTTTATTTGCATAGTACATGCATTTAAATGCAACAATAGTACAATACATTTAACAATATTGCATCAAAAATATATATTTTTCATAAAAACATTATAAATTACAATTTTTAATAACAAATAATTGTTGCTGCATTCTGATTGGCTCCCAGATTCTCCCACCACTACCCCCAATAATTTTATGGTATATAAACAAGACAACAAATTTTAATGTTTATTTCACAAATATAATTCATAACTGCTATTGACAAAATTATGGACATAGGTACTATAAAAAATGCATGTACTCCTCGTCTTTTCGTATCCAGATTTATCCAGTCTTTCTCCAGAATTCCTGGAGAAGACAAATTTATTTTTATCTCGTGTTAATGAACTACAGAATGTCAAAGTTAAAACTGCGTCTACCAAAATAAACTTAGGCGAAAGAAAGATATGTGTGCAGCGTATAAGATAAACTTTAGGAATATTCTACAAATATATTATGGTTTAGAGTGGTTTACATTATAATTTAACAATATAATTGTTAATATTTAAGATGATTCTATCATCATGCAAAAGTTTCCCTAAGTACCTGAATTTATAAAAATAGATATTCCTAATTTTTAATAGTTTAGGTTTACGTATATCGTGCATTATTGGTTATCTAGATAAATTATTGTTAACAGTATTGAATTAAACTGTTCTAGATAACCGTTAATATATAATCCGTTTCTAAATAACGGATATACAGTCTAGAATTCTAAATAATCATTCTATTTCTTAAAGGAATGCAAGTTTTAAACAATTACGTAATTTTGAGGAAACGGTGTTCCAAATTAGTTTGCATTACAAGGTCTTTTTTGGTAATTACTGCATCCAATATAAACCCTAGAATGGGTATGGCAATTACATTTTAAACTATTAAACCATAAAAATATAAATAATTACAATTTATTTATGAAAATAATAAGAAAAACCGTTAATACTTTATCAAAAACGGAAATTATAAAAACAAAAATAATCAACAATCTCCAATAGTGTGATTCACTTGTTCCAAGGTTAAAAACAAGCGAAGATCAAGGAGTCACAGACTGATTGTGACGTCATCATAAAGCCGACAATTGTTATTCATAAAAAATAACATTTTTCACAAAATTTAGGTGTGTTAATGTTAACAGTTGCCTGCTTACATACAATAAATAAAACAAATGTCACATGTTCACGCATTTTAATTATTTTACCAGGTAATTAACAAATTAATGCGGCAATTTTTTCCCCCAGATAGTCTAATGATTCAAATCAACCAATCAAAATCGTTAGTGTATTTTCCCTGACCTATCGTAACAATTATTTGATTTCGATCATAAAATTTAATTTTTCGCGTTTTGGGCGTCAGCATGTAAATGTCTGCGCATTTCCCGATCGTTGCCGAAGTGGGCCGATTGTAGACGAACGCATGCGTCGCAGACAGCCGGCTGTTTCTTGTTTCTATCAAGTAAGCTGTGGAATAACTTGTGCTGTGTTACCTCGTGGAGTAACTGTGTTCATATCCCGAATTTTGAAGAATTAACTGCTATATTTTATGTGATGTACATGTGTTAGTCTGTTAGGTATGTTATTTGATAATTATACATAGTCTAAAATAAACTAGAAGCATGTATACGATAGACAAAGACGTCTATGTGTTTTGCTCTCTGTCTTGAAGAGTTATATTTAGACGTACAGTGTGAGTGTATATTTCCAAATTTATTTCAAAGTATTCTTAGAATTTTGTTCAATTTTTCATCGTAGTAAGCGCTGGAATTATGATCCATGGTCTATTGTTTTCCAAATCAACTAGATCTGAAAAATGTTCTAGAATTTCTTTTTAGCATAGAGAAAGTGTAAAATGTCCTTTTTCTTTCTTAAAATGACGTAATAGTTGTTGTCCTTTAAGAACAGCCCTCTCTTCTAGTTGGCTTTGACAGGGTACGTTACATGACCTCATTCATTTGTTCCACGGCTTGCTGAGATGCAAATATTTAACAGTCAATATGAAATTATTATCTTATCTATGGTGAAATTAAGGAATAAAATTTAGAAATTAGATTAAATAGAGCATACGAATTTCTCTAGAAACTAAATAAATTAGTTTTTATTTTCTAATTTGTTGTATCAATAAATGTTATATATTATTGAAGTGATAATAATAAAATTACATAATTGTTTATAATTGTTATACAGGTACCATGGTACAATTAATATAACAGTATTAATAATTTTTAATCATAGTCACAAGTAGGGTATCATATAAACAAACTACAACCATTTATTTTTATAATATTTTTTTTGTATATTTTATACAAAACTATTGAATATTTCTCATATATTATGTTGTAAACATATGTTACTATTCATTTACAACATATTTTACTAGAAACATTTAGTTCTATCGTTAATATTTCGCGAAATAATTAACAAAATCTGTAAAATTAACAATTGCTATCCCAGCCGGCACACCTGTTGACAGACAATTGACGATCGATTCGAGAACTGGGTGGTTCCTGGAATCTACTCTGCTTTCCCCAGTTATATTTATCTAAAGGGCGGTGTTACAAGTCATAAAATATCGCGATTAGTAAATATTATTAAATTTTGAGATAAATTTATTGATAAGAACAGGAAATAGATAATAAATATAATATATTTTAATATATTATACTGTTTTTAAAGTTATTTTTTTTTAATTATATGATTTAAACACAAAATCTTGCTATATTTGCAAAATTAAAATGTTGGGTTCGACTTTAAAAGCAAATATCTTTTAAAATAATTGAGTTATTGTAAAAGTTCATGCACCATTCAATTCTACATAGTCGATTTAATATATAAACATGTATCTTTTATATATAATATGCTTAGACCATGCAAAAATAATTGTGAAACTTGATATGTTCACCATTGCATTTCAACCCATCTTTCTCGTCCTATATAAACGTCTATTATTTTTCTTGTAACTTGATCTAAAAATACGTTGTTCTTGAAAGAGTATAGTGTTTCATGTTATCTTTGAGGAACTATAGGTCATTGAAAAGATAAAATAAATTGCAATTTAAAATATTTAAAATTGAAATATTTTAAACGATTTTTCCACGCTATAGTAATTAATTAAATGTGCATTCACCTTAAAAACAATGGAAATGTTGTAAATTAATAACGTTGCTAAGCTACACGATGTTAAATTCACACATAGAATTAAATATTGTAGGTTGTTTGTGTTTGTAATACGCTCCAAAGTTAGTTCCGGCAATAGAAAAAGTATTTTTATTATTTTACGCGTTTAATCGGTGCCAATATTTATTAATAGATATAATATTTTATACAAAAATTGACTAAACCAAGTAAAATATTATGAATATGGTTATTAAACAACTTTAAAAGTGACTAAATTGTTACTTAACATTGATTGGTCAGCGGCTTCCCCCACCACAGTTCCCAGTAGTTGGACAGGTATATAAGCGAGACACCAAATTATTCCGCATTTACAATTGGCATTAGGAGTAAATATGTTTAATTTAGACGGATTTTTATAAAATAAAATGTATGAAATACATGCTTTTATGATTACAGGGATTTATAATAAATATATTTTTTAATAAAGAATATATTACATATAATTATGTAAATTTAGCGTAATTACAATTAATTATCTGTAATTTTGTACACTTTTATGTAAAATTAACTACATTTTCTCTGAATTTTGGCTATATAGGCGTACAGTATCTCATTTTAAGTATGTTTTCTGACCGGTTTGGTTACAGTCTTGGACAGTAGTGGTATAACTGACAATGTAGCTGAGAGTGAGGACTCAGAAGACGAATGGAATTACTATAAAGTCGACCAAAAAGAAACAGAGACACTGCCTTCAAATATTAGTAATAAGGTAAGTTCAAAAATCAAAGATATCCCTGCGATAATTAAACAATTGTGATTGTTGCAACGAATGTCAACGTGACATCTTAGTTCATCAATTTATCACAATTCATAATTCATTATCATACTGAAAATTATAGAAAAACTTAAAAAAAATTATATAAATCAGAAATGAAACCAAAACAAGTTGAACCGAAAAATTATTGCCCTATGCAGGTAAATTAGTCCCTAAATTTAAATGTTTCAATAACTACGAGCCCAAAGTCACAATAGTTCGGACGGTTTACATTTTCAAAAAATTATAAAACCTATACACATGGTGAGAAATATTATATGTCTTGCAAGGTATGTTTTACTGTATGCCCTGGATTTTTAAGACGTTTTTAATTGTGTAAATAACAAATCTGGGTAGAAGCTAAATGTGGACATTTTTAAAAGTTTTAAGTAACCACTTGTGTAGATTTTATAATTTGTTGAATTTATAAATTTGCCGAAATATGGGTTTGGGCTACTTGACAAAGGGTTAATGCGTTTCGTCCGGCGTTGTTTCGCTCCCCAGGTTTCATCCCCAGTGAGCTGTCCGGACGAAATGTCTCAGCTAAATCCAGACGCGAAGGAATTCGTTCCTGTTTCTCCTACGAGGGTTTCTGGAAGCCCTAGTCCCTTCCCAAGGGATTTAGGGGATGAAATGATAGCCCAGAGCCCTCGAAGGGCTGTTCCTATGGATATTAGTGTCCCTTCGCCCATTGAGTTCCAGAGTGAAGTAAAACAGAGGCCTTCAGAACTCTTCGATGAGTTCGAAAACCAAAAGACTGAACAACAAAATGTAAGTCGAGATTTTTGTGCGTAACTCGAGAACCCGATGGGGTATGACCTTAAAACTTGAAAAATCGTCTTTTTCAGGAAATTTTACATACATTAACATTTTTATTAAAACATATTTATAAATAATTAATAACTTTATTGAAAATCTTATAACTCTACACACTTTTCTCTTAGTACCAAAAAGTGGTAAATCACTGGCTTACAACCCTAGTAATCTGGGATCAAAAATTAACTTTAAATATTATGTATTTTGTTTGTTTTTCTTATCAGGGACACCAATTATCATCTCAAGAAATCATGCAAAACCTACTAAACGGTAAAGACGTAAGCGAAATCGAATTTCATCCGCAAACTTTCACACCTACAGAATTGATAGAAAACTCAAAAGAAAACTTAAGTTCAGCTGAAAATAACCCGACAAATTCTTCCTCAAGTCCTGCCCAGGACGTGCAGGACTTCCCAAGCTTTATCCCTAAAGAGCAGGACCCAATGTCCATGTCCTTTTACCAGGATAAGTGCGAAGATACAGATTTCAGCACGAATCCATTCGATTTAAATAAAGTTCAGTTAATTCCTGATAATATCGATGACTTTATTCAACCGACCAATGAAAATAAAGATAACTTAGTATCCACCAATGAGGAAAAAGAACACATAAGTCCTGTGGAAAGTCCTCTAGGTGTTCCATTAAGTCCAGATCTTCCAGAAGTCCCAGATATTCTTAAACAAGATGAAATATCTTTGGTGGAACTTGCGAATTCTGCCGATATTCCAGAACAAATTTTGGAACGTCCAGACGACTTCGAAAGTCCAGAAAGTCCAGTCATTGAAACAACGGATACTGGATGTAATCCAATTGAAGAAATTATTGAATGTCGTAGAAGTCCAGATATGGAAACTACGGAAAGTCCAAGAAGTCCAGTCACAGAAATTATTGAAAGTTTAGTTCCAGAAATAGCAGAAAGTCCAATTTTGAATAAAAGTCCTATTCCAGAAATTTCTCAAAGTCCAATTTTGGAAGAACCACAAGTAGGCGAAATTTGCGCAAGTCCACTTGTGGAAAAAAGTCCCAGTCCAAATCCAGTTGAAGTCCAGCCAAGTCCAATTGAAAGCCCAGTGCGTGAAGTGACAAAATCCCCACTTCTAGAGAATTTATGCGAAGTGGAAGTGGCAAAATCACCACTTCTGGAAAGTAATGTTCCCGAAGTGGCAAAATCTCCAAATCTAGAACGCAGTCGTACTCCAGAAAGTCCCAAAATTCAAAAAGCTGTAGAAATAATAATAACTGGTAAAACTCCTACGGAAATCCTGGAATCCGCAATATTCCCGTTTCCAGAAGTGGTCAAATCTCCAGTCCTGGAAGTCCAAACTCCAGTGGAGAACTCCCCTATCGGTCCATTATCTCCGAAAAGTCCTATTCCAGAATTAACTGGATTAGTTTCTCCAGACATAACTGCTTCCATAAAAGATGATAATATTTCTGGAGAAGATGGAATAAAGTCTCCTGTCCATGATTTGGAAGAAGTGAAGAGTCCGTTTGTTCTCACTGTCCAGGAAAATCCAGTGGAAGAAGTTATGGAAACACAAAAAATGGAAGAATGTTTAAATGAATTGGTGGAAGAATCAAAAGTCCAAGAGTTAATTTCAGATGCTATCCAGGATATAATGGAAAATATTGAAACATCAGACACACAAAGCATTGCAACACAAATTACATACGCAGAATTACAAAATATTTCCAATATTACTACAGTAGAGAGTGTACCACCTCAGTCCCCTCTTCCAGACATCCAGTCACCACTTTCTCCACCCGAAGAACTGGAGAAATTCCAGACAGAAGCGCCAGAATCCTGGAAAGAAAACCTGGAAATCAAATGCGAGACTATAACGCCTGAATTTGCAGTCCCTATTATTACATCGCCGTGTGACGACAGTAAAGGTGCGGATACACCACCACCTACCCCATCAGTAATTACAGAACCACAACCAGCTGAATTGAAAATCACCCCAGAACCACAAAAAATTATTGAGAAATTAGAACAAAAACCAAAAACAACATCGAAGATTTTACCTAAAAAACCGTCAAGTCCTACAAAACCATCTACCAAACCCACAACCACACCTATTGCTAAAAAAGCTACAACCGCTAGTAAACCACATACCCCAGCAACTCCTAATAAACCATTAATTCAATCAACCACTGTGAGAAAAACCACACCAACACCATCGCCTAGAAATCCAACCGCGAAAACCACTCCAAAAATAGACAAGAAACCATCCGAAAAACCTCTTACGAATGGTACCATAAAACCACAAGTAAAAACCACTAGCTTGATGAAAAATACCACAACTAGTGCGAAACCATCGACAGCGAAAACCACTCCAAGACCACTTTCAACAAGACCAGCATCTACGACAGCCACAAGACCACCTGTACCCAAGCCCACAACCGCTGCAAGACCGATGTCAGCTACAACTAAACCAAAACCAAGTGGTTTGCCGCCGAAAACCATCGCAGCACCCGCTAGAGTAACAATAAAACCATAATATAAAAAAACCATTTTTTTAATTTGTATGTTTTCAGGCTGCTCCCCGTACTTCTGCTTCGGCAAACACAAAACCACTTCCATCAACACTTAAATCAAAACCACCAACCGCAACCAGTAACCTGAGACCACGGGTAACCACAACAGTACCCAGTAAACCAATCTCGGAAAAGCAAATTAAAGAAACGGCAAATAAACAGATTTCAGCTACGAAAAGCCCTGCAAATAGGATCACAACCACTAGACCCGCATCTACAGCGAAGAAGACTGAACCTAAGGTAGAGATAATTGGTCGAAATGGTTTTAAAAAGAAATAAATATGGTTAAAAACGCCCAAAAATTGAAAATAAGTGCTACATTAAAACTTGTGTAAACTTTCCTTGAATGACTAAATATGATTAAATTTTACTAATTGTTCATTGTCTATTTTATTAATTGATGTGTTTTTTATAAAGTTTTCAATCCGTATGTCAATAACTTTTAAAATATTTGAGATATTAGACAAAATTCCAGGTATGGCAATATCTTTAAATTTCTCTGTCTATAAATTCGTATGAATGCTCGAACGGGGAAGAAATATTCTCAAATTTTTATATATTAATTTGTTGGCTTTCAATTTTATTACTGTGTTATGATTGGTCGCCTCGTTCCCCCACTCCAGGTCTCTGAATTAGTTGTATATAAAAAAGACATTTTACAACCATGCTAATTTTCAAAACCACTTGGTTACAATATTATATTTTTTACAGAGTTCTTTATCAACTACTCGAATCACAACCACTCGAACGACAACCACTCGACCGTTAAGTAAAAAACCATCAGATGTAACGAAAACTACAACCACTGTAACTAAGACTAAAACCATTGCCAGTACACCACAGCAAAATGGTGTTGTTAATGTAATCCAAGATATAACCACAAGCACAACCATCGAGGAACCATCGATGGTTAAGGATATTTCACCAACCACAGAAATTGATATCAACCAATTGGTTGATTGAAATATAAAATGAATCTGATTTTGTTGTACATATAATATTGTTTTTATTTTTGGTGCTTGAATGCACATTTTTTTACTATTTAACAAATGAATGCTTGGTTTTAGTGCTAGATGCTTAATAGTTTGCACCGCAAGTCGGTTTTTGATAACTTTATGCATAGATTTTATATAAAAATATCCTATATATTCTACTCGGTATATCAAATTTCTTATTTATTTTTGTGTAATTACTGTATTATTTAATATATTTAAGATGCAGCACATGAAGTAATACAATTAATAAAATTTATATAGAAAACGCAACTAAATGTGTTATTTCAAAGCCCGGAGATGGGCAAAAAATTTGGCCGAAGGCGACGCATTGCTTGCCGGCTAAAAAATTCATACATCTCCGGTGAAATTCAACTTGTAATATTTTTGTATTTATGCATAAATTTTAATAAAAATAACAACATAGGGTGAAGAAACTACGCAGATTTCAAATCTGAAGTCGGAATTGATATATCTCAATTAATTTTTGAGATATCAACACGTACTTGTAAGTATAAAACATGAATTGTTATTAACTATTATATTTATTGAGATATCCATAAAATCACATGTAAATGGTTACATACTTATTAAATTATTGAAAAATACATAAACATACTAATCTACCTTAAGTATAACATTTAAAACACATAATTAGCAGCATAAAAAATGTACACATTTACATTATAAAATACATAGAATTTAAATTTGATTCTTGCTTTTACCAGACACTGCATTTGTTGACAGGGTTCATAGGGGACCCAGGTTCACACCCATACGCTTTAGCGAAGTCTAAACTATTAGACAAAGGGCCTAATACTCTGATAGGACCAGGCGAATGCACCGAAGACCTTATTTTAGTTAGAGCATCTTCGGGTCTCATACTTCCACACCAAATTTGGGCATAATTCAAAAAAAATAATTGATCGTGGGTGAGGTTTAAACCTGGGAGGTCGGGTTCGTCGCCGTGCATTCGTACCCACTTCTTGTAAGCCTTAAAATGGGTGTGGGAATCAAAAATATATTAAAATATTAACTTTGATAATTTGCACAAAGTTTGTGCTTTAATATCTTCGGTTGTACAAAACCAAATTTGGATATGATATACATGTGACCATTGAGTCCACCAAATTTCAATTGTTTACCTTGAACCATATAAGAATGGTGGAAATTTAAACAAATAAGTGTTGTTAGGTGCATTGTTTAACTTAAAATTTAACCACTCATGCATGGTTAAATATATAAGGTTAAATCTTTGCCCACATACAATCAAAGGTTATAGCTATGTAATATCCAAATTTGGTTAAAATCCATACAGTGGTACCAAAATTATTAAATACCAAACTTTTTTACCTACCCGAAAAGCTTGTTTCAGTCCACCGTTATCTGCTATGTTCTCGCCTTGTGTCATTCTTCCATTCACATGTAAGCCGACTTCATCTATGCGATATGCAGAATATTGGTCAATAATGCATTGTGCTCGTTCACGAAAGGCCTTAATTGTTGCATTGTTCCACCACTGCATCATATTGCCATCTTTGTCAAACTGGCGACCTGAAAAAGTTAATGCATTTCTATAAATTTTCAGTGAACATAACTCGGGGATCGGCGTCAATAAAATATTGTATGATACATGAAAAGAAAGAATATTTCATGGGGAATTCAAATTTTCATTGCTCATTTTGTAACTTTAACCGTGTCCGAGTATAAGGCGAAAATATGCGAAATGAACTGATCTGAAATGCGATGTTTTCTTACCTTTGTCGTCGAAGCCATGTGTTATTTCGTGTCCTATTACAACTCCTATTCCTCCGTAGTTTAAAGATTTTGGAAAATGTTGGCTATAAAATAATGGCTGCAATATCCCTGCAGGAAAAACTGGAAAAACAAAATGTGTACACCCATCTCAAAATAACTGCAGTTATACAAGCTTGACTGCAATAATTCCTTGTCTATGAGTTTTTTAATGTTACATCTTAAATACTCACCAATATCGTTCTTATTAGGGTTGTAAAACGCGTTAACAACTGCAGGCTCCGTGGACCATTTATCTTTGTCAACGGGTTGTCGTAGTTTTTGAAGATTTTGTGCCGCGTCGTATTTCAAAACATTGAGTATGTTTATTAAAAATTTGTCGTTGGTGATGTTCAACTAATGTACAACAAGATTTAATGATTTTTTAAAAATGAAATTTGAATATTCTTACCGAAACATATTCATTAACCAGTTCTTCGCTATTGGTGATAAGTTCCGGATATCCGATTCGTTCGTTCATGGCATCAGCTTTTTCTTTAGCTACCGCCCTAGTCTCATCATCCATCCAATGGTTTTCAGCCAGAAGTTCATTAAAAGCTTCCCTTATAGTGTGTATCATTTGTAAAGCTGTAATCTGTACAAAAAAAATTAAGCTCAAATTTTTATACATGGTGTTTCAGCCCACCCGTCTCAGGCTTATTTTGCAGAACCATGGCGTCCTAGAAGACCAAGAAACAAACTAGAAGAAATTAATGTAAGTAGTCTCGATATTAAATACGATAATTATGTAAAATAAAATAGAACTGGCGAGAGGTACTGTGCTAGCTACAAATTGAGACTATTACCATTAAATTCTTCAGAATTATGTTATACTACTTTTTTCCTAAACCTCTAGGACGACATAGTTCTAAAAAAAAATCGTGGGACAAATGGTCTGAAACAGCCAGTACATTTGAAGTTTTTTTTATACCTTAGATTCATGGTTAAAGTTATCTCGTATAAATAGCGCTCCAACGGCCATACCCAGTTTTTTATTTGTCCATTCAACGCACTGGGACCATCGATTTCTTTCACTTAAAATACCCAATAATATTTTTCGAAATTCAACTCTTTCTCGTTGATAATCGTCTATCATATGAGGCATTATTGACATTACAAGTCTCCACATTACGTAATTGTGAATTATCCTAAAACCCAAAGATCTTAACATGGGTATGCACCCTAAAATGGGTCAACGAACCGTCGGTCGGTAGTCTCTAATATTTTCCCCATTTCGACAAAATAGGGCATGGCATAACTAACGACAGGTTCATTTTCAGTTACGTTGTCGTTTAAAAATGTTGCGAGGTATTCTTGCCATTTTATTTGAGGTACCTCTTTTTGTAGTTGATGGAGGGTCAGTTTCCGGTATATGGCGCTAGTGTCGTGCCGGTCTGCTTCCGGTAATGAGGCCTAAATACCGAAAATTGCAAAAAATATGGAATTGCTTCATACAGGCTGCGTCAGAGCAATCTCGCAAAACTAAGGAGATTGCTCTGCCGTACCCTGTACTATGTATATACTGACATTGGCAAGTTTTCTTTCGAATTCTACAACTTTTTTAAGGTCTTCGCTCGCTAAAGACTTATTGGCACCCAAAAGAACAGCTACGTTTGTCATATATCGGTGATATGCCTCCATATCACCTTCGCTACTTGATTTTAAATAATAGTCTCTTGATGGTAGGGCCAATTGCATTTGATCCAGCTGAAACCCAAAAAACATACATCTGATGTGGCCTGCACATTACCTCCCGCCAATAAAATTCATTATATAATTTATTTTTCAAGAAAAACTGTTAAAACACTCATTATATTTTACGATCTCCCATCCAATATCTCCCCGCGCTAAATCTTACTTGATCTAACCTGGATGATGTTCTTTGAAGAGTTCTTATCGTCCGGACCGACCCATTGTTCGATTAAAACGCCCTCATTGTAGTCGCCTCTCAATTTTCCCAGAAGAATTTCTATTGAAAAATCTGGTGGATTCCATGCCGTTTTGGTTACTGGCCAGCCACCTAGGGCGTCCAGAACTGTGTGTAAGGGTCCATCACCTATTTGGCGAATTTGGGCTGCGGGACATACAGACAGATAAACAATTACAGACAAAATTATAGACAAAAATTGGTAAAATCATGCCAGGAAAATGGTATATGTTTTATGTATGATTATTCGTTATATCCGAGTTTGACTACAAACAAAATAATGATCAAATTAAAGACCATTAAATACTGAATATAATTCTGGAAAGTACAAGTCGATAACTGTTTTAGGTCCTGAGATAATTAATGTCAAAGTGCACATATCCCATTCCAAAAACACAGGTAGCACACCCAAATTAAGGTATATGTTTTTTAATGTCAAATAAAACTACATAAAATTCTGAGCATTTTGCTGCGTCAGAGAGACTCCTGTCTTTTCTAGTTTTCGAGATACTGAATTTTGAAAATTTTCTGAGTTTTTAAATATAGGGCAAAATACGTAAGGAATATGCAATATACATTTTAATTACTAATGAACTTATAAAAATAAATTGAATAAATGAATCAGATTCTATCTTATAGGAAATTTTCCGACGAATATAATGCCGCAAAGCATAATTTGATATCTTTCTTCGTTTTGAACATATTGATAAAAAATAATAATTAATTGTTGCCAAGAAGCGGGGGAAGCCAGCAGCCAATCAGTGTTAAGGAAAAATTTATATGAGATATATATACCAGGTACAAAAGAATTTTGTCCATAGAACGTTGTGATTTCAATACAAGTGGAACTTTGTGTCTGTTGCGTTAGAATTCTTCTTTTGCAATTGTACTGTGGGTTATTAGTTTCATTGTTTATTAATTAGCATGTCCTTTGCCTGGGCCAACGTTGGAACACGGTGCACGACCATAGGCCTCCATGGGCACCCCCCCACGTCTTTGTACGTGGCAGACGGAACCCATGTGCCTATGCCGGTGTCGTCGGGAATGCGGAGTTCGTTTGGAGACGTAGGCTTTCAGTCAATGTTGTGGCGAGCCCTTAGATTGTATTTCTTTAAGTTATATCTTTGAGTTATATGATCTATGGGGGAACCACGGTGTCCTGGCTAGGCGTGAAATCTCTGACTCTTGCTCGTGTATAGGCGAGACCAACCCAAATGGGCGGGAATCATCGGCACAGATTCCACCGTTTTTTTCTATTAGCTTCACATAGATTTGCGGACAACACGTGTTGTTCTTTAGATTTAGGATTGGGAATTAGGGTTGGTATAATTGCACTAGGTGGATTCTGACGTATTCAGAACAATGTGTTTGCTTTGAGAAATTACTGGCGTTCACCAAATATATTATGAAAAGAATTTTTTACTCTCAGGTATAATATTTAAAATAAATAAAAAATTTTTTCTTTTTCAGAATTAATAAATACAAATAAAGTCTGGATTGCACATGATATCCAGTAATCAATCGGCTCTTTTCAGAGCCACCAAATATTGTATGAAAAGGATATTTAAAATCAGATATTAAATAATTGAAACATATTCTATTATCATGGAGAACTTTACAAGGAATATAATGCCGCAATGTACGAGTCGTTAACTCCTTTAGTTTTTAAGATATTTACAATTATTAGGAAAAAAAAATATATCGCCTAAAAAAATAGAGTCCAATATATATTTTTCATAAATTTATAGTTCTTTCTTATAGTATATTTTTCAAGGAATCTAATGCCGCCAAGTACAAGTCGATATCTTTTTAGTTCAATAATTATTTATTTCTCCCTAAATTCTATAAAAAAATATATATAATTCATTAATTTCTCTACTTTGTAGCTATCTCTTTCATACTTCCATAGCTGAGTGAAACAGATATACTTTAGTATTTCATCACATAATGTTTGTTATCCTGCAATACATGTTTCATGTAAAATTATTTGAGTTTCCTAGTCATTCAATAGCAAACTCTATCGCAAACTAGTTCAGCCAATCACAGAGCTCTAAAGTGTAGAACATTTAAAACACATGCACAATGCATTGGTCTTACGGGGAAATAAACACGTATAGCTACGAGCTCAGAATGACTACCCTGACACACTACATAATTCTCTACAAGTGCAGTAGGATTAGGTTGACCATATTATGGTTTATTTCTATGCATTTATGAAACAAATGGATGATTTTAAATGTTTTTCAGCATGAATTAAATAAATTAATATATGCAATAAGATATTTTAAATAATTTTAAAGAAAAATTAAAGGTGGCAAAATACATGAGATAGGTACATTCATTATACATTTTTATTATTATTGAACTTATAAAAAATGTTCAATGTATGAAACATATCTTATCTTATAGAGAATTTTACGAGGAATCCAATGCCGTAACGTAAAAGTTGGTAAATCTTTTATCTTCTGAGATATTTACAATTATTTTGGTATTTCTAAACGTGATATTTTATGTACTTGGAAAATATTTTTTAAATAAAATTATAGTCTATCTTAAGGGGAATTGTCCGAGAAACACAATGCAGCATAGTAAATATTAATATATTTGATAGTTTATAAAAAAATTACAAAAATTAATAAATTATTGTTGCCAAGAAGTGGGGGAAGCCAGCAGCCAATCAGTGTTAAGGAAAAATTTATATGAGATATATATACCAGGTACAAAAGAATTTTGTCCATAGAACGTTGTGATTTCAATACAAGTGGAACTTTGTGTCTGTTGCGTTAGAATTCTTCTTTTGCAATTATACTGTGGGTTATTAGTTTCATTGTTTATTAATTAGCATGTCCTTTGCCTGGGCCAACGTTGGAACACGGTTCACGACCATAGGCCTCCATGGGCACCCCCCCACGTCTTTGTACGTGGCAGACGGAACCCATGTGCCTATGCCGGTGTCGTCGGGAATGCGGAGTTCGTTTGGAGACGTAGGCTTTCAGTCAATGTCGTGGCGAGCCCTTAGATTGTATTTCTTTAAGTTATATCTTTGAGTTATATGATCTATGGGGGAACCACGGTGTCCTGGCTAGGCGTGAAATCTCTGACTCTTGCTCGTGTATAGGCGAGACCAACCCGAATGGGCGGGAATCATCGGCACAGATTCCACCGTATTTTTCTATTAGCTTCACTTAGATTTGTGGACAACACGTGTTGTTCTTTAGATTTAGGATTGGGAATTAGGGTTGGTATAATTGCACTAGGTGGATTCTGACGTATTCAGAACAATGTGTTTGCTTTGAGAAATTACTGGCGTTCACCAAATATATTACGAAAAGAATTTTTTACTCTCAGGTATAATATTTAAAATAAATAAAGTTTTTTTTCTTTTTCAGAATTAATAAATACAAATAAAGTCTGGATTGCACATGATATCCAGTAATCAATCGGCTCTTTTCAGAGCCACCAAATATTATATGAAAAGGATATTTAAAAACAGATATTAAATAATTGAAACATATTCTATTATCATGGAGAACTTTACAAGGAATATAATGCCGCAATGTACGAGTCGTTAACTCCTTTAGTTTTTAAGATATATACAATTATTAGGAAAAAAAAATATATCGCCTAAAAAAATAGAGTCCAATATATATTTTTCTTAAATTTATAGTTCTTTCTTATAGTATATTTTTCAAGGAATCTAATGCCGCCAAGTACAAGTCGATATCTTTTTAGTTCAATAATTATTTATTTCTCCCTAAATTCTATAAAAAAATATATATAATTCATTAATTTCTCTACTTTGTAGCTATCTCTTTCATACTTCCACAGCTGAGTGAAACAGATATACTTTAGTATTTCATCACATAATGTTTGTTATCCTGCAATACATGTTTCATGTAAAATTATTTGAGTTTCCTAGTCATTCAATAGCAAACTCTATCGCAAACTAGTTCAGCCAATCACAGAGCTCTAAAGTGTAGAAAATTTAAAACACATGCACAATGCATTGGTCTTACGGGGAAATAAACACGTATAGCTACGAGCTCAGAATGACTACCCTGACACACTACATAATTCTCTACAAGTGCAGTAGGATTAGGTTGACCATATTATGGTTTATTTCTATACATTTATGAAACAAATGGATGATTTTTAATGTTTTTCAGCATGAATTAAATAAATTAATATATGCAATAAGATATTTTAAATAATTTTAAAGAAAAATTAAAGGTGGCAAAATACATGAGATAGGTACATTCATTATACATTTTTATTATTATTGAACTTATAAAAAATGTTCAATGTATGAAACATATCTTATCTTATAGAGAATTTTACGAGGAATCCAATGCCGTAACGTAAAAGTTGGTAAATCTTTTATCTTCTGAGATATTTACAATTATTTTGGTATTTCTAAACGTGATATTTTATGTACTTGGAAAATATTTTTTAAATAAAATTATAGTCTATCTTAAGGGGAATTGTCCGAGAAACACAATGCAGCATAGTAAACATTAATATATTTGATAGTTTTTAAAAAAAATACAAAAATTAATAAATTATTGTTGCCAAGAAGTGGGGGAAGCCAGCAGCCAATCAGTGTTAAGGAAAAATTTATATGAGATATATATACCAGGTACAAAAGAATTTTGTCCATAGAACGTTGTGATTTCAATACAAGTGGAACTTTGTGTCTGTTGCGTTAGAATTCTTCTTTTGCAATTATACTGTGGGTTATTAGTTTCATTGTTTATTAATTAGCATGTCCTTTGCCTGGGCCAACGTTGGAACACGGTTCACGACCATAGGCCTCCATGGGCACCCCCCCACGTCTTTGTACGTGGCAGACGGAACCCATGTGCCTATGCCGGTGTCGTCGGGAATGCGGAGTTCGTTTGGAGACGTAGGCTTTCAGTCAATGTCGTGGCGAGCCCTTAGATTGTATTTCTTTAAGTTATATCTTTGAGTTATATGATCTATGGGGGAACCACGGTGTCCTGGCTAGGCGTGAAATCTCTGACTCTTGCTCGTGTATAGGCGAGACCAACCCAAATGGGCGGGAATCATCGGCACAGATTCCACCGTTTTTTTTCTATTAGCTTCACATAGATTTGCGGACAACACGTGTTGTTCTTTAGATTTAGGATTGGGAATTAGGGTTGGTATAATTGCACTAGGTGGATTCTGACGTATTCAGAACAATGTGTTTGCTTTGAGAAATTACTGGCGTTCACCAAATATATTACGAAAAGAATTTTTTACTCTCAGGTATAATATTTAAAATAAATAAAGTTTTTTTTCTTTTTCAGAATTAATAAATACAAATAAAGTCTGGATTGCACATGATATCCAGTAATCAATCGGCTCTTTTCAGAGCCACCAAATATTATATGAAAAGGATATTTAAAAACAGATATTAAATAATTGAAACATATTCTATTATCATGGAGAACTTTACAAGGAATATAATGCCGCAATGTACGAGTCGTTAACTCCTTTAGTTTTTAAGATATATACAATTATTAGGAAAAAAAAATATATCGCCTAAAAAAATAGAGTCCAATATATATTTTTCTTAAATTTATAGTTCTTTCTTATAGTATATTTTTCAAGGAATCTAATGCCGCCAAGTACAAGTCGATATCTTTTTAGTTCAATAATTATTTATTTCTCCCTAAATTCTATAAAAAAAAATATATATAATTCATTAATTTCTCTACTTTGTAGCTATCTCTTTCATACTTCCATAGCTGAGTGGAACAGATATACTTTAGTATTTCATCACATAATGTTTGTTATCCTGCAATACATGTTTCATGTAAAATTATTTGAGTTTCCTAGTCATTCAATAGCAAACTCTATCGCAAACTAGTTCAGCCAATCACAGAGCTCTAAAGTGTAGAACATTTAAAACACATGCACAATGCATTGGTCTTACGGGGAAATAAACACGTATAGCTACGAGCTCAGAATGACTACCCTGACACACTACATAATTCTCTACAAGTGCAGTAGGATTAGGTTGACCATATTATGGTTTATTTCTATACATTTATGAAACAAATGGATGATTTTTAATGTTTTTCAGCATGAATTAAATAAATTAATATATGCAATAAGATATTTTAAATAATTTTAAAGAAAAATTAAAGGTGGCAAAATACATGAGATAGGTACATTCATTATACATTTTTATTATTATTGAACTTATAAAAAATGTTCAATGTATGAAACATATCTTATCTTATAGAGAATTTTACGAGGAATCCAATGCCGTAACGTAAAAGTTGGTAAATCTTTTATCTTCTGAGATATTTACAATTATTTTGGTATTTCTAAACGTGATATTTTATGTACTTGGAAAATATTTTTTAAATAAAATTATAGTCTATCTTAAGGGGAATTGTCCGAGAAACACAATGCAGCATAGTAAACATTAATATATTTGATAGTTTTTAAAAAAAATACAAAAATTAATAAATTATTGTTGCCAAGAAGTGGGGGAAGCCAGCAGCCAATCAGTGTTAAGGAAAAATTTATATGAGATATATATACCAGGTACAAAAGAATTTTGTCCATAGAACGTTGTGATTTCAATACAAGTGGAACTTTGTGTCTGTTGCGTTAGAATTCTTCTTTTGCAATTATACTGTGGGTTATTAGTTTCATTGTTTATTAATTAGCATGTCCTTTGCCTGGGCCAACGTTGGAACACGGTTCACGACCATAGGCCTCCATGGGCACCCCCCCACGTCTTTGTACGTGGCAGACGGAACCCATGTGCCTATGCCGGTGTCGTCGGGAATGCGGAGTTCGTTTGGAGACGTAGGCTTTCAGTCAATGTCGTGGCGAGCCCTTAGATTGTATTTCTTTAAGTTATATCTTTGAGTTATATGATCTATGGGGGAACCACGGTGTCCTGGCTAGGCGTGAAATCTCTGACTCTTGCTCGTGTATAGGCGAGACCAACCCAAATGGGCGGGAATCATCGGCACAGATTCCACCGTTTTTTTCTATTAGCTTCACATAGATTTGCGGACAACACGTGTTGTTCTTTAGATTTAGGATTGGGAATTAGGGTTGGTATAATTGCACTAGGTGGATTCTGACGTATTCAGAACAATGTGTTTGCTTTGAGAAATTACTGGCGTTCACCAAATATATTACGAAAAGAATTTTTTACTCTCAGGTATAATATTTAAAATAAATAAAGTTTTTTTTCTTTTTCAGAATTAATAAATACAAATAAAGTCTGGATTGCACATGATATCCAGTAATCAATCGGCTCTTTTCAGAGCCACCAAATATTATATGAAAAGGATATTTAAAAACAGATATTAAATAATTGAAACATATTCTATTATCATGGAGAACTTTACAAGGAATATAATGCCGCAATGTACGAGTCGTTAACTCCTTTAGTTTTTAAGATATATACAATTATTAGGAAAAAAAAATATATCGCCTAAAAAAATAGAGTCCAATATATATTTTTCTTAAATTTATAGTTCTTTCTTATAGTATATTTTTCAAGGAATCTAATGCCGCCAAGTACAAGTCGATATCTTTTTAGTTCAATAATTATTTATTTCTCCCTAAATTCTATAAAAAAATATATATAATTCATTAATTTCTCTACTTTGTAGCTATCTCTTTCATACTTCCATAGCTGAGTGGAACAGATATACTTTAGTATTTCATCACATAATGTTTGTTATCCTGCAATACATGTTTCATGTAAAATTATTTGAGTTTCCTAGTCATTCAATAGCAAACTCTATCGCAAACTAGTTCAGCCAATCACAGAGCTCTAAAGTGTAGAACATTTAAAACACATGCACAATGCATTGGTCTTACGGGGAAATAAACACGTATAGCTACGAGCTCAGAATGACTACCCTGACACACTACATAATTCTCTACAAGTGCAGTAGGATTAGGTTGACCATATTATGGTTTATTTCTATACATTTATGAAACAAATGGATGATTTTTAATGTTTTTCAGCATGAATTAAATAAATTAATATATGCAATAAGATATTTTAAATAATTTTAAAGAAAAATTAAAGGTGGCAAAATACATGAGATAGGTACATTCATTATACATTTTTATTATTATTGAACTTATAAAGAATGTTCAATGTATGAAACATATCTTATCTTATAGAGAATTTTACGAGGAATCCAATGCCGTAACGTAAAAGTTGGTAAATCTTTTATCTTCTGAGATATTTACAATTATTTTGGTATTTCTAAACGTGATATTTTATGTACTTGGAAAATATTTTTTAAATAAAATTATAGTCTATCTTAAGGGGAATTGTCCGAGAAACACAATGCAGCATAGTAAACATTAATATATTTGATAGTTTTTAAAAAAAATACAAAAATTAATAAATTATTGTTGCCAAGAAGTGGGGGAAGCCAGCAGCCAATCAGTGTTAAGGAAAAATTTATATGAGATATATATACCAGGTACAAAAGAATTTTGTCCATAGAACGTTGTGATTTCAATACAAGTGGAACTTTGTGTCTGTTGCGTTAGAATTCTTCTTTTGCAATTATACTGTGGGTTATTAGTTTCATTGTTTATTAATTAGCATGTCCTTTGCCTGGGCCAACGTTGGAACACGGTGCACGACCATAGGCCTCCATGGGCACCCCCCCACGTCTTTGTACGTGGCAGACGGAACCCATGTGCCTATGCCGGTGTCGTCGGGAATGCGGAGTTCGTTTGGAGACGTAGGCTTTCAGTCAATGTCGTGGCGAGCCCTTAGATTGTATTTCTTTAAGTTATATCTTTGAGTTATATGATCTATGGGGGAACCACGGTGTCCTGGCTAGGCGTGAAATCTCTGACTCTTGCTCGTGTATAGGCGAGACCAACCCAAATGGGCGGGAATCATCGGCACAGATTCCACCGTTTTTTTCTATTAGCTTCACATAGATTTGCGGACAACACGTGTTGTTCTTTAGATTTAGGATTGGGAATTAGGGTTGGTATAATTGCACTAGGTGGATTCTGACGTATTCAGAACAATGTGTTTGCTTTGAGAAATTACTGGCGTTCACCAAATATATTACGAAAAGAATTTTTTACTCTCAGGTATAATATTTAAAATAAATAAAGTTTTTTTTCTTTTTCAGAATTAATAAATACAAATAAAGTCTGGATTGCACATGATATCCAGTAATCAATCGGCTCTTTTCAGAGCCACCAAATATTATATGAAAAGGATATTTAAAAACAGATATTAAATAATTGAAACATATTCTATTATCATGGAGAACTTTACAAGGAATATAATGCCGCAATGTACGAGTCGTTAACTCCTTTAGTTTTTAAGATATATACAATTATTAGGAAAAAAAAATATATCGCCTAAAAAAATAGAGTCCAATATATATTTTTCTTAAATTTATAGTTCTTTCTTATAGTATATTTTTCAAGGAATCTAATGCCGCCAAGTATAAGTCGATATCTTTTTAGTTCAATAATTATTTATTTCTCCCTAAATTCTATAAAAAAATATATATAATTCATTAATTTCTCTACTTTGTAGCTATCTCTTTCATACTTCCATAGCTGAGTGGAACAGATATACTTTAGTATTTCATCACATAATGTTTGTTATCCTGCAATACATGTTTCATCAATCAATATCAATATTCTTCTCGCTTTTGCGGTGCACCCGGCTTTTGCCTTTATCACCTTCACATCGCTTTTATTGTCCTTCACTGTGTATATATATCTATACATTTTTTTTTTTCTGATTCCGCGCTTTGGCGGATGGCGTCACTCCGACGTTACGTCAGCACAAGTTTTGGTCGCTTGTATTTCAAGACCGAGTCGGCCTCGTAGTCTTCGCCGCTCCGTTTGATGCCCTGGTTCGCGTGGCTCTCAACTCCGGCGAAAAACTTCTCTGCGATTTTTGTTATGTATTCTTTGATTGGTTCAAGGTTCAGATCGCGGTGGAGCTGGTCATTTCTCATGAACCACGGCGCGTCTGTTGCCATGCGCAGGAACTTGTTTTGGATCACCTGGCGTCTTTGCATTTGTGCTGAGCCCGCGTATCCCCAAATTGGAGCCGCGTACGTCAACACTGGTCTTATAAGACTCTTGTATAAGAGTACCTTGTTCTGCAGCGATAGGCGGCTGCGTCTATTTACCAAGCCGTATATGCTGCTTCTTACAGCATTGGCTTGTGAAACAGCTCGTTGTGTGTTTTGGACCCAATTTAGTCTTCGGTCCATTGTGACCCCCAAGTATTTAATATTTTGCTGCCATGGAATTTCTTCTCCGAACATTTCAATTGTCTCATCTGGTTGTATTCGTCTTTTTGTAAAGAATATCGCTGCACTTTTTGAGGCATTGACATCTATCCTCCACTTGCTGAACCAATCTTCCATCTGGTTGGAAGCTGCTTGCAGGCGTCTGGTGATGAATTTTGCTTGGGTGGATCTGGTCAGCACAGCCGTGTCGTCTGCGTACTGCGCTAGGAGAGTGTTGTCTTCTTGAGGAAAGTCGTATGTGAATATGGAGAATAATAGCGGCGATAGTAGGCTTCCCTGTGGAGTTCCAGCGGTCGCGGTCTTGACTGCAGACTTCTGCTCTCCGATCTTCACGCAGAATTTTCTTTCCTCTAGGAAGCTACGGATCATGTGGATGATCCACCTCGGAGCGTTCAGCTTCAGCAGCTTGTGGAGGATGCCTTCGTGCCACACCTTGTCGAAGGCCTTGGCGATGTCCAGGAATATTGCTCCCGTTGTCTGGCGTCGGTTGAAGCCCTGCGTCACGTATTCCGTGACACGAAGCAGCTGGTGGTTCGTGCTGTGCTTGGCACGGAAGCCATGTTGATGGTCCGGTACAATATTTTCTGCGTCCACCCACGTCTGCAGTCTCAAAAGCAGAATCTTCTCAAAGACTTTACCGACTGTTGACAGCAGGCTGATCGGGCGGTAGTTCTGCGGATATGTGAGATTTTGTCCCGGTTTTGGAATGACCACCACATCTGCGAGTTTCCATTGAGATGGAAAGTGTCGGAGTCGTAAAGCGGCGTTGAATATGTTTACCAGCGCAACTGTTCCCTTGCGGCCGAGCAATTTTAACGCTCTTATTGGGATTCCGTCTGGGCCTGCCGCTTTGCGAGCATTGAGTTTACTAATGATGTCGGCTACTTCTCGTGCAGATGTAAACTTGGGGGTCGAGCTGTCGTGTTCTTGCAGTTGTTCCTGGACAGAGAGCTCTATGTCTTCGATCTCGTCCAGGTCGCAGTGCGTGAACGATGGACTGAATTGTAGTTCAAGGCGATCAGCGAAGGTTTCAGCTTTCTCGCCGTCGCTGTACACAATTCCGGCGGTTCCATGGATAGGTGGTATTTTGTGTTTTTTCTGGCGTAGGGCCCTCGTCATCTGCCAGATTGACTTGTCCTCGGTACAGAGGGTCTCAAGCTTCTCTTGCCAGCACTCTCCGTTGTGGTCTCTGAGTGCGACTCTGATCTCTTTTTTAAGCCTGTTGCAGTTGGCCCTCGCTACGACGTCGGCGTGTCGCTGCCACGCTCTTCTTTCTCGGTTCTTTTCACGTATGAGAGCACGAATTTCATCCGGGATCTCGTACCTCGCTGTCGGGACGCTTACTGCTTTGGTTGCCGTTTGCAGGGCAGCGTTGGTGGTTTTAGTGAATGTTTTTACCGCATCTTCCAGATCTTCTTTTGTCAGAATTCTTTGGGCACACGATACAGTTGTTTCCATCACTTCAGCGAATCGTGGCCAGCATACCTTCTTCCGTTGTGTGACATCAAGAGCGTCGTTCCCGCCGTTGATCCATGCGATCACGGGGTCGTGGTCGGAGCTGTTATCATGGACCGTGGCCAATTCAATATCATCTGTGACGTCCTTGGCGATGAGGATGTCAAGAGTGTCTGGTCTATTTCCTGACCGTGGGTAATGTGTCGGCTCAACAGTGCCGTGAACAGCAAGATTGTGGTTCGTGACGTACGCGAATAAAGCTCGTCCGTTTGTATTGGTGGTTCTGCTGTTCCACGATGGGTGCTTACAGTTAAAATCTCCTGCAAGGATCGTAGGTTGCGTTGCTGCAAGAAGTAGGTCCATATCCGCTTGCAATAAAGGCTTACTCGGGCTTTTATATATTGCCGTAAGTCGTAGAGGTCCTGTGGTTGTGTTTATGACAACTGAGTTTGCCTCTATATGTTGTGTGAAGCTTGGGCCAGCGTCGTAGTGGTCGATGTTGGTTCTCACGTAGATGGCTGTTCCACCTCCACGTTGGGTAGTGCGGTCGGCTCTGTAGAGCGTGAAGTTCGCTATTTTCGGGTTGAGACACGCCCGTAAATGTGTCTCACACACGAGCAGAACGTCTATGTTGTGGGTGTCTATGAATACCCTGGCTTCATCGCGGGCATCGGCGAGCCCTTCTGCGTTCCAGAACGCTATCTTCAGTGCTGAGGGTTTAATTTTTTGATGCATTTTTGCGGAATATTTTCGCAATTTGCAAGACAGCTTCTAGCTTATCCCATTGTGACTCTGCGGAAAGCAGTTTTTTGGCGGCTCCCGTCATTGTGTCCGCCAATTTTTCGATATTGAATGACGACATTAACGATAATAAAATGTCAGTATCTGAGTTCGTATCTACGGTCACGGGCGAAGTTCTTGACGAGGGTCCGGGTGTCGGAGCAGTTCCAGCAGCGGTTACAGGTGTTGGTGCTAGTCCGCCCCTTGTAGGCGGTGTGTCTTTCACAGCCATCGTGTATGTTCGGCCTTTCTCGATCTTACGGGCTGCTGTCTTTGGTGGTTGCGGCTTCGGGTACGCTGGACAGCCACGGTAATTGGCTGGATGCTCTCCTCTGCAATTGGCGCACACGGCTTTCTCGGCGCGGGGCTTCAGGCAGGCGTGGGAGAAGTGATCCCCTCCACATTTAACACATTTTGGGTCGGCGCGGCAGCAGCGGGCAGAATGACCGAAGCCCTGGCAACGGAAGCACTGGCCAATTTCTCGACGTCTCCTCTGTGGCTCGATTGTAACGATCAGGTTTAACAGCGATTTTATTTCAAAAACTTTTACGCCGTCTGGTTTGCTGAGTTGAATCAGCATCATTGGCAGTTCTTGTTTGGTGCGCAGTGACTTCATGCGCTTTACATTTTGCACCGGGTAGTTGAGGGATTTTAGTTCCTCGTAGACGTCTTGCTCGCTTATGCCCTCTGGAATGCCTTTGATAACAGCATTCACAAGCTTGTCCTCGGGTAGTGCATAAGTATGATATGGCACGTTGATGGTGTCGAGTCTCTTGGTGGCAGCTCGGAACGAGTCCGCACTGTCAGTCTTCACTTCGATGGAGTTTTGCAAGTTTTTGGCAGATTTGATACCAACTCCAAAACTTTTTAACTGATTTTGGATCTCCGGCCATCCTTGTTTGGTACGAATATGAATAGGTGGTACCTTAGTGGGTTTTCTTTCTTCCGCAGGTTTGCTGGCCATTCCAGATGCTGAAACAGGAACGTTGTTGTCGGCACTATCTTCATTTTCATTGTCACTGTCACTATTATTATCACATTCAGTTTCCATGTCATCGGTTTGCAAGACACTGAATCTGTTTTTACACGCAACAGGTTGCGCAGAGTCATCCTGGGAGAGATCGAGTTTTCTTTTATTCGATTCTTTCGGGCGGTTTGATTGTTTGCGAGCCTTTTGAATTGATGGCGGCTGGCTCACGGACGTCAACTCATGAAGTTCGGCGCGCAGTTGTATTAACTCGCGCTTCAGATCCTCGATTGTGTGCGAGGCATCCACTAGGGCTTTCTCGCTTTGAGAAAGTTTAGATGCAAGCGCTTTATTTTGTTCCTTCGTTGTCGCCATTTTGCACTTCACAAAACACTTTAGAGTCAAAGACAGAATTCGCGAAATTCAACGCGGGGGCACTACGCAGGTCAACGACACCCCGCGGAACTGACACGGCGCGAAAACGACGCTTGCTAGCGCTACACCCCTGTGTCGGGGGCCCAACGGACGCTCGAAAGCGAACCGTCCCTCCTGGCAGAGTAGCAAGAACTCGCGTTGACACTGATACAATTAACCAAAATAGTTACATTGTAGCACAGCACAGTTTAACACAAAAACAAATCACATTCACAAGTACTCTCAACAGAGGTAATTTATTCCTCGCAGCACTGATCACTGAGACGACACTACCACCATGAAGAGTCGAGCAACTTTACAAAGAATCCATTGCCGCAATGTACAAGTCATTTTTTCTTCAAATATACTACCCCAATTTTCTGAAAAAGGATTTTTGTTTGGAAGTATAATATATTATATACCACGTATACAGTCAATTCATAGACTTTTTTGATAAAAATATTTTATATATTTTCCCTTTGGACTTCCAAATTTTGAGTATAGGGCGTTGTATATGGTTTTGTTAATCAGTATACTTACAGGGAACCACTCGGATATAATTATATAATATATCATAAATAACACATATAATTACAGAAAATAAAAATAATGCATGAAATAAATATGAATCACATACATTGTTAAAAATTATTATTGTGTAAAAATATTTTAGTGTACCTAAGATGTATGTACATATTACATCACTCATACAGACAAAAAATATTAATAAAAAACAAAATGTAAATTAAATACAAAAAATATACAATTTTTATTAATTTATGTACAAGTTGCACCACTCTGCCATAGTTATTAACATTTAACCACTCATAGATAGCCAAATATATCAATAACAAAAATAATAAGCAAAACAAATATAACAAAAATTATAATTAATTTTTCGTGCACTCTGTACCGCTCCTTCACTGTTATAAAGCATTTTAAGCATTGCTACTCACGGACATCCATGCACGTGTTATAAAACAGTTTCGCTTTAACCGTGGCTGAGTTGTCGAATTGATTTATTGGTTCTTCTAGTACTCCTTTTAAAATAACTTGAAGCTGGTCTGCTAATACTTCAAATGTGCTTATGCTAGATCTGTCTTCTGGAATAACATGTTTTTTATTCCATGTTCCACATGCAAATTGGAAGAAATCCACGCATGGATCGGCAGAGTGGTCCATCGCCGATAATAAACTGGAGGCTGCAACAATGAAAAATAGTTAGCAGATGTTTAAATTAATGAAAAAATCGAGGGATGCAGGTGAAAATGTTTTTTCCCTGCTCTATGTTATATGTATGTTTAAGAGTGAATATTCGTTACATCCGAGTTTGGCTATAAACAAACTATACATCAAAATAAAGAGCATTAAATGTTGAATAAAATTCCAAGTCGATAACTCTTTTATATTATGAGATAATTAATGTCAAAGTGAAACAATGTCAAAAACACAGTTGTCACACCCAAATTAAGGTAAATAATTTTTAATGTATTATAAAACTAGATAAAATTATGAGCATTTTGCTGCGTCGGAGAGGTATTTATCTCTTATAGTTTCCAAAATATTGAATTTTTAAATTTTTCTGAGTTTTTAATCTTTGGGCAAAATACATGGGGTATTTGTATTTTATATTTTAATTATTATTGAACTTATAAAAAATATTGAATTAATGAAATATATCCTATCTTATGGAGAATTTTACGGGGAATCCAATGCCATAATCTGCAACTCAATAACTCTTTTGGTTTTTGAGATATTTACGTTTATTTCCAAATTTTTCCCCTATTCAAAAAACAGGAAAAAAATATTTTTTTAAAAAAATATAGCCTATCTTATAGCAAATTTTATGAGGATTCCAATTCCACAAGATACAAGTCGAAATTATTATTATTTTTTGATATATAACTAAAAAAACTTCAAAATAATTCGGTTATGGTGCTGCGTTGCGATTGGCTCTCGCGTTCCCCCACTCCTAGTCTCTCAGATAACAAACGTATATAAGCGAGACACAAAGTTTTATTTAGAGTTTCTGTAGGAAATGTCTAGTGAGGAGTTGCTGTCAAAATGCGATGCATTTAATTTATGAAATAAATGTTTATTCCTCATACCCATTATTACGTTAATTGTTAATATATTATTATTTACATAGTTGTTAGTGTTTTATTTGTTAAATAGAGGAATGAAGCTTTTAATTTTGAAGTATACCGAGGTAATTGCTTTAATTTATTTTAATTTTTGACAATATATAATGAATTTTTCATAAAATAAAATGTATTTGTATGCTGTCATGATAAAATCTAAGTTCTTTTATGAACTTGAAGCTTTTATAAAGCCAAAGCTCCGTGGAAAAATTCATTAAATATTATATACACTATATAGAGAGCTTTTGTAGGGCTTGTTATGTTTTATTGTTTATTTGGAAAGCTGCGCGCTTGTTAAAGGAAAAATAAAAGTTTTTCCAATATGTTTTCTTTATAAAAGAAAAATATCTTACAATACTCGTAAACTTGGTTATACGTAATACAACTGATCTTTACAAATTTGCAATATTACATAACAAATTAGAAATTTTAAATGCCAATTATTATTTATTAGTCAAATTTTGCAATTGTTGACGTTGCTATGGCAAGCAACGATGTTTGCTTGTTACAGGGTAGATTATAATTTGGTTTTCGTCCACCGTTGGTGTCAAATTTAATTTGCAACCCTTTTAAGCGATGTTGCCACAGGTGAAACGGTAACATGCTTTGCTCTATATAGTCCATTAATAATAAATTGAACTGTGTTATGTATATTTATAATTTAGATAGGTTGAGAATTGATTTTATTTACATATTCGATACGAAATATACATGTATCTTATGAATATATAATTTAATATTCTGTAGAAATCCTTTGGGATGTAGAATACACATCTTGTGATATTGCTATGTCTTGTATCAAACAGAATATGAATACATTAGAATTTATAGTCTTGCATTTATAAAAAGTCATTTTAAACATCAAAATTTCAAAAAAATATATGTCCTATTTTTTTTGTTTGTAACGATATAAGATATTAAATTTGATTTATCTAAAATCTAATCTCCTAGCAATTATAAAAGCAATTAATAAAGACATATACGTCTAAAATAAATTATGCGATAGTTCTAAATATTTTTTAACTTTCTTTTTTATACAATGCGTAATCCTATCTCGTTTTTCTATTTATGGACTTGTTCTTACCTGTTCGCACGCATTCTTCTGTCAAACACACTTTCCTAGTTACACCTGAAACAAAAAATTGTGCTTAGTTATCATACATCAATTATAAACAACAAAATTCGACAATTACAAAAATTACTCTCTCTAACTCAAATATCGTTCAGAAAATTTTGAGAAATTGTTTTTCTACCTTATTCTAATATGGAAACAAGGCATTAGATTTTGGCGTAAATCAGATAACCGGAAATAGCACTTTACTTGAAGCTCAAAATAGTTTTCTTCAAAAAATACCTTTAAATGTTATTTTTTCGAGATTTATCAAAGATTATTAAATTTTCTACAGGTTCGCATTAATACTTTTTCTATATATTTTATGGATAAATTTATAAAATAATCTATAATTTAAATTCCGGAGCCTAGACTTTAAACACAACTCCTTGGTTGCACAGTTCATATTTCAAATGTATGTAACTGACAGATAAATGTCACTGCCAAAAAAATAATTTCAAATTAATAATTAAATGGTGGGAGGTACTGTGTTGGCCACATCAGACTTTTATAATGTTAATAATACATTATAACTAAAAATATGTCATATTTATAAAATAGAGCTTTTTCTTGTTAAAATCCCGGAAATGAGCTTTCAAAACATCAGGGCTAATCAGAGCTTTGATGAGTATTCAAGCTCTAAACAAAGAAAAGTTTACGTTGTCTTTAAGAGCTTGAAAAGCTCGGCTTAAAGCAGAACTACTCGTCCGGGAGCTTTCGTATATAAATGGAGATTAAAAGCTCTATTGAATATATATTTTGTGTATCCAGGAGCTTTCCAGATCAATTTCTGGAAGCGTATTATGAATAGTAACAGAGATATATTAAAATATATAATATTTTCGTGAGAAAAATCATTTTTAAAGTAAAATTTTTATCTGAAATCTTTCATTTACACGTAATTTCCTGCTGAAAAATCTATTTCCGTTTGGTAAAGCTTCAGTTTCATAAACTGCCTTCAGAAAACTGTCATGAAAATTGATAAAAAACAGTTTTTTCAAGTCTGAATTTTTTATATAAAATTTTATATTTCATAATATGTAACATCATAAATAACATTTTTTTTAGTGTATGTATGTAGCATGAAAAATATATACGGGTCAAAATAAATAAAAGAACAGCAATCTACATATTAAACCTCCTTTTTTGTTTTATAGCCGTAGGCAACGTAAACAAATGGTTGTAAAGTTTTTTGTTTATTCGTCATTTATTTTCACGTATACATTTTTTTATTGTATGTTTTACGAGCGGTACTCCATCCTAAAAAACACCACATACATTTCAGCTTACCTATAAATAAACGAAATATAATATAACTGTAAAAATGGTTCAGAATTTTACTAATTTATCTTGAAAATTAAGTAGTGTTTTTGTTAATTAAATGTTGGTAAGATTACGTACGATCCGTCTTTCAACTGTCACGAGTAGATAATTGAAAAGTTTAAAATTCCTCAAGCTGAAACAGCTGAAAAACGAAACAAGAGACGCCTGAAAAGTCTGCGAAACGGCGATAAACAATCGATCTCTTTACTAGAGACGTTCTAATGATTATCTTTGAAATTTGTTTCGCAATATATAGTAAAAATATGGGGCTACATATTTAAGGATGATATTAAGCTTCTATAACCTTAAATAAGGTGTGAATTTGGGTGTAAAATAGGGTATAAATGACTGTAAAAATTTTCAATTAAAACTTGTTCAGATTTTCTAAGATTTACATTACATTTCAAGTATAAGATAAGCTTTAGAAATTGCGTCCTTAATCCCTAAGAAGGGGGTTATGAACGAGAAAGAAAAATTGCGCATCACAAGTACCCGTTACCATGGAGATGCTTCCAAGCAAAGATTACTAGAATATATTACTTTAAAAAAATTATTTTCCATTTAAAAATTAAAATAAATATTTTTAAATACTTGAACTTGTATTTAATTAAGTACACATGCTTGAAAACAATGTATATGTGCTTAAATTAAGTATATCCTTCTTATATTTCAAGTAGTACAATTATTTATTTAAAAATAAATTCTTATATCTTTATATAAATACATAATTATTATTTAAAACAAAAATACTATTTAATATCTAATACACCCAAATTCATGTTAATTCAATATCTTCTATCTCTTTCTAACATCACACTATCTAGTGAAAAACCGACGCTTATTTGTTTAAACCATAACAAATGTAGCCATCATGAAAAGTTGTGTTCCAAATTTTCAGTGCATATTTTATTATTTTCGCGTGGAAAAAAACCGATGAGTGGTTCAAAATTAAACGTAGACTGTGTGTAGTAGTGCCATAGACACTTTAGCATACATTTTTACCGTGGGGCGGTTGTATTTTTTTAGTTTGATGCTAATTTGTGTGCGTGTGTACGTTTGGGGAGATAGACGCCGAATGATTATCAAAGGTCCGTAGATATGTTTGGTGGTAAAATACGGGCTCAAATCATTGTATAAGGGTTTAAGGATGTGTTGTAATATATGGTTTAATTGTTGCAGAACTTTGGGGGTGGATATGCAGCTGTGAAACGAGGTTCGAATACCGGAAAAAAGGTAGGATTTTTTAACTTATATCTGAGATGAAAAATACATTTATTTTTTTATTTTAAACATTTTATATTATAACTTTAACGATTTTATTTTTATAGTAATTAAATATTTATATTTAAATAAATGTATTATAATCTCTCATTTATATTTTTGACTATATTTATTTATGTATTGTATAAAATGACCGACTTTTTTAAACAGTTGTCCCTATTCAAAACAAATATGCATTCGTAAAGATTTGTATGTTACAATAAATATATCGATATATGTGGTGCATTCTCCACTTCATCTTTGAGTGGCAATGAGGTGACGCCTGATAAGGCCCCAAATAGTCACACCCAAAAAAATGTAAGCACGTTTTCGTAGTTTAATAATAATTATAATTTGTAACAGATTTAGTATTTTTTTTCAAATACAAGTAAATTTAATTGTGATACAATTTTTGCAGGTATAAATAAAATTATTGTACCCCAATACAGGGTACATACTTAGTTAATCATTTAACTTGCATTTTACCGGTTTTAAGAGCAAATAACGACAAAAAACATTGGGAAAATCTGAAAATTCACATACATATATTTTTAAAGTAAATACAAGTAAATTTAACAGTAATACAAGTAAAAAATTTGCATTGTACCCCAATATTTTATTGTATTTAACCATTATTTTGCTTGCATTTCACCGGTTTTTAAGAGCAAATAAAATAATAAACTTTGAAAAAAATCGAAAAATTCACACATATTTTCTTATAAAATACAAGTAAATTTAACAACAATACTAGTAAAATTTTGGTAGGTACAATTAAAATTATTGTACTCCAATATAGGGTATATATTTATACATCATTTAACTTGCATTTTATCGGGTTTTAAGGGCATATAACGCCATAAAACTTAACAAAAATTGAAAAATATTCAAACACATATATTCTGAAAGTTTAAAGTCGTAGTCCGATATCTCAAAGTTGCAAAAGTAATACATCTACATTGCAAATGAACCGGCAATTAATCTTTGGTGAAACCACGTCCATGGGCGTGCAACAGGGGCATAAGTTTCACTAAAATTCGGTCACAGAATACATGAATTTGTATTATATGTATTGTAACATTGAAAGTTTAATAAGGATTTTCAATATATTTTTTTTTCGTGCAAATAAGAGGCGAGTGAAAATAGAGGAGAATTAATTAATAAAAGAAATATACTCATATAAGCCTTTTTTAAATAAACAACAAGTTGCCCCCTGGGAAAATTGTTTCTACGCCCGTGAGATGCATCAAAAATTAATAAAAATTTTGCAACACATATTCAAATTTTTATTTAGCTCAATACATATTACCTAATATGTATTTACATCATACAAACATACAATTTTATTTTTAATAAATTTCCTACTCCTAAATCCATCCCTGTGGTGGAAAATTCGCACCTGTACGGGGCTTAATTATAGCACTTGAATTATCACAACCCTTTACACCCCTAAACTGGCAACGGTCAACCCCTGTAACCCTTTAAATAAGAGATATTCATGTAACAAGAACACCGTTTACAAGTTACTGTGATTCAAAGTGTTGTTAATTACATATAATGTCGTGTAATGTGTGTTCACGGGTATTACATATACAAACCGACAGATAAGGGATGTAACGGCATGATTTTCTACGTACGCCGAGTGTCTACTTTTTTGTGGACCATCGGAAACACAATAGTAAAATTTTCATATTGCAGTAAATTCTTATTAATTTTAGAACTAAAGTGTAAAGTCAAAAATTATTGTTTACATGCGAATTTTAAGCTCTACAACTTTTATTTCAAGCATGTTTACCTAAATTAAAATAATTAGGGAACAAGGAAATTACAAAAATATGATTTTACATGTTAAAATCCAATATTCCGATGTCGCTGTCAACATGCTGTACATTTTTTTTCTGAACCACTTATACACAGTGATAAATATATCTACCACTTACCTGGTGTTTCACAGTGCTTGTTGGTAACCAGTAACATCAAACTAACTACAGAAATAAAGAAAAATCCTAGTAATGTAAAAACTAAACATTTTTCTCTTTGAGATGTTGATAATGTTAAGCGTCTTTTTTCTGTGCTTGCGCGGCTCCCTCGATGAACCACAGTAACTGTGCCACCACCGGCCACTTGCACCACAGTGTCCTGTGCTGGCGTGGTTCCAGAACCACTCAAAAAGCCGTTTCGGCTTTCAACAGGCATTGCTTAAATATGAGCCTGCATTTTTGTCGTATTATTTCTGCTTAGAATTTGCGTTCAAGTCCATTTTTGACTAAAATTACCAAAAATATTACGGTATGTACAAGTTTTTTGGGCTTAATGTATGTTCCTGCTGTATGTTTTAATGTTCCTGCACAATTTCGGCAGGAACTTCATAAAATTTTCTAATATTTTTTCGTTCAAATTTTAGCTATACACTAATAATAATAAATAGCTGATATACAGGGTGTTAATGAATACCTGTTACACATTTATAGGGTATGTAGGGGATGCAAAATATATTTGACTAATAAAGTCATATCCGAAAACGCACCGATTTCGAGGTACAGGCTTTTATCATTTGAATATTTGTCATATTGACATATGTCAAAATAATTGTACCTTTTATCATAGCATTTTGAAAGTAGCACTAATAAGAGAATTTCAAAAAATAATATTTATTATTATCTTTATTTTTTAATATCGGTAAACTATTGAACAAACCTAGGATGTTATAAATCATAACAAACCTTCGACGTCTTAGAATCCTCGCTGCACGAGCTCGGATTTCAAACCGACATCTGCGGCAGTTATGATACTAGTAACAATCGTAGGTATGTGATAGTGTAATCGCAAACAGCCAACTAAAATTAAGATAGATTACAATTTAAGAGCCTGTAGTTCGAAAACGGTGCGTTTCTAGATACAAGTTTATTAATAAAAGTTATTTTATTTTGCATCCTCCACATACCCTATAAATTTGTACCACGTATTCATTAACAAACACCCTGTATAGCTTACAATTTAAATATTTAAAAATACAGCACTTCACCAATATTTTAAGTCACATATTTAGCATATTTTGATACTATATTTTATGCCGAAAAGTGGTTCTAGCCGTGAGTGTTGGTGGCATGTTATATTCGCGTAATATTGATATGTTAGCGAAGGTACATGTTGATTCGACCGAGTTTGGAAATACACTGGAGAGCAGAGAAATTGAGAGAGATATTCGCGAGACAGAAACAGTCGAATGCGCAAACCACCTGATGGACGCAGAGTAGGGGTTATATAATACAGAAACCGAATGGTTCAAAATTATTTCGGACGCTGAACAATAGAAATACGGGGTAGTGTCAGATGTTCCCGAAATTTGGTCAATAAAATCTTATTCACACTCCTGGATACCATTTTCTGAAAATGCCTCGTCAAAACCCTATCGTTTCATGCCCGAATTTCAGGACGTTTTCGTATGAGTGCGTCTCGTAGATATTGAAGGATCTACGCTAAAGTGTCTTTTTTAAAGTTTGGGCTTGAGGAATGAATTTGTGGTACATTAAGCCCTGATTATTTTTATTACTTTTAAGAAAAATAAATTTCCCTGCCGCGATCACCGTCTAGGCAACGATTCCGGGTACTTTCTGTACATAAATTTGACAAAAAACATCAAAAAATAAATGGAAAATTATAATTTTAATGTGTAGGAGAGATTTCCTATAGCAAGCGTCACCTCACAGTCCCGCAAAACTATTAAAAAACATCAAACAATACAACAAAAATATGGAAACTTTACGATTTTATCTGTTCCGTCCCTGCCTACCTACTTCCGTTGGTACAGTGGCGACACCTTTGTGTTCCTATCTCCCCTGGACTGCTGGACTTCCGGTACAGCGCCAAAGCTCCGAAGCGGCCACCGTGTGCACTAAAGCGAACTTAATGTAAATAAGCTCGCACCGCGAAGCACAAAGGAAATTCAAGCTTCGGTGAACATATAAATTTTTATTTCAAATTTTGAAAGACTGTTGAAAAATGGAAGTTTTTGGATATCTGGAAGGATTATGGATTAATCTTGATTGAGTCAATATATATTTTAAACCCCGTCGAAGAGTTGTTAACAAAATAAAATGCATGTGACTGGTGGAAAATAAAATATGGATACAGAATGAAATTAATTTTATTGATAAATACATTACAAAATATTATTAAACATACAACTTATATCACAAACTATGGAAAAATATCACATAACTCTGGAAAAATACTATGAAATACTGCCGGAAGTTGTCAAATACTGTCCAGGGCTACCAATGCTAAACATAAAAAAACATATTACCAACATTTCATAACCAAAACAGACAAAAACCACCTAATTTTTTATGAGCTTTTGGGTCTATCACCATCTTTCCCTTTTTTCCTATGCTCCCCATTTCCGGTTCCCCCACTTCCCCCCGAATTGTCATCCTTGGGGGCATGTTTCCTGTTTGGCAACAAAGATGGCGTCCAACTAAACGCGCTTCCGCTATCCCTACTCGGTTCCGGTTGAGGAACCGGAACTGGTCGGGGGGGACTTGGAGACCGGAGATTCCCCACCGGCGGAAGCTTCAATACTTGGTCTAGAATTTCCGGTTCCGTGTCAAAATTAATTGATTGAAATAAAATTTCTAAAGGACAGATATCACCCTGTAAATAAAAATATTAAGGGGTGTAAATTGGCGGGGGGTTAATGGACATACTTCCGCATCTGTAGGGAGGGGAATTATTGTTTCCTGCCATTTGGTGGTGTCTCCGGTTGGTCTTACGGCGCGAAATTTTGAATTTAAAACTAAAAAAAATATTTTTTATTTATATTTTTGATTTTTTACGGTTGTTACACCTTTTTTTGGGAACCTAGTCGACGCTATTTTGGGTATAGGCCCCCTACTAGTTGATGGAAGGTCTAAACTCGGTTCTGCAGTTGCCATACCCAAATTAAAATCTAAAGAATCCAAAAAACTTCGTTTTTTTTCTTTACCTATAACAATTTTTTATTATCTTTTTTTTTCCCGCCTTTATCAATTGTTTTACTTTTGTAAGAAGTGGGAGGGATCCAGTTTGACCCTCCCAAAGATGTTTCTCCCCTCTCCCGCTCACGCTCTCTGTCTTGGAGATCTAACAAATGAAGTAACATTACATGCTCCCCTTGGGGTTGATTTGTCTCCGCCCATGGTCGATTGGGGGAATTTGGGAGGTGTCTATTGGTTGTTTGAAGGCTCATGGATAATTCCGCGTACTCCACATCGTTCTCAGCTGGAAGAAACTCGTGAAAAGACCAGAAAAGTGTAACGGTCAGATTTATTAAAAACTCAGTTTATAACACTGAGAACAATTTTAATCCCCGTATTTACTTAATTTTAAAGGCCGAGAAATCTCATAAAAGTAAATCTCTTATGCAAAACATTACATATAACATCAAGACCGATCCTTTATCTTCAGATTCGTACAATAATATTCACATGAACTGTGCACAATTTATAATTATTGAAATAAAAATACAACACTACAAAATTCAATGAACGTATGTCTCGATTTGATCCTACTACTTCTATACGCTGCATAGCTTGTGTTGCACTTAACCTATTTACGGGCGGGTAAGGGACTATCAACGACATACTTTACCTTTTCAAGGGTTTTAAACTATTGCCTAATGCTACCTACATATACATACTAAAGAATTCAGAATATGAACTCGCGCCGAATGCAAATTGTAACCTTACTTTCCTGGTCTATTATGGAGAAAAACAAATTAATATTTTTATGAATTTTATTGACAAACTGGAATTTGGATAAAACAAAACAAATCAATCAATTTTCATCATTATCGACACAATTTTCCGGAAGTTCCCGTTCCGCTGTATGCTGTGTTACATCATTTTCCGGCTCATCAACATTTACACAAGAATTTCCACCTTTCCATACGAAAAAAACACAAAAATCACGAAAAAACCTTTCCAGGATTTTTCCAGGAATTCAGTCCTGGAAGAAAAATTTCCAGGATTTTTCCAGGAAATCACTCCTGGAAACTTACCTGACATCGTTTCGACGTCTACGTCGTTTTCATCGTTGGAGTTTTCATCCAGGATGCCCATTTGGTTTTCTGGATGGTCGGAATCTTCCATGAAGGCTTCGCGTTCGCTTAAATCCTGGAAAGAAGGCTGTAAAATGAAGAAATCAAGGGGAAGGTTTTGTCTTACTCCAGAATCACTGGAAGACGAACTGGAAGTTTGTGTGCGAAACGTGTTTAACAAATTGGGACTGGATAGACTTGGAGACAAATTTAAAACATTATGACGACTACTTTCGGTGCTAGTGAGTAGCATAGTGGTCGATGGAGGCTTTTTGGACCTTCCAGAAACTGTACTTAAGGTGGAGTTACTCTCCACGATTTGGACAGGTTCGCCAGTTTGCAGTGTTGTCGAAATGCTATTGTTGACGTTTCTGGAAAAAATGTGTATTTATGGTTGTGAACAGAGACGGGAAATTTATGGAAACCTGCTAGTGGAAGGAATAGTATCCAATAAACGACTTGAGAGTAACGTATCACCCGATTGGCCAGGAATCTGAACGCCTGATTGGTTAAGAGATGCAGTCACTGCGTTTCGGGATATTTCCACGGCTAGACGCTAAAATATGGATGTGGCATGAGTGGAAAATGGGTGTGGAACATCCCTACCTCTTTTAGTTCGTTGATCTGTTGAATATATTGATTCTGCACTGTTTGAAGTTGATTTATATACCATTGTTGATCCCTACATCTTTGATAAAAAGTGGGTGGTCTAACTTGAAATCTAAGGACCAAAGTGTCTGTGTCTGTGTTTAAATACCCTTCAGACGCTAATAGGTCTAGTCGAAAAAATCTATTATATCCCCAACATTCGCCTATTTCAAAATCGGACGCGAATTCACGAACTATATTTTTACTCGCATCTCTGGACGCTTGATGTATCATTTCTACGCGATATTCATATCTAAAACCGAAGAATAATTACAGAAATAACTGTTGAGGGATGAATTTAGTGTTATACTTTGATGTTTCGGGTAATCCAGCGCTTAATTCCAGAAATACAGACAGATAATTGCCTCTAACAATACCATTTCCGTCGGGATAGACTTTTAACCGCCAACATAATCCATTCATATGCATCGGTGTTGAGTAAACAGGGTCCGCTTTATGTTGTAATTGAGTAAATTGTTGCATTATAAACGTACTGGACTCATATCCTGGTACAATTTCACTTTAAACGATAAATATTTAATGAAATGTTACGACGGCGGAGGGATACAAGATGGCTACCTGTGAAAATCGGCGGGAACTGGCGGCGTAACAAAAGACGCCATTGGCTTTTTTCTGACAGCGTGAATCATTCGAGAAATCTCAGAAGACTTTGTAATAAGTTCAGATCTTGTACTTGTGTGTAACTGGTGTTCTACTTCGTGTAAAAGATGCTCTAACTGTTCAGTTTCTTGTGTAAGTGAATCTTTTTGCCCCATAAGTGTCAAAAGTTTAGTTTTTAGTTGTGTATCTAACCTAGCAATCATCAATTCAACAGCATTTCTGATTTCGCGAACACGTTCATCTTTCGCGGAACGCACAGATTCTACGTTTCGTTCAACTTCTTGTACGATACTAATTAATTCCATTAATCTACGGCGTAATTGAGCTACTTCATCTTTGATTTGTGTTATGTGTTGTTCGTAAACTTCCTCTAAAGGTTTGAAAGTGTGCCCCGAGTGTGTTCCGCCCCACAACGCGCACTGATGACAAATACAACATCGACAAGTCCAGCAATAAACTGATAGCTTTTCCAAATGAGTGCTACATCTGCCAAAGAAAAATCAGTACGCAGAAAAGGCGCGAAAATGGCACTTAACTTACCGATCTCGTTCTGTATCGTCTAATCGGGATGAATTTACCCCTTGGGCTTGTAAAGTATCTAATTGTTGGGTCACTTCTTCTACCCAACGACAATTTACAAGTTCGTGAAGATGTAACGAAGCACGACAATGGGGACATTGTGATCTTTGCTCAGTTAACCAACGTCTGATGCACATATAGCAGCATAGCTTTGAACAATGGGGGCATAAATGTGCGTCGCGTAGTTTTTCCATGCAAATAAAACACCGAAAAACTTCCGCGAGCGTCTACAACAAATTAGATTAACTTTGTGATGTAAGATATTTGACAGTACCAACAGCTTGCATGTCCCAGCAATCCTCCATGGTTTCAACAATAAATTTAGCAAGTTATATGTGTTAATTCATTGTAAATACAACTATTTAATATTTAAATTAAATGTCTTGATGAAAATTGTCAAAATAATAACAAACAAAGGCAAAAGCAAAGGTGACTAACCTCTACGGAGTGATCATCGTGTTTGCTTGGTTTATTCCTTCCTGGCATCATCAAATTATTTATAAATACAATTAATAAACTCTTAAACAACCCCTATTTAATACTATCTAAACATTTCGCCCTAAAAACTCACTGGAAAATTTTAAATTACTATAAAAAACAGTTATGTTGACTGCTCTATCGACGCAAGGAAACTGCGTGATGTTTAGTAACTGTTAGGGATATTTATGCGTTAAATTTATTAAGAGGCGTTTACAGTTATATCCAGACATTGTTTGATATGTATTTATTATTCACAAAACACATACATTTTTTTTCTTTTGATACAGTTCATTGATTCATGTTCCCAAATATGCAAATTTCATTAATTTAAAAATGATTTGAGATTATCTTTTGACGCCAAACCTGTAGAAAATACATAAAACTTAATAATATTTTCAATAATTGATACATCAATAATTATTTTTACGTAAAACTAATTTATATACTTGCGTTTTTGGAGGTATAGTTGCGTTTGGGATCGTTGACATCAGCGTAGCTATAGCAACGAGGATGAAGGTGCAAAAAATAAATAATATTCGTAATGATTGCAAGCTCATTTTATTTCTTAATCTTAGCAACTTAGTGGTAGAAATAAATAAGAATTCCTTTAATTTGCTTGACTAGTGTTACGAATATGATCCGGATTTATAGAAAAAACAAACAAGGTTGGTAAATAGTAATAGCATTTTGTCTATTTGAGGGTGAAATAATCAAAGATAAAATTATAATAATAATATTTAAGATTAAAAATAAAAATAATTACAGTGAAAAAATGTACAACACAACATGGCTAAATAATAACAGAAAAAATGGAGTCTAACAGTCAAAGAACAATGAAAAATGTACAAGAGATGAATTATAAATAAGTAACATATATATTTACTTGCGATTATTTCTTTTAATATTTAGTATATAATAACTGGACTTGCATCAACGTTAGCAATTTTATTGCAGTATTTATTCATGGTTAAAATGGAGTGTATTGCAATACGACATTTTCAATTCAACATATTTTCTACTTAAAAAGTCGCTATATTCACAAATTCTGTTGATATTATTCTCTTTTAGTCCAGTCAATATGTATAAAAAGAATAGGTTTCCTTGCCGAGTATGTATAATTTTTGGAAATTATAGATACTCGAATGCAAGGAAACTTGTTTTGTATATATTGTCTGGACTATTTAAAATGTGTTTCTGTTTAGTTTTGTACAGTATATGTATCTTAGTTTGGGCTGGGAAGTCATATTTTAAACAATTCTCAACAATGGATTTTTATTTTCAAACAATACAACTTAATTTCTGAGAAAAATCCACTTTTAAGAATTATTTATCAACAGCAAATAATTACAGACTATGTAAGCAAGGTCACTTTCAATAAAATAACTTATAATTTTCTATTTATTATATATATCTTGTATATATAAAAGAAGAAATGAAAAAAATTCTATTATAAATCACATGGCCCAATTGATGAAACATACACCAATGTTCTCTTTGTCGAATATTTTTCACAAATATGTGTAGAACTATAGCTTCAATTCATTCCAACAAACACTTGACACATCTTACGAAATAGACAAGACACCAAAATTATATAAATACCCCAAATTAATCAACAGTTTTTCCCAATTTTATCCAACACATTAATCACAATTTTGCCGCGAAAGACAACACAACAATAATACACTCACAAAAGATGATTTTCACATGTAATAATTTATGTTTGAAAGAAATATAACCTTCAATGTACATTTGGCGCGCAAACTTTTTGTTTGTATGCCTCGTTGAGTCGTTGCTATGGAGATGTTTATACCGCAATGCGGATAAACAGTTATATTTTAGTTTGAACTGTTTGCAACACTTCTTGATAAACAGATAAACATATTCACAATTTAACAAAAAAAGTAATGTTTATTAAAGTTTAAATATAATTCCATATATTTTTACATTAAAATCCAATAGTTTGTAATATAAACCAGTAAGTTTTTGTTTGATAACTTTGCGAATATAACCTCGAAATCATCCTTCGTGAATAAATACAACAACAAGTAAGTTTTAAATAATAATTATCTGTTTCGTAAGATGAAAAGTGTTTGCTGTAAATGTGTTTAACATGTTAGTTAAGTCCGGAACTATGATATACTTAACAATAACTCGGTTCACTGTACAATCGTGGAACCATTTAAGCTAAAGCGCAAAAGACAGAAAGTTATAGATATCGACACTGTCACTCTCACTCACCGAGTACGAACCTCCTTATATATATATATTTACAACCCGCGAGGATTCTAGTTCTATACACACGTCTTTTCACATTCCACATCAGTCGCATTGGCGCCAAACAAGCGTCTCACTGTCACCCCGGACCGCACTACAATATTTCACTTTGTAGGAATCATTTTACAGTGATTTTAAACACTATTTACAAGTTTTCTGAAAGATAACGCCCTTTACATTACTTCCAAATCAATTTAAAAGTGTTAACTAACATATTATGTCACATAAGTTTTCCGAAATTGTTGAATGTTTATTTTGACGTAAAGTGAGATTGTCTGTTGACAGTTGCTATGGCGACGTGTATCCGCAATGCAGATATTGAATTTGATCGTCGTTATCGTAGCGAAAACTTGTAAATTCGGTGCGGTATCACTATTTAATAGTTGTATTGTTGAATTGGGGGCGTTGTAAATCCGTGCACTACCGTCTTCGCAGCCTTGGCGGTCGATCGGGGCATGGGGCTTGATTTCGGCAGGCACGGGGACGGCACTACGAACTCGACGAAGCGTTCATACCCCCAAACATCCCCGTATTGAAGGTCGAGCTAGCTTGGTGCTGTTGCTGCGCCTGTTGTTGCTGTTGCTGTTGTTGCTGCTGCTGCGTACTCGCCAGTCCGCGATGTTTTGGCATGGGAGGTTGCAAGTATTCGTGTCTCGCTAGTGCGAAAACGTCGATTCTGTCTTCCTTGCGGTATGCCAAACAGCCCCGGATGAAAGTCTGCGAACATAATTTTCAGTAAATTGATGTAAAACTGCACAAAAACGCATAAAATATTGTTATAATCAAGGGACTAATTGTTGGTGATGTATTCATGCGCCACCCTTGCGTTTGGGATCATTGCCGTTGTCATGACATATCAACAAATATGGCGGGCGAACAAGACACGGCGGCTGAACTTATGAAGAATTTTATGAAAATTTAATAGTTTTTAAGTGATTTAATTAGTGTTTTTTGCAAGAAGTCTTTAGTTTAACAGTTATTCTTTGTGTTGTGTATAAATTTAATCCAAGAACGAATAATATTTCGCGAAGAACTTGTAAAGAAAAATTGGAAGGTACTGGAAATTTTTTCTAAGTTTAAAATAATTAATGTCTGATTGCTATATTATTATTATCATAACAAATAACGCCCAAGGGCATTATGAAAAGTAAAAGTACACTATTTTGTTTGTTTTTCTTACCTTTGCCTCATTTGTGACGGTAGGTTTATTCGCAAATTGTACTTCCGTCGCTTTGAGAATAGTATTTTCTTCTAAAATAGTAGCCTGTGATTGGTTGTGCCCAAAAGGCTTTTTGCCGTATAGACATTGATAAAATATTACACCTACGGACCATACGTCTACTTTAGAAGATATTTTTGGTGGATTTTTACCCACTACAAAACATTCTGGCGGTAAATACCTGAAAAAAAATATTAAAACATTTTTACATTTTAAAAAATTACTTGTAATTTATATGTAAAAATATTCAGAACATACTCTTTTATACTTAAAAAGTAAGTTAGGATGTGTAAACAGGTATAAATGCAAGTAAAATGCAAGAAAAATATAACTTAAAACATAATATAAATAATTGCGTTTGGTAGCATTGCCAAAACTATTGCTATTATTTATAATGGACTACCTAACACAAATTGTTTGATAATTTGACAATTTTTTGAAGCAAATATTAAATTTGGATAAAACAATGTTAGTCAAATGCTCGCTTAATCATCCTTAATCACTGTTCATACTGGCGCCCATTGTTTTTAATAAATTAACATCAAAATTAAATTATAATTCGAACATTATTAAACAAATACAAATTGATTGCAAATCAGGGACTACTTTGTATTTATATATCACTTCGCGCCTATATAAAACAAAACATACTTGCGTTTGAGATCGTTGCCACAAGTGCCGAGAGTCAACAAAATATGGCGGCGAAAGAGCAACCGGCGAATCTTACAAAGATTTTTTACTAAATTTGATAGTATTTAAGTGATTTTAAAAGTGTTTTTTGCAAGAAATCTTTAGTTTAACAGTTATTATTTGTGTTTTGTGTAAATTTACCCCAAGAACGAACAATATTTCGCCGGGAACTCATAAAGAAACTTTGCCAAGGTACGGGAAGTTATTCCAAGTTATTTTTTGCGTTAATATTATTAAATTTGATAGGTTTTAAACTATTTTGAAAGTGTTTTTCGCAAAAATACATAAGTTTAATAGTTATTCTTTGTGTTTTATATTAATTTATTTTGGCGGGAACTTGTAAAGAAATATGTTCAGTGGTTAAATACTTACCAATATGTGCCGGCTCCTTGACTGGTAAGATCCATTCCATGATCCGGGTTATAATTTTCCTCATCCATGACTTTGCTGAGTCCAAAATCTGTTATTTTTATTTCACCGCAAACATTGCCTTCTGTTAACAATATATTCCCAGGTTTTAAGTCATAATGTATGACTGGAGGTTTGATTTCGTTGAGATATTTTAAAGCAGAGACCACCTGCATAACTATAGACCTTGCTTCTCTTTCAGGAATAGTCTTATGTTGTTTTAAATAAAAATCTAAGTCATGCCCGTCGCAATATTCGAGTACCGTGCAGAACGAATTTGCATCTATTTCAAAAACATCGTAGAGTTTTACAACTCTGGGATGATCTAGGGCTTTATGAATGTTGTATTCTCTTAATGCGTGTCTGAAATATTGTTAATATTAGTCGAAAATAATAAAAAAAATGTCTAGAAACCTACTTGATGTAATTTGCTTTTTTGTCCTCTTTCCAATCCTTATTTAATTGATGTACTTTGCAAGCAACATACCGTTGTTCTTTCAGATCAAATGCTTTGTGAACCTCGCTAAAACCACCCTTTCCTAACAACATTAACAACAAATATCTGTCGTTTAATACAGGGTGGTTGTTAAACCGGCTTTGATCTTCGTTATGTATACGTTTTAATTCTCTTATATGTAAATTTCTCTCTCGTTCAAGCTTTTCAAGCTCTAGTTGTAAGTCTGCGTCTTCTTTTTTAAGAGCACTTTGCCTTAACTACAACATAATTCAGTTGTTAACAACTTAAAATATATTTATATTGTTGTAATCAAGGGATTATTTTGTTATATACGCGCTTTTATATGTTAAAGGCCCAATTTGTTGTTAAAATCATTTAAACAACTTAAAAAATACTTAAAAGTATTGTTGTAATCAAGGGACTAATTGTTGGTGTATTCATACGCCACCCTTGCGTTTGGGATCGTTGCCGTTGCCATGACATATCAAGAAAATATGGCGGACGAGCTAGTCGACTGCTGAACTTATGAAGAACTTTATGAAAATTTTATAGTTTTTAAGTGTTTTTTATTGTGTTTTTTGCAAGAAGTCTTTAGTTTAACAGTTATTCTTTGTGTTTTATATGAAATTAACCCATGAACGAACAATATTTCCTCAAGAACTTGTAAAGAAAAATTGTCAGGTACCGCAAATTTTTTCCAAGTTTTGTTGTTGAAAATTTTTATCAATTTTTGATAAGTTTTGTGTTTGAAATTGTAAAATTTGATAATTATATATCCTGTTTATTAAATATTCGAATAACATGTTTTTGTTTCGGGTGTAAATTTCTTACCTTTAATATTTCATCTGCTTCATAATATTCTTGTAAAGAAAACCCAGGAACTGCGTCTGGTTTTAGGAACGTAGCTTCAGTACCATTGTGCATTGTTGACGTTGCTGAATTGTTTCTCTTTCGCCCTGATTCACTATTCGACGGCCGTTTCTTCAGCAACAACTTCTTTTGTCTATCAATTTCTTCTCTTTCTGCTGTTATTTCCTCTTGTCGCCTAGGAGATAACAATAATTATTAATAATCGAAACAATGGGAATTTATTTTTAATGTTACCTGGCTAATTCCTGGAAGGCGTGTCCATCTGTCCAGTTTTCCTGGAAAGTAGCCCCAACACGTTGAGTGACAAATTGGCCTAATCGAAGCCTGTTCTGCATACATTTCTGCCTCGCTTCTTTTTTTTCGATGCTGCTCTTTTCTTTGAGTAGTTTCTTAACAACGTCGATGCATTTGTTTATATGCAGCTTGTGCTGGTCGATAGTCTTTTGTTGCTGGGACAGTTGGTGCCTTAGCTCTTCATTTGTTCTATTTAATTCTTCTATTTTGTTATTTCTGACTTCTAAATCTGATGAGGCTTGTGTTTCAAATTCTTGTATCCTTTGACATGTTAATTCAGTCTGAAAATAAAATTAATATTAAAAAATGTTCTTGACTATGTTTATTTATTTATTTATTTACCTGAACTTGTTTGCTAACTGTACTAGGTCTTTCGTAAAACTTAAAAGGTACTGCGTTTACGGCGGGCGATGTTATTGGAACTTGTTGGGGGGAGGGTGGAAACTAAAACAAAGAAATAACACCCTTAACAATGGACAATATTTTTTGCGATGGGTGCCGCACTCACCATAGGATAAGGCTGTTGGGGGGAAGGGCTCTTGGCCCCCCCATGCCGTATTGGGGAATTCCCGGCGTGTTTAGCGAAATAGTCGTTGATTTTTTTTGGATCTGTCCTAGCGCCTTTTCCAACCGCTACCACGGCAACCACGTCGTCCCCCTTACGTTTCCGCTTCCTTTCCCCCCCGACACGGACAGTCTTCTCGGGGGTCGTGCCATCTACTTCTTTATCAGAGTGACTTGAACCTGGAACATTCAAATCGCAAGATTTTCATAAAATTTGAGTTGATTTCAAAGTCATTTTGGTTACTAAATATGGTTGAAACTTATAGGAAACAAATAGGAAATATACTTAAGGGTGCATTCTCCACATCAGCAATGAATACCCGTGAGGTGACGCCTGGTAAACACCTGCACGGTACAAATATATCATATCACCAAAATCTGTGTACAAAGCAGATTGGCACACCCAGTAATGGGTAATATGCCGTGATGATATATTTATGTATTTACGTAAAGGTCTTGAAAAGTCAAGCATCAATATTTGCGGTTAAAACTGGAATGGGTCACCGTTTATACTAAGAAACAATATACAAAATTTGTTTCGATTTTAAAGCCAATTTGGTTACTAAATATTAGTGGTAATTATAGGAAAACTCATGGAACATATTCGTAAGGGTTTTAAAAAAGTCAAGCATCAATATTGCGTTAAAAATCAGGATGGGTCGCCGCATATACATAGAAAAATGTTTTTGTATGTTACAGTGCTTGACGGATTAAGGACCACGCGGGATAGGGATGGTTGCAGTGCAGCACAGATCAAGGACTTTGCCGGAACCATGCGCACATCAAGTCTACCAACGTAAGTGAACTATTTACTATTATTTTCTATTAGAAACTTGAAATAAAATTTCACCCATTAATCGATGCATAAAATAGAAATTTATTCTAAAAATCTGCAAAATGTTTTCTGTTTGGTTAATACAATTGATAATAAAACAGTGATAAGAAATAATAATTAGTTATTAACATTAAACAAAGTGACACAGATGAAATAAAATGCTTTTTGATTTTTGGTATTTTACTTTAATTTTAACGTTACCTGTGCTCATGTTGGAATCTTGACTATGTACGGACTGCGTCGAATTTACTTGCGTTTGGGGTGCCATCTGTATTTGAGAACCAGCTGACATCTGTAACCAAAAAGGCGCAATGAGAATTAAAATAATTAGCAAATTTGGGATTTTCAAAATTCTAAGAACTAAGACATTACTTCGTAGTATATTCCAGTACACATTACAATGCATATGTATGAAATAGTTACATTATTATTAAGTCTTATCTTTAGTAATATATTATACTTTTAAATAGATAAGTATATTTTTCAAATAATTATGTTTTTTTTAAACGGTACTCTTTAAAATCAAACATATGTTTGAATTCAATAAACATAATATAGAAATAGTATTCGCAAGGAAGTTATTACAGATTTGTATAAAAACCTAACGACAGTTTATTTTATACATGATTAAAAGAAACGTCCAGTTACCAGCTACGTTTATAGTTATTCGAAAGACGGAAAATATTTTCAATAGAATTTCTGCATTTATTAAAACAGTTATATATTTTTCTTAAACATACTTATTATTTTTTATTTTTATAAATTCTTTTATTCGGCAAAACTATTAAAAATGTCGTCTTAATTTTTACAAATTTGAATTCTACATGGTTTATTTTATTAGGACCCATTAAACAGTGGTTAAATAATCGTTTATTGAGTTCAAAAACTCGTGTCAAAGTCTCGAAAACATAGAGTCAAAAATTATTAAACATGTCGGACACGATAAAAAATATTATGAAAACTATTTCAATTTTGAAGTGTACAAGACTGATTTTATTAGTAAACGTATAAAAGTGCTTAAATAATTGTATAATAAGTTCGAAAACTCGGGTCGAAATCTTGTAATTTTCGTAAGAAACATTATTAAATATCTCTGATATAACTAAAGATATTATGAAAATTGTTTCAAATTTGAACTTTACCAAGTTTATTTTACTAGTAACCATCACCCAGTTGTTAAACAGTCGTTTAGCGAGCCCACAAACCAGGGTTCAATCCCAATGTTACACATCTGACCAAAAATTGATCACGTAGTATTACAAGAATTTGTATGTGTATTTATACAATTATAAATTCTGACTCAATGTTTTTGTAACGAGGTGATCAAGCGACGTTGTCAACTAGTGCACACGTTTGGCATGTGCAGGTAGTGTGCAATGTTGCCAGATACACACACATATACATTCAGTCGCGGCCTACTACTACAAGGGTGGTAGGAGGCTTGCATCTGGTCGATTGTCGATTGTTTTGCCCGGATTAAAAATGGCGAGAAGATTCCGAACAAGTTAGAATCGGGGGCATGCATGCCAACATTGTGGAGCACACTTTCCCTAAAACATAGACTGGGGCAATGAACTTTTCACGAACTATAATAATTATTGTTACTTTAAATTCAATTCAACTGCACTACAGTGAAAATAATTATAATACATTATGTTTTACAACACTTACATCACAAAATATGTATAATATTAAATACATAAATGAGATATAAAGAAATACATGTCTTAAAAATCTTTCGCTTCAAAACTGGTTTACACTACAAAAAAACATGTATTTTGCATTTCAATAGTGTGAAACAGGCTTAAGGGTCCCAAACTTAGTGCTGGTCTTACAAAAAAAAATTAAATTCAATAGAATCAAAAAGAATGAAGAAAATTTCAAAGGGGAACCGAGCTACTATGAAAATCTTCCTCGTCCTCTTTTGTTTCGGCCAGCTGTTGCCATAGGAATTTACAAGGGACTGTACAAAACACGTGACTATCTGCGTCGTTACTTAGGAAACAACAAACGTCATCGTTTTGTTATCTAACAAAAAAAAAACTACTTTGTAAAACTTATGAAAATCATAGTGTGTCGTGCAATGTGGTTGCCCGGCGACCGATCGTCTTTTTTCTGTCCAAAATGGCAGACGTTTAAAATTCATCGAAGACAGTTAACCAACAGTTGCCGGTGATCGCGATGTTGCCAAGCAACCGCACACATGCACACAGAAGACAATGTTTGAATGCCTGAATTCAGTTGTTAACTTGTGTATTATTAACCATTCTAAAAATATAGTACACTAGGTGATACAAGAGTGACGTAAATGACCTGAACATGTACAACAACCAAAAACAACATACACCAATGATAAAATACATTACAACATTCCCAACAACATTGTATACGAATACAATAATTTTTTTTAAAAAATCTACTTGTAAACATGCAAAAATTATAATTTTGTAACAACAGTTACCTTTAACAATCACCCCATGCATCAACCAAAAACCATATGCAACAATAATTAAAAATTCCTTGAAATATAACTCTATTCCATTTTCTGTACAACACACGAATTATTTACATATATCAAGGCCACGTATCCAAATCAATAAAATCTCCGATCACTCCATAATGTTCCTGACACTTACACGAAAACAAATATCACCCCTGCACCTCCATGTGCTCGGCACATCACTTGCAAAATGGTTGACCGACAAAAACGAGTACTGAACACTAATACATGCGCACACGTCAGAGTTACATGTTGAATAACAAGAAAATCTCATAGGAAGGTTTAGCCCAGATAAGGGAGGTGACAATGCAGAAGATTGGTGGGAGGATACGCGATTAAATGGCGGAAATTGAGGGAGGTGTTATCTCTTAAAAATGGGAAGAACTTTGACGAATTTCTGTCTTAAAATACATTAAAAATACTTATATATTTAGGTGGTTCAAAGGGCACAACACACACATACAACAACATGCACCGTTAAAGTACAATAGTCTGTACAATTTCGGCTAATCTTGCACCGTTTAAATACAATAAAACACGTCAAAAACCATGCCAATCAAATCTATAAAAATGTACATTAAATTATGTATTTGGCGTATATTGCACCATTAAAATGCAATTAAACTTGTACAAAATACAATACTAACATGATAAATTAAGTGTCTTGCAAAAACTGCACCGGTAAAATACAATAAACATGTTGAAAAACAACAGGAATCATCGAAACATTTAACAGTAATTCTTCACAAACTGCACCGTTAAAATTACAATAAAGATGGTCGAAAATTACAACGGTATTCTCGTAATAATGAAGACAAAAAAACAATCATAAATTGTACCATGAAAATACAATAAAATTTGTCAAAAAAATAAGATATAACGCAGACTACATGAACATATTTTTTGCGGAAAATGTACCGTTAAAATGCAACAACTGTACCGTTTAAAATGCAAGTAAATGTTAGGATATTCCAGAAGTATATCGCGCACAATAATATGTGCAAGGAACCGTTAAAATTCAATAAAACTTATGAAAAAACTTGTTAGAATTGTTAAGAAAAATTGCAGAGATCACATGCACCATTAAAAATACAAGTACACCCTATGGATATTTTAGTAATTAAGATGTACTATACTTCTTATACTTTTTTAGTACAGGCTGCACCAATTAAATACAAGTAAATCCAGTCAATATACCACCGTATTTGTTCATTAAAATTCATCATTTTATACAGGTTATTCTGTGTAAAATACAAGTAAACAGTATGGATTTTTTGAGTAGGTTTAAATGCGGTATATCTTATAAACTTTATGAGGAGGGTGCACCTTTAAAATACAAGTAAATACACATTTAAAACAAGCTTAATACTTCAAAGTTTGAAATTAGAAAATATGTCAACTTATTTAAAAAAATATTAAACTACAGGTAAACTGCATGAATATTTAAGTAGTAAGACATTGTACCATTAAATACAAATAAGCCCGCAATGCATGCACCATTAAGATACAATAAAAGCCTGTCAAATGACCTGGAGAAATAATATACAATACTTAAATTTAGAAGCCAATTTTTAAAAATTAGTTAAAGATTGCACCGTTTAAAATACAAGTAAACACTACAATATTTGAGTAGTATTGGATGCATAAACCCTACCACAATTGCTGCATTTATAATACAAGTAAAGCCTGGCGAACAATAGTCGTAATCCGAGACAAAATTAATATTAATTCAAAGCAAATTTTCAAAAAGTTTCAGAGATTGCACTGCTTTTAAAATACAAGTAAATTCAACAATATTTGAGTATTATTAGTGCGCTAATCTCTGCCACAATTCTCCGTTAAAATGCAAGTAAATCTACGTGTTCCTAATCCAAACAAAATTGTTCTTCAATGCAAATTTTCAATGAACTTTTAGATTGCACTGCTTAAAAAATGCAAGTAAATACTACAATATTTAAGTAGTATTGGATACATTAATAAAAAAAATACAAAAAAGTGTCAGAGATTAAACGTCTAAAAATACAAGTAAATACAATACCGGATAGACAATTCCTTGCAACAATTGCTCCAATAAAATGCAAGTAAATGTAGGCGCGTACGCGCTATAGTCTAGGATAAAATTAATGTTAATTTAAAGCAGATTTTCAAAAAGTTTGAGTGATTGCACAGCTTAAAATACAAGTAAATACTAAAGTATTTGAGTAGTACCGGATGCACAATTCCTTGCCACAATTGCTCCATTAAAATGCAAGTAAATGTAGGCGAGTACGCGGTGTAATCCGGGACAAAATATCCGTTAAATGTTTCACCTTCTGCTTGTGGTAATAAGTCACAAACACCCTCAACAGTTCGTCCATGTTGCCCCATCAGCAGGCCCAGCACAGGCCTGCTGTGATCACACATCCTACATCCCGAAAGGGCACATGGCGACAACACCTCCCGGCGATACACTCGTCACCTCTCGCGGACACGAACCGCACTGCGCGAGCACTACGACATCAATGCGAGCCGCGACCATTCAACATCAACATGGCACGGTGCGGCGCGGCGCGGCGGCCCAGACACAGACAGCCAAAGAGCAAGGAGAGAGAGGAAGAGTGCGCAAGTGCACACTAGAGTATCAGGAACCGCGGTGTTGCCAGTGAAGTGCAGTGATCTCTCATGGTCAAGAAGACGGCGGAGTGTTGGAAGGTGTGAAAGCGAACACAAAAATAAGAGCAAATCTAACTCAAAGATAGGGAAGGGTGTTCTGGGCACTCAAACTGCCCGAAAAGTGCATCTTAATCGACCTCAAACATCCATACTTAATACTCATAATTGGGGGACGTTTATGACAGGGTGTTCTGGGCACTCTAACTGCCCGAAAAGTGCATCTTAATCTTCTTCAAAGATCCAAACTTAATACTCATAATTTGGGATGTTTATGACAGGGTGTTCTGGGCACTCTTACTGCCCGAAAAGTGCATCTTAATCGACCTCAAAGATCCATACTTAATACTCATAATTTGGGGATGTTTATGACAGGGTGTTCTGGGCACTCTAACTGCCCGAAAAGTACATCTTAATCTTCCTCAAAGATCCATACTTAATACTCATAATTTGGGAAAGTTTATGGCAGGGTGTTCTGGGCACTCTAACAGCCCGAAAAGTGCATCTTAATCTTCCTCAAAGATCCAAGCTTAACAGTCATAATTTGGGATGTTTATGACAGGGTGTTCTGGGCACTCTAACTGCCCGAAAAGTGCATCTTAATCTTCCTCAAAGATCCAAACTTAATACTCATAATTTGGGAAGTTTATGACAGGGTGTTCTGGGCACTCTAACTGCCCGAAAAGTACATCTTAATCTTCCTCAAATATCCATACTTAATACTCTTAATTTGGGAAAGTTTATGACAGGGTGTACTGGGGACTCTAACTGCCCGAAAAGTGCATCTTAATCTTCCTCAAAGATCCAAACTTAATACTCATAATTTGGGAAGTTTATGACAGGGTGTTCTGGGCACTCTAACTGCCCGAAACATGCATCTTAATCTTCCTCAAACATTCATACTTAATACCCATAATTTGAGGAAGTTTATGACAGGGTGTTCTAGGCACTCTAACTGCCCAAAAAGTGCATCTTAATCTTCCTCAAAGATCCATACTTAATAATCATAATTTGGGGATGTTTATGACAGGGTGTTCTGGGCACTCTAACTGTCCGAAAAGTGCATCTTAATCGACCTCAAAGATCCACACTTAATACTCATAATTTGGGAAGTTTATGACAAGGTGTTCTGGGCACTCTAACTGCCCGAAAAGTGCATCTTAATCTTCCTCAAAGATCCAAACTTAATATTCATAATTTGGGAAGTTTATGACAGGGTGTTCTGGGCACTCTAACTGCCCGAAACGTGCATCTTAATCTTCCTCAAACATTCATACTTAATACCCATAATTTGAGGAAGTTTATGACAGGGTGTTCTAGGCACTCTAACTGCCCAAAAAGTGCATCTTAATCTTCCTCAAAGATCCATACTTAATAATCATAATTTGGGGATGTTTATGACAGGGTGTTCTGGGCACTCTAACTGCCCGAAAAGTGCATCTTAATCTTCCTCAAAGATCCAAACTTAATACTCATAATTTGGGAAGTTTATGACAGGGTGTTCTGGGCACTCTAACTGCCCGAAACGTGCATCTTAATCTTCCTCAAACATTCATACTTAATACCCATAATTTGAGGAAGTTTATGACAGGGTGTTCTAGGCACTCTAACTGCCCAAAAAGTGCATCTTAATCTTCCTCAAAGATCCATACTTAATAATCATAATTTGGGGATGTTTATGACAGGGTGTTCTGGGCACTCTAACTGTCCGAAAAGTGCATCTTAATCGACCTCAAAGATCCACACTTAATACTCATAATTTGGGAAGTTTATAACAAGGTGTTCTGGGCACTCTAACTGCCCGAAAAGTGCATCTTAATCTTCCTCAAAGATCCAAACTTAATACTCATAATTTGGGAAGTTTATGACAGGGTGTTCTGGGCACTCTAACTGCCCGAAACGTGCATCTTAATCTTCCTCAAACATTCATACTTAATACCCATAATTTGAGGAAGTTTATGACAGGGTGTTCTAGGCACTCTAACTGCCCAAAAAGTGCATCTTAATCTTCCTCAAAGATCCATACTTAATAATCATAATTTGGGGATGTTTATGACAGGGTGTTCTGGGCACTCTAACTGTCCGAAAAGTGCATCTTAATCGACCTCAAAGATCCACACTTAATACTCATAATTTGGGAAGTTTATGACAAGGTGTTCTGGGCACTCTAACTGCCCGAAAAGTGCATCTTAATCTTCCTCAAAGATCCAAACTTAATACTCATAATTTGGGAAGTTTATGACAAGGTGTTCTGGGCACTCTAACTGTCCGAAAAGTGCATCTTAATCTTCCTCAAAGATCCATACTTAATACTCATAGTTTGGGAAGTTTATGACAAGGTGTTCTGGGCACTCTTAACTGCCCGAAAAGTGCATCTTAATCTTCCTCAAACATTCATACTTAATACTCGTAATTTCGGAAAGTTTATGACAGGGTGTTCTGGGCACTCTAACTGCCCGAAACGTGTATCTTAATCTTCCTCAAACATTCATACTTAATACTCATAATTTGAGGATGTTTATGACGGGGTGTTCTGGGCACTCTAACTGCCCGAAAAGTGCATATTAATCTTCCTCGAAGATCCATACTTAATACTCATAATTTGGGGATGTTTATGACAGGGTGTTCTGGGCACTCTAACTGCCCGAAAAGTGCATCTTAATCTTCCTCAAAGATCCATACTTAATATTCATAATTTGGGAAGTTTATGACAAGGTGTTCTGGGCACTCTAACTGCCCGAAAAGTGCATCTTAATCTTCCTCAAAGATCCATACTTAATATCCATAATTGGAAGAAGTTTATGACAGGGTGTTCTGGGCACTCTAGCTGCCCGAAAAGTTCATCTTAATCTTCCTCAAAAATCCACACTTAATACTCATAATTTGGTAAGTTTATGACAAGGTGTTCTGAGCACTCTAACTGCCCGAAAAGTGCAGCTTGCAGTTGTATTACGATAGAAAATACGAGTAAATCTTTCCCCAAGTTCCTAAGAGATCCATACTTAAATACTCATAATTTAGGGAAAAGTGTATGAAAGTGTGTTCGGGGCACTCTAACTGCCCCAAAAGTGCGCCTTGCAGTCGGATTAGAATTAAAGATAAGAGTACATCATCCCTCAACTTCCTAAGAGATCCATACTTATATACGTATAATTTAGGAAATCATAATTTATGGAAGTATGTTCGGAACACACTAACTGCCGCCAAGTTCCTAAGAGATTTATGCTTAAATGCTTATGATTTATAGAAAAGAGTAAAAAGGTCAAAAAGTGCACTTTTGCACCATAAAATTCAATAAAATTTGGGATATTTTATTCATTAAACTTTATCATAAGCTCAAATTTCATATTTTTATTTGCCGTTCCTAGTCGGTGAAAAATAGTGGCCTGTACCATGCAAATTTGAATTTGGCATAAAATTGAATAAGACAGTAAACGGTACGATTTACAAAGATGGAGTACTTTTAGTAACGTTAAGAATTGTATTCTAACACAAATAATTTGGTATTGAAAGTGACTCATCCGCTTAAATATAGCCATATTGTTTAAAATTAACTCATAATATTCAGCTCTATTTTTGTTCTGCAACATTTAGAAAGCAAGACATTTTCTTATAATTTTATAAATTAACTTATTGACTCGTGTTGCACATATTTTGAGTAAACTATACAATGAAACACGCCAAGATTTAACGATTTTTAATGCAGTACACTACCAATATGCAAATGAACTACAAATATGGAGTCTTGAACAACAGATACAAGTATAAGTTCATTTTCAAGGACAAATATTCAGATTTCTTTGTAAAATAGGCTGAGAAAAGTGTGCTATGCTTTGCAAATCAATTGCAAAATGGCGACTTTAATTCTATTTTCTTATAATCAATAATTTGACATCATTGTAGAAGTTGTGACATTCATTTGCCACATATTTTTCACAAACAAGTAACAATCTAAAAATATAACATACAATTTTGTATGTTTTTTAAAATAATTATTCTGGTGATTTCTCCACTACAGCTGGGCGTACCCATACAATAATATATATTAATTATTCATATTAACTATGTTTAATATAAAATTCAAATTCTGAAAACTGAATTTTTTACTTGAATGACCATTTTTTAAACATTAATTTATAATAATTGTATGAATTGTTTAAAAAAATTGAAACTATGTACACTTATGCCAAAACGTCCATAGAATCGAATGCCATAACTTATAGGGTCGTAACTGCACCCATTTCCAAGTTATGGGTGTGTAAACTTCGAATAACTTCAAATTAATTTTCAGAAAACTTAGCAATATTCAGTCAGGTTCATATTTTAATTTTTTTTATTTTAAATTTGTATCAATGCTTCAAAAATTTTGAAACTATGTATACTTATGGCAAAAAATCTCCCAAATCGTATGGTGAATATTTCAGGGCCGTCACTCCACCATTTTCCAGTAATGGCAAACTTAGACTAAAATTTCGAAAAATTCAAAGCAAAATTTAAGTTAATTTCTAGATATCTGTTATATATTTTCAACACTTTGTATCACCTATAAAAAATATTAGGTACCGGTATTCTATAGGACATTTTATGTAAAATTCAAATTTTCACGGTACAGGCTATTGTCTATAACAGTGCAAGAGTGACAGACAAGAATGTGAAAAATGAGTGATAATAAAATATAAAAGTTTCGTACTCACTCTAGCTCCTAGAAACCGGGCTTCTAGTAGTTCTTGCTTCCTGGGGTCGAGCGCCGCCTGGAAGTGTTCCATCTTCACACTGGCGCCTAAAAAGGTCAAAAAGGCTTTAGGCACAGACCCCAGAAAGAAGGAATCAAAAATATTGAAAGACTTAGAAAAAATCGCACATTAACATCGGCAATGAAAAACTTTATTTTTTGGTGCCGATGTACCGTTAAAATGCAACAACAAAAAAATAAAATCGCACACTATTATCAGCATCGAATATATTTTGCTAATGTGACGTAAAAATGCAACAATTATACCGTTTAAAATGCAAGTAAATTGTATAGGATATTTTTGAGAAATTGTGAAAAGGCTGTTTCATCAAAATTCAAGAAAAAATTTTAAATTTCAATATTTTATATATGTAATAATCTTAACATACAAGTAAACTATATATGCATATTTAAGCAGTATAAATTGCACCATTAAAATACAAGTAAGCACGCGGCGGAATGCACCGTTAATATGCAATAAACTTTATCAAATAATTGTCAAAAAATATAAGACAAAATAAATTAGGAACACAGTTGATTTTTTGTTTTAATTGTACCGTTAAAATACAACAATTTTAGCGTTTAAAATGCAAGTAAATGTGACAGTATTCCAGAAGTATATACGACGCATAAAAATATATGTTTTTTTTTGCAAAGAATGAACCGTTAAAATACAATAAAACTTACGGAAAAACTTATTAGAATTATCAAAAAATTGCAGAGTATGTACCGTTTAAAATACAAGTAAACTGTATGGACATTTCAGCAGTTTTGAAAGCACTATATTTTGTGAAGTATTTAGGGAGGTTCCACCGTTAAAATTCAAGAAAATATACATGTAAAACAAGCTTAATATTTTAAAGATATAAAAATACAGGTAAACTACATGCGTATTTAAGTAGTACATGACAGTGCACCATTAAAACACAAGTTAACAAGCGACGGAATGCATCTTTACAATACAATAAAAGCCCGTTAAATGACCTGTATTTGAGTAGTATTGGGTGCAGAATTCCTTGCCACAATTTCTCAATTAAAATGCAAGTAAATCTAGCCTAATCCGGGACAAAATGCCCGTTAAACAGTTCACTTTCTGCTTCTAGTAATAAATGAAAATTATAAATCTTCGATTAAACTTAGTAGAAATCTTATTAAAATAGTGCGAAGGGCGTGGCAAACCACGTGGTCTCTATGTACAGGATTGAAAAGCGAGAGACCAGAAGAGACATTGATCCGCCCCCAAAGTGTCTGTCACCCCCTACGCCACTGGACGCATAGGGGTAATTAATACACCCCGTAGACTAGCGGTGCCGCCTAGCAGCAAGGTCACTACCATACGGAAAAGATGGGGTCAAATATAACCCCTTCATATCTTATATTTAAAATGGTACATGAATACAGGATGTCGTTCAAAGCCAAAAAGAAAAACAGTTTGTCCATCATCTACGTTGTTTATTTAAACAGAAGTAGGCGATAGTTTCACACAAATTTTATTAATTAATTGTAAAAGTTGGTTGGCGCCTAGAAATTTTTAGAATTTTGAAATTTATTTTTGGATAATCAAAAATTAAAGTTTTAAATCATGTAGTCTATACACTGATGCAACCGATTTCTGAAACTCCGTTCTACACGTTCCAACATTCGGACTATGTCCTGCTGAATAAGATTCTTCAGCTGAAGCAGATTTGTAGGACCGTGTTTGTAAATTGGGAGAACGGGATATCACCTCGAGCCGAAGTTGGTTGGCGCCTAGAAATTTTTTGAATTTTGAAATTTATTTTTGGATAATCAAAAATTAAAGTTTTAAATCATGTAGTTTATACACTGATGCAACCGATTTCTGAAACTCCGTTCTACACGTTCCAACATTCGGACTATGTCCTGCTGAATAAGATTCTTCAGTTGAAACAGATTTGTAGGACCGTGTTTGTACATTGGGAGAACGCGACGCCCACGGGATGTTACCTCGAGCCGTCAGGAAAACATTGCCTACAACACTGTGTCAGCTGCAGAATCTTATTCGGTAGGAAATAGCCTGAATGTTGGAAGGTATAGAGAGGAGCCATTACCTTCAAGTTGTTTAGTTTAAAACTTGAAATTATGTTCTTTCATTAACCAAAAATAAATTTTGTCTTGTTCGCCTTCAATTTCTAAGCTCCACCTGTATATATAAAAGTTCTTGTAACCGCCATATTGTCGGAAGGTATTAGCTTGGTAGACGTGCGTTCATCAGCTTTATTGAAACACCTAGTATATCATCAGCTAACTCCAGGGTATACTCATATATAAAAAGTCTTGCAACCACCGAAGCTTGCAACTTGCAACCGCCATATTGTCGGAAGGTACTGTGTCGGCTACTAGTGTGAGACACACTGCGGTTGGTAGGCGCATAGGAGTGTGTGCGTCAGCTTTGAGACATTGAGACACCTAGCATCATCAGCTCAGCTCTCATCGTCCGGGGGCAACTATACACAATGCAGACTGGCAGAGCCGAGCCAGTGCTCTTCGTACGGATTGATTTTACTGATGCAGGGAAGGCCGACTGCGCATTTCACCCACTGGAATTTACACAAGTGTGGTCTACACACACACACATACACACAAACACTGAATTGTGGACGCTGGAAGCACAAGATGGACACTTTACCAGCGTAGAATTGGGTCCTCCACCGTAGGGACAAATTTTGTTATTTTATACAGGTTGGACCGTTGAAAATACAAGCAAACTGTATACATATTTTAGTACTTTTAGTACTATATCTTAGAAGTTAATTGGGGAGACTGCACCGCTAAAATACAAGAAAATATAGTCATAAAACAATCTTCATTTTTTTAAATTTGGACTTATGAAATTTGTTAAATTTTCTACAAGTTGTACCGTTTAAAATTCAAGTAAACTGTGTGCATGTTTTAGTAATATATCTTATAAACTATTTGCCTAGAATGCACCGTTAAAATGCAAGAAAATACACACGTACAACAAGCTAAATATTTTCAAATTTAGACTAGAAAATTTATTAATATTCATTATTTTGTACAGAGGTTGTACCATTTAAAATCCAAGTAAACTGTGTGCATGTTTTAGTAATATGTCTTATAGACTATTTGCCTAGGATGCACCGATAAAATGCAAGAAATACACGCGTACAACAAGCTAAATATTTTCAAATTTGAATTAGAAAATTGATTAATATTCATTATTTTGTACAGAGGTTGTACCGTTTAAAATCCAAGTAAACTGTATGAATATTTTAATAGTATATCTTATAAGTATTTGGTGAGGTTGCGCCGTTAAAATGCAAGCAAATTAAACTTAAAACAAGATACATTTTGGACTTGTACATTGTACAGTAATAATTCTTTACAAACTGCTCCATTAAAATTACAGTAAAGATGGTCAAAATTTCTAATGATCTACATGCACAATACATAAGATATACCGTGAAAATGCAATAAACTTTGTTGTATAATTGTCAAAAATATATATAATATTAGGTATAACATGCACACTGTAATGAACACAGTTAATTTTTTGTGGAAAATGTACCGTTAAAATGCAATAATTGTACCGTTTAACATACAAGTAAATGTTAGGATATTCCTGAAGAATTGGGCGCGCAATAATATGTTTTTTTTTTTCCAAAGATTGAACCATTAAAATACAATAAACCATATATAAAAAAAACTTTCAAAAAAATTTTCAAGAAATTTAAAGAGAACGCATCGTCCAAAATACAAGTAAACTCATTGGATATTTTAGTACCTAGTTAAGATGCACAACTTCTTATACTTTTCTAGAACAGGTTGAACAATTTAAAATACAAGTAAATCCAGTCAATATACCACCATATTTGTGTATGAAAATTCATTTTAAACAGTTTGCACCGTTTAAAATACAAGTAAACTGTATTGATATTTGAGTAGTTTTGAATGCACTATATCTTATGAACTATTTGGGGAGGTTGTACCATTAAAATTCAAGAAAAAACAGACATAAAACAAGCTTCATATTTTAAAAATTTGGACTTTGTTTAAAAATGTATTAAACTCGGTAAACAATACATGCGTATTTAAGTAGAATAAGACATTGCACCATTAAATACAAGTAAGCAGGCGACGGAATGCTCCGTTAAAATACAATAAATGCCTGTGACATGACCTGTACAAAAAATATAAAAAGCCTTTTTTAAAAAATTGCATGCATCGCTTAAAATATTTGACTAGTACCAGATGCACTATTCCTTGCTACAAATGCTCCATTAAAATGCAAGTAAACTGACGGTTTAATTATTGATCACAAAATAAGTGCTAAGAAAGATCAATTTATGGGCCTCCAATTATGATCGAAGTCCATACTGTTTGAGAAGAAAACGAGCTTGAGAAAACAGATATAAAATACATATAGTATCATCCCCTTTAATGCGAAATATTCCTGATTTTCCTGCTGTCCATATTCCTGCTTTTGGAATTTTTCCTGCCCTGTTACACGCGGGAGAGGCAAGGGACGTTTCTGATCAGCATTTGGAATGAAAAGTTTGGGTCGACACGCCGTGTTGATAAAGTATTGATTACCCGACAGTGAGAACTGCGGTTCCTGTGCTACTACAACACCCAGCAGGACACTAGATGTACCTCGGTTACAATAGTTACAACACCTTTTATCGGGCCATAGCCCAGAAAAGGGTAAAGTATTTGGCCAGCGAAATATTTCATGTGTTTGACATAATCGCAAATTTATAACCGCCTAAAATCAACGGGCTTTAAGATATTTTGGTAAATAAGCACGTTTTAATCCTCAAATAAAAATATAAATTTATAAAGTACTTGATTAATAAATTAATTTTTATGTTTAAAATGTTATTATTACAATTTTCCATTTCATAATTTGTGAAATTAATAATTCAATTAATCGAAACTTCTAGTACCATCTTGTGTTCATTTCTGAATTAATTGCATTTATTTCATATATAAAAATTGTAAGAAAATAGTGCAAAATCTTGCTGCATCGCGTAGTGATTTTGTACATATCAATTAAACATATTTTCTAATCCATAACAAGTAGATCCAAATATTTCAATTTCAAACAACAATGTAACAAATAACAATCTAAAAATAGAAATTTGGTTTGTGCAAGTCTCTACACCCTTACAGTAACGCGCACTGGATAAATTCACGATTTTATTAATATATTATTCTATTAAATTCATTTGTTTTTGCAAATTTGAACAAGTTGGTGCTGCCACCAAACCACAAAAAATTTTACTACTAGACTCTTAGAATGTTTACATATACAATTTTGTATAAATGTTTTTAAAATAATTCTTGTGGTGGTTTTTTCAATACAGCTGTGAGTCCCTACAATCATCCCAATAATATATATTAAATATTCGTACTAATTCAAAAAAACTAAACAAGATTTGTTGTACGACCATTATTTAAACTTTAATTCATAATAATTGTATCAATAATTTCCAAGTTATGGGTGTTTGAATAACTTTAAATTAATTTTTAGAAACTTTGACAATTTTCAGTCAAGTTCAGAATATAATTTTTTTTAAATTAAATTAGTATTAATAGTTCATATATTTTGAAACTACGTATACGTATGCCAAAAAGTCCATAGATTTGAATGCCGTAACTTTTAGGGTCGTACCTACACCCATTTCCAAATTATGGGTGTGTAAACTTTGAATAACTTTAAATTAATTTTTATAAACGTTGACAATTTTCAGTCAAGTTTATAATATAATTTTTTAAAAATTAAATTAGTATTAATGATTCATATATTTTGAAACTATGACTACTTATGCCAAAAAGTCCATAGATTTGAATGCCGTAACTTTTAGGGTCGTACCTACACCCATTTCCAAGTTATGGATGTGTAAACATCGAGTAACTTTTAAATTAATTTTCAGAAACTTTGACAATTTTCAGTCAAGTTCATAATATAATTTTTTTAAAATTAAATTAGTATCAATGGTTCATATATTTTCAAACTATGTATACTTATGCCAAAATGTCCATAGATTTGACTGCCGTAACTTTTAGGGCCGTACCTACACCCATTTCCAAGTTATGGGTGTGTAAACATCGAATAACTTTAAATTAATTTTCAGAAACTTTGACAATTTTCAGTCAAGTTCATAATATATATTTTTTTTAAATTAAATTAATATCAAAGGTTCATATATTTTGAAATTATGTATACTTATGCCAAAAAGTCCATAGAATCGAATGCCGTAACTTTGAGGGTCGTATCTACACCCATTTTCAAGCTATGGTTGTAGGAACTTTGAGTAAATAAATTTTCAATAACTTTCGGTAAAGTTTGTATATTTAATTTTTTTTTAATTACATTTGTATTAGTGGTTCGAAAATTTCTCCACTATAGCTGTGAGTGCCTGTGAGATAACCTTCCTCATACAAAATTTTTGACAAGTAACACTGCCATGAAACATCTCACATTTCGGGCAAACTTTACCCACTACCGGGTTTGGTACCTTTTGGCGGTTTGGAGGCATCCTCCCGCATGGTGATGGGCGCGACGTGGTGCCCTTTGACCCCGATCTTGGGCTAGCAAATCAATACATGAGAGACGAAGCCGGACGCTTGCCGTTTGTCGAGTTTATCCGTCGCCTGATCAGTGTATTTATATCAGCTGGCTGTTCGACGTGGCAACGCCGCACACCTCGCGTTACACAGCAGGAAGATAGTGTCATCTGACATGGAGATGCGAGCAGGAATATTGCAGCAGGAATATTGCAGCAGGAAGATTTGGATTTATTTTGACGACATTACGGGTCAAATCATTTTACATATTATGTTATGTATAACGTGTTTGTCTCATAAGTTTTGGCACAAATTACAACATTTTTTTTGTGTAATAAAAATTGCATTTACTTTAATTTTTTTTCATAAACAACAGAATTATAAACTTGAATCAAATAAAGATGGTCATGGCAACTTTCTAACGGACACCTAGCATTAGATTTTGGGCGACATATACATCAATTTGAATTTCTGTATATTCTTCTTTGAAGTTCGTTCTCATTTTGGGCTTTCCAACCGCCATCGTAAACTTTTCGAAATAAAATAGCCCAAAACTTCTATGGGACGAGCCTGGGGAAGATTAGGGGATTGTCGTTCGCGGACCAAATGGTACGTTTTGGTCTATTAACCAATTTTGAGTTTCTGTTACATATTGACAGGACTAGAAAATAAAATACATATACATACATAAAATCACGCGTTTCCCACTTAGTGGGTTAGCACAAACCCGAAAGAATAAAAATAACATCATCCGAAAAATAATCAGTCTCTCTTTCAACAACATTCTTACTAACCTGACATCATAGGTACAACATATATTCCTCACTCTTAACATATTAAAGTGACCGATTTTCGGTAGCGAAATACCGCAACCGGACCACAATAATAGTTACGAAATAATCATCCTTCGCCACACATTCCTGTCTAAGCACACTTCTTTCGCCTCGGCCACATTCATAATCGCATTCATACACGCTCTTCTTCTTTTCCCACTCGGAAACTTTCTCTCTTTTAGTACCTTATCAATCCCATCCATCCACTTACACACTGGACAGCCACGCAATCGAACACCCTCAATTTCACCAAGATATATACGCTTTACAAGCCGTTCACTCTTCATTCTCTCCACATGACCAAACCATATCAACTGGCTTAACAACATTCTTCCTAACCATACATTCTTCATACACCAAATTATTCTTCACGCGATCCCGTCTTACATATCCACTCTCTTTTTATGCTTTCCCGTCCATGCCCAACATTCGCTTCCATACATCAAAGCAGGCACTAGCACTCCATTATACACACTTAAACGAGCTTCTCTAGATACGTTTACGTTTCGAGCAAACGTACCCAGAGCACCCATTACCTTACACCCCGCACTCACTCTCCTGAAAAATAAAATCGTCTCCAGTAATATGTTCTTCTTCAATAAAATTAACCAATTTTGTATTTTTAACTATCCAGGGCTTCACTTCATTCGACCCACATAAGGTCTGGGTACACCCATTGTGGAAATAGCGGACCTTACCAACATCTAATGTGCGAATATAACTTTTTGTTCATATCTGACATTATTAGGGACCTCCGTAATAATTTGGTCAATATTTAGGCATAATTTTACTTGTATTTTTGCGTGCAGATAGTGCACAATACTTGCATTCAATGGTGCACTTATACACTGCAATATTTTGGTAAAAAAAGCCTGCAAATATTTATACAATTTAGTCCAAAGTTTTATCACATATCTCGATGAAAATAAGGTATCTCCTTAAAACCCGTAAAAAATATATGTACATAAGGCCCAAATATACACGCATATACTCTACAATATATAACCCCAAAAAACAAGCCTAAATCTTGCAAAAAATTACCCCGTTTTTCTGTAAATTTTGAAAGCCCTTTTGTCCAACATTTTGACAACTGGTGGTGTATCACGTGACGGGTCCTGTTTCTGCACCTGGGAATCGATCACAGGACCACCCCCCACCCCCCCCCCCCCCCAAAGGGGGAAAGGGAAGCTAGGGATGCAACTAACTTATAAAACCATATATACAATAATAATTTTTTAATATTTTATTATAATTTTTCCTATAGTAATATGTGCTCTGTTTTATAGTGTAAATTTACACTTAAATATGGGGTGTATCGCGGTTATATTTTGTGTAAACTATTACTTAAGTGTTTACCTAAATTTTGAGGTCGTGGGTGAAATTAATTTTTGGACAAAAATTATAAGACTTAATCTACAAATTTCGTGCAGTGCCAAGTTCATTTTGCGGGCCTAATGTTAGACAATATTTTCAAATTTTATAAATAATATTTTGTATGTTTAGTGTATATTTTGAGTATGGTATTTACCCAAAAAAGGTGTAAATTCGTCGTACTGGGCGTGCAAACTACAGAAATACTATAATAAAAATAACTTAAATCTTTGATGATTTGTTTGGCATTTTTGATGCATTATATCCATAATTCGTGGTATATATTACACACCCCTTAGCTAAGTGGGTAGGTGAGCTACCCAGCTACCCCCAAGGTTTAGGGGTAGCACTTGGTGTGAGAAATTGACCATAGCAGTGGCATATTGATTATTTTCAAGTGATGCGTATACCACGTCTACGTCTTACAGCATCCCTCCGGGGGAAGGGGGTAAATACACCCTGCAGGATTGCCAACAGTACGGATGTGCTTTACACTTATTGATCAGATACCGACACATCATATGTACACAGGATTTGTAACCAAAATGACACTAGTTCGCTCTAAAAACTAGTTTTCCTCCTACAAATTTCATTATTATTACATTAAAAATTTGGTGTGTATGACACGACCACAAATTTATGACCGTGTAAAATAAATTGGCTTTCAGATATTTTGGTAAATAAGCACGTATTAAGGGCCCAAGCATCCAATTTTCAAATGAATAATGATAGTATTAAGGTGGTTCTATCATTAAGCATTTAAGGCAGTTTTTAATCAAATTTAAGCAGAGTTTTTACACATGTACGCAAATTTTTAAAAAGGTTTACCCAGTTGTGTACAAAAAAACTGCCTAAAGACAGTATCATAAAATTATTTTAAATTAATGTGATTTAATGTAGAAACAACCAATGTCCTTATTTAGCATTTTTTTGAATTCAACTTCAAATACATCTTGTGTTTATTTCTGAATGAATTGCATTTATTTCATATACAAAAATTGTTAGAAAATAGTGCAAAATCTTTTCTCCACCTCAGCTGTGAGTGCCTGTAAGGTGACGCTTGTTACCCACTATTATATATCCCTTTTTGACTATGTATAAATATAAATACATATGTAGATATTCCGCGATCAATGAATTTTCCTTCGTGTATGCACCGTTTTGAAGCGTACTTTACTTAACGTTGATTTGGCCCATTGACGGTGAGGTTAGTTCACGAGACGCCCGCAGAGCGCCGCGGCGTCGCTAGTAGCGTAGCCATGGCCCACATACAGCGCGAAACATTGACGTTCAAGGTAGTGGACAAACGAAAGAAAATACGTGTAGACAAAATTAGGGGTAGATTTTTTTACAGGTATTTTTTGGGGTTGTAGGGGCGTGTACTAGGCAGGTATGATTGTAGGGGGGAGGTGTGGTAAGGGGTGTGCTTGTCACAACAGCTTAAGTGCCCATACAAATAACATAAAATCTAAATTTAAATATATCAATAGACCGTTATAAGAAAATATGTTCACCAGATAAAATTAGGGGTAGATTTTTTTTACAGATATTTAGAGGATGTGGGTGAGGGTACTAGGCAGGTAAAGTAGTAGGGGGGAGGTATGGAAAGGGGTGTGCTTGTCACAACAGCTTAAGTGCCCATACAAATAACAAAATCAAAAATTATATAAGCATACAATTATTTTTTTGTCTTTTAAATTTTGACATAAAAGGGATGTGGCCGAGTGCACTAAAACATTAAATGTATTCAGGGATAATGTATACGTGGTACACTTGCCATAACAGTTTAAGTACCTATAATATAAAGTGCATGAAACTTTTCCCAAAAACACATATATATTTAGGGATATTTTATCAGTTTTAGTGTGAAATTTATGTTGGTAAGATGTAGGCAAATACACCAAATACTAAAGGGATATATGTACAGTGGTGCACTTCACATTCCAGCTATAGTGCCCACATATAACAAAATCAAAAATTTTAAAATACAACATATTTTTCTTTTAAATTTGGGCATTAAAAAGACGTAGCTGAATGCACCACAATAGTGGAAATGTGGTGCACTTTCCATATCAGTTATAGGGTCACCCATCCCATAAAAATCTTCGCCAAATCAAGCTTGACAAAAATTTTTTACAAAGTTGAAATTTAAAATTAAAATTTTAAGTCAATCCATAGTTTTTAATATCAATGTATGAAATTATTCTCAAAAATATTAAATATTATTTTCCTATTTTCTTTTATTTCCAATTGTACAAGTTTGTTCGAACTTGTCTGGTCGAACAATTGCAATTTTCAACATAGAAATTTATTATTTTGTTTTAATACAGTAAAAACGCTTAAATTTAGCACATGTGCTCCGTATTATAGTGTACAACTACCCTTAAAATGTGGTACAGGGTGTTTATATAGTGTTCAAATTATGATTAAAGTGTTGACCGTACTTTTTATGTATAGACAGTGTGTGAAACAATTTTGTTTTTTAAGACAAAAACTTTATAAATATAGACTTATAGTGTAACATAATGTTGAGACTTTGTGTAGCTGCCACGCCTTCTTCAAGGGCCTAAGAGGTGTGAATATAATTTCAAATTTTAATTTTAAGTTTTATAATTAATATTTCATAATCTAATATATTTTATTTTTGTTTCAGGGGGTGTACATGACTACATGGCGTGCAAACAGCCTTAAAGGTGAGCGGTAGATATAGATCTAGGTATAAGTCCGCGGATTTTTGAGCTGGTTCCGTACTCAAAAAGGGTCTAGGGTTCGCGCCATATAAGGGATGATAATACAAATTATTTGAAATACATGAATGTTATTATGAAATATAAATATTATTTAATGTTTTTTTTTAAGTGCAAATACAAGTTAAATATTTATTGAACCATTAAATACAAGTAAAGAACGTATGATACTGTTAAATACAAGTAAAGAAAACGTGAAATATAAGTTAAAATATAAACAATTATGATTTAAATATTAATATACTTTATAGAAATTTTATGATATTCTATTTTAAATATTATAAAAAAGATTTTGAACTGATATACACTATAAATACATAAAAATAAAAGCCTTATATACAAGCAACATTTTCTGTTATGTAGTCAAATATGTAACATAAGATTCAGCCAGTATATAACAGAAACATCCCTTATGTACATAAATAATATGTACGTTTACTATGTACTATGTGAAATATTCCGTATGTATGTGTGTATAACCGCGCCCAATCCCTTCCAAAGCAGGAACTGGAGATCAATGCAGGACACCCTGTCATCCCAAAAGCAGGAATGCACCACGAAGCAGGAATAAGGGATTGGGCTAAATAAATCGCGTAAAAACTCCGGGCTAATTTCGTTTAAACATTCGTGAATTTTTTGCTTAAAATTATGTTAGCGGTGACAGTGTAATACTTAAATTTAAAGTATGACAAAACAATTAATGATTAAAGGGATGATTTTTGGAGTAACACTTATTTTTTGCGAGTATTACACACTAATAAAATAAAAATTCCGAGTTGAATTTTTTTACCAGTATAATATGGGTTTAGTTTTTAGTTTGAGGATGTCTTTAGGGTTGAACTTCTGAAGGGGGTGGGGGGTTTGCCCCCCGTATCCATGACAACACTCTCTTCACACCTCAGTCTACAGACTTATACCAAACGTACAATTATACCACGAAAATCAATACAAATTATAACAAATTTATTTATTTATATACATATCTGATGTTTGTTTAAACTTAAATTCATAATAATTGTATCAATAGTTCAAAAAATTTAAAACTATGTATACTTATGGCAAATAGTGTATAGAATTGAGGGTCATACCTACACCCATTTTTAAGTTATGGGTGTGTAAATTAATTTTCAGAGACTGACAATTTTCAGTCAAGTTCATAATATTTTTTTTTTTAAATTAAATTAGTATCAATGGTTCATATATTTTGAAACTATGTATACTTATCCCAAAAAGTCCATACATTTGACTGCCGCAACTTTTAGGGCCGTTCCTACACCCATTTTCAAGTTATGGGTGTGTAAATATCGAATAACTTTTAAATCAATTTTCAGAAACTTTGACAATTTTCAGTCAAGTTCATCATATATTTTTTTTTAAATTAAATTAGTATCAATGGTTCATATATTTTGAAACTATGTATACTTATGCCAAAATGTCCATAGATTTGACTAACGTAACTTTTATGGTCGTACCTACACCCATTTCCAAGTTATGGATGTGTAAACTTTGTATAACTTTAAATTAATTTTTATAAACTTTATCAATTTTCAGTCAAGTTCATAATATAATTTTTTTTTAATTAAATTAGTATCAATGGTTCATATATTTTGAAACTATGTATACTTATGCCAAAAAGTCCATAGATTTGAATGCCGTAACTTTTAGGGTCGTACCTACACCCATTTCCAAGTTATGGATGTGTAAACTTTGTATAACTTTAAATTAATTTTTATAAACTTTGACAATTTTCAGTCAAGTGCATAATATAATTTTTTTTAAATTAAATTAATATCGATGGCTCATATATTTTGAAACTATGAATACTTACGTCAAACAGTCCATAGATTTGACTACCGTAACTTTTAGGGCCGTACCTACACTCATTTTCAAGTTATGGGTGTGTAAACTTTGAATAACTTTAAATTAATTTTTAGAAACTGACAATTTTCAGTCAAGTTCATAATATAATTTTTTAAAATTAAATTATTATCAATGGTTCATATATTTTGAAACTATGTATACTTATCCCAAAAAGTCCATAGATTTGAATGCAGTAACTTTTAGGGCCGTACCTACACTCATTTCCAAGTTATGGGTGTGTAAACTTTGTATAACTTTAAATTAATTTTTATAAACTTTAACAATTTTCACTCAAGTTCATAATATAATTTTTTTTAAATTAAATTAGTATCAATGGTTCATATATTTTGAAACTATGACTACTTATGCCAAAAAGTCCATAGATTTTAATGCCGTAACTTTTAGGGCCGTACCTACACCCATTTCCAAGTTATGGGTGTGTAAACTTTGAATAACTTTAAATTAATTTTTATAAACGTTGACCATTTTCAGTCAAGTTCATAATATAATTTTTTTTTAATTAAATTAGTATCAATGGTTCATATATTTTGAAACTATGTACACCTATGCTAAAAAGTCCATAGATTTGACTGCCGTAACTTTTAGGGCTGTACCTACACACATTTCCAAGTTATGGGTGTGTTAACATCGAATAACTTGAAATTAATTTTCAGAAACTTTTCAGTAAAGTTCAGATTTTATTTTTTTTAAATTAAGTTAGTATCAATGATTAAAAAAATTTGAAACTATGTATCCATACGCCAAAAAGTCTCCCAAATCAAACAGACTAAAATTTCGAAAAATTCAAATCAAAATTTGAGTTAATTTGTATAGATATCCTGTTACATATGTCTTTCAATGCATATTTCATTAGGCATTTTAAATTCTTATTTAAAATTTAAATATCCTAAAAAATCTTAGACAAAAATTTAAATCACAAAATGGCGACCAATGGAAAGGTCACCCTTCCCCAGAGTAAGTTAGCGATCCTATGCGTTCCTGTTGATTGTAGGGGGCAGTGCGGTCGCGAAACTTGCCATCCGGAAAGCACCCTCCATAGGCGTGCACCGGGCAATTTCCCCAGGGGGCATAGTTAAAAAATATTACAATTTTTATACAAAATTTTTAATCAAATAATTTTATATGTTTCTAATATGATTCTCTCATTTACGACAAGGTTTTCTCTTAGTAATTTACATAATAAACGACAGATTTGTACAAAAAACTACCTAACGACCCTTAAATATACTTATTGTTTTTTATTTTTATAAGACATTTACAATAACAATTTAATTTTCTAAATAATCCGAAACTATTAAAAATGAAGAAAATGTATTTTTATGAATTCTTTTGGCAAAACTTGTGTATGAGATTGTCACAATTGAACCACACCTTAAGGGGTGAAATACATATACCCTTATTGAAATAACTTGTAGAACTTGTTGTAAACTAGTTTACGATAAAACTACCCCTATTTATTACACATAGTTTAAATAAAAAATTCATGTTTGCTTATCTGGTTTTCAAAGCTGTTTGGAGAAACTACCCCATATATATACATAAAAATACATTAGAAACTACCCTTAAGACATCACAAATTTTAAACAAACCCTTATATTATACATATATGCAATAAAAATCGCCAAAATATACTTGGACAAAACACTATAATACTGTAAGAGTGTATATTATTTGGGGGCGAATTCGTAAGGGTTGAAACGCAGTCACAACATTCTGTAATCGATATTAGGTGGTACTGGTGGTAGGACAACCACTTGTTGCAGTTGTATGTCCAATGAACAACAGGGGTGGCCAAAATTGTAACAATGTTAGGAAAAATGGCCAAATTTTTTTTGAATTTATTTTTTAAAGTTTTGACATGATTTTTGCCTGCAACTATTTAGGGGATGAAAAATTTTTATAACATATAATATATTGAACAGTTTTTAATATATTTTAATTTAATTTTGATGTGACATGTTATCAATTATTTTTTTTAATTTAAAAGTTATTTCTATGTAGATGTACATGCAGAATACATTGAAACATACTTTGAAATAGACTAATAGACAAAATAGACACTCCTATATATAAAATATGATTCATAAACACATATTAACTTAGAATATTTTTCTTCAAAATGCCAAATTTTTCTCTGATCATTTCAACGATATCTTTGATCCCAAATAATGTCTACCCATTTTTGGCTACCCCTGTCTACCCAATGGACATTCGCAATGGCGGATCTTGCGATTTGACGTGAGTGGTCTCTAGTGTGAGCGACCGGAATTAAAATAAATCAGATTCACTACTGTTTCATGGAAGAACTTCTTAAGATGAAATTAGATGAAAATCGGGTATTTTGTAGAACTACCGGCTGTTTAGCGGGCATTTTACATAATATACACAAAGTATAAGAAGCCTTAAGGCCTTAGTGCGCTTTTACAATTACATTGTAATACATTACATCGCATATTACAACAATTGTTCTTGGAAAAACTTGAGATGAAAATCGGGTGTTTTGTAGAATTACCGGCTGTTTAGCGGGCTTTTTACAAAATATACATAAAATCTAAGGACCATAAAGGTCTTGTGGCGCTCTTACAATTACATTGTAACATGTTACAAGGCATTTGAAAATAATTTGTGTGTCAAGTTTCGAGTAATTAAAAGTCGTTAGAAATTCACTTACCGCCTCCAGAATAACAGCGGTTCTCCGTCATCCCTCCACGCTTTTTTCCCTCTCCATATGAACCCTAAAATGGGAAAAACAACCCTAATTAAGGTGCGAAATTAACGAAACTACTGACATACAGTTTTTCCGATTTACAATTACATTTAATTTGGCTCTAAACATTTTGATATAAATATGGGTATATAGGCATATAAAATGGGTATAGGGTATGCATATATACAGGGTTTAGGGTTTGATTTATACAGTTATTCGTAGAAGAACAAGTCGTGAAGATATGTAAACATAATAAACAGCATTTTTGATTTCTATGAGTATGTTTTAATTAATTTTTAGTAACAGGAAGTAACAATCAACGAACAAATTCCTGTTAGCAATACTACCAACAGTGCAGATTATAAAGCCCTAGATATCAAATATCAGTGAGACGTAGTACTTAAAAAAATGACCTTAAACTTTTTTTATACATTTTAGAATATATGTTGGTTTATTTTGACAAATACATTGCTCATTATGCGATATTATTTTAGATATTTATATGTGACATATTTGTTGAATTTAATCAATTTGATAAGTAGAAAGGTCATGAGAATATACGAACACAAGAAAAAATAAATAAATAAGAGAATTTTGTAGATTTTTCAACAGTCAAAAATCGTAAACATTACAGGATAATAATTATAATATTTGAATGATTGGTGTAAAAATGGTTTAGTAAATGATATATGTAAATATTCAAGAAAATATCGTGGTCATGTGACTAAAACGGGTCTATTTTTAGACCAGAAATGTAAAGGTAGAACTCTTCTTATCTCAATATAAAATTGTTATACTACACTTAACAGCAAAAATAACTAAAATGTAAAATGTCGTCTTGGATCTAGTAATCATGCCTATATTGCCTACAATGGTGTCACAAACAGCTGAATGCTCCGCGGTAGACAATTGCGAATCGGTACGTGTAGACATTCAATTATTGGAATAGCATGGCCAACTATGCACATCTTTTCACATATTAAACGTTAATACATTAAACAGAGTTGGCCATGAGGGGAAAACAATTGAAAATAAGATGTTTCCATGGGTATCTAGATATAAAAAAAAATCGCTTACCCTTTGTTTCACGGTGTTGGCTGTGTATAAATCTCGAACAAATGAACACTGTATCTCCGCACTTGTTTCAAACAAATAAATCCATGATTACAGCCACAATCCAGAAAAACTCATGAGAAAATGGCGACCAACGACATAGAACTCATATTAAAGGTTTGTCTACACTATTACGTTAATAAACACTGTGGAACTGAAATTTTTAAACACTTATTGTTTGTCACTCGCGATTTTAGAATGGAAAAAAGATTTCTTTGTGATTGAGGGATGGTTAAGTGTGCAACTCTGATCAGTGTTTTGCATCTAGTGCAATGACGTGAAGCAACACTACCAGGGTTAGAATGTAGAATTGTTGATCGACAGAGCCACCGACTCACAAATACTTCCTGTGCTGGACAGCTGATATTTCGCGCCCACAAATATTTCGGTTTACATGCTTTTTATTGTTGGCAAAAGTGTCTATTATAGTTTAATTGTTACGGAATCTTGATAGATTGTAGGGGTAGGTTTTTAGGAGGGTTTCAACTTGGTTTAAGGTGTAGATTTATCTCGTTTACATTGCGCCTTTTTACATGTGTAAATATGCATTCAAATTTTGGCGTAACGTGACACTTACACTTAAGTAGTTCATTGAGATTTTATGTATTTGTGAGTTACAAGAAATGGTTTATCAAAAAAATATGTTTTCAAAATATCTTTATATATTTTTTAATAGTTTAAAGTAAAAATTAATAAATGTTAAGGGATGAACATAAAAATATTTAGAAATGCATTTTTGAGATGCACTTTTTGACTTAGAAAATTTTCTTTGAAAAAAAAATAAATTATAAAAATTAGTTGAAAAAAATTAATAATGAATTAATTTTGTCATTGAACGATGTTCATTTGTTTTATTCATATTTCAACTGTCTTAAAACAACAGTCACTTGTTTATTCAGTTGTTTTGAGCCATGCTCATTTGTTTTTTTTGTCTGAGCGACAGTCATTTGGATTTCTTTATATTGTTGTTCTATAATTGCCGCAAAACGACTGTCATTTGTTTCAGTAGTATTTTAAACTGTGTTTGTTCATTTGTTTCAAAATGGCAGTCAATTGTTTTGTCATACTAATATATTAGTTTCAAAATAACTGTCAGTTGTTTTGTTAAGTTTTTTAATGGTGGGTAAATGATTGTCATTTGTTTTAATGTTTCAAAATGATAGTCAATTGTTTTCTGTTATTATATTTCTATAAATTGACTATCAATTTTTTATTAATATTTCAATAACGTCAATTTTATTTTTTTATTGTTGCAACTGTTTTTAAATGACAGTCAATTGTTTTTTCATTCTATTATATTTATTTCAAAATAACTGTCAGTTGTTTTGCTAAGTTTTTTAATGGTGGATAAATAACTGTCATTTGTTTTAATGTTGCAAAATGATAGTCAATTGTTTTCTGTTATTATATATCTGCAAATTGACTGTCAATTTTTATTAATATTTCAATAATGTCAATTGTATTTTTTATTGTTGCAACTGTTTTTAAATGACTGTCAATTGTTTTTTATGAATTTTAAAAACGTTTAAATTATTAATTATTCAAAAAAGTAATAAATAAATAAATAAAATTGTAAACAAATAAAAATTTATTAATATTACATGACATTTAAATAATTTATTTCTATTCTAGTACAACAAAAATTGACATATAAGTACTTTATTTATTCTTTTTGTGGAATGTCTATTTCCCTGCCTTCGGGCGACACCAACAAATTACTCCACCAGTTGGTTATGGCCCCTCTGGCCTGACTTATGGCCCCACCTGAAACACAAACAAGAACCTTAGGAACCTTACTGAACACTCTCAACAACATGCACCTTACCAACAGCCCTTCCCGTTGACATAACGGCCTGATTTAATTTCCTACCGCCTTCGGTGTTTTGCATAGTGTGGGACAGCCTTAGTTTCATATCGGCAACGGACAGTTGCCCGGCGAATGGATGTCCTGGGTTCAGTTCCAGGATGCCTGGATGGGGGGTCATCATCCAGGATTTGTAGTTGTGGGTGTCCTTCCACAGCGAGATGAATGTTGAGTTGAAGTGTTCCATTTCTCGGCAGCCATCTGCACAGACCCAATATTGGGTAGGAAAAATTGTAAACACAGATTCTAAGATGCTAAATTAATTTTGTTGTTTGGCGATGTTCATTTGTTTTAAACAAATGCCAGATGTTATCTAAACGATAGCCAATTGTTTTTTATAACTCAATTTTATCTTAGAATGACTGTCAATTGTTTTAAAACAACAGTCAGTTGTCTTAAAACGACAGTTAATTTTACTAATTTACAAAATTTAACGTATTTTTTTTTGTTTTATTTTATGTTCAATTGTTTTAAATTAATTTCAGCTGTCTTATAGAACGATAGTCAATTGTTTTAGAACTACATTCATTTGACTTAAAACGATAGTCAGCTGTTTCTTTACTACATTCAAATGTATTTTAAATTTTTAAACGTTATTTTGTTTTACTTAAAGAATTCCCTTGTTTCTGATTGATTTTCATTTGTTTTATAACGATTTTCAGCTGTCACAAGCAATTGTTTTACAAATATATTCAACTGTTTTATAAGATATAAACAAAAAAACGACAGTCAACTTTACTAATTTAAAAAATTTAACGTAAAATTTAGTTGTTTTATTTAATGTTCAATTGTTTTAAATTAATTTCAGCTGTCTTATAGAACGATAATCAATTGTTTTAGAACTACATGTATTTGACTTAAAACGATAGTCAGCTGTTTCTTTACTACATTCAAATGTATATTAAACTTTTTAACGTTATTTTTTTATTTAAAGAATTTCATTGTTTCTAATTGATGTTCATTTGTTTTATAACGATTGTCAACTGTCACAATCAATTGTTTTGCAAATATATTCAACTGTTTTATAAGATATAAACAGAAAAACGACAGTCAACTTTATTAATTTAAAAAATTTAATGTATAAAATTTTTGTTTTATTTAATGTTCAATTGTTTTAAATTAATTTTAGCTGTCTTATAGAACGATAGTCCATTGTTTTAGAACTACATTCATTTGACTTAAAACGATAGTCAGCTGTTTCTTTACTACATTTTTATTTAAAGAATTTCATTGTTTCTGATTGATGTTCATTTGTTTTATAACGATTGTCAGCTGTCACAATCAATTGTTTTACAAATATATTCAACTGTTTTATAAGATTTAAACAAAAAAAAGAACTTAGAATATTTGTGTGAAATATTTTATTTTCAATTTTTCCGTATAATTTTTACCTTGCAATAACGAAGTTCGTAATAAACACATCAAATATCCCTTAAATTGTTCCCTGATCCATTCTTCACCTCCCTCATATCCGACGCCATCCAGGAACACATCCCTCTGTTCCTGCACATTCTTAACAACATAATCTGCAAATCTCAAGTCTTCGGTTGTCAAATGCATCGCCTTCCGCAAATCCTGGTCCTGGTCACCTCCCGCCAACAGTTCCACCCGCTGGGTGTCCAGTTCAACGAGGACATCGCCTAGGCGCGGTTTCTGCTTGAAGAGCACGTTCGTGGCGCCAAGGAGGTAGCCTCTCACGGCCGGATCAGCGAGGAAGTCTATATAGGGTAACGAGAGATATGGTAGACATAGGTAGCCGCTTGTGAAGATGGGTAGTGGAAGACCAAGACTTGATAGGGGTAGTAGGGGGAATGCGGGGAAATTCGGGACGGGGGATGGTGAGGTGTCGTTTGTTTTTTTATCATCTGTAGGGGTTGTAGATAATTCAATTGTTTCCAAATTATTTTCACCTAATTCGGATGTTTCATTTGTGTTTTCAAATGAATCTGAGCTATGTTCAATTGTTTTTTCAATTGAATCTGAGCGATATTCAATTGTTTTTTTATTATATTCAAATGAATCTGAGCGATGTTCAATTGTTTTATTTGTATTTTCAATTGAATCTGAGCGATGTTCAATTGTTTTTTTATTATATTCAAGTGTTTCTGAGGGATGTTCAATTGTTTTATTTGTATTTACAATTGAATCTGAGCGACATTCATTTGTTTTATTTACGTTTTCAACTGTTTCTGGGCGATGCTCATTTGTTTTATTTGTGTTTTCAATTGAATCTGGTCGACTGTCAATTGTTTTATTTGTAGTGTTTTCAACTATAGCAAAACGGCATTCATTTGTTTTTTGTTTATTGATATTGTGGCAAGTATCAAGCATATCTTCATTTGTTTCTAATCGATCGTCATTTGTCACATGTTGTATGTGATTCTCAACTATTACAACTTGTGTTTTATTATTGTTTTCAATTTTTTCTTCGCTATCTTCACTTGTTCTATGAACATCGAAATGATTTTCAACTATTTGATTACTTAAATCTACAGTTTCAATATTATTTTCACTGGTACCGAGTGGTTGCAATTGTGTTAAATTATTATTAGAGGAACTTATAAAATGGCTGCCATTAACTAGAGTGGGGATATTTTCACTGTTCCTATTGGTTGATGCTATATTGTCGTACTGGTCGTCGTCGAAATCGGGCATAGGTGACATTGGGCGAGACAATCTAACCATAAAAAACGAGAGTGAAAATATAGGAAAATTATTATGAAATCATGGCTTACTTGATGCATGCTGACTGTTCTAAGCCGTCTTCGATCATACCGGGGTGCAGCGACAACAATGTCAATATTGTTGTGCATAAAGGCTGTACAGGAGACTTGAAAAATATTATTTTCCGTTCTAAAAGCATCAGTTTGTAGAGTAAGACTGCTTTGTGACGCCACTGTAGGATAAAATCGCGGGCTGACAGACCTGAAAAATACAAGTAAAATATTTAATATATATATATATATATATATATATATATATATATATATATATATATATATAATTTTTATTTTTTTAAACAAATTTTGACTTTACAAATATTTTTATATAATTTTTAACTGTATTGTTAAGCGATGCTCATTTGATTTAAACTAGTTTCAGTTGTCTTAAAACGACAGTCAATTGTTTTTTAATTTCATTTTCATCTGTCTTAAAACGATAGTCAATTGTTTTTAAACTATAAATTCATCTGTGTTAAAACGATAGTCAATTGTTTTTAAACTATAATTTCATCTGTGTTAAAACGATAGTTAATTGTTTTTAAACTATAATTTCATTTGTCTTAAAACGATAGTTAATTGTTTTCAACTATAATTACATCTGTGTTAAAACGATAGTCAATTGTTTTTAAACTATAATTTCATTTGTCTTAAAACGATAGTCAATTGTTTTTAAACTATAATTTCATCTGTGTTAAAACGATAGTCAATTGTTTTTAAACTATAATTTCATCTGTGTTAAAACGATAGTCAATTGTTGTCAACTATAATTCCAGATGTGTTAAAACGATAGTCAATTGTTTTAGAGAACCACATTTTTAGTCAACAGTCAATTATTTTTTCTTATTTGTGACGCCATTTTGTCGGCCGCTATTATTTTATTTCTTTATTCTCCATTATTTCTGATTGATGTTCATTTGTTTCTTGAACTTTACATAAATTATTTTATTTAGTTTTAAATCATATAAATTTAAAAAAATCATTTTAAAATTTTTATTTGACCAGTGCAGTACAAACAAACACTCTGCGTTGCTAGGGTTACCAACGCTGTCAGCAAGTACGAAACAATATTTTGAAGATTTGAAGTGTCTTCTTAAAGTTTAATTGTATTTTAAATATAGTATAAGTGCCAAATAAATATTAATTGTTAGTCTTACCAACAAAATTTTGGTGAGGTGAGTGATTTTGTGTTAAACACGCATTCAAATGGTGATATGTATCCTCCAACAGGCTAACTTTACTAAAATCACCTTCGTCAAAATATGCATGAGTTATTAAAGACATTTTGACTTCTATATGCCCGTACAGCGGCAAAGAACTCAAAACACAAACGCTTTTTTGTACCGTGCCTCTTGTAATATCATCAGTCCTGTTTCTCAGTTTCTAAAAATTAAAATAAATAATATTTAGTTCGATTTTTTTTGCCGCGGAGTGTACCTCGACCGGGATTTGTCGAAAACAACTGATCCCGAAGATAGTCTTCTTGGGATTGGTTAGACTCGGCAGATGGAAAAACGCTGTGTCTGCATCGTAGTTATGCGAGCCATCTGGTAATGCTAAAGTCGGTAGATATTTCCAGCCTAAAGGGCATTCGTTAGCATGGCCAGGAACTAAGGAGGGGTAGGAATATTCAACCTACAAAAATAATAAACAATAATCGATATTTTAGGGAGAATATATGTACATACTTGACAGCCTTTTTTGTGGTGAAAACCGACTACTAAAACATGTAAAATCGGTCCTTTATTATTTTCCATGATTTTTAACTAGTATTTAATAGTATTATAATAGTTTTTAGTGCTTAAACTACTTCATTTTAACGTAAATACTTTGACAATGACATATTTGACATTTCATTCGCCATTACACGACTACCACACGCTGAAAAACAAATATTCCCAAACACATCACTGCGATTTCGCTAGTCCATGTACAGTTAACTCAATATACGCCCCCGAAGTTGATTTATAAATCAGTTAATTCATATTTTAAATTTCCCAATTTTTTCCAAAATTTTGATCCCATTTTACCGAATATTTAAAGCCTTATTGACAATTTTAAAGTATTAATATATGAAATAGACCCTCCACAGTTCATTTTGCAAGAATTAATTTTTTATCTTTACTCGGAAACGAGATATTAACCGATTTTTAACGTCACATTTTCGCCAAAAATGTACAATGTTTGAACACGTGTTTAACAAATTTTTGACCCGAAATTTAACCACTTTTATGCTGGAAATATGCAAATCAACCCTCTGAAGTTCATTTTTGCAAAAATAAAAACTCTGTCTTTAACTGAAAAAGAGATATTGAACCATGTTTCACGTTACATTTTTTGCCGAAACTAAACATGAAAACATGCATTTTTAGTGATTTATAATGTTTGAACACGTATTTGAGAGGTTTTTGACTAGAAATTTAACCACTTTTATGCTGGAAATATACAAATCAACCCTCTGAAGTTCATTTTTGCAAAAATAAAAACTCTGTCTTTAACCGAAACCGAGATATTGAACCATGTTCACGTTACATTTTTGGCCGAAACTAAACATGAACACATGCATTTTTGGTGGTTTATAATGTTTGAACACGTGTTTGAGGGGTTTTTGACTTGAAATTTAACCACTTTTATGCTGGAAATATACAAATCAACCCTCTGAAGTTCATTTTTGCAAAAATAAAAACTCTGTCTTTAACCGAAACCGAGAAATTGAACCATGTTTCACGTTACATTTTTGGCCGAAACTAAACATGATAACATGCATTTTTGGTGGTTTACAATGTTTGAACACGTGTTTGAGGGGGTTGTGACTGGAAATTTAACCATTTTTATGCTGGAAATATACAAATCAACCCTCTGAAGTTCATTTTTGCAAAAATAAAAACTCTGTCTTTAACTGAAAAAGAGATATTGAACCATGTTTCACGTTACATTTTTGGCCGAAACTAAACATGAAAACATGCATTTTTGGTGGTTTATAATGTTTGAACACGTGTTTTTGGGGGTTGTGACTGGAAATTTAACCACTTTTATGCTGGAAATATACAAATCAACCCTCTGAAGTTCATTTTTGCAAAAATAAACACTGTTTTTAACTGAAATCGAGTTTTAACGTTAGATTTTTAGCCGAAACTAAACATGAAAACATGCAATTTTGGCGGTTCATAATTAACACTGAAATCGTGTTGTACGAAATTAAAATATACATTGATTCGCGACGCTACAAGTATTTCATTTTACATCACCTATACATTATTTTAGTCTGTTGTTTTGACAATCGAATAATAACTGTCAAATTCAAAATGAGTTCCAAGTATTTTCACAACCCTTTTGAAGACTTTACAGCACAAAATAGCGAAAAATTAATAGAAAAACTGCAGGTATTGTTTCAACCATTGTTTTAATTGTTATATAGATACATTGTTGATAATTTTTAGCTGAAATCTGATAGTCAAATCCTGAGAGATTCTGAAAGTTTTTGGTCTAAAGCGTCATCAGTTTATAAAAATTTGGAAAATGATGATTTTACTGTGTTTACAGGAAGTGCAGGGGTTGCATTGTTATATTTACGCAAAAGTGCAACCAATAAGAGTCTTTTAAATGTAATTGTTATATATTGTGGATATTGTTGCTTAAATATGCCATTTTAGGATGCTTTAAAATATTTAAATTTGGAAAAATTGAGAGGACGACGAGTTACTTTTTTGTGCGGAGATTCTGGTCCTCTTGCTATTGGTGCTGTAATTTATCATAAATTAGGAAAAAAAGACGAGTGTAACAAACTAATTGACAGGTTGATTGTTGTATATTATTAATATCATTGTTGTAACAATTACATTTTAGATTAATTTCATTGGATACAGATGTACTTGATTTAAAATGTGACTTACCTAATGAAATGTTGTACGGCCGTGCGGGTTATCTATACTCATTGTTGTATGTTAACGCCAATATTAACCCCCCGCCAATAGATGACAAACTGCTGAAAAAAGTACTGAAACATAACTGAATTTTCAAAGTACTGACTGAAACATTTGTAGATCACAGCAATTATTTTAACATTGGGAAAATTCGAGGCGAAAAATACCAAAAAAAAAGTACCCTTAATGTTCCAGTGGCACAACAAATATTATTTAGGGGCCGCCCATGGTCTGTCTGGAATTTTATACACATTGTTGCAAGCACAAAAATATTTAACAAAGTCTGATTTGAATGATTTGATTCGTCCTACAATTGATTATTTGGCAACAAAGCGTTATCAGAGCGGCAATTTTTTGTCATCCCTTGAGTCGGATTCTGATAGGTTGGTGCAATGGTGTCATGGCGCCCCGGGATTCACGCATTTGTTTTGCAAGGCATACGAGGTATTTACCTAGAAACGAATTATTAGTGTTTATAAATCGTAGCAACGTTGCTTATAATGTTTATATATCTTAGCAACGGTGTATATTGTGTTGATTTACGCTAGCAACGGGGGTTAATTGCATAGCAACGTTGTTTATAATGTTAATATAGCTTAGCAACGGTGTATATTGCGTTGATTTACCCTAGCAACGGGGGTTAATTGCATAGCAACGCTTGTTATTTTGACTGTTTTAACTATTATTTCGAATATTTTAGGTGTTTAAAGATGAAAAATATATGGAATTGGCTTTAGAATGTGGAGAAATTGTATGGAATAGGGGTTTATTGAAAAAAGGGTATAGTATGTGTCATGGGGTATCTGGAAACGGCTATACTTTTTTGGAATTATTTCAAAGGACAAAAGTATGAATAATTATTTTGTGTTAAAATATATATAAATATATTTTTTTATAGGATCCGAAACATTTGTATAGGGCTGCAAAATTTGCTGAATGGTGTATAGATTATAGTTCGTCTCATGAAGAACACAGACCAGATCATCCATTATCTTTATTTGAGGGTATTTCCGGTCGGTTATATTATCTTGAAGATATAAAGGACCCTATACACGCTAAATTTCCTGGGTACACAATTTAAAAAATAAATAAATAAATACATAATATCATCTCTGTATTTATAATTAATAATATTATTTACATTTTACTTGTCCTATAATATAAAACAATATAAGATGGCGTCCATATTTATACAATAGAAGGCAACATTCGAGATTTTCACCAATAATAACATAACCTAAAAGCCTTGATATGTAAAAATACACAATCTTATGTACAAGTGTGCAACCGAACCGTCATTTATTTACACAACAATAATTAGTGACTTAGAGAAATTTACCGTGAGTGAATGGCACGTCAACCCACCAACACTCGAATGTTCTACAAAGGCACTTTCATTTTTATCTCTTTGGCTCACAACAAATGCACATCAAACTCAGTCTGTTTTCTGTTGGCAATAAAGCTCCTTCAAACTTTTAAGCTCGTCGATGAGCGCTTTGTTCTGGTTCTCGAGCACGGCCACTCGGTTCTCCAGGCATTTGATGTATTCTTTTTTCTTGCGGCGGCATTCGCGTGCGGCTTCTCTATTCTTTAAGAGGCGCATCTCTCGTTTCCGGGTCTGGTCTTCCGCCATCACGGGGTTGTTTAGGCCTCCGCCCGTTTGGGCAACAACTATAGACAACAGACACACAATACATTGCAACAGTTATGTTACTGTTGGTATTTTGTTGATTTACCCTAGCAACCAATGTTTATAGTATTTTTATGCCATAGCAACACAAGTAAAAAAATTAATAATAATATTTTCTGCCTTTAAAAATGTATTTAAATAATTTTTGAATGATGCTCATTTGTTTTATATATATGTTCAGCTGTCTTACGACGACAGTCAATTGTTTTAAAAGTATATTCAGCTGTTTTAAAACGACTGTCATTTGTTTTAATACTATATGTTCAGTTGTCTTACGATGGCAGCCAATTGTTTTAAAAGTATATTCAGTTATTTTAAAACGACTGTCAATTATTTTAAAACTATATTTCAACGGTCTTTGACGACAGTCAATTGTTTTAAAAATATATCCAGCTGTCTTACGATGACAGCCAATTGTTTTAAAAGTATATTCGGCTGTTTTCAAACGACTGTCAATTGTTTTAAATTATATGTTCAGCTGTCTTACGACGACAGTCAATTGTTTTAAAAGTATATTCGGCTGTTTTAAAACCACAGTCAATTGTTTTAAAACTGTATTTTCAGATGTCTTATGACGACAGTCAATTGTTTTAAAATTATAGTCAGCTGTTTTAAAACGACTGTCAATTGTTTTATAACTATATTTTCGGCTGTCTTACCACGACAGTCAATTGTTTCAAAACTATAAATATAGTTGTCTAAAAACAACCAATTGTTTTAAAACTACACTTTCAGCTGTTTTAAAACGAGATGTTTACAGTGTATATACGTCTTAGCAACAGTGTTTTTTTTTTGTTAATTTACTCTAGTAACAGTGTAAATACCTTAGCAACGGGTGTTTTTTTTTGCTGTTTGAGGTTTGCGATTTAAAAATAAAAATAATTTTCTGACAATTTCTTTTAAGTTTAAATTTAAAATGTTGAATTTTCTGTTGATATTAAATTAATATTTTAAATTTTTGAACGTATCCCTTACCTGGAACATAAAACTGCCCATCCTGCCCTTGTGTGTACTGCACAATAGTACCTCCCGCCGTTGAATTTGTCATCGTTAACGTATGTAACCCCTGGACTCCTTCGCCTTGCGTACCAATTTGCAAAGCACCGGCTGGTATCACTATATTATAGACAAATACATTAACATCTCCCATCAACAGTTCACCTCCCGATTGATTTCCCATAGCCCCCTCCCCCCAAATAGCAACAGGTGCTCAGTAGCCTATGGATGTAGAGAGGAAACAAATGCATGCGGCATGCAAAACGAAAACAAAAGATAATAAATACCTTAACAAAACAGCAACAATAACAACAAAGCTAAAGAAATTCAAATAATTATGAACGAAAAAATAATGTCATTGTTGTGTTTCTTTTTTTTAAAATTTGTTTCATGGCAAGCTTTAATCATGCAATAAAAAACATACCAGCTATCTCACCCCCTCCTAAGTCGTTTAAAATTTTCCTGTAAGATGGCCTCCGTGTCAAAAGGTCTCTGCGTTTTTTCGGGCTTTCGTCTTCTGAAAAGCTGTCATCGCTTCCGGTCAAATGGCCTTCCACTACCTGTTCAAAACAAATAAAAAAAACAACTGAATTTATAGTTTAAAAACAATTGACTATTGTATTAAGACAACTGAAAATGTAATTTTAAAACAATTGATAAAACAAAGACAACTAAATTTATAGTTTAAAAACAATTGACTATCGTTTTGAAACAGCTGAAAATGTAATTTTAAAACAATTGACAAGTCGTTTTAAGACAACTGAATTTTCAGTTTAAAAACAATTGACTATCGTTTTAAAACAACTGAAAATGTAATTTTAAAACAATTGACAGTCGTTTTAAGACAGCTGAAAGTAGTAAAAACAACTGAATTTTCAGTTTAAAAACAATTGACTATCGTTTTAAAACAGCTGAAAATATATTTTTAAAACAATTGACAGTCGTTTTAAGACAGCTGAATTTTCAGTTTAAAAACAATTGACTATCATCTTAAAACAGCTGAAAATATAATTTTAAAACAATTGACAGTCGTCTTAAGACAGCTGAAAGTAGTAAAAACAACTGAATTTACAGTTTAAAAACAATTGACAATCGTATTAAAACAACTGAAAATGTAATTTTAAAACAATTGACAAAACAAAGACAAATGAATTTTTAGTTCAAAACAATTGACTAACGTTTTTATACAGTTGAAAATGTAATTTTAAAACAATTGACAGTCGTTTTAAGACAACTGAAAGTAGTTAAAAACAAATGAGCATCGCTCAAACACTACTACTACTACAACAAAAAAATAATTATTAAATTTGGCGGCATAATAATTAATAAATGTTTAATAGTTTTAAGAACACAAAAATTTCCAGGAAAATTATTTATCGAAGTGCGTCATGACTATCACCGTGACTCATTTGTTTCAAGGCTAACTGGGATACAAATAAATGTAGAATAATTTTCGCTTACTTGCAGGGTCTGCAGACTTCCTTGAGTGGTCTGAATGACCGAATTCGGTTTAGAAACTAAGATTACGTTTCCTTTCGACAACATTGGTTGTATATTCGCCGCTGTTTGAATAACAGACTGTTGGTTTGGCTGAATAACACTCTGTACCTGCATCAAACAAAATAATCTATTGTTGTGTTATCTTATCACGAGAATAAGACTGAATTTTATTTATTTTCAATTCAGTCTTATTGTCAGAAATTTAAATTAATGCGCAAATCACATCCCAAATGATTAAAAATAAATAAATGGCAGGCATCAGAGTCAATTGTGAACCTGCGCTTGAGTGTTAGGGAGTGTGAGTTGCACCGCTGCAACAAGGTGGGTACCGTGAGTACCCTGCTGTACCGAGGACGCGATGGGTTCCGTTGGTGCAGTCGCCAATGGGTCTCCACCGTTTTCCTCCACCATGCTGTCCATATGGTGAAAGCACCACCGGGGGAACCTACAAAAAATGGGTTCCACATCAGTCACAAAATGTCACAACGTTGTGTTCCTACCCTATTTTCCCGAATCCCTAAGGCCGTTTTGACACTTTTAAAACATTAATATATTAAATAGACTCTCCATAATTCGTTTTTGCAAGTATTAACAATATATTTTTAACTGAAATTGAAATATTCACCGGTTTTTAACTTCACATTTTAGCCAAAATGTCCAGTTTTGAACCGGAAATATACAAATCAACCCTCTTAAGTTCATTTTTGCAAAAATAAACACTTTTTTGTTAGGCAAAATCGAGATATTGAATCATTTTTAACCTTACATTTTTGGATTTTTGAGCCCATAACTCCTGAACGATTAATCTTTAAATTAAAACTAAAATCATGTCATACAGGGTTATAAATAAATTGACTCGCATGTGCAAAGCCCACGGGGTATCAACTATAGATAACTGCGTAATAATTAAAAAAAATAACACTACACTGTGCCTAAATTACAACAAAACAACATGTCGATTAAGGGTTGTTATTGTTTGCTGAAAAACGTTGTCCCGTGATTCTAAATATAAATTCTATGGGATTGTATTCCGCCATGATTCCATACCTGGCCGTGGAAATATCTTAACCGTCTCGCGAGCATTCTTCCCACAAAATCACAACACTGTTTAGGGTTGTATGTCTGGTCCATGGCTCTGTTATTATTCTTCAGCTGGGTACTTACCAGTTACGTATTCCTCGTCACTGCCGATCTGCAATCCGAGTGGGTAAACGCTGCACTACGTAGCAGCCACGTCAAGATCTTTCGACTCGTCACTGGCCAGACTCACAACGAAATGCGCGCAAAGCGTCATCGAAATGGCGCCGATAGGTTTCCATGCGCGGTAAACCGTTCCGTACGTCTCTAAACCCCGCGCCGTGCGCTCAAATCCCGCCTAAAAACACTTTTCAAACATTTACCTTCAAGGAAACGGCAATTATTTGGAAAATTTCACCGCAAATGACATGAAATTACGTCACAGAACACCAGCTGAAACAAAAGTTGTTGTGGTGGTATAGCAACATGCTAGACACCCCTTTTTAAACTAAATAAGATCGGCTAAACGTGGTTCAAATCAATATTTTATTATTATTTGGTTTGTACAATTATGTAACATGTTTATTTATGAACTTATACATATTCTAAATTATTGACGTCAAAGCATAATTTTAATTTAATTTGCACGAAATCCGCAAATTTTCCATTGTTGCTATAACACATGTTTACGAATTGTGTGTTTATGAAAGGGCTGTTGGAAAGGTCATCTGACCAAGCCCTTTCGTATGACGTAATCCGAGTCACATGCCACGTTGCTTACGTCATGCTATGACGCAATTATGACTCATCAAAATCGGTCGACCAAAGTAATGAGCCAGACTTTCTAACATGTAAACTTTATTTTCCTCATGTTTTAAACAATACATATTATCTTTTAACCATTATGAGTACATTTTAATATGTTTTAAATAATATTTTATACTTTACATAATTTAAATAACAATGAAATGAAAATTTGAACCTTTATTGAGCCCCATTATCAAAATGTAAACATTATAATTATTTTTTTAACAATTGTCCTGTCGGTTTTAAATGTTTACCATTCTGAAAAACAGTTTCACCCCTGAGAATAGTTTGTACAACCTTTCCACACACCCATTTCCCTAAATAGGGTGTTAACTAAAAAAAAACAACTCACAATTTTTTTCCACAAATCTTATCATATACATACTTTATTTTTATGAAAAATAATCTCCTCATTAATTTCATATTGTTCATCCGGGTTCCATACAACAAAATCAGCATCCATACCCATTTTTATCGCCCCTTTTTGGGTGTGAAACCCGCATAACTTAGCTGGATTCCACGACAAAAACTTAGCCACATCCCAAATTTCAAAACCGCGATTTTTTGCTTCGGTCCAAAATAGACTCAAACCTAAACATTACAACAATGTTTTTACAATTTAAATATGTTGTAACAACACCTACCGAATTGTAAAGATGATATACCACCCCAAGCTTTTATAAAATTACCCTCGTCAAGACATTTCAAATCTGGGGTGCATGGCGAATGATCAGACACGATTTGATCAATAAGATTATTTTTAAGCGCAGTCCATAGTTTTTCCTGAAATTTTTTCATGAAAATATGTTCCTAAATAATGAAAGTGTACTATACTTTATTGTCATTATTTCTGATTGGCGGACAACATTTAAACTGAGTCATTTTATCGGGAATATTTTCAGAATTTAAAGACAAATAGTGATAGCAAGTTTCGACTGTCAGTTCCATGCCCCTTTCTTTAGCTTTTTTAATAAATGGTAAGGCCTTAGCTGAAGAAAGATGAACAATATGAATTTTAACACTAAAATAAATATTTTAAACATAGTCATAATTTTTTTTAATGTAAATACTTATGATTTGAAGCCAAATCAATAATTTTTTTGATTGCTTCTATTTCCATACTTTCAGGACGAGTTTTCAGGAATGTAGAATATTTAGTTGGATCTCCTGAAACATAAAAGCATCGATGGTACAAGTAATGCCACCTGTAAGAAAAACTCTGAACTATTAATAATTCAATGTTTTTCTGAAAGATGGCAATAGTGTACCTATAACATCAATATGCTCATTTGTTTCAGCATGAAACTGAAAAATAAATATTATTATTTGTTTTTACAAATTTTTAAATTATCTTACAGACAAAATTGTATCAGAATTTTCTAAAATGTTAATAGCTTTAATAATATCATTTTCTTCGACGTTCGGGAATTCATCCACCCCTGATGGACACATAAAACATTTGAAGCCTACAACACCTTCATTTATCAACCCCTCAAGATGTCCCTAAAACTTTAAAAATAATAATTCCCCTAGAAACATTTTCAAAATCTTACAGAATTCCCAGAAATCAACCCTCCCCAAAAACCGACATCAACATAAAGTTTACCATTTGTCGAATTTTTTTTAATATTTAAATTGTCTACTGTAGTTGTGGGTGGTATAGAATTCCTAAAACGGTGACCCATCTATTAAATAACTCGAGATAAACAAGATTAACTTACAAAGGCATGTCTATTATAGTTGTAACTCCTCCCGCGGCCGCTGCTTTTGTGGCGCTAGTATAGCCTTCCCAAGTAGTGCGACCGGGTTCGTTCACATGTACATGCGGATCGAAAAGGCCTGCCATTAAAATATTTGAACCGAAATCCGTTACCTTGACAACAACCAAGCAATCAATATATTTTTATTTTTACAGTAAAAATGACAAATGAAGTTCGTTGCAAACAAAGCAACGTCAAACAAATGAATACATAAAACAAAATTGAACGCACACTACAACTAACCTCAATATCTGAAGAAATGTTTTTTGGATAATCCAAATAATCTTCTAATATTATATTTTGTATTTTTCCATTGTTAACTAAAATACCTCCCGGTTTTAGACAATTTTCAAAGCAGATATTCTTGCTTATAAAGTATTTCATTATAAAAGAGTAGATACGTGACACAAAGAACAAAAGATACTAACGAATGTAGAACTTTATATCAACAATTTTTTTTTATCTTAAGTAATTAAAATTATGCTTTGTGTTAAAAAGGATCAAGTCAGCGCTCAGTTGTCATATGTTATCAAATATGTCATATTAAATAAAATATTGTTTTCCACTGCGTTTATATACTTCTATCAGGTTATGGGCCCAAAATAAATAGTTTAAAACATATATACATTTATTTATCATAAATCGCTCATACAGTAAAAACTAGTACAATATCATTTCAAATAAAATATATTTACATATATACATTGGACGTTATGGCTTGAAATATTATAAACATAGTCAAATCATAGTCAAAACTTTTATGTCTTGTTGTCATTTTGGTCGATATCTACGCATTTCAGGGTCTGCAACACACAAAAATAAAAATAAACATAGATACTCAAATATATTTTCAAAAATATAAATAAAATAAATCATACCATTTTTTTTTTGGGTAGATCAACAATTTACCTCTTTGGCATTTTCTAAAGCAGTCTGTTTATTTTTTTGAGTACTACATGCGGTACTCAACGCGCATACGTCTTGAGTCAAGCGCTCAACATGAGTTCTGTGTCTTTGCAAATCATCGCGGAGGCCTTGTTCCTCGTTTTTTTGGGATTTTTGAACCTCTCTCAGAACTAAAAGTAGCCTTGTTAAAAGATTATCTGCTTCTATCACCTGAAAAATATAATTTATTAAAGATTTGAACCCGTTTGTTTATTTTTTGAACAAGTATTTAACCATTTTTTCATATGTGCTAATAGCGTCAACCTTGCTGCGTTCATATTTGAAAACAGAATTGAGATATCTTTTACCGTACTCGAGATATTAAATAATTTTTACACCAATGTTTTGCTATAAAATATATTGTGTTGTCACCGAGATATGCTACGGACATGGACTTAACACCATGTTTCCAAATAAATTTTGCAGTAAAAAGAAGAATTTATTAGAATGAAATAGTTATATATTCCCCTCTTTGTCCTACACAAATTAATATTTACGAGTGTTCACCCTTGTTTGAATTAATCTATGTTATGTTGTCTCTCTTACGATATATCTTTCTCTGTCACACTAACATCAATATCCACCCCTGATAAAATTAAACAACCAATGAAAGGCTGGCCAATGCAATACCTCCCGCCAACTAACCGAAGTGTAAAGGTGACAATATATTATTATTATCAACAATACCTTCCGCTAATTACAAATGGAGATAGAGCAACAGTAACTTCTATCAATCAAAAATAAGGATGGGGCAACAGTACCTCCCGCCAGCTAATCAAACCGTGAGATTTTTTACTAACAATACCTTCCGCTAATTACATATGGAGATACAGCAACGGTACCTCCCGCCAATTGAAAATGATATCGCAACAGTGCCTCCCGCCAATTGAAAATAAATATCAAGAACGGTATCTCCCGTCAATTGAAAATGATATCGCAAAAGTACCTCCCGCCAATTTAAAATAAGTATCAACACTGGTATCTCCCGTCAATTGAAAATGATATCGCAACAGTACCTCCCGCCAATTTAAAATAAATAACAACGGTATCTCACGTCAATTAAAAGTGATATCGCAACAGTACCTCCCGCCAATCGAAAATAAGTATCAACAACGGTACCTCCGCCAATTGAAAATGACATTGCAACAGTACCTCCCGCCAATTGAAAATAAGTATCAACAGTATCTCCCGTCAATTGAAAATGATATCACAACAGTACCTCCCGCCAATTGAAAATAAGTATCAACAACGGTATCTCCCGCCAATTCAAAATGATATCGCAACAGTACCTCCCACCAATTGAAAATAAGTATCAACAACGGTATCTCCCGTCAATTGAAAATAATATTGCAACAGTACCACCCGCCAATTGAAAATAAGTATCAACAACGGTGTCTCCCGTCAACTGAAAATGATATAGCAACAGTACCTCCCGCCAATTGAAAAAATAATAATTGAAAATGAGGATAGCAAAATAGTACCAATTATAAATACATACTTGATCTAGCAGACTGCTTGCTGAAGCGGCCGGTTCTGAAATCAAATTCACCGAATGTGTATCAACATTCACAACATCTTCTAGTACGTTATCCATCATTAAGCAAGGTTCTGTCTCACTGGATATATCATTCTCATCCTCAATATTATTAGTATGTCTGATAGCTTGGACAATAGCTTGAATAATTCCGCCATTTTCCTGGTCTGGACTTTCAGGATCATAGGCTTCGTTATGGAACACATCTTGTGTCAACTGCGCTTCAGAAATATTATACGCATTCGCCAATCTAGTAGCGAGTGTATCCAGTCTATGGCTCAATCCAGAAAGAGCGACAGCAGCGCCGGAAACAGCGGCTCCTTGCGCTAGTAACAAATCTCTGGTCCTCACTTCAGCTGAAATAACTTCATGCCTTAATCGAGTTCTTTCAGAACTCACTGAACTTATACGCGCTTCAGCTTCTGCCAGCGCTTCGCACAGGGCCCATTTTTCAGCGCCTAGAAAGTCTTGTAATTCTCTCGACTCGGATTCGAGTTCTATATGGCTTTGTTCGAGTTCTGAGCGGGATATTTCGCTTAAAGTTAGGCGTTTTTGAAAGTTTTGCAGTTCTTCTTTTAGAGTTAAGTTCTCGGTGCGTTCTGTGTTGAGTTCTAGTTGAAGGCTTTGGAGTTCTTTGCGAAGTGATTGGACTATTTCTGGTTCGTATTTTTCAGTCTGAATTTCTTTTTCTACGTGGTGGCCGCGTTCTATTAGAGTTCCTGAATCTACAAGACGACAAATGTCTTGTAGAGTTAGGCTTGTTTGAGACGTAGTTTCAGCGAATATTTTAGTTTTTTTCTTTGGATATGGCGGTAGAGTTCTGAAAATAAATTACGTATGATTTTTTCAAAACTTTTATTGTTAATAAAAAAAAAATTACCGTGCCGGCGTGCTCTCCCGCGATAATTGTTTTCTTAAGTTGGTAGCTCTATTAACCGACGGTTCCCTAATATTATCAGCCGATCTTTCTCGTCTTCGACGCGGTAATGTAGCATATTTATCCAAAACATTATTTTTATTTTCATTTACAACAATTTTTGATTTGCTACTCGCAGTTTCTTGTGTTAAAGTCGATCGAAAACTTCTTGTCATTGCGTTTTTTGTATTCGATGGCCATCTCCCGTCATCTGTCGGTGTTAGAGCTGGTGTTTTCGGCGTTCTAGTAGTGGATGCCGACCGGACTATACGATTTTTATCAGCTGGTTTCGCGCGGGGAGTACTCGGTGTGGATTGAGCCGTTTTTAAAGTCGATGGACGCGGTGTTGAAGGTTTTTTAGTTGTCGGTTTTTTATTTTGTATGTTTTTTACGGGGCTTTGAACGGCTACTTTTTTCTTTGAGCTAGTGCTAGGACGGCTTGAAGTTGAGCTTGTATCAGATGCTGAGTCTTTGGTATCATGTGCCTCAACACCGCTGTCTGAACCGTCGTTTAACGTGCGTTCTATTACGGTTACATTGTTGGTGTTGAACCCGTGAATACTTGAGTCTAATTCTTCGTCTAAACCGCTTGAACATGGAGGAGTTTCTGCTTCCATTTTCAACTGACAACATTATAAAATGCAAAGCAATTTCATAAAGTTATTATGATATTAAAAAATTGCGTGAGGCGTGTATGTAATGTAATTTAATTTGATAATGTCTCCAGCTATTCAAAGTACAAAAATAGAACACTAGGTAGGTACGGTCTGTATGTACTGCTCTCAAAATTATTATTTAAAAAAATGTTTAATTTACTTCTGAATATATATATATATATATATATATATATATATATATATATATATATATATATATATATATTTATTTATTTATTTGGCGTCGGTCGGGATCGAACCAGGTTCCCAGATTCGCGACTAGACACTCAGGCACGCGGCCACGAGACCGAATTTTAAATGGCACTTAATTGATCCCTGTGGTGCACTCTCCACGTCAGCAATGAGTGCCCGCGAGGTGACGCCGGATAAACGCCCGTACGGTACAAATATATCATCATCTTTACTGATATCTGCGTATAAAGCAGATTGGCACACCCAGCAATGGGTAATATGCCGTGATGATATATATATATATATATATATATATATATATATATATATATATATATATATATATATATATATATATATATATACCGTGTGTCTGTCTTAAAGGTGTACATAGGAGATTAACATGGGAAATCAGTTTTTTGCAATTTCCTGCTCGCCTAATTATTTTAAGCAAAAACGCGTCAAATAAAAGTTTTAGGGCATAAAATTCTACATCTAACTCAATAAACAGAATTACCTTTACATGCTTTGTAACGACATAAATTATTTATGAAAATGTTAAAAATAACGTTGAAAATATCGACAGCCATGGAAATAAACAAAAAATAAATAAATGCTTGACATTATATCAAATTGTCAGAAACGTCAAATACGTTAAATTACGTTATGACAGATAAAACATCAAGCATTTATTTATTTTTTGTTCAATTCCGTGGCTGTCGATATTTTCAACGTAATTTTCGACATTTTCATATTTAATTTCTGTCGTTACAAAGCATGTAAAGGTAATTCTGTTTATTGATTTAGATGCAGAATTTTATGCCCTAAAACTTTTATTTGACGCGTCTTTACTTAAAATAATTAGGCGAGCAGGAAATTGCAAAAAACTGATTTCCCATGTTAATCTCCTATGTACACCTTTAAGATAGACACAATATATAAATTCTTGTAACCGCCATATTGTCGGAAAGTATTGGCTACTTGTGTAAGACACTGCTTGTAGATGTGCGTTCGTCAGCTTTATAGAAAGAGGGTTGTAGGGCAGTGTTCAAGACGTTTGGTTTAAAACTGCATGATTTAATGAAATTATGTTCTTTTATTATCCAAAAATAAATTTTGTGTATCAGCAGTACATTTTATTTTGTTAGCCTTTAAAATAGGAAGTCAGAAACTGTAGTATTGATTTGCAATATAGATTTATAGATCATTAAAGGTTATAGCAAGGACGAGAAACCAATGATTGAAACTGTATCTCACAGATATTAATTTATACTTAACATATTAATTACCTAAGTGAAATTTTTAATTAGTATAGAAAGGTAATATTATTTTCAAGCGATCTACATACACTACATACTTCTGTTATCAATATAATGATAAGAAACCACACATATGTTGGTATATATTTGATAATTTGTAAAAGGCATTTTTGAATTGTGTGAACCGAAAGTTTAAAAATAAATAATTCATTATGTGAATTTACTTTTACTGAATTGTTTTATCTATTGCGCAAATATGAAAGTTACATCGATATATAGATCATCCTTGAATCTATATAAGGATCTATATTTGTACTTTGTAAGATCTATCGTAAAGTTAGTTCAATGACCATTTTAAAGATCAGTGGTTTAAAATTAAATCGAACACTGACATAGCTCGCATATTTCATTGTACCAACATTATTTTGGGAATAAATCTAGCTATTACCAAAAAATTGGGAAAGGTCATGCAAAAGCCTTCACTTATATAAATACAATTTTTTTATGATCTGTAGGTCATTGTAAACGACTAATGAATCATGTTTAATTTTACCATTTTTGAAAATAAAGTTAGTTAAATATAGGGCTAGCTGTCATGCGTGATTGGTCGAAAACATTTACAGGAAGTCGTTCAATTGTTATTGAACATATAAATAGATATGCCCTGCCTAAAAATTAGGTGTTTGGCCTAAATGTTTGGCATATGAAATCATGGAATTTTTGGCTTTAATTCAAGAATTTCCGGAAATGTTAGAATCAAATATTAATTGTTAATGCATTGTTGTGAAATTATTAATAAAATCATTTCATTTTACAAAAATTCTTATTTATAAAATAAATCATTTATACAAAATTTTGGCTGTTATTAAAGAGCAAATACAAACATTAAAATCAATAATCAGTAGGTATCTTTATCATAGTGTGCCTTGGTCATAATTTGACAGTTAAAAAAAAGATAAGTTATTTATTAATTGATAAAATATCTTATCAAAAATCATGCGACATAATTTTACTAGAATCAATTGCAAAAATCATCAGCTATGCAGTTGTTTAACAAAAAAAGCATACCTAAAACACTCGAACATCCAGTCCTCGTAAAAACAAATGAAGTCTATCCAGCCATCCAATCAAATATTTGGCAGGATGGATCAAGCGTCCTTTGCAAAAACAACTACACACTTTTGTTTATTGTTGTATCACTTTTGTTTTATTGTTTTCATACAATATAAATGTTTTCTGTGCTATCTCAATCACATGAGATCTAGTTAGACATGAAACAAGTGAAACTGACCGCGCCGAACAACGGCATCGACCCTGCTTCTCATTGGCTGTATACGCATGCGTCGATAGCAGATGTTTTCAGAGGATAATAAGTTTTGTTTCATGAATTTTTTTATATAAATATTTATTTATACTATATTAATAATTATCATAAAGATATTTGTATTTATTTGTGAATATTTTTAATAATAAAAGTATTTTAAAAGAAATTCAGAACGAACATATTTGACATCTGTTACTAAGGTTACAAACATATGCCCGTGTGTTTACAATAATTTTAAACTATTTTTAACTTAAAAATAGATCAAAAGGCACACATTTCCATAAATATTTTGCCTCGTAAACCATGGTTCGTTACAAAAACAGGTATTTATTTTATTTTAAACCGTAAAAACACAACCATAACCAAACATTTACAGATATATAGTGGCAGAAATAAATCCAGATCATGCTCCAGCTAAATTCCAAGAATACAAAATCGTTGAATACACATTATACAACACTATTCGCAACAAAGTACAACAACTATACGGCGATTTTGGCTTAGCGAGTGTCCAAAATGGTTTAATTGTTAAATATTGGAATTCTCATCTACGCATGGTTTTAATTCGAGTGAGACACGGGCCCCATAAATTCGTAACGAGTGCTCTGCCATTTATAAATAGAATCAGTGATAAAAGAGTGTCATTAAATATATTATATGTGGGTGCAACAATGAGAAACTGTTTTAGATTTTTAATAAAATGTCAGAAGGACAAAGCTGTTAAAGATTTGATTATTTTGAAAGGTACTGATGAATATAAAAGATTGTATAAGGCTTATACACAAGTAAAATCTACAGTAGAGCTTGTATTTTAATTGTATATAAATAAATATATACCTTAATTTATGTTGTATGCATTTTTCCCATTACGCATTATTTTTAATGATGAAAGCCACTTATGTAAGCATAACTGAAGTAACTCATTTTTCTTTCTATTTCAGATTTCAAATTTGGGAGAAACAGGAGACATTAGGGCCCCACAACCCAGAAATTCAAGCAAACTGTCTGCATAAGGTAAGAATCTTACTAGATTTGCTTTACAATCCTATAAGAATGTATGTAAAAATAATAAAGACTAAGTTTTTTTGTCATATCATTGTATTAAAGTGTACATATAACATATGAAATTATTTTGTATTGACTGTAATATGTGTTCTTTTTTTAATAAATTTACAAATGATCGCATATTTTGTCCATATTTCATGTATTTTATAGTTTCAGGGCAAGGTAGGTGCTTTACATGATTTATTTTTATATATTTCATCAATAATTATTGAATTCTTCCTGAAAACCAGTAAAAATACATCTATTTTTATCTACTTTTCCTATTTGTAGCTTTCTCTCTCATACTTTTATAGCTGAGTGAGACAGATATACTTAAATACTTCGTCATGAAGCACAAGCCATCCTTTGAAACTTTGTGTCGCGTATTCAATATCAATATTCTTCTCGCTTTTGCGGTGCACCCGGCTTTTGCCTTTATCACCTTCACATCGCTTTTATTGTCCTTCACTGTGTATATATATCTATACATTTTTTTTTCTGATTCCGCGCTTTGGCGGATGGCTTCACTCCGACGTTACGTCAGCACAAGTTTTGGTCGCTTGTATTTCAAGACCGAGTCGGCCTCGTAGTCTTCGCCGCTCCGTTTGATGCCCTGGTTGTGTCGCGTATTCGTTGTGTACCTGGTTTATATACTCTATCCAAGTATTGATTTTTTGTTGCTCAACGCTGATTCGCTGCTGATTTCCCCCACTCCTCAGCAACCATTTATTGTTAATTTTTAGTTATTTTTTCAAAAATTAAGAAAGATAATAATTTTTACTCTACGGCATTGAATTCTACGGAAAATTTTCCAAAAGATAGGATATGTTTCATTTATTTAATATTTTTTATAAGTTCAATAATAATTAAAATATATAATACATATATCCCCTGTATTTTGTCAATTCTTAAAAACTCAGAAAATTTTCAAAATTCAATATCTCGAGAAATAAAAGAGATAGAAACCTCTTCGACGCAGCAAAATGCTCAGAATTTGATGTAGTTTTATGTTATATTAAAAAATATATACCTTGATTTGGGTGTCACAACTGTGTATTTGAAATAGACAATGAAATATATTTTAATTATTTATTTAATAAATATAAACATTAATTCAGATAATTTACTTAGTTTTTAATATATTAAACATTGTTGTAATGTTTAATTGTTGTAATCAAACAATCTTCATTGAAATTTCAACATAAAACATTGTATTATTGTATTTACACATTTCATGAACAAATTTTGAATAAAAAAACTTTAAACGTCATCTATTAACAATAATAACAATTAATAACATCGCTCGAACAGTAACAAATAAGTCTAAATCAAATCTTCTATTTTGTGAATTTATTGTTAAAGTATGTACCTCGTGTTCATGTTTATTATATATTTTTGGGACATTTGCCTGTAAAAAATACGAAATATGCATAAAAGACTGTCATATTAAGTGGAGAATCGTGACATAATTTTCATAGTGCTCTAACCATTTCTTTTTCGTGGTTTGTATCGGATATATTGACTGCTTAGTATAAACTAAGAAACTGGACCTTATAATTTTGTCATCTTCTGTGTTAAATTTTACATAAAGAGAAAATGGATTTTCTGGCAACAACCACAACTGCAATAAAGGTAGGATTAATTATTGTAAAATATTAACATACGACAAACTTTGCCAATATTTTGAAAACTCCTTAAAACTTAAAATTTTCAACATTCTATATTTCTGAAAGTAAAAGAAACATCAACTTCTCCGGCGCAACATTAAACATATATTTATTTATTTATAAATTTCATATAACAATCAATTTTCTTTCATTTTTTTTGTCTTATTGTTTCAGTCCCATTTAAGTTTAATAACATCTGTAATAAGAAATATTTATAAACAATTATTTTTTATTATTAGACCAATATTTATTATTTTGATAAGTAAAAGTTATTAATTACCCCAATTTTAAAATAATAGACTTTAAAATACGCTTAGAATTTTGTACACTGTTTATGATGAAATATTCGTTAAATCCGAGGTACAATTTAAACAAATAATATATTATTATAAAGAGGAAATAATGCTGATTCTAATACTTCAAACAACATCGTAATATCTCTTTTAGTTACTGAGATATTAATAATTGAATATAAAATAAAATGTAGTAAAATATAGTTTTAATTTTAAGTCAATGAAATGCTCGAACGGCTAAGAAATACTTTTAACTCCAATACTATTTTAATATTATTTATATAAACAAAACCATATAATCAATCATATTGAAAATATGCAAACTTATATAAGAAATTACGTAGAATCGAATGGTAATATTTACAATTTTGTATTTCTGCCCATTTTTGGGTAAAAAAACCAACCCATTTAAGGGTTGAACCCAGATTTTTTATTTTGTCATAAAACGATTCCTCGTGTTAAAATACATATGTGTACATAGTTTCATCAAAATATTCCAAAGGGCACATCGTAATTTACTGTTTGTTTTAAAATTGTCCGAAACATATATATACTTGAGGTCGTACCGATCATGTGTTTTAGTCCCATAAGCGCAATGTATTGTATTTGTGTTATAGACGCACATACTTTGGAGCACTGTGATTGGCTGATATTTGAATGACTACGGGTCTGAAATTAATTATACATTTTTATTCATAGAAATTGGACAAATAAAGATAGAAATTTGAAAATTGGAGTATATACACTAGAAAATCCGCAGAATTTAATGGTAATATTAGAAAATTTGTATGTCTACCCAGTTTTGGGTAAATGATATCAACCCATTTAAAGGTTGCACCCAGGATTTTTAATTTATCAAAAATCGATTCCTCATATCTAAATACATATGTATGCCAATTTTCGTTAAAATATTCTAACAGATAACCCAAAAAATTCACATTGTTTCACGTTCATTGACTTATCTTTTTAAACAATATTTTACTGTTCTTAAATTAGTATATGAACGTATATTAGAAATCTCATAGATTCTAATGAAACAATCGTCAAATTGTAACTCTACCTATTATATATATTTATACTAATTTTTGTTAAAATATTCCAACAGATAACCCAAAAAATTCAAATTGTTTCAAGTTCACTGACATCTTTTTAAACAATATTTTACTGTTTTTAAATTGGTATACGAACGTATACTAGGAATCTCACAGATTCTAATGAAACAATCGTCAAATTGTAACTTTACCTAGTTGATGGTAGCAAATGCCTATTCATTTATTGGCGGAAGGTATGGTTATAATTTTACGAAAAATGTATTCCTTGTCACAAAATAATTAAACTGTTTTTAAATTTTAATAGCATAAATGAGTTAAAATTCTTTTCCATGTGAAATTGGTGGCTCTGAAAAGAGCCGATTTTGCAGGTTTCCAAGACTACCCTAGAGGTACTGCTATCAGCCCGTTAACCCTTATTTTTAAGTGGAGGGTTTCCCCAGAAGGCCTATCATAAACCACTGTACACTATACTTGAAGTTAACTATTCTCTCCCTTTCAGTTAACCCTTATTTTTGAGTGGTGGGTTTCCCCAGGAGGCCTATATAAACCACTGTAGATTATATTTGAAGTTAATTATTCTCTCTCATTCAGTTAACCCTTATTTTTAAGTGGTGGGTTTCCCCAGGAGGCCTATATAAACCACTGTAGATTATACCTGAAGTTAACTATTCTCTCCCTTTCAGTTAACCCTTATTTTTAAGTGGTGGGTTTCCCCAGGAGGCCTATATAAACCACTATGTATTATATTTGAAGTTAATTATTCTCTCTCATTCAGTTAACCCTTATTTTTAAGTGGTGGGTTTCCCCAGGAGGCCTATATAAACCACTGTAGATTATACCTGAAGTTAACTATTCTCTCCCTTTCAGTTAACCCTTATTTTTGAGTGGTGGGTTTCCCCAGGAGGCCTATATAAACCACTGTAGATTATATTTGAAGTTAATTATTCTCTCTCATTCAGTTAACCCTTATTTTTAAGTGGTGGGTTTCCCCAGGAGGCCTATATAAACCACTGTAGATTATACCTGAAGTTAACTATTCTCTCCCTTTCAGTTAACCCTTATTTTTAAGTGGTAGGTTTCCCCAGGAGGCCTATATAAACCACTAGACACATTAGCTGTTCTGTTAGTATAGGAACTTCTTCGACCACCGGTCAAACGAATGGCTATCAGATATCTGTACAATTTACACAAGTATTTTACTTGCATTATTAAGAGGCAATATGGTGGTTGTATGTTTTTCCAACCAGTAACGCTTAAAAAGCCATATGTGCAGAACACACGTATTTTACTTGCATTATTAAGAGGCAATATGATGGTTGTATGTTTTCCCAACCGGTAACGCTTACAAGAAGCCATATGTGATAACACATGTATTTTACTTGCATTAAACAGTCGAAACTGAATAAGAGGCAATATTGTGGTTGTATGTTTACCAACCGTTAGCACTTTCAAAAGAAAGCCATTTGTGAAAATTGTACAGGGTCTCCAACGTACGCCAGAACGCGGAAAAAAACAATCTTCTAACTTGTTGAAAACTTCGCATAAACGTTGTTACATTGCAACAGGGGTCCCTTAACTTTTATCGAACGGAGAAGTAACGTCTTGTCGACAATGTCAGCGCGCAGCCCTTGCTGACATTTTTGTGCGTAATGATAAAATTTGCAGTTAAATATTCCGAAAACTAAAAAAGCTATCGAGATGCGGTTTGAAATATTAGATAGAGCAGTTAATTTTCTTTAAAATGATGCATAACTCGTTTATTTTGTAGTTTGGATATTGCGTATACATGTTGATATATTCTGTACCACGCGTATTTTAGGGGTTAGTTCTTAAGTTTTTGATTGTTTTCTTTCAAATTAAAGCGCTGTATAGCAAATATTTATTATGCAAATAATAAATATAAATATTATACATAAAACCAAGTAATAATTGTTTATAAATATTAACTATTTTAAATATTATTAAAATAAAACATAATATATAGTTTATGATGACATATTCGTTAAATCCAAAGTACAAATGAACAAAATATATATTATTATAAAGAGGAAAAGTTGCTGATTCTAATACTATAAATAACATCTTAATATCTCTTTTAGTTACTGAGATATTAATAAATGAATATATAAAAAGAAATAATTTTAATCCCAATACAAATTTAATATTATTTATACAAACAAGACCATAACATCAATCATATTGAAAATATGCAAACTTATATAAGAAATTACGTAGAATCCAATGGTAATATTCACAATTTTTTATTTCAGCCCATTTTTGGGTAAAAGAACCAACCCATTTAAGGGTTGAACCCAGATTTTTTATTTTGCCAGAAAACGAATCCTCGTGTTAAAATACATATGTGTACATAGTTTCATCAAAATATTCCAAAGGGCACATCGTAATTTACTGTTTGTTTTAAAATTGTCCGAAACATATATATATACTTGAGGTCGTACCGATCATGTGTTTTAGTCCCATAAGCGCAATGTATTGTATTTGTGTTATAGACGCACATACTTTGGAGCACTGTGATTGGCTGATATTTGAATGACTACGGGTCTGAAATTAATTGTACATTTTTATTCATAGTAATTGGACAAATAAAGATACAAATTTTAAAATTGGAGTATATATATTAGAAAATCCCCAAAATTTAATGGTAATATTAGAAAATTTGTATGTCTACCCATTTTTGGGTAAATGATATCAACCCATTTAAAGGTTGCACGTAGGATTTTTAATTTATCAAAAATCGATTCCTCATATCTAAATACATATGTATGCCAATTTTCGTTAAAATATTCTAACAGATAACCCAAAAAATTCACATTGTTTCAGGTTCATTGACTTATCTTTTTAAACAATGTTTTACTGTTCTTAAATTAGTATATGAACGTATATTAGAAATCTCATACATTCTAATGAAACAATCGTCAAATTGTAACTACCCAGTTTAGGGTTGCAAATGCCTGCCCATTTATCGGCGGGGGTATGGGTTTAATTTTACGAAAAATGGATTCCTTGTCAAAAAATAGTTATAACTGTTTTTTTTATTTTAGTAGCATAAATGAGTTAAAATTCTTTTCCTTATGAAATTGGTGGCTCTGAAAAGAGCCGATTTTGCAGGTTTCCGAGACTACCCTAGAGGTACTGCTATCAGCCCGTTAACCCTTATTTTTAAGTGGAGGGTTTCCCCAGAAGGCCTATTATAAACCACTGTAGACTATACTTGAAGATAACTATTCTCTCTCTTTCAGTTAACCCTTATTTTTAAGTGGTGGGTTTCCCCAGGAGGCCTATATAAACCACTATAGATTATATCTGAAGTTAACTATTCTCTCCCTTTCAGTTAACCCTTATTTTTAAGTGGTAGGTTTCCCCAGGAGGCCTATATAAACCACTATATATTATATTTGAAGTTAATTATTCTCTCTTATTCAGTTAACCCTTATTTTTAAGTGGTGGGTTTCCCCAGTAGGCCTATATAAACCACTGTAGATTATATCTGAAGTTAACTATTCTTTCCCTTTCAGTTAACCCTTATTTTTAAGTGGTAGGTTTCCCCAGGAGGCCTATATAAACCACTATATATTATATTTGAAGTTAATTATTCTCTCTCATTCAGTTAACCCTTATTTTTAAGTGGTGGGTTTCCCCAGGAGGCCTATATAAACCACTGGACACTTTAGCTGTTCTGTTAGTATAGAAACTTCTTCGACCACCGGTCAAGCGAATAGCTATCAGATATCTGTACAATTTACACAAGTATTTTACTTGCATTATTAAGAGGCAATATGGTGGTTGTATGTTTTTCCAACCAGTAACGCTTAAAAAAGCCATATGTGCAGAACACACGTATTTTACTTGCATTAGACAGTCGAAACTGAATAAGAGGCAATATGGTGGTTGTATGTTTTCCCAACCGGTAACGCTTACAAGAAGCCATATGTGATAACACATGTATTTTACTTGCATTAAACAGTCGAAACTGAATAAGAGGCAATATGGTGGTTGTATGTGACCAACCGTTAGCACTTTCAAAAGAAAGCCATTTGTGAAAATTGTACAGGGTCTCTAACGTATGCCAGAACGCGGAAAAAAACAATCTTCTAATTTGTTGGAAACTTTGCATACATTGTCGCATTGCAACAGGGGTCTCTTAACTTTTATCGAACGGAAAAGTAACGTCTTGGCGACAATGTCAGCGCGCAGCCCTTGCTGACATTTTTGTGCGTAATGATAAAATTTGGAGTTAAATATTTCGAAAACTAAAAAAGATATCGAGTTGCGGTTTGAAATATTGGATAGAGCAGTTAATATTCATTAAAATTATGTATAACTGGATTATTTTGTAGTTTGGATATAGCGAATACATGTTGATATATGCTGTACCACTCGTATTTTAGGGGTTAGTTATTAAGTTTTTGTTTGTTTTCTTTCAAATTAAAACGATGTACAGCAAATATTTATTATGGAAATAATAAATATGGACAATATACATAAAACAAAGTAATAATTGTTTATAAAAATTAACTATTTTAATATTATTAAACATAAAATATAATATATAGTAAATATATGTGTACAAAAATTCATGGCGTTCGTTATTCAAAAATATAATGCTTCGTCGTATTTCACGTGTATACAACCTTCTGAGTCAACTTCCTATGAAGTCTTCGTCAGAAGGTGGCCAGCACAGCAGGTAATCACAGACGCGTTTCGCACTTCTTGGTGCTCATCAGTGTGATGTAACCTGGGGGCCTCTGTCTCATCCACAGAGGTGGAATCACGGAGCAGAGGCCACCCAACCTAGCTGTGCTAGCAACGGTCTTATGACCGTTCGCTACAGGTATCTGGCCTGTAGAAGGTAGTGTTAATACCCACAGAGCCATCTACCTGCAAAAGGCTTGACTGAGCCAAAGTTGCAAATTGCAAACTAGTTGCGAATTTTGCCGTGAAAACGTACACTATTCAAAAATATAATGCTTCGTCGTATTTCACGTGTATACAACCTTCTGAGTCAACTTCCTATGAAGTCTTCGTCAGAAGGTGGCCAGCACAGCAGGTAATCACAGACGCGTTTCGCACTTCTTGGTGCTCATCAGTGTGATGTAACCTGGGGGCCTCTGTCTCATCCACAGAGGTGGAATCACGGAGCAGAGGCCACCCAACCTAGCTGTGCTAGCAACGGTCTTATGACCGTTCGCTACAGGTATCTGGCCTGTAGAAGGTAGTGTTAATACCCACAGAGCCATCTACCTGCAAAAGGCTTGACTGAGCCAAAATTGCAAATTGCAAACTAGTTGCGAATTTTGCCGTGAAAACGTACACTATTCAAAAATATAATGCTTCGTCGTATTTCACGTGTATACAACCTTCTGAGTCAACTTCCTATGAAGTCTTCGTCAGAAGGTGGCCAGCACAGCAGGTAATCACAGACGCGTTTCGCACTTCTTGGTGCTCATCAGTGTGATGTAACCTGGGGGCCTCTGTCTCATCCACAGAGGTGGAATCACGGAGCAGAGGCCACCCAACCTAGCTGTGCTAGCAACGGTCTTATGACCGTTCGCTACAGGTATCTGGCCTGTAGAAGGTAGTGTTAATACCCACAGAGCCATCTACCTGCAAAAGGCTTGACTGAGCCAAAATTGCAAATTGCAAACTAGTTGCGAATTTTGCCGTGAAAACGTACACTATTCAAAAATATAATGCTTCGTCGTATTTCACGTGTATACAACCTTCTGAGTCAACTTCCTATGAAGTCTTCGTCAGAAGGTGGCCAGCACAGCAGGTAATCACAGACGCGTTTCGCACTTCTTGGTGCTCATCAGTGTGATGTAACCTGGGGGCCTCTGTCTCATCCACAGAGGTGGAATCACGGAGCAGAGGCCACCCAACCTAGCTGTGCTAGCAACGGTCTTATGACCGTTCGCTACAGGTATCTGGCCTGTAGAAGGTAGTGTTAATACCCACAGAGCCATCTACCTGCAAAAGGCTTGACTGAGCCAAAATTGCAAATTGCAAACTAGTTGCGAATTTTGCCGTGAAAACGTACACTATTCAAAAATATAATGCTTCGTCGTATTTCACGTGTATACAACCTTCTGAGTCAACTTCCTATGAAGTCTTCGTCAGAAGGTGGCCAGCACAGCAGGTAATCACAGACGCGTTTCGCACTTCTTGGTGCTCATCAGTGTGATGTAACCTGGGGGCCTCTGTCTCATCCACAGAGGTGGAATCACGGAGCAGAGGCCACCCAACCTAGCTGTGCTAGCAACGGTCTTATGACCGTTCGCTACAGGTATCTGGCCTGTAGAAGGTAGTGTTAATACCCACAGAGCCATCTACCTGCAAAAGGCTTGACTGAGCCAAAATTGCAAATTGCAAACTAGTTGCGAATTTTGCCGTGAAAACGTACACTATTCAAAAATATAATGCTTCGTCGTATTTCACGTGTATACAACCTTCTGAGTCAACTTCCTATGAAGTCTTCGTCAGAAGGTGGCCAGCACAGCAGGTAATCACAGACGCGTTTCGCACTTCTTGGTGCTCATCAGTGTGATGTAACCTGGGGGCCTCTGTCTCATCCACAGAGGTGGAATCACGGAGCAGAGGCCACCCAACCTAGCTGTGCTAGCAACGGTCTTATGACCGTTCGCTACAGGTATCTGGCCTGTAGAAGGTAGTGTTAATACCCACAGAGCCATCTACCTGCAAAAGGCTTGACTGAGCCAAAATTGCAAATTGCAAACTAGTTGCGAATTTTGCCGTGAAAACGTACACTATTCAAAAATATAATGCTTCGTCGTATTTCACGTGTATACAACCTTCTGAGTCAACTTCCTATGAAGTCTTCGTCAGAAGGTGGCCAGCACAGCAGGTAATCACAGACGCGTTTCGCACTTCTTGGTGCTCATCAGTGTGATGTAACCTGGGGGCCTCTGTCTCATCCACAGAGGTGGAATCACGGAGCAGAGGCCACCCAACCTAGCTGTGCTAGCAACGGTCTTATGACCGTTCGCTACAGGTATCTGGCCTGTAGAAGGTAGTGTTAATACCCACAGAGCCATCTACCTGCAAAAGGCTTGACTGAGCCAAAATTGCAAATTGCAAACTAGTTGCGAATTTTGCCGTGAAAACGTACACTATTCAAAAATATAATGCTTCGTCGTATTTCACGTGTATACAACCTTCTGAGTCAACTTCCTATGAAGTCTTCGTGTTTATAATCATTTTTTAAACAAATTTTGCGTATATCTGTATGTTAATGTATTTTAGTTTTTTTAACCAAAAACTAGCAAATAAGTAATAAATTTATTACAGAAAATTGAAGTACAAAAATGTAAGATAGTTTTTGCAAAAAATATATTATCTGATAATCCCAAATTTTTCAAATTTGGTATTTAGGACATTTATATTAATAAGAACAACATATTAGATTTTTGCAAAAATTGATAAACCTGATAGTAGTACATTATTGGAAGCTCCTTGAAAAAATATACTAAAATATGATCCATAACTTCTTACATTTGGTATTTAAAACTCGTATATAATTTGAAACACATTACATTATAACTGGAAGTAGTACATAATAAAACATCCAAAATTTCTTATTTCAGACTTTTTTATTTATTGGAACAATAAATTAGATTTTGTTTACAAACGATCAACTGATACTTAAAGCTCATTGCTATTTTAAACATGGAGTTGGCGGGAGGTCATGTGCTGACCACATCAGATTATTTTTATTAAAATGTCACAAATAATTTTAATAAATTTATTAGAAAAAATTCCATTACAAAAATGTCACTTTATTACATACATTAAGTGAATTATTTACAATAAAGCTACCCTTAAAGTTACTACCCAATATCTTTGGATTTAAATATATATACAAAATAAATAGGCAAGTTATGGGAACCTTAATTCAGACACATATCTAGTATGTAGGTTATGGTGTGAGCTAGATCTTCTAGGCAATCTATACCTATTATCTGGGGGAGAATATCTTCTCTGATTTTCGTATCTTTGTCGCCATACACGGTCTGTTTCATGACCGTATAAATCAAGAACTTGCGACACTTGAAACTGACTCGGCGAGTGAAGCATCGGCGACGATCTTCTCCATGCGTCATGGTAACGTCTTTTCGTTTGTTCATCTTGTTTTTGCTGCGATCTATTTGAACTAGATTCGCTAGATTCTTCACCAGATGTGCCTAAACCAAGATCTTTATCCTCGCCATATACTTTGTAGGGTAACGACTTAAATTTTTGAGGATTACCATTCAACGTGAACTGGGGATGGGGTATATAATAAGGATGAGGGAAGTTTTTGTCTACTTTGGGTTTAGATTTTTTACAACTTCCTGGACCAAATAAACTCAACAAAACCGGAAGGAGAAACATGCCGTGCATTGCTCCAAAGAATACAACTAAAAATACCATTTTGAAAAACACTAAAAATATGTAACTATCCGCTAAAATTAAAGCTAATACTCCTAGAATAGTACTTATAGAACCCTGTAAAATTGGTAAACCAAGCGCATATAAACATTCCTTGACTTTTTCATCTGGAGTTTTGGCTTTTGATGACATATAAGCGTAACAAATATGTGCCGTATAATCTACAGAAAACCCTATACACATAATTAAATTTATCATAGATATAGAGTCTAAATTAACATTCCATAATGCCATATATCCGGCGACCCCCAGTTCAATAGATATTATACTAAACGCAACCCATAAACTACATAGTATATTTGGAATAAATATAAACGAAACGATCATCATAATAATTGCTCCTACAACCATACTTTGGATAGAAGTTGGACGAACTAATTCGAACTGCAAGAAAAAATAAAAATATATTAGTAATTTATTTCATCAAAGTTCATATTAAAGAGGATAAAATCTAAATTTAAAATAATTTGAGTTTTCTAGTCATATCGCCTATAAAAATAGAGTCCAATATATATTTTTCTTAAATTTATAGTTCTTTCTTATAGTATATTTTTCAAGGAATCTAATACCGCCAAGTACAAGTCGATATCTTTTTAGTTCAATAATTATTTATTTCTCCCTAAATTCTATAAAAAAATATATATAATTCATTAATTTCTCTACTTTGTAGCTATCTCTTTCATACTTCCATAGCTGAGTGAAACAGATATACTTTAGTATTTCATCACATAATGTATGTTATCCTGCAATACATGTTTCATGTAAAATTATTTGAGTTTCCTAGTCATTCAGTAGCAAACTCTATCGCAAACTAGTTCAGCCAATCACAGAGCGCTAAAGTGTGGAACATTTAAAATACATGCACAATGCATTGGTCTTACGGGGAAATAAACACGTATAGCTACGAGCTCAGAATGACTACCCTGACACACCACATAATTCTCTACATGTGCAGTAGGATTAGGATGACCATATTATGGTTTATTTCTATACATTTATGAAACAAATGGATGATTTTTAATGTTTTTCAGCATGAATTAAATAAATTAAAATATACAATAAGATATTTTAAATATATTTAAAGAAAAATTATAGGTGGCAAAATACATGAGATAGGTACATGCATTATACATTTTTATTATTATTGAACTTATAAAAAATATTCAATATATGAAACATTTCTTATCTTATAGAGAATTTTACGAGGAATCCAATGCCGTAACGTAAAAGTTGGTAAATCTTTTAGCTTCTGTGATATTTACAATTATTTTCGTATTTCTAAACGCGATATTTTATGTACTTAGACTATGTTTTTTAAATAAAATTATAGTCTATCTTAAGGGAAATTGTCCGAGAAATTCAATGCAGCATAGTAAACATTAATATCTTTGATAGTTTATTAAAAAAATTCTAAAAATTAACAAATTTTTGTTGCTAAGAAGTAGGGGAAGCCAGCAGCCAATCAATGTTAAGGAAAAATTTATATGAGGTATATATACCAGGTACATAACAAAATTTGTCCATAGAACGTTGTGATTTCTATACATGTGATACATTGTTTCTGTGTGCGTTAGAATTCTTCTTTTGCAATTATGCTGTGGGTTATTAGTTTCATTGTTTATTAATTAGCATGTCCTTTGCCTGGGCCAACGTTGGAACACGGTGCACGACCATAGGCCTCCATGGGCACCCCCCCACGTCTTTGTACGTGGCAGACGGAACCCATGTGCCTATGCCGGTGTCGTCGGGAATGCGGAGTTCGTTTGGAGACGTAGGCTTTCAGTCAATGTCGTGGCGAGCCCTTAGATTGTATTTCTTTAAGTTATATCTTTGAGTTATATGATCTATGGGGGAACCACGGTGTCCTGGCTAGGCGTGAAATCTCTGACTCTTGCTCGTGTATAGGCGAGACCAACCCAAATGGGCGGGAATCATCGGCACAGATTCCACCGTTTTTTTCTATTAGCTTCACATAGATTTGCGGACAACACGTGTTGTTCTTTAGATTTAGGATTGGGAATTAGGGTTGGTATAATTGCACTAGGTGGATTCTGACGTATTCAGAACAATGTGTTTGCGTTGAGAAATTACTGGCGTTCACCAAATATATTACGAAAAGAATTTTTTACTCTCAGTTATAATATTTAAAATAAATAAAGTTTTTTTCTTTTTCAGAACTAATAAATACAAATAAAGTCTGGATTGCACATGATATCCAGTAATCAATCGGCTCTTTTCAGAGCCACCAAATATTATATGAAAAGGATATTTAAAAACAGATATTTAATAATTGAAACATATTCTATTATCATGGAGAACTTTACAAGGAATCCATTACCGCAACGTATGTCATTTTTTTCAAGTAAATTACCCCTATTTTCAATCCTAAAAATTTGCAATAATTACCAAACATGCACCCATAAAATACTACAACAAATACCAAATTCCATTTTAATATCTTATTTAGTTTTCGAGGTATTATAAAATAAACATTTTTTAGTCATATTTCTGATCGAACGGCTGAGAAATATAAGTCAAATTTCAAAATTAACTTTTGCATACATGATAAATTATTAATTAATGAAACATATTCTGTATTAAGGATAATTTTGCTAGGAATCCAATGTCGTAATGTACAATTCGTTACCTACTTTAGTTTTTGAGATATTTACAATTATTACAAAAAAATATCGACTAAAAAAATAGTGTCCAATATTTACTTTTTTTCTTAAATTTATAGTTCTTTCAAAGATATTAATGTTTACTATACTGTATTGAATTTCTCGAACATTTCCCCTTAAGATATACTATAATTTTATTAAAAAAACTATTTTCTAAGTACAAAACGTATCGCGTTAAGATATACCAAAATAATTTTAAATATCTCAGAAACTAAAACATTTACCAACTTTTACGTTGCGACATTGGATTCCTCGTAAAATTCTCTATAAGATAAGATATGTTTCATTTATTTCATATTTTTTATAAGTTCAACATTAATAAAAATGTATAATGCATGTACCTATCTCATGTATTTTGCCACCTATATTTTTTCTTTAAATATACTTAAATTATCTTATTACATATATTAATTTATTTAATTCATGTTAAATATCATTAAAAATCATCCATTTGTTTCATAAATGTATAGAGATAAACCATAATATGGTAATCCTAATCCTACTGTACTAGTAGAGAATTATGTGGTGTGTCAGGGTAGTCATTCTGAGCTCGTAGCTATACGTGTTTATTTCCCCGTAAGACCAATGCATTGTGCATGTGTTTTAAATGTTCCACAATTTAGAGCTCTGTGATTGGCTGAACTAGTTTGCGATAGAGTTTGCTATTGAATGACTAGGAAACTCAAATAATTTTAAGTATTGTTTGTTTTTACTATGGAACATGTATTGCAGGATAACATACATTATGTGATGAAATACTAAAGTATATCTTTCTCACTCAGCTATAGAAGTATGAAAGAGATCCCTATAAAGGGGTGAAATAAATTAAAATTAATGAATTAGATATATTTTTTAATAGTTTTTAGGGAGAATTAAATAATTATTGAACTGAACAGATATTGACTTGTATTTGGCGATATTAGATTCCTTGAAAAAGTATTCTATAAGAAAGAACTATAAATTTAAGAGTTTTGGCGAAATATTTTTTTCCAAATAAATGTAAATATCTCAAAAACTAAAGGAGTTAACGACTCGTATATTGCGACATTAATTCCTGGTAAAAAAATTCTTATGACAGGATATATTTCATTTATTAATTATTTACTAAACAATGTATGCAAAAGTTAATTTTGTAATTTGACTTATATTTCTCAGCCGTTTGATCAGAAATATGACTAAAAATATGTTTTTTTTATAATACTTCAAAAACTAAATAAGATATTAAAATGGAATTTGGTATTTGTTGTAGTATTTTGTGGGTGCATGTTTGGTAATTATTGCAAATTTTTAGGGTTGAAAATAGGGGTAGTTTACTTGAAAAAAAATGACTTATACGTTGCGGTAATGGATTCCTTGTAAAGTTCGCCATTATAATAGAATGTTTCAATTATTTAATATCTGTTTTTAAATATCCTTTTAATATAATATTTGGTGGCTCTGAAAAGAGCCAATTGATTACTGGATATCATGTGCAATCCAGACTTTATTTGTATTTATTAGTTCTGAAAAAAAAACTATTTATTTTAAATATTATACCTGAGAGTAAAAAATTCTTTTCATAATATATTTGGTGAACGCCAGTAATTTCTCAAAGCAAACACATTGTTCTGAATACGTCAGAATCCACCTAGTGCAATTATACCAACCCTAATTCCCAATCCTAAATCTAAAGAACAACACGTATTGCCCACAAATCTAAGTGAAGCTAATAGAAAAATACGGTGGAATCTGTGCCGATGATTCCCGCCCATTCGGGTTGGTCTCGCCTATACACGAGCAAGAGTCAGAGATTTCACGCCTAGCCAGGACACCGTGGTTCCCCCATAGATCATATAACTCAAAGATATAACTTAAAGAAATACAATCTAAGGGCTCGCCACGACATTGACTGAAAGCCTACGTCTCCAAACGAACTCCGCATTCCCGACGACACCGGCATAGGCACATGGGTTCCGTCTGCCACGTACAAAGACGTGGGGGGGTGCCCATGGAGGCCTATGGTCGTGCACCGTGTTCCAACGTTGGCCCAGGCAAAGGACATGCTAATTAATAAACAATGAAACTAATAACCCACAGCATAATTGCAAAAGAAGAATTCTAACGCACACAGAAACAATGTATCACATGTATAGAAATCACAACGTTCTATGGACAAATTTTGTTATGTACCTGGTATATATACCTCATATAAATTTTTCCTTAACATTGATTGGCTGCTGGCTTCCCCTACTTCTTAGCAACAAAAATTTGTTAATTTTTAGTATTTTTTTTAAAAACTATCAAAGATATTAATGTTTACTATGCTGCATTGAATTTCTCGGACAATTCCTCTTAAAATACACTAGAATTTTATTTAAAAAGATATGTTCTAAGTACAAAAAATATCGCGTTTAAAAATATGAAAATAATTGTAAATATCTCAGAAGCTAAATGATTGACCAACTTTTACGTTGCGGCATAGGATTCCTCGTAAAATTCTCTATAAGATAAGATATGTTTCATATATTGAATATTTTTTATAAGTTCAATAATAATAAAAATGTATAATGCATGTACCTATCTCATGTATTTTGCCACCTATAATATTTCCACAAATTCGAAATTTTGTATCGCACCATCAACATGGCTTTATGCCAATGCGTTCCACGGTTACTAACTTGTGCACATTCACTCAACAAGTATCCGAAGTACTGGATAATAATGGCCAACTAGATGTAATTTACACTGACTTCTCAAAGGCCTTTGATAAGATCAGTCACGATATACTTCTTCAGAAAATGGATCACTTTGGTTTCAACCCTTTATTAATTTCTTTTTTTAATTCTTACCTGGATAATCGTGACCTATTTATAGTATATAATGGTTTTATGAGTACGTCATATACATCTAAATCTGGCGTCCCACAGGGCTCAAACTTAGGCCCTATGCTTTTCGTTTTGTTTATTAACGATATTTGCAATTTCGTAAACTGTGACATTATTTTGTACGCGGACGATATTAAAATATGCTATGAAATTAACAACGTTAACGACTGTATTCATTTGCAAAAAAACATTGACAACATTCAGGAATGGTGTACGATAAATAAACTTCCACTAAACATAGATAAATGTAGCGTTATGACATACTGTCGTAGAAAGAATCCAATTATCTATAACTACAACATAGAAACTGTCTCATTAAATCGATGTTCAAGTAAGAAAGATTTAGGTATAATGTTTGACCCGAATTTAACGTTTACTTCGCATATTTACAACCTAGTGTCATCTGCTACGAAAATGCTTGGCTTTATTATTCGTAATTGCAAACATTTCTTCAATGAGCAGGCCTTATTAACCCTTTACATTGCCTATGTTAGATCAAAACTGGAATATGCCATTATAATTTGGTATTCACCCTATCACACTCACAAACATGCTTTGGAAAATATTCAAAGAAAATTTTTTAAATATCTGTGGTTCAAGCGCTATTCATGTTATCCTGACAGAGGCATTGAACAGGAAATATTATTAAGTTCATTTGGTTTTGAATCCATCGAAAGCAGACATTCATATATTGCTATGACCATGCTGGTCAACATTTTGCAAAACAAAATAGACTGTCCAGATTTATTGTGTCATCTTCCATTTCACGTCCCTCGAATAGCATCTCGACTGCAATTTACATTTTATTTGCCTAAATATAAAACGAATGTTTTAAGTAAATCACCCGTCTATGTCATGTGCAAATTATATAATAATTGTTTTTGTTAGTTTGTGATATGTATTTATCTTATAGTAAGATGTTGTGATGTATATTTCTCTACTTTTATTTGTACATTTACTTGTAATGGGTTCATCCTTTTTAGTAATAAATGATTATTATTATTATTATATATTGAATATTTTTTATAAGTTCAATAATAATAAAAATGTATAATGCATGTACCTATCTCATGTATTTTGCCACCTATAATTTTTCTTTAAATATATTGAAAATACCTTATTGCATATATTAATTTATTTAATTAATGCTGAAAAACATTAAAAATCATCCATTTGTTTCATAAATGTATAGAAATAAACCATAATATGGTCATCCTAATCCTACTGCACTAGTAGAGAATTATGTAGTGTGTCAGGGTAGTCATTCTGAGCTCGTAGCTATACGTGTTTATTTCCCCGTAAGACCAATGCATTGTGCATGTGTTTTGATGTTCACTACTTTGGAGCTCTGTGATTGGCTGAACTAGTTTGCGATAGAGTTTGCTTTTGAATGACTAGGGAACTCAAATAATTTTACAATTCTTTAAGCATTGAATGTGTTAAACTATGGAATATTTTCTCTAGAATAACATATGTTATGTGATGAAATTAATGAATTATATATATTTTTTATAGTTTGTATAGGGAATTAAATATTTAAAAAAATATATACCTCCATTTGGGTGTGACAACTATGTATTTGAAATGGACAATGAAATATAATATTTCAATTATTTCTTTAATAAATTTATATATTAATTGAGATAATTTACTTAATTTTTGACATAATGTTTTAATTGTTGTAATCAAACAATGAACAATGCAATTTCAACATAAAACATTGTATTACCGTTTATATTATTGTATTTACATATTTTATGAACAAATTTTGAATAAAGAACACTTTAAACGTCATCTATTAACAATTATAACAATTAATATCATCGCTCGAAGAGTAACAAACGAGTCTAAATCAAATCTTCCATTTTGTGAATTTATAGTAAAAATGTATACCGCGTGTTCATGTTTATTATTTATTTTTGGGACATTTACCTGATCAAAAAATACGAAATATGGATGAAAAACTGTCACATTAAGTGGAGAATCGTGACATAGTTTTCTTAGTGCTCTAACCATTTCTTTTTCGTGATTTGTATCTGTTATATTGACAGCTTGTACTAGGAACCTCGATGCTATAATTTTGTCACCTTCTGGGTTGAATTTTACATCAAGGGAAAATGGATTTGCTGGGAACAGCCACAACTACAATAAAGATAGAATTAATTATTGTAATCGTATAGCTCATTCGAATTTTTTTCGAAAGCTTATGACGTATATTATTAGTGTTGTACCTCTTTTAAAGCTGCTAAGAAATCTTCTTCGTTGTCAATAGTTACGTTTAAATAATCGTCGTTTCTTTCGACATATTGCAAAAAACTTCGCAACCAACTTTCAGTATATAAAGTATTAGAAACATAAGACGTATTTTCTAACGTCTGAGTGAAATTTTCTATTTGAAATTGAGTATACGGGTCAGAATAATTGTATTCGCCAGTAACAATAACTTGAATTCTATATGGAAACTCTCTATAGTATAGATCTTCTCTGTCGAAAAATTCTATACTATAGCTGTCTGCTTTTGCTATTTTTCTGCGTTCTAAACCTTCTTGTATCTGGGTTATACCATAGCCAGCTCCAATTAAATAAGCGGCAAATGTAATAATAATTATAGCTTTCATAAAACTATTATTTATCACGACTGCCAGATAATCTCTAAAGAAAACCATCATTCCATGTTCTTGATTATCTATAGGGTTATCTGGATTATCTGGATCAACACCTCCAGTACACAGCATTCTGTAGAACCAGTTGCGTTTATCTACAAAAAATTGTTTTAATTTTTTTTTTTTCGTATTTAGACTTTCTTCATTCATATAAAGAGTTGATTAGTTTTTGGGTAATATTGGATACTTAAAGCCTATAACAGTTTTCAATAGAAAACTATATTAAAATATAATCCTAAACTTTTCAAATATAGTATTTAAGACTTTTATATTAATAGGAATAACATGTTAGATTTTGGCTAAAATCGATAAACTTGAAGCTATGAAGAGAATTTTTTGAAAAATAGATTGTTATAATCTAAAACTTTTCAAATTTGGTATTTAAAACTTTTATATTAAATTTGCTAAAATTGTTAAACCGCAAGTAGTATTTTACTAAAAGCTCTAAATAGATTTTGTTTAAAACACATCAGATTTTTTTATAAATTTGTAGAATTGTTTTAGTCAATCTGTCATCTGTGCAGACATTCATGTGATGGGTGACCATTCAATTACATTCAATGCATATATAAATACATAAATTACGGAAACTGTCATCAAGAAAGCACTGTCATGCATGTAATGTTACATAATTGAGAGAAAGTAATAAATTCAATGGTCATTTACAACGTTACAACAAAGTAGATAATTACATTACATATTATGTAATTCGAAATCATCATTATTTCACGGGATATTCCAAAAAAAATATATTAATTTTTGCAAAAAACATATTGGTTAATTTACAAATATATCTGAAATAATACTTACTACTTTTTGATAATGGTTGCACTTTAACGCATATTACTGAATGTAAATTTTTTTGTTCACAATATCCTGAAATTGCAACACAGGCTGCAAAAAATGTAACATGCCACACAAAAGTAAAACAGACAGCAAACCCTGAAAAAAATCAAAAAATAATTATAATAATTTGATTACAATAATATAATTTATTGTCAACAATGTCATATATATTAACATTGATGACAACAAAGAATATATGTGTACTAACCAGAATATGTACAAAATATTTGCACAGAAGGAAATGGACTTAAAATTCCAATCCAAAAACTTATCATGTCTGTAACAGATGTTATGGTTATTGAAACGGCAGCTTCTGACATCATTTGGCCCATTCTTTCTGGTACAGAATGTTTTATTGATGTTCTTCTCCACGCAGCTAACATTACAAATGTATCATCAAGCCCTATACCTTTAAACATAAAAAATATACATTAAAATTATTATTTAATAGAAATAATATATCATATTTATATTAGTAAGCTTTAAAAGTGTGCCAATATTTTTTTATTCGCAAATTTCGTAATAAATTTACAATAAATTTATTATATAATTATTAAATACGCCCTGAAAATCATTAAAACATCATCCTTTTCATTATTTTAAATAAAGAACAGTCCATCTCTCTTGTAGTTGCTTAGCTAAGTGAGACAAATATACTTTAGTATTTCGTCATAAAACGTATGTTATCCCTTGAAATTTTGTCTTCGGTAGTCGTTCTGAACGTGTAGCTATCATGCTACATTTACAAGAGTAAAAACGCATGTATGAAGAAAACATATACTCGGAGCGCTGTGATTGGTTGGTTATTTTACAGAACACTTTCTGAATGACTACGGATCACAACGAAAATTTCTACGCGTTGAATTACGATTTTGGATAAGATTTAAATAAAAAATGGATGATAATTTTATTTCAGACTGATTTAATTTCAACACTAATTATTTCAAAAACTAAAAAATATATTGTATTGCGATTTGAAGCCTGAAAGGGCATATATTTGATAAGTAACCATTAAAAATTACAGAAATACATTGTAAATCATACATTTTTATTTTGTTGATGTTTATAGGTAATGCATAATCGAATTAAAATTCTTTTCGTATTGTATTTGATGGCTCTGAAAAGAGCCGATTGCTGGAAAATATGAAATCCAGAAATTATTTGAAGTAAAAATCCTTTTCGGGATACATTTGGCGAAAGCTAGTATTTTCTCAAAGCAAAATTTTGTTCTGAATACGTTTGAATACGAGTGGATTATCTGTATAAAAACACAAGAGAAATTCGGACCTAAAAGATATAAAATTCGCTTCTATTTCGTATTGAAATAACTACATTCGCATTCTAATAATTCCCAACGCCAAACGCTAACCGTTGTAGCGCTTGGTATATGGTTTTACTCGGACGGAGCAGAAATATCACGCTAACAATTTTGTGGGAACAGTTGGTCTTAACATAATATTTGACATTAATTTTCTCAAAAACTAAAAAAGTTATCGACTTGGTGTTTAAAGTATTAGATGCAGCAATATTTTCTCTTTAAAATTAAGTATATTTTATGTTTGTTGTACCTCGGATATAACGAACATTTAATGATAAATAATGTACGACTTATAATTCAGGACTTATCGTTTAGTTTTTAGTTATTATTTTTAATTTAGAGCAAATACACGTTAAAATTTGCATAGTAAATTATCAATAATTTATAGATATATAAAAATAAATTTCAAATATATCATATTTGTTTACTATACTTATTTCTATAGCAATAATAAAACAATACATTGTCCCTATTTGTATTGGCAACTAAATAATTCTTTTATAGATTGATTGTATTGTTAACTATGCTTTATGTTGCATATGACCTCAACATATATGTACAAAATACTTGTATATATTTCTTTAAATGTACATGGGCTCTGTGTAAATAAATTTAATTATGTACGTATGCTTTGCATACAAATCAAAAAATAAATACATTTTCATTATATTAATGATACATATTTATTATTTCAGATGCAGAATACGCTGAATTTCTTCATAAATGTAAGTAGTAATTTTGTATTTCAAATATCTTTTAAGTACTTTACGTATTTTATGACCTTGTTCTAAATTTAAGTGGATAAAAAATGAATTAAATTTACAATATATATATATAGACCTTGAAAATATTTATAATATCTTTATAAAAAATCTGATGTGGCCAGCACATTACCTTCCGTCAGTTCTATGTATTTTGTACAAATTTCATACGCAGAAAGTTCCTTGCTAAAGATTATATTTCTTGTACTTTACATTCCGGCAGTTGCATGTATTTTATGCAAATTCCATACAGAAAATTTATAGCAAAAGATCCTATATTTCCAGTAAAATTATAAGACAGACACACTATGTCAATTTCACTTGACAATGACATCTTTCAATCAAAATTTTCTTAATATAGTAGCTGTTTCTATAGCTATGGCTACTTTATGAAATTGAATTTCTTTATAATTTTTTAACTCTATATCCATTTAATATTAAGTATAAAATGTAGTCAAAACGTATAGAGAATAAAATATTCTTTAATATTTATAATAACATTAAATGTGAAAAAATTATATTTAAGATAGTTTTTTCAAGAAAAACTGTTAAAATCTTCAAATGATGGTACTTCCGGTTGACCAATTGTAACCAGAATCTAATCAGCTCTTCCTATGGATGTAACGAAGAAATATATGAAAAAATTATAATTTTTGTAACTGTAGTATTAGAGTTATCGCAAACGAAAATTTTGTTACACACACACACACACACACACACACACACACACACACACACACACACACACACATACACATACACACACACACACACACATCATCGTAAAAATAGTAAAATCGTATTGTATGGACCCTAAAACGTGCTTATTCATCACAAACTCACCACCGATTTTTTTGACCAAAGACAATACCTTCCTTACCTAAAGGTGACGGAAGGTAAATATAAATTGGCACATCCAAAAATGGGTAATAACGTATGTAAAAATGTTTTCGGAAAAATTTTACTCTTCACATTTTATTTTTAAATTGTATCGAACAAAAGTTACAGACAAGAATATTTGTTACATACGTAAACTTACCAATCATCAAAAATGGGGCAGCTAAATTTATTCCAATAAATTCGACTCCTACATAAATACAAGCTCCGAAAGCCGCCCCTGTAGCCATCATGGCCGACAAATTTCCTAAAAGCCCTAGCCATGGTTTGGATCGAACCCAGTCAGTCATCATACAAGTAATAACGCTAAATAATCCCATAATAATAAAAGTACTGCTGAAATAAGGAACGACGGTTCGAGTATTTTTTTCTAGTTCGTGATCAAGGGTTCTTGACGAAAATCTACTGACTGATATGTGTTGAAAAACACCGGTTTCGTCGGCTATACCGACGTTGTCTAAGAAGGCGTCTTCCCAGGCCATTCCCCTAAAAGAAAAATAGAAAATTTATTAAAAAATAAAAGCAATTTTACAGTAAATTTATTAGATATAACAATGAGTTGAAATTTGACTATTGATTTGGATTCTGCGTCATTTTTTATCAATATATACTAATTTTCATAAAAATATATTCATAATTATTGAAAAAAATTGTAAAAAAATTCAAAAATGGCTAAATATATTTTAAATTTGATTAAATATTTATATTTCCTATACATTTTTACGTATACATACTAATTTTCATAAAAAAAATCTGATGTGGTCAACACATAACCTTTCGCCAGATATTTTACCTGGTTGTACGCATAAAACGAAAAATATTTTTACATACAAATACATATATTCATGTCTCACTACAAAATAATTCTCACATATATTTGCAAAATCTATGGGATATTTTAAAATAAATTATGTACAATACATACATTTTCTTTATATTCAATATCCTGAAATTTTCTTTTTCTACTTTCTTTTTCTTTATATTCGTTATTTTTTCGCAAATTCTTTTTATATTCTTTTTTACGTATATTCTTTTGCGTTGTTGACTTTTTTTTTATTTTCATAATCTTCATAATAATGTACAAATATTTTTGACAGAGGCATACAAATATTTTTGACAGTGACATTTATGTGTCAATTACAAACATTTGAATTTCTTGCCTTGTAGTAGTTTGATCTGATATTTTTTACATCAAATTATTTTATATGCCTTTCTTTATCTCTAAATCTATAGAAGGTATAATAATGAATTTATATTTATCGAATAAAGAATTTAACGTTCTTTAATATAAGTATTTACATAAACTTTCGATAAATAATATTTAGATGATTTTTTTCTTGTACCTACTACTTCCAGTTGTCCAATTGTTACCAAAACTGACTGGACTCTTCCCATTATTGTTAGATTGAGGAATCCGTAGTTAAAAATGTCTTAAGTCTTATAGTATTTGAGATATAGTGAATCCAACATCCACACACACACACACACACACATACGGACATCATCGTAAAAATGTTATAATCGGATTCTAGGGACCTTAAAACGTGCTTATTCATTAAAATTTGGATATGCGATTTTTAGCATGAATACAATACCTCTCTAAGCGAGAGGTAAAAATTACAATAATTATTCAACAAAATCTGAAATCCTACACAAAATACATCCATTTCATTCTATCCATCTCTTTTATAACTATCTCTCTCATACTTCCATGGCTGAGTGAGTTAGCTATATGTTAGTACTTCGTCATATCTCGTTTGCTATGCTTCGAAATTTTGGTCTAGGTAGTCGTTCTGAACTCGTAGCTATCTTGCTACATTTACAAGAGTAAAATCGTGTATTCAAAGACAACACTGTACCGAGCCCTGTGATTGGCTGGTTATATTTCAGAACACTTTCCGAGTGACTACCGGTGTCAATGAAAAATTTTAGGAAGAATTAAGATTTTAAATAGGTAATAATAGAAAATGGATGGTATTTTTATTTCAGAATATACTTTAATAATTTTTAAATAAATACATACGTATATTATTAGAAGAAATTAAAATAATATAAAAAACATGTCATTAACTGCTAAGTTTAATAACATATATCACGTTTTGAATATTTTTAAGTAATATCTTTTGAATTTCTCTAAGTTTCTCTCAGATCTTGAGAAATTATTTACAAAGATTGACACACATACATACACACACACAGATTTTATCATAAAAATGATAGAATCATAATCTAAGAACTTATCATTTTTAGAAAACATCAGTCCAGTAAAAATTATGAATATTAGTATACTTATGTAAAAAATACGTAGAATCCAATGATGCCATACCCAAGCTTATGTCTACACCCATTTTTGGGTTAGGGGCACCTACTCATTAAATGATTTCCAACACGATTTTTAATTTATAAAAAAAATATTCTTCGGTTTATAATACAAATAAATATATTTATTTTCCGTACTTACTTTGCATCTTGCCTCTTAGAATCAGCTGTTACAAAATATACTAATTGAACTGCAGGTACACTAAGTATAAATCCATCATCAGATATTGTTGACCCTCCAAAATACACCGGAAATGCATGTGCATCCCAGGTAACAGGGTTAAACATCACCGGAAATGTAAGGTTGAGCGTCCCTGCTTCCACCTAGAAGTAAAGCTTGTGTGAGAACTAGCTGAAATTTGATGGGTGCCCATTTAAAAAATAATAGAAATACATTTAAATTATACATTTTTATTTTGTGTATGTAGAAGCAATCGTATGTATTTGTCAGCAGTTAAAATAAATATGAACTGTTTTGTATGCATAAAAGAGTTAAAATTCTTTTTCGTATTGTATTTGGTGGCCCTGAAAAGAGCCGATTGCTGGAAAATGTGCAATCCAGACTTTATTCGAAGTTATAACGTAAATAACATATCTGAAGCAAAAATTCCTTTCGGGATATATTTGGTGAACGCCAGTAATTTCTCAAAGTAACACTTTGTTCTGAATACGTCTGAATCCCACCTAGTGCAATTATACCAACCCTAATTCCCAATCCTAAATCTAAAGAACAACACGTGTTGTCCGCAAATCTATGTGAAGCTAATAGAAAAAACGGTGGAATCTGTGCCGATGATTCCCGCCCATTTGGGTTGGTCTCGCCTATACACGAGCAAGAGTCAGAGATTTCACGCCTAGCCAGGACACCGTGGTTCCCCCATAGATCATATAACTCAAAGATATAACTTAAAGAAATACAATCTAAGGGCTCGCCACGACATTGACTGAAAGCCTACGTCTCCAAACGAACTCCGCATTCCCGACGACACCGGCATAGGCACATGGGTTCCGTCTGCCACGTACAAAGACGTGGGGGGGTGCCCATGGAGGCCTATGGTCGTGCACCGTGTTCCAACGTTGGCCCAGGCAAAGGACATGCTAATTAATAAACAATGAAACTAATAACCCACAGTATAATTGCAAAAGAAGAATTCTAACACAACAGACACAAAGTTCCACTTGTATTGAAATCACAACGCTCTATGGACAAAATTTCTTATGTACCTGGTATATAAACCACATATAAATTTTTCCTTAAATCTGATTGGCTGCTGGCTTCCCCCACTTCTTGGCAACAAAAATTTGTTAATTTTTGTAATTTTTTAAAAAACTATCAAAGATATTAATGTTTACTATGCTGCATTGTGTTTCTCGGACAATTCCCCTTAAGGTAGACTATAATTTTATTTAAAAAATATTTTCCAAGTACATAAAATATCACGTTTAGAAATACCAAAATAATTGTCAATATCTCAGAAGCTAAAAGATTTACCAACTTTTACGTTACGGCATTGGATTCCTCGTAAAATTCTCTATAAGATAAGATATGTTTCATACATTTAATATTTTTTATAAGTTCAATAATAATAAAAATGTATAATGCATGTACCTATCTCATGTATTTTGCCACCTATAATTTTTCTTTCAAATTATTAAAAATATCTTATTACATATATTAATTTATTTAATTCATACTGAAAAACATTAAAAATCATCCATTTGTTTCATAAATGTATAGAAATAAACCATAATATGGTCATCCTAATCGTACTGCACTAACTGAACTTCTAGAGAATTATGTAGTGTGTCAGGGTAGTCATTCTGAGCTCGTAGCTATACGTGTTTTTTTCCCCGTAAGACCAATGCATTGTGCATGTGTTTTGATGTTCACTACTTTGGAGCTCTGTGATTGGCTGAACTCGTTTGCGATAGAGTTTGCTTTTGAATGACTAGGGAACTCAAATATTTTTACAATTTTTTAAGCATTGATTGTTTTGAACTATGAAACATGTAGTGTTTTATTATTATTGAATAATTAAGGCATTTTATGGTATATTTTATACATGGAAGTATTAAATATAGATATAATACATAAAAATTGTTTATAATATTTATTGTTATAAAAGTTATTAAACTTTAAATCTAAAACAATCCATATATGTATGATTAATAATTATTACTGTACGCTTTTTTACGTACATTATATTTTATATTCACAATATTAACAATAATAAATGTTTTTATTACAATATAAAAATAATTTTATTGCACATTATGAAAAAATTGCTATTATTATGAAAATTACAAAACGGAAACACAAATTAGGTTAATTTTACTGACCATCACAATATTTAAAATAATTGAAGTCTCAAGACGTTGACATGGTAATTTAGACAGTATCTAGGCAACGAAATAACAAATTGAAATGCAACATAAATTTTTATTGTAAAACTGGTTCAGAATTTAATTTATAATTATTTTAGAAAGCTGAAATTACGAAAATATACATAAATGTATATTTGGCTTTATTATACAAAAAAATATTAATATATAGTCTGTATAGCACGAGTTTATAACATATAATTAACATGTAACTTTCATTATTTTTATTTTGATAAAAACCTACTAGCCTTCAAAATACAGGAAGATTAAATTATATTCTTGTATGTCATTGTACGAATCCAAATTTTTTATATTGGAAAGGTCGTTTTTTTATAATTAAAATGCATTTATTGAAAAAATTATTTTTAAATATTTATTTTGGTTTTGAAAAGAGCCGATTTTACATTAAAATATATGTATTGTATACTTATACATGTAAAACATTCTTAAATGTAACATATTGTCGTAACAAATTTAAAATTATTGTTATAAAATTATTATATTTGGTGCTTCATTCTGATTGGCCGGTGGTATCCCCCACCATAGTATTTACCAAATGAAGTTATAAATATAGGTGCATAGAATTTTGCAGTATATTTTTACTGAACAGGAATGTTGAATAATGTTAAATTTTTGAGTGATTATGGTCGTTATTACATATTATATGTATATAATACATATTTTAATGTATAATAGGTTCTTTTTAGAACAAAAAAACTTGATGTGGCCAACACATAACCTCTCGCCAGATATTTTACCTGGTTGTACGCATAAAACGAAAAATATTTTTGTCTCACTACAAAATAATTCTCACATATATTTACAAAATCTATGGGATATTTTAAAATAAATTATGTACAATACATACATTTTCTTTATATTCAATATCCTGAAATTTTCTTTTTCTACTTTCTTTTTCTTTATATTCGTCATTTTTTCGCAAATTCCTTTTATATTCTTTTTTACGTATATTCTTTTGTATTGTTGACTAATATTTTTGACAGAGGCATGCAAATATTTTTGACAGTGACATTTATGTGTCAATTACAAACATTTGAATTTCTTGCCTTGTAGTAGTTTGATCTGAGATTTTTTACATCAAATTATTTTATATGCATTTCTTTATCTCTAAATATATAGAAGATATAATAATGAATTTATATTTATCGAATAAAGAATTTAACCTTCTTTAATATAAGTATTTACATAAATTTTCGATAAATAATATTTAGATGATTTTTTTCTTGTAACTACCACTTGTCCAATTGTTACCAAAACTGACTCGACTCTTCCCATTACTGTTAGATTGAGGAATCCGTAGTTAAAAATGTCTTAAGTATTATAGTATTTGAGATATAGTGAATCCAACATCCACACACACACACACATCCACACACACACACATACGGACATCATCGTAAAAATGTTATAATCGGATTCTAGGGACCTTAAAACGTGCTTATTCATTAAAATCTGGATATGTGATTTTTAGCATGAATACAATACCTCTCTTAGCGAGAGGTAAAAAATGTGTACAAGAAAATATATTGATTGCCTAGTAACATGCATAAATTTTCATACATACCTCTTCAATAATTTTGTCTAAGTTCAAAATATCATTAGTAAAGCATTGATCCATCCACTTGGCACAAATTTCTTTATAAGTATATGTATCTTCATCATAGTAGGCAGTTATATTTTGAATAATATCGTCTAACAATCTCAATTCCCTGAAGACGTCTGTTCGTAACAAATTTTCATTACCGTCTTTAGATGTTACTATAACACGTCCAAAACGGCCTGAAACAAATAAAGCTTGTTTGAAAAAAATCAAAAATTGATGGGTGACCGTCTTGACCACGTCATTTTAGTTATTTGTAAAAACTAAACCAATGGATCAATTTTGTTGAAATTTGTCCACACCCAAATTAAATATCTCGATGCATTATATATTATACCCAAAATTTGGTGTGGTTATCATCCCTACCTGCTCGAGTTATTCTGCCTACATTGAATCTGCTAGTATAGTTAACTTTGAAATGTTCTTCTACTATAGCTCTTTCCATTTTTCCTTCGCCTTTTACAGGACTAAAAAGATATTCAGGATCAATTTCATAATGGATTCTTTGATATCCAGTAGCACATAAAACTGTTAAAAGTACTGGAACTATAACAAAATAACCAGGATGTCGGCCTACAAATTCTCCTAATTTGTAAAAGGAGCGATTGAGAAGATCATCTACGCAGGTTAATCCACAGGGCATTTTGGATCTGAAACAAAATAAAGACACTGTTACTGAGTGGTTATTTAAATATATTTATTTATAACTCATGTTATAGATCAACAAATTTAATGAAATTTGGTATATGTACATAAGAAAATATGTAGATTTTAATAATAAAATTTTCAAAATTGTACCTCCACCCAATTTTGGGTAGTAAAAACATATTATTTATCGGCGGGAGGTACAGTTTTAATATTATGAAAAATGGATTCCCCAGGCCAAAATACATATGTATACCAAATTTCGTTAAAATATTTGAACAAATAATCTAGAAAATTAAACTTGTTTCTAAAGTTCATTGACCTTTTGAGTTTTCTCATTTGAAACAACATTTTACTGTGCTTAAACTAATCATAAAATAATTCTGAAATTTGGTATACATATCCTAGAAAACCCGTAGTTTCTGATGAAATAATCTATAAATTTGTAACTCTACCCAGTTTTGGGTGGCAAACATCTACCCATTTATCGGCGGAAGGTGCGGTTTTAATTTTATCAAATATGGATTCCTCGGATCAAAATACATATGTACACCAATTTTTGTTAATTTTCTCTCAGGCATATACAAAATATCTTAACTTGTATTTGCCCTAAATTTGTTGAATTTTAGTGCGTGATTGATGCGTCGCTAGCGCACTAAAATTCTACAGATTTGCGGTTAATTCTAAATGGGTTTATTTGGAATTCCTTGAACAAAAAAATAAATATGAAAATTGGTATACATATATAAGAACACACGTAGAATCTGATGGTGAAGTCGGAAATTTTTTATATTGACCCAGTTTTGGGTGATGAATATCTACCCATTTAAGGGTACAGACTAGGACTTTAATTTTATAAAAAATCGATTCCTTGGGTCAAAATACATATGTGTACTAATTTTTATAAAAATAATCTTACAGATATTTAAATAATTTGAAGACAAAATTTTAGAGATCCTTGATTTTTTGATTGTTGTAATTTTGAATCTTATTTTACTGTGCTTATATTATTTGTAAAATAATTTTGAAAATTGTTATACATATACAAGAAAATCCGTAGATTCTAATGGAGTTAAGTAAAAATATTTAACCCTACCCAGTTTAGGGTAGCAAATATCTACCTATTTATCGGCGGGAGGTATGGTTTTAATTTTATCAAAAATGGATTCCTCGGGTCAAAATACATATGTATACTAATTTTTATTAATTTTCTTCAAAGGATATACGAAATATCTTAACTTGTATTTGATAAAAATTAACAAATTTACCATAAATTCAAAGTGTCATTATTTGCGAACCCTTCAACAAAAAGTTATGAAAATCGGTATTTATATATAAAAAAATACGTAGAATCTCATGGTGTTATTGAAAAATTTGTACATCAACCCATTTTTAGGTAAATGATATCGACCCATTTTAGGGTAGAACCTAGAATTTTTGTTTTATCAAAAATCGATTCCTCCTCTTAAAATACATATGTGTACAAAGTTTCATCAAAATATTCAAAAGGGCATATCCTAATTTGCTGTTTGATTAAAATTGTTAGGAACCCTATATATACTTGAGAGTGTAGCTATGCTAGTTTTTAGTCCCATAAGCGCAATGTATTTTACTTGTGTTATAGATAACACAACTTGACGCGCTGTGATTGGTGGATGACTAGGAATCGCTATAAGTTATATATATTGTTTTTCATGTGTAAAAATTACATGTTTTACTGATGAAAATAATAAAAAATTGATGGCATTTTTACTTCTGGATAGATTGAGAATAATATTATGCGATTTGTGTAGATATAAATCTGTTTGCCTTAGTAGAAAGTTTGATAATATGTTTTCTAGGAACCAATACACATGTATATAGAAACCTATCAATTTTTTTCAAAACGCGTGTTTTCCCATTTCAAAATCAGTCGACGTAGTATGCCATATATCGTAACTATACTTATTGCAATTTATAATGAAATCATTTTATAATGCAGAGAGCGTAACATGCTACTAACAGTGAATTTAAACCGTTGCCAATTAGTTAAGAGTTAGTTAAATAGTTACTCATTCAAATAAACTTCAAATCAGCGTTTAAACATTGTCGAAATTATTTCAGATTGATTGAGAAACTTCAATTAAATAATTAACCATGCCAGACAAAATATAGTAAGTTTTTTGTTTAAACAAATGTGGAAATTATAGCAACGTATGTTTTATTTTATAACCGCTTTTAATTTTTATGGTGTCCCACTTTATCAAGGATAGCAGATAATACTTTAAATAATCCTTATCTAACTTAGAAAATTGAAAGTTGATAGTAATAGATTTATCTAGAAAATCTAGATATATCTGGACATAGAATTTCCTTGTTAATGTAGGTTAGTGTTTCCAGAGTACGGAAGAGTGCATCTAGATATTACCGGATTAGTGGTTAATGTACTGGTTTGTAAACAATTGTTTTTTGGATCAAATTTTTTTTACAAATTTTATACTTTTGTCCGGATTTAAACTGCTCTTATTCAGCAACCTTAAGAATTTTTAAATATCTGAACTGAAGGAAACAATAATGCAGTTTGTATTTTTTGCCAAAAATCATTTTCAGCGTCTAGACTAATTTTTGTCTGAACATTTTTGTAAATGTACAGAGCTATGGTATGACTAGCGAATGGAAGTTGACGTTTAAATTATTATATAGATGTGGTTTCTTTTGAAATCCTAGAGAAGAATAGATTTGTACGAAATATTCAGGTATGAAATTTTTACATGAACCCATTTAAATACTGGACTAGGAAAGCTCATAAATACATTACTATGTCTGGCTGAAAATAGATGGCCGACTAGGGTAACTGAATATCAAAACAGAGGTGCGTTTATAGATATTAACATACCTAGGAATGTTATGTATGTCATAACTGCCGCAGATTTTGAAATCCGAGCTCGTAGAGCGAGGATTTTAAGACATCTAAGGCTTGTTATGATTCATAACATCCGTGGTTTGTTCAATAGTTTATCGGTTTCAGAAAATGAAGACTATATTAATAAATATTATTTTTTGAAATTCTGTCGTTAATGCTACTTTCAGAATGCTATGGTCAACAAAACAATTTTTTGGACATATGTCAATATGACAAATATTCAAATTATATGCTTTATTCCTCATGTTTATTATTTTAGAATAAAGTACACCGTATTTAGAACGATACACTAACGTTATATGTTATTTTATTTTCATTTTGTAGACCGTTGTTGACAAGTCAGTATGGTAATAATATTACCATACAGATACAGTTATTACTTAGTTACCAGCCTACTTTTGTACATGTAAACAATGGATTAATATCCTGAAACCGGTAAAAATATTTGAAACATTTTTCGTTTATTTTGTTTTTAACAAAATATTTTGATCTTTAAAGTATTTAGTTTGGCAATTCTATGAAATAGGATTATTTTTAATTTCCTCTAACAGTAATTCCGACTAGAGGATTGCTTACACCTGAGACGAACGAACTAGAATTTGCGGTATTAAATTTTTTAAATACATCCCTGAATCCTGTTGTTAAGGTCATTTTAAATGCCTCCTGGTATTGACTATAATTCTAATCTTTTTTAAAGGAATACACAACGATCAGTTTTCTTTCAAATCAAATATAGGGAAATGTTTTCAAAAGAAACCACTTCTATTAAATAATCTAATTTCAAATTCCGGACATTAAAACTGAAACCCCCTTTATAAGTATACCAATTTTCAAATTAATAAAAATTTTGAAAAATTTAAGATATATCAATTATTGTTAATTATGGCTTCTTTCAATTTCTTCAACGGTTGCTGCGATTCGAAAGTTGGTGACGCCGCGTTCACTTGTTTCTTCCGGAAGTAGGTCAGCAGACCAATGCTCATGTTTATAACGAAGTCGCTATGTCAGAGTACCGTTAATACTGAAGAAAAAGAAATATTTTAAGAATTTCAGCCAAATGACAGTGATAGTTACAAATGATTATTTAAGAAAATAAAAATAAAATCATTTATTTTTTTATAAATATTATTTTAGTTGGCTTAAAAATTAGGCTAATTAGACACAAACATACTCATTAATATCATATCAATGAAACAATGTATTAATAACAAAATTATATAAACCTACTTAGATTTAAAAAGTATATTCTTTCACTTCCGCGTTGCTAGGCAACGAAAGATGTTACATTTCAATAAAATTTCTCTTATTAATATTTATTGTATACATGTACAAATTCTTTTTTAAAATATATATTTTGGTTTTGAAAAGAGCTGAATTTGATATTACAACATGTATGTATTATGTACCATAATTACATATAAACATTACATAATGTTGCTAAAAAATATATCAGCAAAATAGTAAATTGTCAAATTGTTGCTGTTTTGTAATTGGGTGGTAATTTCGCCAACCCTATGTCTTTAGCTGAAAATTTTATATATATGTATATATATATATATATATATATATATATATATATATATATATATATATATATATATATATATATATATATATATATATATATATATATATATATTGGTACACAAAAATTTTACAGTAAAATATGTAATGTTTTACAGTATATGTTAAATAATTTATGTAATATGTAATAGTTTGTTTGTTTTACTATAATATGCGATGAATACAATATACAATAAATATTTTTCTATAAGAATAAATAAAGAATATATTAATCTAATTTTGAAAGTAAACACAATTACCATTAAAAAAACTATCATTTTCCCATTTATTATTCCACATTCTCTTATACAGTGTAGTATGGTGATTATAGTGCCCTTGAATAAGATTGTACACTATTTCTTAGTATTCTATATTTCTTTATAAATTTACTTTCAATCTACAAAAACAACTGCGCAAGAAACTTGTTAAGTACACTTATTTTAAGTTGATTACGCTTAAATATTTCTTGAATTATACATTCTAAATGTACACAAAATTAAGAAAAATGAAATTGTAAAATGATTCATTTTATGTTTTAGAATGAACAAAACAAATATCCAATCTAGTAAACTTTGAAATACTTGATATTTGTTTATTGATGACGTAAGATCTAGATTCGTATTTTTCTGGATAAATTCCATTCGAATGCAATTGTTTCGCAATATTTGTAAATAAAATTGCATGTAGTTATCATAGGTCACTAGATAATATTTTGCATAGTATGAATGAATTTTGATAATATTTGTAAATAAAATATTTTTTTATTTATTTTAGTTATATTTCCAATGTTTCGGTCAACACCCTGTATATTATAATAAATGTAATTTGTAACAATTGATGCAGGTTACTGTGTCAACAAAGACAAAAGAAATAGAACAATATATAAACAATGAAAAGTATATGTGAATTCTTTAAACAATTACTTAAATTATAATAAAAACATATATACATCTATTTTAAATTTAAATACATGTTATAAATTAAACAACCTTTGTTTTACAATTGTACAAAAAGGTACAGCATATTTATGGCTTGTACAATTAGTTTTCAAATTTTTTTTCCTAAGAAAGTATTTTTCTCACAATGTTACATGTTACTTTAAAATTAACTTAAAACTTTTATATTTTGTTACCATTTAAAATAAAATACACACATGTCGTACCAAAAAAAGAAAGTACATGAACATTAATGTCAAAGTTTATGCGATAAACCAAGTTAATTATTGTCAATATATCATAAATTTATTTTAATTAATATTAACATCAAAATATTAAACGTAGTACTCTTAATATTCTGTTATTAAGAGCAGACTTTAAAAATAAAATAAATTTTGAAACTTTCAAATTTTTTCTTGACCTCTAGCCTGAGGTGACTATGATCCCAACATCTTTGTAATTAATTTTTTGTTGAATTTCTAAGAATACGGAAATAATTACAAAGAAATTTCACATGGTACAAGAAAAAAAAAGATTTACAGTATAAGTTATCTTGCCATTGAATAAGTACATTGAAAAGTATTACATTTAATGTAATTTTATGTAAAAATAGCAGTTTATCTTGACCAATTTACAACTGTGTTTAATATGTTAAATAATAGAAAAATATAAAATAATAATGTTACAATTAAAATAATGTATTACTCATAATGCACAATAAACAAAATACCATGTATAAGAATTAATATTCTTTTTTAAATTTATTAGTTGTAAAAACACCTATTTTTATATTAAAATATGTTTATTACATATATATTGCATGTAATATGTAAATTATAATGTTTATTTACATGAAAAATACTTAAAATTTAATGTAATTTTAATATATACCACCTGTCAAAAATATATTTTTGTACTTTATTCTAATTGGTCGGCTCGCCCCCCCCCCCCACTCCAGGACCCCCTGTCGACGAAGTTATAAATATAGATAATCCAAATTTATAACAATTATTTATACAACAATCAACAATGGAATTTAGTATGTTTTTGAGTATATGAAATATATTACATATTATTTGTTTTTAACATAATATCGGCTCATTTCAGAACCAATACATATATTTAAAAAATCTGATGTGGCCAGCACATTACCTTCCGTCAGTTCTATGTATTTTGTATAAATGTCATACATAAAGTTCCTTGCAAAAGATTATATTTCTTGTACATTACTTTAAGGCAGTTGTATGTATTTTATACAAATTCCATACAGAAAGTTTCTAACAAAAGATCCTATATTTCCAGTAAAATTATAACATAAACATACTGTCAACTGCACTTGACACTGACACCTTTCAATCAGAATTTTCTTAATGTAGCAGCTGTTTCCAAAGTTATAGCAAAGCTGACTAATATATATGATATTTAATTTTCTTATAATTTTTTAACTCTGTCCATTTAATATGAAGCATAAAATGAATTCAAATCGTATAGAGAATAAATAATTCTTTAATATTTATAATAACATTAAATGTGAAAAAATGATATTTAACATCGTTTTTTCAAGAAAAACTGTTAAAATCTTCAAATGAGGGTACTTCCGGTTGACCAATTATAACCAAAATCTAATCAGCTCTTCATATGGAGGTAACGAAGAGGAATACGAAAGAATTATAATTTTTGGAATTGTAGTATTAGAGTTATCGCATTAGAAAATTTTGTCACACACACACACACACATACAGACATCATCGTAAAAATAGTAAAATCGTATTCTAGGAACCTTAAAACGTGCTTATTCATTAAAAACTCACCACCGAATTTTTTGACCAAAGACAATACCTTCCTTACCTAAAGGTGACGGAAGGTAAAAAGTATTTTATTTTTAATCAATACATATGAAATAATATATGCATTAATGATAAAGTTTAAGACAGACAACTTAAAAGGGTTAAAATTTTGATAATATGTCCATTAGTGAAATCTAAATAGCTTAGGAATTTAAAAATATCTTTTTGATAAACAGTCTTTATCCATACATATTTTAAGTCAGATATTTTCTTTGAACCATTATAACTTAATCTTGAAATTATAAATAAATATCCTTAGTTTGGCTTGTATAAACAGTACCTTATATATTTGAATCAAGGCTCTTTACAATGTCTATCAATCAAAAAAATCTTTTAAATTTATAATTTGTATCAATTAATATATTTGTTGAAATGTAAAGCCAAATATGAAACAAAATTTATGGATTTAATGCTTATATAAATTAATTTTTACATTGATACTAAACATAAATTTACTTAAATATATCCTTCAAAGATTTTCGCAAAATTTCAGCATTAAATATGCTGAAAATACCTGAAAACATTATATTTATCACATACAATATTGTGTTCGAAAATTCCCAAATTGCCACCATACGCGCTTTCACACAACAAAAATAGTTAAAATATATTATTTTAAATGAAATGAAGAAATCTGCAACAATATGTTCTCAACAGTCTATTTTAGAATAAATTAGCATTATTAAAACATAGTTGCAACAATTAAGGTCATTAACATTGCTTATTATTGTACCTATATCCGTAACTTTAATAAAATTAATGAACAATGAAAATAATATCTTGAAAGTAGGTTCGATTTGAAAGTAACTCTGATATTTGTTATTTACTATATAATATATATTATATACAGAATTTGATTCACAAATTCATACTGCATATAGTTTATATAACACGTACATACATATGAAAGAATGTATATACATTTACATAAATTATATCTAAGATTTATATGGAATATTATATGAAAACCATTATAGTTCATTGAATTTTAAATGAAAGTGTTTCATAGAATTTGTTGCGACATATATAAGTAATAAAATAATAGTGTGTCTTATGGAAAATTTTATGGAGAATCTATCGCCGCAAACTACAACTTTATAGCTCTTTTAGTTTTTGAGATATTTTCATTTATTTACAAATTCGTTTCTCATACGAGATATATTGGTTCAACACAATATGGCATATATGTAGTATTATTGAACTTATAAAAATTATTAAATAAATGGAACATATCACATCTTATGGAGAAATTTACGACGAATCTAATGGAGTAGTGAATAACTCGATCTTATGTCTGGTTTTCCAGATATTACACTTTTTTAAAAAAAATGTTCGTTCACAGTCCTCTTGTTAATCGAACGGAGAAGAAATACTCGTAGTCGGTCACCAATTATTCAAAATTAATTTTTGGGCACATGATAAATAATAAGAAAAATTAAATATTATCTTTCTTATGCATAATTTTATGAAAAATTTAATGCCACAAAGTACAAGTTGATAGCTCTTTTAGTTCTTGAGATATTAAGAAAGTCATATTATTTTTATTTCAACTTAAAAATGTATTTCTTAAATTAATTTTTAATAAAATTATAGCCTATCTTATATAAAATTTTGCAGTGAATTAAATGGCGCAAACCGCATCTATTTATCTCTTTTAATTTTTGAGATAATTATCTTTAAAGATCAACATGGCCCATACCAAATATACAGTTGTCACACCCAAATTAAGGTGTATATTTCTTAATATAAGGCAAAACTACATAAAATTCTGAGCAGTTTGCTGCGTTGAAGAAGTTTTTATCTTTTTAAATTTCGGAAATATTGAATTTTAAAAATTTTCCGAGTTTTTAAGCATAGCTCAAAATACATACTTATAAAAAATAATTAATAAATGAAACATATCCTATCTTATAGAGAATTTTATGACGATTTCAATGCCGCAACATACAAGGCGATATCTCTTTTATTTTTCGAGATATTAACAATTATATTATACTTATTAATTGCTGTGTAATGTTAGGCAAAAACATATTTTTTTAAAAAAATATATTCTATCTTATGAGAAATTTTCTGAGGAATTTAAATTTGTAAAGTATAAATCAATATCTTTCTTAGTTTTTAAAAAATTAACCAAAAATTGTAAATTAATTGGTGCTGAGGAGTGGGGGAAACCAGTAGCCAATCAGCGTGAAGAAAAAAATTGTCAATATTTAGATATGGTTTATATACGGGGTACATACGAAATTGGTTCATAGAGCGAGCGTAGTCTGAATTCGTCTTGTGCAGTTATGCTGTGGGTTATTAGATAATGTTTATTAATTAGCATGTCCTTTGCCTGGGCCAACGTTGGAACACGGTGCACGACCATAGGCCTCCATGGGCACCCCCCCACGTCTTTGTACGTGGCAGACGGAACCCATGTGCCTATGCCGGTGTCGTCGGGAATGCGGAGTTCGTTTGGAGACGTAGGCTTTCAGTCAATGTCGTGGCGAGCCCTTAGATTGTATTTCTTTAAGTTATATCTTTGAGTTATATGATCTATGGGGGAACCACGGTGTCCTGGCTAGGCGTGAAATCTCTGACTCTTGCTCGTGTATAGGCGAGACCAACCCGAATGGGCGGGAATCATCGGCACAGATTCCACCGTTTTTTATATTAGCTTCACATAGATTTGCGGACAACACGTGTTGTTCTTTCGATTCAGGATTGGGAATTAGGGTTGGTGTAATTGTACTAGGTGGATTCAGACGTATTCAGAACAAAGTGTTACTTTGAGAAATTACTGGCATTTTTACTTCAAATATACGGCTCTTTTCAGAGCCACCAAATACAATACAAAAAAGAATTTTAACTCTTATATGCGCTGTATGTACAATAAATAGTACATCTAAACGTTTAAAAATCAAAAGATTTTTAATGATTATTGAAAATAATTTCATAACAAAATGTAATAACGTTCCTACCAAATATTATACACATGTTTTGCAATGTTTTTGACGTAGTATAATTATACATTACAAAATTACTTCCTTTAAAATTTCGTGCACTAAACGGTATCTAAGTCGCATTTCCTTTTTGTAACGACTGTTCGTTATATAAGCGTCTAAATACGATAGAAAATATGTAATAAAATTTTGAATTATACATTACACGCATAGTATGCTTCAAGAATATATTATTATTGTTCATTGAATTACGAAATTATTGCAAAACCATTTTCTTGCTAGAATTTTTTTCAAATATGATGTTATGTTTAAAGATTTATAATAGCCTAAAGTAATTAATATATATCTTAAGTATTACATATTTCACAAACACTTAATAAACGGTTAACATTAAAAAATGAGGTTAGTTAATTACAGAATTAAAATATAACACGCGAAACTTAATAACTAACAACTGTAAATAGCATTTCATTAATTGTTAATTGAAATTATTGTTACACTCTAAAAATTCTAATAATTTACAATAATAAATTGTCATATTCTACAAAAAATTGCTGTGTGTTTACAATTTGTTGTTTACCTTGACAACCGTTGGTTGTTTCTTAGCAACCAAAATATTTATAAATAATCACGCTTTTTTCATCATAAAATGTTCAATGAACTTTAAAATACCTTTAAAATCCATTTACATACGATAAAATAAAGTGACACTTATTTTTATCATTGTGATATATTCTTCATTTATTTTTTAAGGTTTAAGTGATGTGGTGCTCACTCCATGTCAGCTACAGATGCCCATATTTACACACATACCAGCCCAAACAAAATTATAAATCGTCCTCATTAATACTTTTTGATAGTTAAATAACTATTTTCTAGCCATATTTTTGGTTGTATAAAAGACATATTATACATTAAAACATGTAATATATGTATTAAACATCATATTTATTCATAAACATAACATTTTTCTTCATTCCTGTACAGTAAAATATACTGCAAAATTTAATGCACCTATATTTATAACTACATCTAGTAGGGTACTAGAGTGGGGATACCAACCGACCAATCAGAATGAAGAACCAAAAAATAATATTATCATACAATATACTAAAACATTTTACATAATTTTTACAATTTATTACATGTTGGAGGTTTTTCATGTAATACGTATAGACTATAGAGCCCAATATTCACAGAAAAATTTGTAGGATTTAGGAATACAATGCATAATAACCCAATATTAAATATTTGAATAATATATTCAGTTTTTTTAAGTTCCAAATATATATTTTAAACTAGCTGAAAGAAATTTGTAGAAATTTCACACCATTTGCGGAAGTTTTATAATTTGTTTTTTGAATAGGTAAACAGGCTGAAATATTATGAGTTTGGGCCCGTAAGTAATGCGATCGCGTAATATTTTTAACAATAATGTAGTTCCTTGTATATTTTATGGAAAGTCAAATAATTGAAGAGAAATTTTACAATTCCGAGCATATAGAATGAAAGTATACTCTTGAAATGGTCCACTGAATAAGAGTGTACATAACTTTTCAGTTATTTTTATATATAACTGTTATTCTAGTGCCGAAAACATGTAATACTGTTAAAAATAATAAAAGTACAGATGGTTTAAATATATTAAAATATATTTATAAATTTTATTGATTTATATTGCAAAATTCTCACTTTATTAAACTAACACATAAAATTTTATGCTATTAAATTACAATGGTTATAATGCCATGCTAATAAAACAATTATTGTTGTATATTTTATTGTCCAAAGTTCCAACGAATACAGGATCACAATTAAGCAATAAATGCCTATTTTTTTCGTTAATTTAGTTGTGATTTTGGTTCATAAATGAAAGTATATTTCGTCATTAATACATATATTGTTTTATATAACTTTAAAACTATGTCAAATTTGTTACACATGTATACAGTGTCTCATAAAATTATTCGTACATTTACTTTTAACAGTAAAATGTAAAATGCGGGAAATTTATTTAAAAAATGAATCATAGTCTTCTTTCGATAGTTCAACAAATTAAAAAAATGTTTAATTCACTATATAATTGGGTTGAAAACAATCTATATACAAAAATTGAGACGCAAAATTATTCGTACACCTATAGTTATAAAAATATTTAACACATAATATGGTATGACTAGCGAATGAAAGTTGACGTTTAAATTATTTTATAGATGTGGTTTCTTTTGAAACCCTAGAGAAGAATAGAATTGTACGAAATATTAAAGTATGAAATTTTTGCATGAACCCATTTAAATACTGGACTAGGAAAGCACAGAAATACATTACTATGTCTGGTTGAAAACAGATGGCCGACTAGGGTAACCGAATACCAAAACAGAGGTGCGTTTAAAGTATTTATGTTGATTATAACAAAATATTTTGATCTTTAAACTATTTAGTTTGGCAATTCTATGAAATACGATTATTTTTAATTTCCTCTAACAGTAATTCCGAGTCGAGGGTTGCTTATACCTGAAACGAACGTACTAGAATTTGCGGTATTAATATTTTTATATACATCCCTAAATCCTGTTGCTAAGGTCATTTTAAATGCCTCCTGGTATTGAGTACAATTCTAATCTTCTGTAACGGAATACATAAGGGACAGTTTCCTTTCAAATCAAATATAGGGAAACGGTTTCAAAAGAAACCACATCTATTCAATAATCTAAACTTCAACTTTCATTAGCTAGTCATACTACATTTTATATTTACTGGGCTACTCATTGCATGGATTTAAATACAGCTTCCAGGAGCATTGATTTATTACATTAAATGATATGGAAGATGGAATTTTTGACAATTCTTCAGTCACATTGTTCAGAGTTGCTAGTTTGTGGAAAATATATAAAAAAAAACTAATGCAAAGAAATGAGCTTAATGACTACGTCATACAATATAAAAAAATCTGATGTGGCCAGCACATTACCTTCCGTCAGTTCTATGTATTTTGTATAAATGTCATACAGAAAGTTCCTTGCAAAAGATTCTATTTCTTGTACATTATCTAAAGGCTGTTGTATGTATTTTGTACTAATTCCATTCAGAAAGTTTCTAATAAAAGATCCTATATTTCCAGTAAAATTATAACATAAACATACTGTCAACTGCACTTGACACTGACACCTTTCAATCAGAATTTTCTTAATGTATAGCAGCTGTTTCCAGAGTTATAGCAAAGCTGACTAATATATATGATATTTAATTTCTTTATAATTTTTTTAACTCTATGTCCATTTAATATGAAGTTTAAAATGCATTCAAATCGTATAGAGAATAAATAATTCTTTAATATTTATAATAACATTAAATGTGAAAAAATGATATTTAACATCGTTTTTTCAAGAAAAACTGTTAAAATCTTCAAATGAGGGTACTTCCGGTTAACCAATTATAATCAAAATCTAATCAGCTCTTCACAAGGATGTAACGAAGAGGAATACGAAAGAATTATAATTTTTGGAATTGTAGTATTAGAGTTATCGCATTAGAAAATTTTGTCACACACACACGACACACACACACACACACACACACACACACACACACACACACACACACACACACACACACACACACACACACACACACACACACACACACACACACACACACACACACACACACACATACATACACACACACATACATACAGACATCATCGTAAAAATAGTAAAATCATATTCTAGGGACCCTAAAACGTGCTTATTCCTCAAAAACTCACCACCGAATTTTTTGACCAAAGACAATACCTTCTTTACCTAAAGGTGACGGAAGGTAAAAAACAATTAAGGCTTGTTGAAAAACAATTAATACTTTCTACAATGTCTGGAGCTAGAATTATTGTTCAAATTTTCAGGCGTACATATATTTATGACCGGCACTGTATATGTCGAGTATAGTCGGCATAGTATACGAGTATCCCCGGTCGGTATTCAGTGAATCTTTCTCAGGTATCCGATTCTTTTCGCACGGGATTTGGGTCAAACTACCTGCTCTCAGATTGTAGGTCGTTCTTTGACCGAGAGACTACGTTATAAACGATACGAATTCTTATAAAAAACACATATGTATGTATGTATATACAGCTGGTCGGTAGAATTATCTAGGTTACAATTTAAACGGTATTTACTGATCGAATATACGCGTAATATCGTTAAAAATTATTATATACTGTTACTGTATGAAAAAGACATTTATTTATTTATATATGAGTACATATTTAAATTATTGTTTCTAGTTAGACTTCACGAAAAAATATATACCTAATATAATTTGGAGAAAATCAAATACATTGTATCACCTTACGCACACTTATTGCTGGCGTGAAGAGTGCACTACAAGGGTCACTTTTGTGTCATTTCTTCACTTATAAAAATATATAAATATGTTTATAATTTCGTAATAAAAAAAATCTGATGTGGCCAGCACATTACCTTCCGTCAGTTCTATGTATTTTGTACAAATTTCATACGGAAAGTTCCTTGCTAAATTAAATATTCTATTTCTTGTACATTACCTTCCGGCAGTTGCATGTATTTTATGCAAATTTCATACAGAAAATTATTATTTTGTGACGTTTTCTATATACAGTGTAATATACCTGCAGAAATAAAAGATTTATTATTATTATTATTTCTTGTACATTACCTTAAAGCAGTTGTATGTATTTTATACAAATTCCATACAGAAAGCAAAAGATCCTATATTTCCAGTAAAATTATAAGACAAACACACTATGTCAATTTCACTTGACACTGACATCTTTCAATCAGAATTTTCTTAATATAGTAGCTGTTTCCATAGCTATGGCTTATTTATGAAATTTAATTTCTTTTTAATTTTTTAACTCTATATCCATGTAATATTAAGTATAAAATGCAGTCAAATCGTATACAGAATAAAATATTCTTTAATATTTATAATAACATCAAATGTAAAAAAATTATATTTAACATAGTATTTCAAGAAAAACTGTTAAAATCTTCAAATGATGGTACTTCCGGTTGACCAATTGTAACCAAAATCTAATCAGCTCTTCATAAGGATGTAACGAAGAAGTACACGAAAAAATTATAATTTTTGTAACTGTAGTATTAGAGTTATCGCAGACGAAAATTTTGTTACACACACACACACACACACACATCCACACACACACACACACATACAGACATCATCGTAAAAATAGTAAATTCGTATTCTAGGGACCCTAAAACGTGCTTATTGATTAAAAACTCATCATCGAATTTTTTGACCAAAGACAATACCTTCCTTACCTAAAGGTGACGGAAGGTAAAAAACTATGTTTAGCATGATTCAAGTTTTGATTGACCCTACCATCCTATATCATTCAACATATCTTTCCTTTCCATACAAACACTTGTAGTTTCTATCTGGCATCATAATTTCAAACAAACATAAATAAATATATCATCACAGCTTATTACCCATTGCTGGGTGTGCCAATCTGCTTTGTACACAGATATCGGTAATGATGAAATATTTGCACCGTGCGGGCGCTTACAAGGCGTCACCTCACGGGCACTCATTGCTGGCGTGGAGAGTGCACTACAGGGGTCAATTTTGTGCCATTTAAAATTCGAAATAAATATTATTTGATTTAATTGTTGTTTTGTTTCTGCATTCAAATCTATTCTGAATTTCAAAAAGGCGATAGCTGTGATGAGGAAATGGTATTAAAATTAAAAACTCGATTAGGTATTTTAAAAACTAATAACTTTTTTAAACTTTGATGGTCCTTGCGTTGACCGCGCCATCAGAACGTACGACATGTAAAATCATATTTTTGTAGATTCCTCCTTTCCTAACTATTTCAGGTAAAAATGCTTTAAATAAAAGTTGTAGAACTGAAAATACTGCGTCTGAATCAATAAACAAAATTAATTTCACATGCTTTGTAACGGCTTAAATTAAGTATGAAAATTTTGAAAATCACCGTAAAAATGGCGACAGCCATGGAATTGAAACAAATTAAGAAATGTTTAACGGTTTTCCTGTCTAGTGAGGTTAATATATTTTTATTAGTTTTATTTTTGTAATATATGTTTAAGTGAACAATTATCTATTAATTTAAATAAATAATTTTTATTTAACGAAAATTACAAATAATAATAAAAATTATCATGATAGATAAATTGCTAACATTTGTTATTTATAGTTTCAATTCCATGGCTATCGCTATTCTTGGTGTGATTTTCGACATTTTCATATCTCTGCCCTTTTTAGAGCATACAAAATTAATTTTATTTATAGTTTCTGATATAGAATTTTAAGCTCTACAACTTTTATTTGAAGCTTTTTTACCTAAAATAATTAGGGAAGCAGAAAATTACGACAGTATGCTTTTATATGTTACGGTGTTTCGGTCAACACCCTGTATATCTTATTATCAAAAATTATTTGAAAGAGAAAATATATACAATATTTTTAAGTATGGAAATATATTATATATTTATTGAGAGCATATATTAGTATCATAAAATATTATAATCAAATAAATAACTCTTTAAATGGCAATTAAATAAATCTTTACTTTCAAAATACATACTTACGATTAAAAAATTCCTATATATATATATGTCTAAAACACCTGTCACACCACTCACTATTATAACCGTGCGTTTACCGAACCATTTCAACTCACTAGCACGTCGTCTTACGCGGTTCGCGCGGTCCAAAGAACTGGACTTTTCTCTTCAGCTTCAAGTTGACCACAGCGGTTGAACTGAGTCAAATAGTGGGGCTATTTCCTCATTACTGTTACTAGACTTAAATCTATCCTTGTCTCACTTATTGAGCCATTGGAGAGTGTAGGAGGAAGCAATGTACCAGAAAGAGACAGAATATTGTGGAGGTGGTAATATCTCAAAAATTAAATGAGAGAGATTTGTTGTTTGAAAATTTGGACTCGGAAAGCTTTTAACTAAATGTTGCAAAATTATCGGTCAACTAACATATGTCACGTAAGTTTTTGGATTTGCGAACTTTTTTAAAAATCCTGCTTTTTAATTGTTTTAATTTTGGGGCTCCTATACCTTGTGGTATTCTCATAACTTAATACCAAGAGGCCATTAAAATGACCTTAGCAACAGGATTCAGGGATGTATTTATAAAATTTAATACCGCAAATTCTAGTTCGTTCGTCTCAGTTGTAAGTAACCCTCGAGTCGGAATTACTGTTGGAGGAAATTAAAAATAATCCTATTTCATAGAATTACCAAACTAAATAGTTTAAAGATCAAAATATTTTGTTATAACCAACATAAACGAAAAATGGAATTAATAAAGTTTCGGACTAGCAGTCAATATTATAATTTTATTCACGCCGACGTTTCGACTATACAATAGTCTTCTTCAGGGCTAATCTGGATTAGTCCTTATATTTGTGTAAAAAACATCTTTACGGGTACCATTATAAAAAAAAATTGTATTCAGCAAAGTTTATTTTAGTCATCCAGGAGGTTTTTTATTAATTGACGATTTTCACTCTGTGATCTGTGATTTTTAACTATTTATTTATTTATATTTTTAAATGTCCGTCTTTTATGTATCTACGCTTATCCACACGTGTACTTTTTCCTTCAACTGGACCATTCTAGCCCTGAAGAAGACTATTGTATAGCCGAAACGTCGGCGTGAATAAAATTGTAATATTGACTGCTAGTCCGAAACTATTAATTCCATCCCTAACACAGTCGAACATCGTTTTTTTTGGATAAACGAAAAATGTTTAATATATTTTAAACGCACCCCTGTTTTGGTATTCAGTTACCCTAGTCGGCCATCTATTTTCAGCCAGACATAGAAATATATTTTTGTGCTTTCCTAGTGCAGTATTTAAATGGGTTTATGCAAAAATTTTATACCTGAACATTTCGTACAATTCTATTCTTCTCTAGGGTTTCAAAAGAAACCACATCTATAAAATAATTTAAACGTTAACTTTCATTCGCTAGTCACACCATATAAGATCTTACAAATTGTTACAATTCATGTATACATTGGTACATTTATACATTCAGTTTTTAGACGTACAAATATTCTTAGAGCACATATAACTTGATGATTTTTAGAGAAAAATGATGTGTATGTGCTCTATGAATTTTTTGTAAGACGTGCAAAACTGATTGAGAATAAATGCTGGTTGACTAAAATTTCGAGGAATTGTTGACACATAATATATTAATAATTGACCATGTATATCATGATTTTTCAAACTTTTATACCAAGTATGTATAAACTAAAGAAAAGAAACTATACATGCGTGTAACATATGTTTTTCGAACAAGAAAATTACCACGATAAGAATTTTGCAATTTGATCAATTATAACATGGCACACTTATTTTAAGTGTGTCTAGTTGTATCCGTATACACTCTTTCACTTAAATATAATACATACTTTAATAATTTTCTTAGTATAATAAGATATTGTTTGTGTGAGAAAGAAAACTTATTAAAAAAATATTCGCTCTTAATTTGAAAGAGATCATTGAATATATTTTGAAGCCTTTCGTTTGAAAAGTGTTTTAAATTAAACAATAATGATATAGCTGTGTTTTTATTTATTAATATTATATTAGGCTAATAAGTTCATTAATTTTTGGGAAAATATACGTACAAGACTCATTACAAACAAATACGCCAAAATTATATACGAGCACAAATTAGTTTTAAAAATCTGATGTGGCCAGCAAATAACCTCTCGCCATATATTTTACCTGGTTGTACGCATAAAACGGAAAATATTTTTAAATACATATACATATATTCATGTCTCACTACAAAATAATTCTCACATATATTTGCAAAATCTATAGGATATTTTAATATTAATTATGTACAATACATACATTTTCTTTATATTCAATATCCAGAAATTTTCTTTTTCTACTTTTCTTTTTGTTTATATTCGTAATTTTTTCGCAAATTCCTCGTATATTCTTTTACGTTGTTGACTTTTTTTTATTTTCATAATCTTCATAATAATGTGCAAATATTTTTGACAGCGGCATACAAATGTTTTTGACAGTGACATTTATGTGTCAATTACAAACATTTGAATTTCTTGCCTTGAAGTAGTTTGATTTGAGAATTTTTACATCAAATTATTTTATATGCATTTCTTTATCTCTAAATCTATAGAATCTATAATAATGAATTTATATATATTGAATAAAGAATTTAACATTCTTTAATATAAGTATTTACATAAATTTTCGATAAATAATATTTAGATGATTTTTTTCTTGTAACTACTACTTCCGGTTGTCCAATTGTTACCAAAACTTAATCAACTCTTCCCATTATTGTTAGATTGAGTAATCTGTAGTTAAAAATGTCTTAAGTCTTATAGTATTTGAGATATCGTGAATCCAACATCCACACACACACACACACACACACACACACACACACACACACACACACACACACATCCACACACACACACACACATACGGACATCATCGTAAAAATGTTATAATCGGATTCTAGGGACCTTAAAACGTGCTTATTCACTAAAATCTGGATATGCGATTTTTAGCATGAATACAATACCTCTCTTAGCGAGAGGTAAAAAGAACTGTTTTTAAATTAAAATATGTGTATTATACACATCATGTAATATGAAAATTACAATGTCTTACAAGAAAAACAACTATAAATTAGTGTAATTTTTATATATACCACCAGTCAAAAATATATTTTGCTGCTTTTTTCTGATTGGTCGGTTCTTTCTCCCACTCCAGTACCCCTATTTGACAAAGTTATAGGTACAACAAATTTTTGACATTTCATTTACAGACAGCATCAATGGAATTAGTTATGTTTTTGAACATATTGTGTAGTACCTTGCAAGATATATGGAAGAATATAAATAAATATGTAGGGTTTAGGTATAAAATACCTAATAGAATTAAAGCTGATCTATGTAATCTAATATTAAATGGCGTAATAATCGAATAACACATCTTAGTTTGTTGAAAATGTTAACAAGCCCAACTAATATGCGTTTTCATTAATTTTTATTGTCCATAATAATTAAAATATATATGTAAACATTATTATAGATACAAAATAGGAGATCCACCTAATAACTTTTTCAAGGAATTATTGGGAAATAATAACGAAATTCAATTTGTAATCCTACCTTGAACATATTATAATATCTAACAGGGAACTATAGAGGTCGTTATTTAAAATTAATTTTAATATCAGATGATTATTTCCTTTATTAAAATCATAGTAAGTATGGATGGACCCTTCTGTTGAACACAGTCAAATGTCATTCACTCTTAATAAATACATGCAGATCTACAATAGTAAATATACGACTTTGTATCAATACAATCGTATTTTCTGTATTAGGACTAATGCAATAATATATAACAATATAGCAATTGTATTTTAAACAATACTTTTTGATTGGTATTTTTTATGACACATTAATATATCCTGAGAATATTAATATATTATTTGGTATATATCCGTAAACATTGCTACAAATAAGGAAACATATATGCATTAAAAGTTTAAGTTGTTCAACTAGTATATTATATAATAAAAAAATCCCATTTCAAAAAGAAATTTACGATCTTAAAAAAGAAAGCTTGGTAATTCCATAAAACAGACGTCATAAATTTTGCAATTATTATTCGCATACAAAACGCTTTTCCTATATTTAATATTAATAATGCCCTTAGCAGTTTTAATCCGCAAATATAATCTGAACGTATAAGTAAAACTAAGACTGTCGGTGAAAATCCGGTAAAAAAATTCTTATTAATAAGCGAATTATAGTCGTCCGAAATTTGAAAATATAGATGTGACGTCACGAATATAAGTTTTTATAACAAACTATTTTCGTTGTGTAAAAATATATGAATATTATTATACTGTACAAGTCTACATGATTTATAATTTGAAATGTATTTAAATTATTAAGTTTAATGCAAAATATTTATATTCAAATAAAAACTGTTTGAGAATTGCACTGCTGGACTAATAGCCACGCCTCCGCTATTTAATCTTTAACCGTGTCCGAGAGGCAGGCGAAAATATGCAAAATGAGCCGAACTGAAATTCAACAAATTTTTATGAAACTTCCTTATACACTAAAAATAATACAAAAGAAAATGTTTATATTTATTTTTCAATTGTGAAATGTATAAATGTATAATTAACAATTAAACCATAGAATCACTCTGCATATATTTCATATGTTTTATCAAGACAATTGAATACATTAAAGTTATTACAATAAATCTACAGTAACAGTAATCATACAATCAAAAAATTAAAGACATTAACAATGTTGCCGAAGTGTCCTGCAGTAAGCATATTTTACTGATGTATATACATTGGTTATTATTCCATAAGTATTATGTTGTTTTATGATATACCGATTTCTATAGATTGTTATTTGGTTATAGCTCTATTTAAAATGAAAATATCCTGTCTTAAAGTTTGCAGTTATAACACTAATAAAATTTTCGAAAATTCTTTTCAATTTTCTTTTACTGTGTGCAGGTTTAATGTTATACAATACCTAAATCTATGAATTCCTAGAAAAATTTAGGTACACAGCATGCCCTACAAAAGTTTGGTCAGGTATAATATCTTTTTGTAGGCAGGTAAAAATAAAATTCTTAGAATTGCCATAGAAATTTCAAACTTTCAAACAGGCAAGTTTTTTTGAATTTGACGGCCTGTAACTAATGAACAGTAAAAGTTACATTGATCCTTACACCATTTGATTCTATGGACTTTTCTACATGTTTCTACTAATTTTCAATGTTTATATCCAGTTGATACAATATTATCTAGCAAATAATCAAAAAATCGAACCTTGAAAATCTCAGTAGACAATCAAAAAAACGACCATCCTGTATTTTCTTAAAAATTATTGTATACCCTTAATTCTGATTAAATTACAGATTAAAAATCCATGGGTCTCACTTTTCAAGATACCAATTTTTATTTTGATTAGGAATCTTACAATTTTTTTAACTTTGGCGGAGTATAACTAATTAACGGTAAAAGGTACATTGATTAATATTACGCCATTTGATTCTATGGACTTTTCTACATATTTGTTCTAATTTTCAATTTTTCTGTGTAGCTGGTACAATAATACCAAGCAAATAATCAAAAAATTGTACCTTGATAATCTGAGAAAAATTATTACAGGAATGAATGGAGAATACTCCAGGCTTATATGCAACACATTTTGCCTTGCTGTGTTCAAAAGCATTCAACCAATCAGAAGCCAGTTTGTTGTGTTAACAGTTTCAAATAAGTTTTTAACATAATTTTCCATATTTAATCACAAATTTGATACATATTATTGATTTTACTGCTACAATATTTAATAAACAATTCGCTAACTCCATCTTACAGCAAAATTTCTGATTATATTACTTTCTTTTTCAGCCGATAGAGCGTCGCGCGACGCCCTAGTTTCTCCTGATGTTCAGTTGTCAAAGTTACGTTGCTACGGTGCCTAAATCCCTGTTTACATGTTGTTTTTCATGGATATCTTGATATTTTCAACCGTGGAATTCAGTGCTGAGCGGTATAATGTTTGGTAAGTTAGTTTTTTGATATATTTTTAACTTAGTTTGGAGAATTTTTGGTTTCACTTACGACCTCGAAACACAGTTAACTATCTAGGTAACAACTTGACCTAAAAAAAATTTCATGAAGTTTTTGATAATTTGCAGGATTTATTTTGAAATAAAAGTTTAAATACTATATGAAATTTTTATATATTTCATTTATAAATATATATATTTTTTGTATTCACATGATATGGTGTACATAAATGTACAATATTTTAAAAATATTAATTATATTTTTTATTTTTGTACAACTAAAATTATTCTTAAACAGCTTAATAAGGAAACGCAAAATTCTCATAATTTTTTGTTCAAAATTTCTATTATTTACGTAACTTATTTCAACAATTGTATATTACAAAAGCTATACTTAGTAATTATTTTTCTTTAATTAAATAATTTCGTTAGGTATGGGAAATATTTATTTTCACATACACACATCAAAATTATTATAATATTTAGTAAGATCAGCAGTTTAGCTGAAATTATTCCTGCTGAATTCCTGCAAAATAGGTCACCCATCGTTCCTCCAAGGTCAATCCTGCTGAAAGCTCGGCAAGATTTTTACAGGAAAATTTTACTTTTAAAATTGACATTTATTTATAAAATAAATATTTTTGTATTTAAAATAAATGGATGTTTATTTATAGTATTATACCCATTATTGGGTGAGTCTTATTTGTCCCATACTCGAATACATGCCCCATTTATTTATATAAAAGAATATATCATCACGGAATATTACCCATTATTGGGTGTGCCAATCTGCTTTTTATACAAATATATGTAATGATAACATATTCGTACCGTGCGGACGTTTACCAGTGGTCACTTTTGTGCTATTTAAAACAAATAAATAATAATTTACTTGTTTATATATGTATACAAATATTCTTCCTGTGTCCGTGTGTCTGTCCAATTTTGATAATTGAACTCACAGACACTCTAATGCATTCAAGGTTTTATCTAAATGTCATTGATGATCACACATACACATACAAACACACAGACAATACCTACAGGCAATATGAATACACACATACTCACATATACTATCGTGTGAGGGGAAATTGCATTTTATTGTGAACATAGCAGACAGTCTGGTGCATAACGTTAACGTTGACGTTAAACTTAACGTTGCGTTGCGTGGGCAATCGATTCCAGGACCGGACTGGGAAAAATCATTTAATCAATAAGGAAAAATTGTAGAAATTTTTTCTGCAACTTTGAGAGTACGTATCTCTGAAATTATTAAAGATACCTAACTCAAATAATTTCTGTATTATTAAAGTTACAATAAAATACTATAAGACAATCTTATAGAAGACCAAGGGGGACATCCGAATACAGAGTAAAATATTTTTTTAAACCAGTGGTTCTCAAGTTACAACACAAAATTATATTTTTTTAAATGGGATAGCATATATTTTTTACGCTCATTCGATAGAGTATTTTTCAACCATGTATTCATATTATATCCTAACATAACAAAAATATTGAGAAATCCATATCTCAAAAATCTGATGTGGCCAGCACATTACCTTCCGTCATTTCTATGAATTTTGTACAAATTTCATACGGAAAGTTCCTTGCTAAAGATTCTATTGTACATTACCTTCCGGCAGTTGCATGTATTTTATGCAAATTTCGTACAAAAAATTTATAGCAAATGATCTTATATTTCCAGTAAAATTATAAGGCAAACACACTATTTCAATTTCACTTGACACTGACATTTTTCAATCAGAATGTTCTTAATATAGTAGGTGTTTTCATATGGCTACTTTATGAAATTTAATTTCTTTATATTTTTTTAACTCTATATCCATTTAATATTAAGTATAAAATGCAGTCAAATCGTATAGAGAATAAAATATTCTTTAATATTTATAACATTAACGTGAAAAAATGATATTTAACATAGTTTTTTCAAGAAAAACTGTTAAAATCTTCAAATGATGATACTTCCGGTTGACCAATTGTAACCAAAATCTAATCAGCTCTTCACATGGATGTAATGAAGAGAAATACGAAAGAATTATAATTTTCAGAATTGTAGTATGGAAGTTATCGTAGACGAAAATTTTGTTACATACACACAGACACACATACATACACACACACATACAGACATCATCGTATTCTAGGGACCCTAAAACGTGCTTATTCATCAAAAACTCACCACCGAATTTTTTGACCAAAGACAATACCTTCCTTACCTAAAGGTGACGGAAGGTAAAAAAATATTAAAGTTACAAGGTTGATTGTTGAAAATTTGAAAACGCTATAGTTTTTGCATATATGTTCTAAAAATTTTAAAAAATGACCAAACTGCCAAAATCAATTTTTGTAACAAATTCATTGACAATCATTTATTTATTTCAATCATACAATTCATTTACTGTAAACCTGGTAAAGGCAGATAAAAAATTTGAGGACTGTACAAATCGTTCGTGACTGAAATATTGATTGCCTGAAAATATTGACTGAAAAATAAGGCTTCAGGTTACTGGCAGCTGAAATAATATACATTATATATTTATAAATTTAATTATAAATACATTGCATTTATAAATATGAATCATTAATTAATTAATTTATACATAGATGAAAAAGTGTTTTCAGGATATTTTCAGCCTGAAAAATGCTGAAAATTTTAGAGAAATGTATATAAATAATACAAGTTTTGGCAGTGTTATACATTGTCTTGTAAACACATTTTGAATTGTACTAGTATGTTTTGTGTGATGTTCCTGCCCTTAATACTGTTTTCAGCAGGAATTTAGCGGAGGGCAGGAACTTTCACTGTCTGTGAACTTGGAATCCTGCTACGGAACTTTACATATAAACAATATACATACTGGGAGTCTGTGTTTACTTTTTTTTGTGAACTATAGGAAATACAATGGTAAAATTTTCATGTGGCTGTAAATTATGCCGTATTAATTTTAGAACAAAAGTGTATATACAAAAAATGTTCAGAATTAAAAACTGCATATAACAAATTATTGTTTACATGCCTTTCGAAAGAGAGGCAAAATGAATGTAATAATTTTTAGCTATTTACATAAAATTTTAAACAGTATTGTTTGAATTTGGCAGATGGCATCTGTTATAAAGTTTTAATAATTATTAAATTCATTAATTTATTTATCAGTAAGCTTGGATACTTTTACCATCGCAGAAAAAACTCAATGGAACAATATTAACAATTAAATATCAATAAATAAATATAAATATTTAATGTTACCCGTATATGGGTGTGAAGTATTGTTGCACCCACAAATGGGTACATCATAATTAAATATTTTTGTGCAAATATTAAGGGTTAACAACCCATTTTTTCAATATACAAAAATAAATAAAATCAGACGTCCTTTTTGAAGTCCATATATTTTTAATTTCTGCAGTACCCCCTCTCTTTAGGGTGGCATAAAAAGCATGCCACGCCAACTAGATAGGGTGGGTGCGACGCCGTCCGACGCTCGTATTGATCAGCGTCGGGGTGCCGACACAGCGGCGTAACAAACGAAAAATTTCTCAGGGGGTATATACAAAAAAATTTAAATTTTGTTTGGATATTTTGAGTTTTTTTTAAAGATATATTTAGCGGGTATTTTAAAGGTAGTTTATACCCATTTTAGAGTATGGAAATACAAGTAAATATTACGGTGTTTGTATGGATGTGAAAATTTATTTAATATACAGGAACAAGATTGCAATAATTTCTTTTCTAATGTGATTATTGCAATTTTAAAACACTTCAGAATGGACCAATAACAATTATTTATTTGAATAAACAATTATTTAAAACTTACAGTAGTTTGAAGGAAAAAAGCAACACTTGTCATTTTTGAATGTTTGGAGTGAGACGTTAAAAATGGATAAGAAACTTTTTATTAATGGCGACTGTTTTGGTGCACTTCTCCATAAATCAAATGCATGTCGGTGTATTCTTGATTGTGAAAGTAACAGGCATTTCTAAATATCTAAATATTAGTCCCATAACTTTTACAACTTGACAGATTGTGCCGAATATATTTCAGATTATAACTTCTTTCAATTCTCTTTATCATACCATGAACTATGGCGCATTACTTATATAACACCCAGTATATTTTGAAATGACTAAATATTGTGCGGTATATTTTGGGCACTAAAAACTGCAGTAGAGAGTGTACCATGCACGTTATTTCTTTGTCAATAGCGGCACTAAATATGCCATAAATATATATGTATATACATTTATCAAAATATAAATATACATGTGGACTTGTATAAAAATTTATATATGTATATGTGTGTTTATTCGAATGAGAATATCTTATACTACTACTGTGTTCTGTTTACATACACGTCGGCACACACACACTCGCAATTGCGCGTGCGTGTGTATATCCTGCCCATAGGCGACTCGTCATAAAGGACACACATTTAAAAATAAATCCCGGTAACTTCAAATGATCAATACATTTTTATTTATTATTTTTTCAACAAAATACATATTTGTATAATTTTGTGTGGGTGTACATAAACAATTTAAGCTCCTCCCATACAGCTTTCAAGCTCGAAGCTCTAAAACACACCAGCGAAAGCTCGATATAAAATTATAAGCACGGCTTTGATACGTTACATTACCAGTACATGACTTCTTATCAACTAAACGTTCTTATCGGTTACCTGGACGATCGCAGAATAAAAATAGTTGAGCATTGACCCAGCCTGCTACAATATATTTCATATTGTGAAGGTCAGAACTTTTCTTCATACTGCAAATAATAAATGATAAAAATGTATTGTTTCTTTTTCTTGGAATTGTTTATACGTTTTCAACTACGTATAACTTTGAATCTATTAACAGTAGATTAATTTTGACTTGACCATTCAATTTTATGGTCTTTTCTGAATATGTGTACCAATTTTCAATAATATTTAATGATTTGTTCAAATTTTACGAATAAAAATATAAAAATTTGTCAATTTCAAAATTGCGATATTTGAACATTTTAAAATTTATTAAATTTGAATTGAAATATTTTGATGAAAATTGGCATACATACATAAAACAACCCAAGAAATTAATTGGTAGCAAAATTAATAGCGTAACTTGCACCCATTTTTGGGTATAAAAGTTACACCCACAAATGAGTAGATAGAGAGTCTTTAAATTTTAACGTTAAAATCTATGGACTTTTTTACGTATGCACACCAAATTTTATTAAATTATAATGATTGTTTTAATATTTATAAACAAAAATGTAAAGCAATGTTTACATTAGTGAATTAAATATTCAAATAATAATATATTTTTTTAACATTATTACAAAAATAATTTATTGGTGCCAAAATTGAAGGTGTAAATTGCACCCATTTTTGGGTATCAAATTTGCACCCTAAAATGGGTAGACGCATACAAATTTTGACTATACCATTTCATTTTTTTGACATTTCTACATATGTATACCAACTTTTAAAATTTTTTAATAACCTATATGTTTAAAAAATATTATTGCAATATTTCACTGTACCGTTTTTCAGTTATTTACATATAATTAAAAAACAAAACATTTTATAAAAAAATATTTCAAATAAAACTTATACAGTATTAAATTCCCTACAAAGTTTATTTAATATCTTTTTTTATATGTTGTATAGTTTCGAAAATATATACCATCAAACCATCATAACTACAAAACGTTTAATATGCATCACTATCTTTGATACTTATTCGCTACATTCGACGCTACTACGTCATCAGGTGCGCCACGACGCCCTTGAGAGGTTGGTCATTGACAGCGACGCCTCCACAGGCCCGCATTAAGGCGAAATCTCCAGGGGTTTATTTACAAACAAAGACATATAGTGCGACGAAGCGAAAAGATATAGACCATTACATTACGAAGTAATTTGTGCATTTATTTGGTACCACGCAATTTCTTGAGCTATATTTATACTTATAAATATGTGACTGTATGATAGGTCAGTTTTGGCAAAGAATTTTCATAAGATTGAAAGTTGTATATATTAGTAATTAACTATATTTTGAAGTTTATTCATAAATTTATGGGTAGAGAAACCGCTCTAGTTTTACTATGGCATTGCGTGGTGAGTAGAGGTTGTAAAGGGGGGGGGGGCGGTGCCTTGGAAGCCTACATCCGCGAAAACAGGTCTGTAGGCGCCTGGATCTCAAATAATTAATTTTTAAAATTAATATATTATTTGTTTAAAAAAAATTACAGAAACTTGTATACATATGTATTTTGGCCCAATGAATCCATTTTTCATAAAATTAACCTCGTAACTTATACCCTTAAATGGGTATGTATCTCCCACCCAAAACTGGGTGTACATATATTTTTTTATATATCACCACTAAATTTCCTATATTATCTTATATAAAAATCCCAATTTTTAAATTTATAACTATAATAGTTTCCCAAATATTAAAAATTGAATTTAGCTATCCCAGACTTCCCAGGGTTTAGCCGGTTCCCGGTCGCTAGTAGGTGTGTGTGGGTGTGTGAATGGGGCCGAGAAGGTCACGTCTCGTCGCGACCTCGCCAGTGACATTGACCCGGACGTCGGGATGCTGCCGACGCTATCCCAGAGCGTCAGTGAACGACTACCTGAACCAGACGTACTACGCAGATTCGAAGTAGATGCAAATCTGTTCGATATTAGGGCATTATACCCAAAAATGGGTGCAAATACAAACATGGCGACTATGCCATTCGATTTTGCGGGCATTTTTACATATGTATACCAATTTTCAAATTTTTTGATCAAATTATACAATATAAAGAAAGAAATATGTAAATAATTATATGTTCATAGATTTTTAGTGTACCATTTTTTAGTTATTTACGTATAATTAAGGAACTAAATATTTTACAAAAAAATGTTCCAAATAAAACTTATACAGTTTGAAATTCTCGACAAGCTTTATTTAAAACTTTTTTTTATAGCTCGTACAGTAGTGGAGATATACCTACAATTTTTCTGTGAATATCCCATATTTCTTGCAAGCTAGGTTTTACTGTATGTCGACTAGATTTTTTACGAAATAGAGGACTATAGCGCAATTGAATTAAGAGAAATTAAGAAAAAATATTGAAAGTATATGCTTAATAATGAATATTAATAAAGAAATAAAATGATATTATTGAAATACTTCGGAAATAAGGGGTTTTTACTTCCTTGTACAAAGTAAATGAAGTATTGTATTCGCGAAAAATTTCGGTTTTCAGATTTCAACGGAAATATCCATTTTGACCATCCCTGAATCCATTCTGACTAATTTCGTCGTGACGTCTGTACATACGTACGTACGTACGTATCTCGCATAACTCAAAACCGGCAAGCCGTAGAAAGTTGAAATTTTGTATTTAAGACTTCTATAACATCTAGTTGTGCACCTCCCTTTTTGGTCATTACATAATTTCCAGAAATGGTACTTTATTTGAAGCATATAATAGATTTTAATGAAAAACTATATAAAATATAATCCAAAACTTTTCAAATTTGATATATAAGACTTTTATATCAATTGGAATAACATAGCAGATTGTGGTTAAAACAGACTAACCGGAAGTGATATATTACCTGAAGTTGTTAACAGTTTTTCTTGAATAAAATGGTTTCATTTTGATTTTAGAAATAAATGCTTCAAATAAGAGTTTTAGAGAATTAAATTCTGCGTCTAGCACATCAAGTATTATTAAATTAGCCCTTTGTTTAAGCGATATATGTAAATTTTAAACTTATATAATTTTTGGTTTTTGTAATGAAGCTTGCTATGGATTAGGACAAAAAATAACAAAATACATATTAATGTCAAATACGTGCAATTTTATATTTGGGTCTATACTTCATATTGGTCTTGCGTATAAGGAAGTCGTGTGGTGTCCATATCAGATTTTTTGTTATAGCAGTTCGTCACTCCTATGAATTCCATATATATTATTTTGATTGGCGACTCAAAGACGGCCTATAAATGTATAACGAATACCCAGTTAGGGGGAGGAGCCTACTACCAATGGAAATAGAGAAATTCAAATAGCGAAGGCGTGGCTATCAATCCAGTACTGCAGTTCTTAAACAGTTTTTATTTGAATATAAATGTTTTGCATTAAACTTAATAATTTAAATACACTTCCAATTATAAATCATGTAGACTTGTACAGTATAATAATATTTATTTATTTTTTATAAATATAATTTAGAAATAGCATATATATCAAGAACATTTAGGTCCACGAAGAAAATAGTTTGATATAAAAACTTATATCCGTGGCGTCACATCTATATTTTCAAAATTCGGGGGACTATAACTCGCTTATTAATAGAAACTTTTTCACTGGATTTTCACTCACAGTCTTAGTTTTACTTATACGTTCAGAAGAAATTATATTCAAAAAATGGTGGAATCCCCTATTGTTTTTCATTGTGTCAGAACTAAAGAGTCCCGGTAGAACCTAAGTTTGGACAAATAGCAAATATTTTTATCATCCGTCATTTGATCTACAGTTTTTTTTTTAAAGTTTTATGTCTATATTTACGCTACCCAAAAAAACTTGAAGAAATTTCTAATTATTTGTGTAGCTTTTATAATCTGTTGAAAATATAAATCGGCTGTACTATTATGCGTTTGGGTTTGGAAGCAACGAATTATGTTATCGTTAGCTACACCTTTCTCTTCTGTGATTGGTTCAAAAATAACTTCAAAGAACGTACCCATCTTTACATTGGCGAATTGATGCATGAATTTCTGTTCATTCAAGCAATCAAAGATACCTTTGAACATTACAAAGAAAGGCTAAAATATTGGATAATTATTTAAACAATTATTTAAAAATATATCAAATACGTCTGTTATTTGTTTCATAAATTACTTTCTACAGGTTTTCCTGTACACTTTGACAAATTAATTGCTTAATTTAGTCCTTTACAGGACAATATCCTTGAAGTATTGTCCTTATAAAAGACTAGGACGAGACAGTGATGAATTCAGTTTAATTTACTGCAGAATCCAAGTGTAACTCAGGTTCGAAAAAAATTGTGAAAATGTGAAAAGATAATGTTAGCCACTGGGATTTGAACTCGGGACCTTTACTGTGCTATGATCTATTCGCATGGCTGACATTATCATTCAGTTAATCGTTAATATAGCGCTCTTTGGAGAACACAGGTATTAGCCAATCAGAAATCAGACGTGTGTGGTCGAAATGAACACAGTTAGTAACCAATCAAATAACAGAAAAGTTAAATGCTTGAAATACATGGAATCATGTATATATTGTATTTATTTCAAGGCTGAAAATAAAATTATTACAAAGTTGAACGTTCTTTTATCTATTTGTGCATTGATAATAATATTGCATCGATAATTTAGGTCAAAAAATGGATTTTTGTACTTGAGAGATAACAATATATGAATTTGAGTAAATATGTATATTCTATATTTATTTTATTAAGTATACATATATGTATTTGATATAACTTTATAATACACATATTTATTTGCATTTTATGGGAAACATGCAACTTATAAAACTTTTAAAAAATCTGGAAATTTTATTCTAAATTCTTCTATTTTTGCCCCCGGAAAATTGCCCCCTCCTACGCCTATGGCATGCAGCACAGTTGCATGTGGTTTTCCATCTAGTTGGCCTTGAAACAGTGCACTGAGCTGCTGTCGTAGCCGCCTTGATGTTGCATCCGCCCATGAATAAGTACATTATACATATAGGCATAGCTTACTGTGATCGTTGATCGTACCTATTGAGAGAAAATTTCTTGTGGAAAATTGATGCGTGCTAGCATGCGCTTGAAAATAGGAGTGGGGGGAGATGAAAGTAGGGGGGGGGTATTTTAGTGAAAAAGTATTGAAAATATTTGGATTAATTCGGACAAAATTTGGTATTATGGTTAATCGTTTGCTATTTTTTTTTTGCGGTACATTTTTTTTTTGAAAATTGGTACAGTATACAACCGAAGTATGCTCTTTCAAATGGCATAAACAATTTTCAAAAATCTCTTTTAGTTTTTGAGTTATTAGCGCATGAACATCATAAATTTTTTCAAAAAATAAAAATTTGCTATTTGTGCCCCCATGAAAATATTCCGACTCCTCCGCCCATGACCGTCTGAGACGTGACGGCATAACATTCTAGATGTTTGTGTACAGACCGAGGGAATGTGTATGTTTGCAATGAAGACGAGAAAAAGATGTATTCATAATACAAGCTTGGTACTAAGAACGTGATTTTGAACAAAACATTTAGTTACTAAATCAAGAATAAATAATAATATATGGTATATAATATATTGTTTATGTATTTAGAATATGTGCAAGATATATAAAAAATATATAAAATATGTTTACGCGTGCATAAAAGTTCGAGAAATTTAAAAAGAAATATTTTGTTTTCCTATTGGTTTATTTGAAAGCGTGTCATCTTGACGCTACTGGTTCCAAGCAATCTGATTGGTCCTTATAATTTCTCAATATATACACATATTTTGGCACCAATTCCACCCATTTTTGGGTGTACCAATCAACTTATTATATAAGTAATATCGACAATATTAATGTCCGACAAAAAATTTATATTGATACTGGGATAAAGCTTAAAAAATCTGATGTGGCCACCACATTACCTTCCGTCAGTTCTATGTATTTTGTATAAATGTCATACAGAAAGTTCCTTGCAAAAGATTATTTTTCTTGTACATTACCTGAAGGCAGTTTGTATGTATTTTATACCATACAGAAAGTTTCTAACAAAAGATCCTATAGTTCCACTAAAATTATAGAAAACACATACTGTCAACTGCACTTGACACTGACACCTTTCAATCAGAATTTTCTTAATGTAGCAGTTATAGCAAAGCTGACTAATATATATGATATTTAATTACTTTATAATTTTTTAACTCTATGTCCATTTAATATGAAGTATAAAATGCATTCAAATCGTATAGAGAATAAATAATTCTTTAATATTTATAATAACATTAAATGTGAAAAAATGATATTTAACATCGTTTTTTCAAGAAAAACTGTTAAAATCTTCAAATGAGGGTACTTCCGGTTGACCAATTATAACCAAAATCTAATCAGCTCTTCACATGGATGTAACGAAGAGGAATACGAAAGAATTATAATTTTTGGAATTGTGGTATTAGAGTTATCGCATTAGAAAATTTTGTCACACACACACACACACACACACACACACACACACACGCACACACATACATACACACACATGCAGACATCATCGTAAAAATAGTAAAATCGTATTCTAAGGACCCTAAAACGTTCTTATTCATCAAAAACTCACCACCGAATTTTTTGACCAAAGACAATACCTTCCTTATATATTAAAAAAATATAGTCGGACATTAAACGTTGAAGGCACCACGGGAGTTAAACGTGCAATAATGCCTTCAGTAAATGTACATTGTTGACCTCAGGATTATTGTTCTTTTAACACCCTTGATAATTTAATAACTATTTTGTACTTTTGACCGCAATTTTTATATTTAATTTTTTTAATACGTTCCTGTTGTTGTTGGGGACAATAATCAAAACATTGACATTTTAACCTTGCGACTGCAAATATCTACAAGTTATATGTGAACCAGTACCGTAACGAAAATAATTTTATTTAAATTGTTATTGTAATTATTTAAATTTCCTTAACACTTGTATATTGTACAAAATATACGATACAGTATTGTATTACAAATATTTAATTGAAAATATCAGTATTTGTATCCAAATGTTCTCAGCCAATCATAGATAAGGGTTGGTGTGTTTTGAGGCGCTACGTGTACAAGTCAACCAATCAAAAATCAGTACTATTTTTTTGGGTTATTCATATATTAACAAACTATTTACACAAAATATTATGATGAAAATAATTGACTAACGCTCCGTCTATGGCAAATCATGCATCTTTTGTTTCACCTTTACTCCAAGGTCAGTTGGTAACTAAGCAACGACTGCAGAAAAACAAGCTAGCCATAACTAACAGCGTATAGTCGCGAACAAAAGTCGGAATTGAACCTGTATGCTTCGAGAACGTTTAATATTTCTCAAATCAGTAAAGTTATTGTCAAGAAATTTAATGATGTATTTAATTTGATGTAATTGCATATTCTATCAATTTTGCTTTTTAATTTGAACAAGAATCAATTTAAAATATAATTGACTACTTGTTATATTGTGTCCTTAACAAGCTTCAAAATTGAATGTCTTTTGCAGCGGATATTTTATATTCTCATTAATTGACGTATTTCTCTTTTAACGACCACTTGTACACCCACTTTAGGGTGTACGATTACTTTAACTTAACCTTTAAATAATCAATACAACACATAATAACAAAAGAAATGTACAAATAGTGTTGTATACAACTTTTAATTCTGTACAACTTTGCACTGCACAGTCTTTTCCGTAAAATAAACCCTATATAGGTAGCCCTGAACATAGTGGGCCAATCAGAACGCAGGAAAGTGTGTTGAAGGGTAGCAAGGGTACAATTGACCAATCACAATACAATATAGTTTTTTTCAAGTTATATGAACATTCTAATAAATACAAATATATTTTATGGTAGTCTACTTAAAAAATAAATAATTCTAGTATAGAAAACTTGTTATATTTATTTTAAAAGTATTGACATTTTCTCTTTTAAATGCCAGACGACCAAATAATTTTATAGTTCAATCATTAACCCAGATATCTTAAAAAATCATTAAGAATTTTTTGTTAACTATAGATAGTAACTTTAGTTGTCTATATACTTAATATATCTTTTAGTCCAGCGGTTAAATCGTTTACCAGACAGTGTAGGCGAGGGTTTGAAACCCGACGACATCTTTACGGTTTGCTTGTCTACATTGTGTAAAATATAAGCTGTTAAAATGGCAACAATATTTATTATTTGAAGTGGACATAGTATATACATGTTTTTCCTCTCACTACCCTTGGTATGGGAGGTATTATAGAAATCGCAAATCGAGATTTTGATGTGATATGACAAGCGAATGAAAGTTGACGTTTAAATTATTTTATAGATATGGTTTCTTTTGAAACCCTAGAGAAGAATAGAATTGTACGAAATATTCAGATATGAAATTTTTGCATTTAAATACTGGACTAGGAAAGCACAGAAATACATTACTATGTCTGGCTGAAAATAAATGATCGACTAGGGTAACTGAATATCAAAACTGGAGTGCGTTTAAAATATTTTAAACATTTTTATGTTTATGTTGATTATAACAAAATATTTTGATCTTTAAACTATTTAGTTTAGCAATTCTATGAAATAGGATTATTTTTAATTTCCTCTAACAGTAATTCCGACTCGAGGGTTGCTTACACCTGAAACGAACGAACTAGAATTTGCGGTATTAAATTTTTTAAATACATCCATGGATCCTGTTGCTAAGGTCATTTTAAATGCCTCCTGGTATTGAGTACAATTCTAATCTTCTGTAACGGAATACATAAGGGCCAGTTTCCTTTCAAATCAAATATAGGGAAATGTTTTCAAAAGAAACTACATCTATTAAATAATCTAAACGTCAACTTTCATTCGCTAGTCATACCATAAATGACCACGCTTTAAGGTTCCTAGTATTCGATTTTAACATTTTCACGATGATGCTGTGGGTGTGTGTATATGTGTATGTGTGTGTGTGGATCCTCTTTTCGTTCTAACTCAAATACTATCATTAAAAAATTTGAAACCATGTATTTTTACCTCATTCTAATATGGAAAGAAGGCATTAGATTTTGGTTCAAATGGTTTTTTACTTGAAGCTCAACATACTTCATAAAACACCTTTATATGTTATTTAATTAAAATTAAATTAAAGGTTTACATCTATACTTTTTCTATATATTTTATGCTTTAAACACAACTCCTTGATTACACAGTTGAATATCAAATGTATGTAACTGACAGATAAATGTCACTGTCAAAAAACTAATCATTTCAAATTAATAATAGTAAAGTTTTAAAAACAAAATAGTAAATAGAATAATAGTAATATGAAAAGGAACTTAATACAGTTTCCAGCATAAATAAATATGTAGGTATGTATTTAAATTAATAAAAAATACATGACGGGAGATATTGTGTTGGCCACATCAGATTTTTACAATACTTTCTGGGATACTTAAACAATTTTTAAATAATTATTAACGTTAAATAATATTTAAATAATATTAAACATGTATACGTATTCGTAAGTACACAATCTGCTTTTTTATCGATCCGGCTTTCTGATTGGCGGAAATGAACCTGTGGTCTAACTAAACCACTCGTTCCAAGGGCTGCGATTGGTTCATTTTTATTTTTGCCAAATTTGATGCGGAAAAGAATGGGTATAAAAATACAACTATACACGAATGTTTTTAAGTAATTATAAACAATTTTACTGTTTTTTAAGGGATAAAAATTTGATCAACAAAAGAGTGGTTCAAAAAATGTGGTTCACTATCACCCCTATCCTTTTACTTTCAATACCTATGTTTGTAGGACGGTCTGTAGAATATACACGTCTCTTTCTGACAACAACGCAGTCGCGTAGTTTCGCTGCGCGCGCATACTAACTAATCTAAATGCTTCAGTCTGATGCCGGTTACCATAGGAAACGGTTGAGAACCGCTCTTCACAGTTTGTAGTATCGTGCTGTGAGCTAGTGCGGTTGACAAGGATAGCTGTATACATAATATGTAAGTGAGAGAAGGATAGATGTATGAGACAAACTAGGATAAAGGAGCATAAATTTTTGGGGGCAATTTTGACTATAAATATGGCATATTTTTATTTGTAATATTGGTGTACATATGTTTTAGTCAATATTAATGAATAAATGTATAAAATTATTTTTTTATATTAAATTATACATACTTACAAAAATACTTTATTTTATTTATTTAGGTATACATATATAATTAATTTGTTAACAATAAAATAATAATAAACAATTATATTGTTATAAACAATATAATTATTATTAGCAACATTTATATGTAAAACATTAATTTTTACAAATAAATAATTGTTTATAATAATTACGATAAACAATTGTTATAAACAATATATTAAACAACTAAATAATATATTATTGACAATTTTCTGTACAAAACATATTTAAATTTATAAATATTTAGCTAAGTACAGCAGTAAAGTTAGATGTCTATAAATATCTGTCCTATTTTCTCGTTAGAAAATTTTAGTTTTCTACAGAACTCATATTATTTTAGAAAATAATAAATATTTTTCGTTAATTATTATTAATTATTAATATGGCGCGCTTTTCGTTGTTTCGGCTACGTACACCTTCAACAAAATATAAATAAATATTTAAATAAACAAATAAACATTTATATGTACAATAATTTGTATTATTTCGTAAAAAAACAAAATTTCTGCTATTATTTCTAGTGAGCTATGATCGGCAGTGATGACGTCATGTCCCACATATCTTCAGACATGTAACATTAACCATATAAACTGCATATGTTGTAGTGTTATCTATATATTTCAATGTTAAATACTATATGAATGGTTGATTGTACTTAAAACCTTGAAAATTGTTTATTATACTTTATTTATTGGACGTTTTATGCTGTAAATAAATAAATAAATAAATATTATATCATGGGGGGTGATATACTGATGATATATCAGTAGACTCGTTTAGTATGAACATCATTATAACGCATAAACGGCTATAACAACTATTATAAATAAATAAACATTTTATTTGTGTATATTTTCAACACAAATTTCCAGCGTTCTGATTGGTCTATTGATTCAAATTTGTACCACATATTTCTCGCTTTTGATTGGTCTAAATACATACCATGTCATAAACAAACCATACAACATTTTGGTTATTTGAAATGTGATTCAGCTTCTTTTATATTTCCCGCTCAAGCCCGCCCGTCTTTTATTTTTATTTTAAACAAGAGAGGGTTGTATGCATCTGTTTTCTGACGTCACAACCCATATCCCAATCTAAGCAGATAAAGAAAACAGGAAATATGAATTTTTTGCAACGTTGAAAAAACAGATTTGTGAATCTACAGATTCAAGGTTGTATACGAGATTATTTTATGTAAGACGTTGTTTGTGAAATTTTGGGACGAGGAATATTTTATAAATAAAACATTTGTGAATTTATTTTCACGAATTTAATGTTTTTAGTATGACAAATACATTGTATTTGAGTACAAAAATGATTTTAAAATTTTAGTCGGGTTTAAAGTTGCACCACCCGAAACTGGGTGACGATAAAGTCATGACGACTTCGCCAGTCGATTCTACGGACCTTTCTATATAAGCATACCAATTTTTAATTTTTTTGAACCACTGGTACAACTTTAAGTAATAAATGTTTGAAAAATGGTAAAACCATCTTTTCTTTGAAAATTGTAAAAAAATTGGTCATATATTAGTTGGGTTTAAGATTGTCCTACCCAAAACTGGATGGAGGTAGGGTCGTGGCGACTTCACCATTCGATTCAACAGACTTTTATACATATGTGTACTAACTTTGAAATTTTTTTAAATACTGGTACAATTTAGAGAAATATTTTTATGAAAAATGGTACATCGACCATTTTTGTGAAAATTGATATAAATATAATTTTGGATAATATGTAATTACTAGTACTCATATTGTTTTGAAAATTGGTATACATATGTATTTAAATATGCTGAATTTAATGGTACCATTATTAAAGCTGAAAGTTGCACCCATTTTAGGGTAGATGTCAATAACCCAAAAATGGGTGGCGATACAAATTTAGAAATTTTACCAATGATATCTACGGACATTGTTATATAAGTATACCAAATTTATTTTTTAAAAAACTTACGATTTATAGAAATAAACATAAAAATAATTGTTTATAAATTTAGGTAAATTTTACAGAATATTAAATTAAATAAACTTATTGAAAATTGGTGGACATATATAAAAAACTAAGAGGAAATTAATGGTGATATTTTTGAGTGTGTACTGCACACCCATTTTTGGGTATATGTCACTAACTCAACAATGGGAGGAGATACAAGAACGGCGACTTCACCATTCGATTTTATGGATTGTTTTATATAAGATTACCAATTTTTATTTTTTTTAACGGTGGTACAACTGCTGGAAATATGTGTATTATAGTTTTTTGATATATATATACATAATGTATTGTGCCCGCATGTAGACAATATTAATTATTAAAAACCCGTATACAATATTAAATAGATCTTCCACACCTAATTATATTCAAAGAATTATATTTTGTATTTAAGTATACTAATAACTCTAACTACGAATTCTGGGTAAAATAACTTGAAAGCTAACGGTTCTTTACTCCGTTTCTTAATATTGTAGATAAGTAAAGTCAACAAGACTATACTTAAGTCTTCCCACAAATGCTACTTGTGTTAAAAGCCTTCTATTCACTTTAGAATATCTTATATGTGTATATAGATAACATAACTTTGTACATAATTTTAAATTTTTTCATTTTTTATATTTTTATTCATAAATAATAAACAATTCAACATATTTTAATCAAATTTGGTACACATATACATAGATGTATGAGGAATTCAATGCTGCAAAGTATAAGTCAATATCTCAATTAGTTTTAGAGTTACGAATATCTAAACTTGGTACAAAAAAATCAAAATTAAATTGTTATATTGATATACTTTTACAAATTTATCTCTCCAAATAATTATTCAAAATTATTAAAACTACCCTTCCCTATGTAAAAAACCCTCCCCTTTTCAAATTTCCACCCCTCCAAACCCTAACTTTATTTCTTTCCAAGTTACAGCCCTAAATTCCCTACACCGCGTGGCTCACATTAATATTCTATAGACAAGGACAAAATATATGTGTAAATGGGTGAAAGAGTGAGATAGACAATAAGGGAAAGAACCCTCTTCTGGAATTTAAGGGAGAAATCAAGTAGGGCACATAGGCGTACCACAAAAAAATTCCGGGGGCACAATATATAAATATTTTCTACTGACCGTACTAATTTAAATTATGTTATCATATCTAGTGGACAAAAATAAACAATTGACAAGCAGATGTTCTCAAAGGTCACAAGAAATAATGGAAATAACCATTGATAATATATATCACATTACTGAAAGCTATCTTATATGAAATTATAAAATTTTGTACAAATAAATTATGTATTAATATATGTAAGTTTCGGGGTCCACACCTAAAAATAGGTAAGAGGTACAGCCTCATTGACTTTACCATTTGATTCGCTATACTTTAAACTATAAGTGTACCCATTTTAAGGAAAAAATTGCATGTAGAACATTTATTATTAATTATTTTCTAAAATAACGTATAACAAAAAAATTAACGATCGCATATCCCAAATATTAATTTATACCATTTGTATAAGTTTAACAAAAAATTGAAACTTGGTATATTTACATAAGAAAATACGTAGAATCCAATGGTAAAATTTTCAAGTCTGTATTTCCACCCATTTTTGGGTTATTGACATATACCCAAAAATGAGTACAAGTTATGGTTTTGAAAATTACACCATTAGATTCGCCATAATTTTTTACATATGTGTACCAATCTTCAGAAAAATATGCCACCTAGTATACCTATTTTTGGGTGAGAAATGATAAACTCAGAGTAAAGAATTCGCCAAAAATTAAGTTGTTCTTTGACAATTTTTAGCTGTTTACAGTAAATTATTTTATTATCTAGTTATCTATGATATATTTCATTGTCGCTAGGCGCTTGACCTTTACTGATAAAGTCTATTCCAGGCCTGAATACATTTCTATCGATCTAGTTGCTTGTAGTAGTGTGCTTCATTTTTTATGAGGTAGAAATTATTGATTAGCATTCAAGGATACGCTATCCTTTACACTTATTCTATCGTGTGTGGAGCTCTTTCATCCAATATCAATGTCGTACAAAAAAAGAGAACGTTTTTTTTATAGTATGAATTTTATTTATTAAGTTTTGTGCTAAACGGTTATGAATATCAAAAAAAGTTTTAAGGTAACCCTACATAAAATTTAATTTTAAACATATTTTGTTCTATAAGTTTTTATTGTAAAGTTGATAGTTTAGCAGAAAATCGCGTATACCCTTTTTAGGGTGTATTTGTTTTCCGGAAAAACCAGACACGTTTTCATATGGAAAAAAGTGTGGAGATTTCAAATTTTCAAGTTTCATATCGATATCTCTAATAGTTTTTTATTTATTTACCCTTAAACTTTGTAATGGAACGATTTTTTGCATACCATAAATCGACTTTGAGATGTATATATTTTATTTGTATTGCCCAATCAACATCTTAACCAGTAATCAATTTATACTTTTCCTATGTAAAAAAGTCAGGGGATTCCAAATTTTGAAACCGCAGGCCTCTATCTATTTTATTTTTTGAGATATTCACCATTAAATTTTACAATCCAACTTTTATGTTTTATTTTTTATACAACTGACCCAACGTTTTAACTGTTATTCAATTTTATATTTACTTATGTAGAGAACTCCGAGGATTCCAAATTTTCAAACCGCAACACCGTATCTCTTATAGTTTTAGAGATATTCGCCCTTAAACTTGACTGTCCAACTTTTATATTTTCATTCGATCCCGCATAGTCGGCGCTACATTTTTGACGTCGCGCACTGAGCTACGCGTCGGTTCTGGGTCAGTGCCACGACGCCTGCCGTCCCGACGACTCCGACACTATTGATCGTCGACGCCCCTCATACAACACGGGCGATCCCTTAACCTCTTTAGACGATCTAGGACAGTATAGTGCACTGCGAATGCGGCAATGAAAGAAATGATTATAAACTCCCGCCATAGCTAATGGAGATAATGTTTCGGTCCAAAAATTCGATAGTGAGTTTTTAGAAAATATGCACGAATTAGGGTCCCCACAACACGTTTTTACTATTTTTACAATGACATCTGTGTGTGTGTGTGTTTCTCTTTGGGTGTGTGACGATTTTTTCTTCCACTCTTGTACCAAAATTCCAAGAATTTCTATTTTTCGTATTTAAGCTTTCTCCATTCATATAGAGTTTTGAGTAAAATTGGACAACCGGAAGTGGTACTTTACATGAAGCTCATTACAGTTTTTAATAAAAAATCTGCTGTGGCCAACACAATACCTCCCGCCATTTATACCCCGAGTCACAAAATAGATTAAGTTTTTTGGATTAGCGAGATATATTTCTTAAATTATATTTATAAAAATCTGGTGTGGCCAACACAATACCTCCCGCCATTACCTGGCAGTTTATTTCTTATAATATAGTCTAATCTAATCCATGTAACTACCTTTTTTTTAAACCCCTCAACAGGATTAAATCCCAATTACAGAGTGGGTTCACATTCACACACATCCATGCCTCAGTGGGATTCGAACCCAGAGCCCCGAGGGCACTCATGACATGAGGCGTTGCTCTAATCATTGAGCCACCGGAGCTATAATAAAATGAAGATTAAATTTTAAAAACCGGGATAAAATAGAATTCACTAATCTAAAAATGAGGATTAGCTTAAATATTTTTGTGAATCGTTAATTTTTATTAATCTAAATACATACTTATATATTTACTTATGCTGGAAACTGTATTGAATTCCTTTTCTATTTTATTTACTTTTTCCTTTATAATATATTTTGAAATGATTAGTTCTTTGATAGTGACATTTATCTGTCAGTTACATACATTTGAATAACTGAGTTTTGTTTGTTTAAAGCGTAGACTCTGGGATTTAAATTATAGATAAATTTATAAATTTATCTATAAAATATATAGAAAAGTATTAATGCAAATCTATAGAAAACTTAATAACTATTTTGAGCTTCTAGTACCATTTCTGGTTATCCGATTTTCACTAAAATCTAATGGGCTCTTCCCAATACAGAAAAAGTTCGAAATACAAGATTTAAAATTTTCTGAATGATAGTATTTGAGTTAGAGTGGAGGATCCACACACACATACACACAGACATCATCGTGAAAATATTAAAATTGGATTCTAGGGATTTTAAAATGTGCTCATTTACCAAAATCTCGATATGCGATTTTTAGCATGATCCCTATACCTCCCTTACCAAGGGTAGCGAGAGGTAAAAACAATATTAAAATATAATCCAAAACATTTCAATTTTAGTAATGACTTTTATGTCAATAGGAACAAGATACCTTATTAGATTTTGGCTGAAATTGATAAACCAAAAGTGGTATTTTACCTGAAGTTCGAAACTGATTTTCTTGAAAAAATATATTAATTAATTTTTTTGCAAAATCATGTGTAATTTTTTTGTAATTTAAAAAGACCAGTCATCAAACCTACATATATCAACTTTAAGACGTAAGATGTGTAGGATTTGATGAGTAATATACATAAAAAAAATGTATAAGTAACGTATGGTAATATAAAATTAGTAAAGCATTAATTAGTAATATATACGAAACACTATTACAATATTTTTTGTCATACTATTCTTTTGTGATTAAACGCAAATTATCACACCCATAAATGCGTATAATAAAAATATAGGTTTCTCATTTAAAAACTCCGAATGATCTTTTAAATAATTATAAATATATTAGGTTACTTCTTTATTAGGTATTTTTAAGTTTTTTTTTTATAAAGCAAATTTTAAATACAATTCCATTCTTTAAATATTACAATTATAAATGTCAAATTTAATATTATAGACATTAATTCATAATGTTTTTTTAAAAGATCAATCATATTTTTTATATCAAAGCTTATTTTTAAAAGATCGTAAATAATTATTAACATATCAAATAACAATTTTTAAAACATCATTTTCTTTCTTTAATATCAGTCAAATGGGTGCCATATTTATATCTATTTTTCTTTTCAGATTCCGCACTATTCAGTGGTTCCAAACCAGTGGTTCCCTTATGGGCACCGCATCCTAACACCCTGATTGGGTGTGCTCTGTGACGTCATTTGTGTTGTGCTCTGTGATTGGTTGACTTGTTGACTCGTTTGTTCCTAGTGTAGTTTTTTTAGTACATAGTTGAACTTTGTTAATAGTGCAATAGTTAAACAGTTAGATAGTGATTGTGAATATAAACTATTTTCACGGATAGGAGGCTGTGGAAACAATTACACATAGATAAGGTAAGATTTTTGATTATATTGTTTATTCTATAGTGTGCTCATCTACGGACCCCCAATTTATATTTGCAAGTAAGTATTTTTCATGTAGATTCCAAATTTTAAAACCGCAGATCGATAACTGTTTTTGTTTTGGAGATATAGCGTTTTAAAGAAATTCCTGAAATCCTGAAAAAATGCGTGTATCTTTAAAACGCTGTAACTCCAAAACTAAATGAGATATTTCAATTCTGTTTTCAAAATTGTATTCAGCAAACTTTAAAGCTACTAACAAATATAAATTCATCGTTTTGTAAGATGTCATTGAGGAGTACAGTAATGCTAAAATTATAAGTATATTTTGATTAATAATTTTTTTAAAACGCTACATCTCAAAAAGTAAAAGAGTTACTTTAAATTTGTTTGCAGATTTGAAAAGAGTATTGTTTAGACTCACTTTCAAATATAAATTGAGGATCTTAAAGATGTTATTGAGGAGTACACCGATAATATATTTTCAACTATGAATCAGCAATTTTTCTTTTTTAAATTTTTATCATACGTTGCCCTTGAAACAGTTTCCGCTTCCTGTGCAATTGTTTTATGATTCCCATAAAATTTAAAACAAATGCACATCCTTGTAATTTGTTATTGTTGTGTTTAAAAATTCTAGGAATTAAACAAAAAATAGTACAAGATATAGGAGGTACAATTGATTTAAATATTGTAGTATTCAGAAAAGGTCAATGTTCTTTTTCTTAGAATTGCTAATTGAATTTTGGCAACTATAAAGATCGATTTTAAGGTGATTCTATTATGCCAGTCTCTTACAAAAAAATCATAAAATAGATATTCTAAATTTTTAATTGTTTATAGGGTTATAAGATAATTAATTGTTTACAATAATATATTCATCTTAATGTAATGGTCTCTCTCTCTCTCTCTCCTCTCTGTGTGTCAAATGGGAATATAGACCTTCATGTACCCTGAATTTTGACCAATTACATAATTCGTAACATACTGATAGACAAATAGCAAGCATCCTATTATTGAAGGTTGTAGACATTTGTACATCCGCTAAGCAACAGACAAGGACAGAAAATGTGATAGATATTTTAAGAACCAGAGGGATAGAGACAGAAACATCTATATTATACAGGGTGTTAATTAAAAAGCGGACCATATGCATTTAAACTTCCCATTTAGTTTTAGACAATAATCCGATTTTATTTTGCATATTTAATAAGCTATAAAATCCAATTTAAAATTGTCTACATATTGCTCATTTGTAGTGATTCCATGGAATTTAAACAAAATTACAAAGAAATGCATATTTATGTATTTATTTATTAATAAATCGATCCAACAGGATACAGGATCCCAATTACAGGACGATTATACGGTATACAAATACAAAAACGAATGTATTGAGACAGTAAACAGTAAATAAACATTAAATAAACATATACGAAATGTAACAAGTAACTTAATCCGAAAAGTATTTAATTAATGTACTCTTAAATTTAAAAAAGGAGTCGGCAAATATGTCAATGTCAATAGTACATGATATATTGTTATACGCTACACAGAGTTGTCTTATTGGAGATTTCAATTCATAATTAGTCCTAGCTGTTTTACAATGAAATGGTATTTTATTTCTTGAAGTGACTCGTGGAATATGAAAAGGTATAAGCTCAAGACTACATGGGTCATCAATACAATTATTAATTAATTTGTATAAGTAGAGAAATAATTGCAAATTTCTTCTACTACTTAATGGCACCAAGTTCACTTCAGGCAATAAAACGAAATAATCTTGGGTGAAGCTAGGATATTGTCCATGAATTTTAAAATAACAATATTTGATAATTTTATGTAGGACAGATATCGTTTGAATTGTCAGAATTTCGATTTTGCAGGTTACAAAATAAAAATAAATAAACAAAATATTTTTAGGGAGGACATGCATTTCTTAAAAATGAGCAATATTTATAAAATAAATAAATATATCATCACGGCATGTTACCCATTGCTAGGTGTGCTAATATGCTTTGCACAAGCGTGGAGAGTCTAGCATAGAGATCAATTTTGTGCTATTTAAAATTCTAAATATTTGGCGTTGGTCGGGATCGAACCCGGTTCCCCAAATTCGCGACCAGATACTGAGACACGCGGCCATTAGACCACCCCATAATATTTATAAAAATTGGTTACTAAACGTGCAAAACAAAATATTGATTTAGGTGTAGAATTTAATTCTCTACAACATTTATTTGACACATTTTTGCCTAAAATTAAATGTAAAATTTTGCGCCCTCTTTTATTAAACAACCTGTATATGCCCTACAGGAAATCTGCAGCCAATCACAGCCGAGATACACGTAGCATCGTTGAACACACTTATTTAAGGGCCAATCAAAATACAGTATATGTTACACATGTCTAAAATTTGGAAATAATTTATCTGTTATCATTATTTGTTCATTAGTGGATCATAGTCGACCTTGCAAGCCTTATCAGGCACAGGCAAGCGTTGACCTGTCGTCGCCGGTCGATTTTCAAGGTCAATATTATTTACGCCGTCAATCTTACATACTTACAAGTACATTATTGTATAGTATATTTTTATTGTTTTGTCTATTTTTTGATTCGTTCATGAATTATATAGTCCAGCAACTATTAGTGCAGTTATTTATGGGATGGGTGACCGCATGAATGTTGTAGTAAATTAATGTGTTAAATATTAAAATATATTTTGAAGGTAAACGTTGTTATCACTGTATGTTTTAGTGATAAGAAGCATGGCCTCATTTTACTGATAACCCCAATATATAGTTTTAAACTATACTAAGTCAAATACTTGTAGACTATGAATTTGTTAATCTAATATACAAACAAACAATATAAGCTGTGAAGGAAAATTTTTATATTTTTTGGTCATGTGTTGTACGATTACATTATACAATAAGTTATTCATGCATTACATAATGATATATTCTATTTTATTAAATGCACGAATATCCTGTATTTTCTATTTAAAATATATACAAAACATTTTTTATTTTTATGCGTGTATAATGAACAATACTAAAATATGTCCCTGTATATACAGCCACCATTGCTATCTTGACCAGTGGTTCTCACAATACTGTATGGTATGACAAGCGAATAGAATTGTACGAAATATTCAGGTCTGCAATATTTGCATGAACCCATTTAAATACTGAACTAGGAAAGCACAGATATACATTACTATATCTGGCTGAAAATAGATGGCCCACTAGGGTAACTGAATTTCAAAACAGGGGTGCATTTAAAATATTTTAAACATTTTTCCGGCTCGAGGGTTGTTTACACTTGAGACGAGCGAACTAGAATTTGCGGTATTATTTTTTTTAAATACGAATATTTTGTGAAAATCTTTTCCTGGTCAGTGTAACCAAACAAATAAAAAATCCCCTAGATAATAAACACTTTCTTAACACGCAATCTACCATCTTACCTTCTTAGATTGGCAACCCTGATAGCAAAATTCTTGTGCAGTGTACAGAATATTTAGGAGGTGCAAACTGTTAGAAAATCTAGCTATAATCCTGGGTTTAAATCCAGATCTTATCACTAAGATCGTATGATTATAGTACATAAAATATTATAGCATAATATGAAGGATATTTTATAAAACCTGTAGGCAGTCGTCGAAAAATTCCTAAAAATTATGCAGTACGTGTTTTTGAAAAGATATGGTGTATTAAATCAAATGTTTTAGAATGGAATGATAATTTGTTTCAACCATAGTACTGTCACGTATTATGCGAAAGAACAATAGACCATTTTATAAGTTATAAAGAGGGCTGTTGTTTTGCTATTTTTAATTTTATTTGTAGTGTTTTACTAATTTATTCATAGATATTAGACCAGTCAACCAAATACTTTCAAAATTAGTATACTTATATAAGAAAGTACGGGCAATCCATTGATTATATCAGCGATTTTTTACCTGTACGCAATTTTAGGTAGTGAATACCTACCTATTTAAGGGTGGGAGATCGGGGTTTAATTTTATCAAAAATGGATTCCTTGGATTAAAGTATGTATGTACACAAATTTTTGTCCAATTATTTTCATGGACGCATAATTAATAAATAAAATAATAATTTGTGGATTATTCCAATTTTTGACTGAAACATTGAAATACATATTTATATGTACAAGATGTACCAATAAAATAAAAATAATGAAAATTAGTATACCTATATAAGAAAGTCCGTAGAATCCAACGGTGTTATCAGAAAATTTGTGCACCCACCCATTTTTGGGTGGCTAATATCTATCCATTAATCGGCGGGAGGTATGGTTTTAATTTTATCAAAAATGGATTCCTCGGATCAAAGTACGTACGTAGACAAATTTTTGTTTATGTATTTTCATGGACGCATAATTAATATATAAAATAATAAGTTGTGGATTATTCCAATTTTCCACTTAAACATTGATATACTTATTTATATATACAGGATGTACCAACAAAGTAAAAAAAATGAAAATTAGTACACGTATATAAGGAAGTTCGTAGAATCCAACGGTGTTATCAGAAAATTTGTACTTCCACCCACTTTTGGGTGGCGATTATCTACCCAATAATCGGCGGGAGGTACGATTTTTATTTTATCAAAAATGGATTCCTTGGATCAAAGTACGTATGTATACTAATTTTTGTCCAAATATTTTTATAAACGCATAATTAATAAATAAAATAATTAATTTGTGGATTATCCCAAATTTTTGACTAAAACATTGATATGCTTATTTATATATACAGGTTGTACCAATAAAGTAAAATAAATGAAAATTAGTATACATATATAAGAAAGTCCGTAGAATCCAACGGTGTTATCAGAAAATTTGTACTTCCACCCATTTTTGGGTGGAGAATATCTACCCATTAATCTGCGAGAGGTACGGTTCTTATTTTATCAAAAATGGATTCCTTGGATTAAAGTACATATGTATACAAATTTTTGTCCAAGTATTTTTATGGACGCATAATTAATAAACAAAATAATAATTTGTGGAGTATCCCAATTTTTGACTGAAACATTGATATACTTATTTATATGTACAGGGTGTACCAATAAAGTAAAAAAAATGAAAATTAGTATATGTATATAGGAAATTCCGTAGAATCCAACGGTGTTATCAGAAAATTTGTACTTCCACCCACTTTTGGGTGGCGCATATCTACCCATTAATTGGCGGGAGGTACGGTTTTAATTTTATCAAAAATGGATTCCTTGGATCAAAGTACGTATGTATACTAATTTTTGTCCAAGTATTTTTATGGACGCATAATTAATAAATAAAATAATAAGTTGTGGATTATTCCAATTTTTCACTTAAACATTGATATACTTATTTATATATACAGGGTGTACCAATAAAGTAAAAAATATGAATATTAGAATACTTATGTAGGAAATTTCGTAGAATCCAACGGTGTTATCAGAAAATTTGTACTTCCACCCACTTTTGGGTGGCGAAGATCTACCCATTAATCGGCGGGATGTACGGTTTTTATTTTATCAAAAATGGATTCCTTGGAACAAAGTACGTATGTATACTAATTTTTGTCCAAGTATTTTTATGGACGCATAATTAAAAAATAAAATAATAATTTGTGGATTATCCCAAATTTTTGACTAAAACATTGATATGCTTATTTATATATACAGGTTGTACCAATAAAATAAAATAAATGAAAATTAGTATACATATATAAGAAAGTCCGTAGAATCTAAAGGTGTTATCAGAAAATTTGTACTTCCACCCACTTTTGGGTGGCAAATATCTATGCATTAATCGGCGGGAGGTACGGTTTTTATTTTATCAAAAATGGATTCCTCGGATCAAAGTAGGTATGTATACAAATTTTTGTCCAAGTATTTGTATGGACGCATAATTAATAAATAAAATAATAAGTTGTGGATTATTCCAATTTTTCACTTAAACATTGATATACTTATTTATATATACAGGCTGTACCAATAAAGTAAAAAAAATAAAAATTAGTATACATATATAAGAAAGTCCGTAGAATCCAACGGTGTTATCAGATAATTTGTGCTTCCACCCACTTTTGGGTGGCGAATATCTATCCATTAATCGGCGGGAGGTGCGGTTTTTATTTTATCAAAAATGGATTCCTTGGATCAAAGTACGTATGTATACTAATTTTTGTCCAAGTATTTTTATGGACGCATAATTAATAAATAAAATAATAAGTTGTGGATTATTCCAATTTTCCACTTAAACATTGATATACTTATTTATATATACAGGATGTACCAACAAAGTAAAAAAAATGAAAATTAGTACACGTATATAAGGAAGTTCGTAGAATCCAACGGTGTTATCAGAAAATTTGTACTTCCACCCACTTTTGGGTGGCGATTATCTACCCAATAATCGGCGGGAGGTACGATTTTTATTTTATCAAAAATGGATTCCTTGGATCAAAGTACGTATGTATACTAATTTTTGTCCAAATATTTTTATAAACGCATAATTAATAAATAAAATAATTAATTTGTGGATTATCCCAAATTTTTGACTAAAACATTGATATGCTTATTTATATATACAGGTTGTACCAATAAAGTAAAATAAATGAAAATTAGTATACATATATAAGAAAGTCCGTAGAATCCAACGGTGTTATCAGAAAATTTGTGCATCTACCCACTTTTCGGTGGCGAATATCTATCCATTAATCGGCGGGAGGTACGGTTTTCATTTGATCAAAAATGGATTTCTCGGATCAAAGTACGTACGTATACAAATTTTTGTTCAAGTATTTTTATGGACGCATAATTAATACATAAAATAAGTTATGGATTATTCCAATTTTTCACTTAAACATTGATATACTTATTTATATGTACAGGGTGTACCAATAAAGTAAAAATAATGAAAATTAGTATACGTTTATAAGAAATTCCGTAGAATCCAACGGTGTTATCAGAAAATTTGTACTTCCACCCATTTTTGGGTGGAGAATATCTACCCATTAATCTGCGAGAGGTACGGTTCTTATTTTATCAAAAATGGATTCCTTGGATTAAAGTACATATGTATACAAATTTTTGTCCAAGTATTTTTATGGACGCATAATTAATAAACAAAATAATAATTTGTGGAGTATCCCAATTTTTGACTGAAACATTGATATACTTATTTATATGTACAGGGTGTACCAATAAAGTAAAAAAAATGAAAATTAGTATATGTATATAGGAAATTCCGTAGAATCCAACGGTGTTATCAGAAAATTTGTACTTCCACCCACTTTTGGGTGGCGCATATCTACCCATTAATTGGCGGGAGGTACGGTTTTAATTTTATCAAAAATGGATTCCTTGGATCAAAGTACGTATGTATACTAATTTTTGTCCAAGTATTTTTATGGACGCATAATTAATAAATAAAATAATAAGTTGTGGATTATTCCAATTTTTCACTTAAACATTGATATACTTATTTATATATACAGGGTGTACCAATAAAGTAAAAAATATGAATATTAGAATACTTATGTAGGAAATTTCGTAGAATCCAACGGTGTTATCAGAAAATTTGTACTTCCACCCACTTTTGGGTGGCGAAGATCTACCCATTAATCGGCGGGATGTACGGTTTTTATTTTATCAAAAATGGATTCCTTGGAACAAAGTACGTATGTATACTAATTTTTGTCCAAGTATTTTTATGGACGCATAATTAAAAAATAAAATAATAATTTGTGGATTATCCCAAATTTTTGACTAAAACATTGATATGCTTATTTATATATACAGGTTGTACCAATAAAATAAAATAAATGAAAATTAGTATACATATATAAGAAAGTCCGTAGAATCTAAAGGTGTTATCAGAAAATTTGTACTTCCACCCACTTTTGGGTGGCAAATATCTATGCATTAATCGGCGGGAGGTACGGTTTTTATTTTATCAAAAATGGATTCCTCGGATCAAAGTAGGTATGTATACAAATTTTTGTCCAAGTATTTGTATGGACGCATAATTAATAAATAAAATAATAAGTTGTGGATTATTCCAATTTTTCACTTAAACATTGATATACTTATTTATATATACAGGCTGTACCAATAAAGTAAAAAAAATAAAAATTAGTATACATATATAAGAAAGTCCGTAGAATCCAACGGTGTTATCAGATAATTTGTGCTTCCACCCACTTTTGGGTGGCGAATATCTATCCATTAATCGGCGGGAGGTGCGGTTTTTATTTTATCAAAAATGGATTCCTTGGATCAAAGTACGTATGTATACTAATTTTTGTCCAAGTATTTTTATGGACGCAGAATTAATAAATAAAATAATAAGTTGTGGATTTTTCCAATTTTTCACTTACACATTGATATACTTATTTATATTTACAGGGTGTACCAATAAAGTAAAAAAAATGAAAATTAGTATACGTATATAAGAAAGTCCGTAGAATCCAACGGTGTTATCATAAAATTTGTACTTCTACCCACTTTTGGGTGGCGAATACCTACTCATTAATCGGCGGGAGGTACGGTTTTTATTTTATTAAAAATGGATTCCTTGGTTCAAAGTACGTATGTATACAAATTTTGTCCAAGTATTTTCATGGACGCATAATTAATAAATAAAATAATAATTTGTGGATTATCCCAAATTTTTGACTAAAACATTGATATGGCTTATTTATATATACAGGTTGTACCAATAAAGTAAAATAAATGAAAATTAGTATACATATATAAGAAAGTCCGTAGAATCCAACGGTGTTATCAGAAAATTTGTACTTCCACCCACTTTTGGGTGGCGCATATCTACCCATTAATTGGCGGGAGGTACGGTTTATATTTTATTCCAATTTTTCACTTAAACATTGATATACTTATTTATATGTACAGGGTGTACCAACAAAGTAAAATAAATGAAAATTAGTATACATATATAAGAAAGTCCGTAGAATCCAACGGTGTTATCAGAAAATTTGTACTTCCACCCACTTTTGGGTGGCGAATATCTATCCATTAATCGGCGGGAGGTGCGGTTTTAATTTTATCAAAAACGGATTCCTTGGGTAAAAGTACGTATGTATACTAATTTTTGTCAAAATATTCTTACAGGTACATTTTTAATTAAATATTTTTTAAAATACCAGATATCGCAATTTACTGCACTACGCATGATCGGTTTTATTGATTTTTCGATCGTAGATCGTCAAACTGATTCCATACCATACCTGTCGATACAATTTTTTCGCTATGGAAATATTATTTACATGAGTATTTAAATGCATATTAAAATCAAGCCCCTTACAGAAGGGGCCTGCACTGGAAAAAATTAAATAATTTCATGTGCTGCCATCTGTTTTAAACAATTTAAACTTTGTATATGTATTTATTTTTTGCATACCTATTTTTACAATGAATGACCTTTAATGTTTGAATGATAAATAAAAAACTCTTGCTGTACTATTTTTTATCTATTCATGGTGTATCTTTTCTCTCTTGTCTAGCATCATCTCATGTTACTATTTTCTAGTAATTCTTGTCTAGAATTAACCTACGACTGCATTTAAAGCGTGAGAACATTTTAAAGCTATGTAAGTTCATTTCACAAGTTGTAGAATCAAATTTAGTAACAATATATTGTTAAAACCTGATTGGCTATTTGTAAGATTGATATAACTTGTAGAATTTTCTATTGGCGTTTAAATTATGTTGAAAGTTATCGCTGTAGATAAATAACTACACGTTAAGTATGTCATTATTTCAGTAATAAACCTAAATTTTATTTTACTAAGGACAAATGCTTTTACTCAAAGTAAGATAGTTGAAATTGCTCTTCCTACAACTGCTTGGAGTGCCCAAAAACTTGAATATATATTTGTTAGTAAGTTTCAACTATGTTTAATCCAAATATGGCCACAGAATTGAAATATATTTATTTGTTAATAAGATACAGCGTTTTGAAGAAACTCAAAATTTTTTAGGAGGATTTTTGAATTTTTCATAACGCTATATCTCGAAAACCAAAAGCGATATCGATGTGCGGTTTAAAAATTTGGAATCTACGGGAAATATACATACTTTCAAATTTAAATTGGGGGTCCGTAGGCGAGTACACTGCCTGTCAAACGGTGTTGAACAAAAAGTTTTATAACCATTTGTGTCGGTTTTATAATTCGTCGAAAATGTAAACCAGCATAACTATTGTGAGTTTATAAAGTGTATAATAGTGTATAACGCAGGGTATATTATTTATTGTTAGGTCAAAGTTCATTCTAAGAAATATAATTGAAATTTAATATTAAACGTCTATGTATACACTATAAAACATATAAGCAATTATTTATTGTATATTGTTTAATATCTTGTACTGAAAACTTTTATACAATTTTATTTGCTGTTCGCCGGTTATAAATATTATATTAAACGTACAGAGCGGTCAAGGTTAGTATATACTTTCACTCTGTACACCATAATATGTAAGCGGCACACGTATAAATATTATAGCTGTGAACATGTTGAAATACTATAGTATATACTTCTGAATGTATGTCAGGCTTTCACTGCATTATAGAATAAAATTTGGAATTAAAGTAGGACACTGTAGGTCAAAATGCAAGTAAAGAATTATAAATACATTATAAAGTATCTGCCAAAGTCAAACAATACGACTATTTGAGTTGTATGTTTTGTCTTTACGTTTATCTCATGACAAGAACCTGTTGTATCAATAAATATAGGCTCATTTGATGTAGTATTTAATTCTGAACATTTTTTGAATGTACACTTTTGTTCTAAAATTAATAGAACAGAAATTAGAGCCATATAAAAATTTTACCAATGTATTTCCTATGGTCCATAAAAATGTAGACACCCGGTATATATTATCCTGCTTAGATCTATATTTCAAGCAGGATTTTACATCCTGCGGATGTGCAGGACTGCAGGAATAAAATCAAATTTGGCCATATGCCACATCTATTCATATATCGTGATTTATACATATTTTGACGATGCTGTCATTAGAGAAAAATTAGCAACTTACGTACAGAATTCGACTTACGTACTGCCTTTAATTTTTACAACAAACGGTTCGAGTTACGTTCAAATTGATTCATAATTTTGTAACCCGGTAAATTTAATTTTGGAGGTCTGTCTCATCAAGTAGGCCAGTCTGTCATTGCCCTCCGCTTCCTGTACCCAGCTGTGGACTATATCTAGTGACACGTGGAAGATTTGACCTTGAAAAGGACGGATGTGAACGCGCAAGTCTGTACAAGTACACCAAATAATAATAAAAATACATTATTACTATATTATACTAACAATAAATCAGATATACAAGGAGTTGACGGTCAAGTCTCTTTATTTTTTAAAATTTTAAGATATTGGCTCATATGACAACATTTCCAGCCCTGTGATTGGCTAATACCTGTGTATCTTGTACTACACGTATCGCATAAACCCTAAAATAAATATGTATGTAGTATTTTTAAGTAAGCGTGGTTGTATAGTCATTCATGAGTCGAAATCATGTGAAATTTATATATATAAATAGTGACACATACTTTACACACTATATTTAACTAATATTTCATTCTTATTATACATTATACGCTATTTGTATACATAAATTAAGGATATCCCTTAAATAGTTCATAATTTATGTAATTGTTAATATACTTCCACAGAGTTTTTTCTACGATGGTAAATGCCAAATTCAAACAATTTAATATTTTGTGCTATTGCTTATAACACTGTAAATAGTGATATATTTTTTTTTATTTTGCCTCCCATTCGCAAACTTTTGTTCTAAAATTAATATTTTATAATTTCAAATAGTCCATAAAAATATTAATATTTTGTATATAAAAATTTTGAACATAAATTTTGAAAAGTATTATTTTTTAATGTTCACGGACGGTTAGATAAATAGGTTATCAGTCTTTTGTTTGTGCCGGTTTCTTATCAATTGTTTTAATGCATGTAGAAGTGAATGAAAGTACAAAATATTTTTACACCGTAAATACGAATAATATTTTGTTGAAATTATTGTCATTATCAGTTAAAACGTGATACACAGTTCATGAGTTCAAATTAATAATTTATTTATAACATTTATTTTTTATTATCTCATATACTCACGAAACACTTTCTTGCCTTATGATTAGCTAGTACCTGTGTCGCTCTTTCGCCACACCAATCTGTTCTGTGATTGGTTGAAACCCTTATGTGTTCAAATAGCATTTTAAATTATTGTAGACATTTTTTTGACTTTGAAACATAATTTCGTGTGTTATCAATATTTAAAAATCTTATCTAAGAACAAACAAATATTATTTTTCATTATTATCAGATCTAAAATGAGATTTTTCTATAGATATTATAGTTCGTTGTCCTGTCTGATTTTAAGCCAAATTATTAATCTATACGATGTAGGTACATATATACTTTAAGATGGTTCTATCATAATAAGCATTTACGAGAATTTTTAATGAAGTGTTATTTTTCATGAGTTTTTACACAAACAAAGTTGAATTTACATATTTCTATTAATTATAAGTTCATTTACATGTCTTATTTATTTATTTATTTTGATTGTATGTAAATCATTTTTACTATTTGTGATTCGTAATTGAATCAGCATTTTCATATAAAAATTTATTATAAATAATAAAGTTAGTCAGAAAGTAATAAACTGTAATGAATTAAAAAAAACACTCGCCATGATTCACAGGATTTCAGCATCTGAAGCAACCATTCAACCATTTTTGAGATAATTAATCATTAATGGGTATACCATACTACCTTAATTTTGCGAAAAATAAATTCCTTGGTTCAAAATACATACATATCAAATGTAACATTTAAAAATTTGACTTTAATAGCCAAAAGTCATAGTACATTTGTACGCTATGATGTCATACATACACATGACGGTCTCTTAATAGTATCACATTACATGCAAGTTCCTTTACGACAGTTAAAAAGATAATTAATATCTTTGAAACATTCTAAGGTCAATTTTTTTATTTAGAACTTTGTCTAAACTTCTTCCCACGAAAGAATTGAAAATTTTTATTTTCAAATCGTTAAAATTGTGTGAAAAGGGATGTAATAAAATAAGAAATAAATCAAAAGAGAATTCTTAACTCATTATATACTTAGAACATGTTAAAATGTCCACACGTTACGATGCTATAAAGAATACAACATTATTGCTTGTATCTACAATTTCTTTTTGATATTTCTAACTATACATGTGGGATGTTGTGGGAAACATTATATACAGTATGTATATTTATCTCTGAAGCGAGGGGTTTATGTATTATCTAAATAAATCTAATTTTATCCCTTATACTTTTAACAGTATTTTGGTAAATTATATATAAATGTATAATGTTTCAACAAAAAAATAATATTGGTCAAAATATATGTATACATATGTATTGTGATTCAAGAAATCGATTTTTCATAAAATTAAAATCATACCTTCAACCCTTAAAGGGATAGATATTGGAGTTAAATAAATACCGATTTCACCATCAAATTTTACATATTTTCTAATATAAGTCCACCAATTTTCATACTTTTTTGTTGAAAGGATTTCAAATAAACAAATTTGAATTTATCGCAAATTTGTAAAAATTTTGTGCGTCAATCGCCCACAAAAAATCAATAAATTTAGGGCAAACATAAATTAAACAATAACAGAAATTTAAATTCATATATAAAGTTAAAAAAATTTAAGGCAGATAGCAGCACACGAAATTATTAAATTTTTTCCAGTGTCGGTCCCTTCTGAAGGGGGCTTGATTTTAAATGCATTTAAATGCTCATATAAATAATTATTCCCATAGCAAAAAAATTGTATCGACAGGTATGGTATGGAATCAGTTTGACGATCCACGATCGAAAAATCAATAAAACTGATCATGCGCAATGGATTAAATTGCGATATCTGGTAATTTAGAAAATATTTAATTAAGAATTTATCTGTAGGAATATTTTGTCAAAAATTGGTGTGTATATGTATTTTGAACCGAGGAATCCATTTTTAATAAAATTAAAATTGTACCTTACACCCATTAATGGGTATATGTTTGCCACCCAAAAATGGGTGGACGTATAAACACGAAAATAGCACTATTCGATTCAGCGTATTTTCTTATATGAATATCCCAATTTTGAAAATAATTACTTTATTGGTTCAATATCTATGAATAAATAAATAAATTTGCTAAAAAATACGAAACTAATTAATTATTCATGAGGGAATTTTGCCGCGCAAACTTGTTTGGACTGTCGAAAAAATCGCATTCATTTGAGACATTTAGTTTGCTGTCTATGGTATAACATGTGCTTCGTGTGTGCAGTATTTATGTATTTATGTGGGTATAATTACACCCAATAACTTGAAAAATGGGTGTAGAAACTGTAATAATTAGTAGAGTATCGTGGTATAATTATTTTAGTGCGCGGAATATATTTATTTGTGATTTTGTGTCGTTTATATTGTGGATTGAACTGAAAATATTGACTGAATAATGTGTTCGAACTTTATTAGAAGTTGGAGAAGATTTTTCAAAGACCAGCAAAACTGAAACGAGGTATTTTTTATTGAAACATTGTTGTTACATACATTATTGTTGTTCATGTTAAATATTAATGTTGTTCGTTGTTTTCCTGCAACAAGTGTATGGCACTACTGCAATTCTTGCAGTAAACAACTGTTGTAAACAATTGCTATTAATATACTGGTCAGGTTTCATAAACAATCGACTGTAGTCCCATGCAGGACTTATTTTTAAACCCAGGTTACTCTCAAGTGCATTGAGGAGGGTCAGGAGAATTCTCCTCTCTCAAATCTCAGCAGGAGAGGAGAGAGAATCTAATGAGAGAGGAATATACGTCGCAATAGTTAGAGAATCGATTGGAATTTATTTGCACCCTAAATTGGGTGGGGAATTTGTGATATATGGAATTATCTATCAACTAACATGTAACATAAGTTATCGGCAAAAAATTAATGGACGATACTGTGGTTTAAGGAAAGCATATTAAATCTGCATATTCAAAAATTTATGTTACATTATGTTAGTATTGTTCCTGAGACAGACAAGTGTTTTAAGATTGCCAGTCGATATCTCGAAAATTAATTGAGATAGTGACTTAGTTATTTGTTCAAATAAATATTTGTTAAACATTTCTTCATAATATTTGTGTTTAAAGTCAACGACACATATGTTAAGATAGGTTCAACATATCAACATAAATATTTATATTATTAAATGACACAGAGACACACACCAGCTATATTGTTGAAAACTCTTGAACATATGGTGTGTATTTTGTAAAATTCCTGCAAGTAATCTATCGTTCACATACGGTCCCAAACTCATGAAAGTCCGGCCGATTTAGATTTCTACAAATTATAAAACTTACAGAAATGGTTAGAAATTTCTACAAAGTTCATTCGGTTACTTTAAATACTTATATACTTAAAACTCTTAAAAACTGTGGGCAAATGGCGGTGATTTAAGAATAAATTTTTCTATTATAATAATTCGACCGGCAATATAAGGGTCATCTATTCCAGAGTTACCCTTTACTTTTGGTGTAAGGAAAAACGACTTGAAAGACATGGGACAACACTCTCAGAAAAATTTGCAGGTCTTAAGGTGCATTCACAAATGAAAATTTGGTTTATGGTTTTTGTTTAGGTTTAAGTAAGTCATTCATAAATGTAAGTTAAAATTACCTGAAAATTAGTTCTGGTATGTACAGACATCTTTGTAAATGCTTCAAAAACAAGATTAAAATATCGGTAGAGCAGTACTCAACAAGACACCTGTGCGCCGTGAAACTGTCATTCGCTTGGCATTATTGGTTATATTTCAGCAATTAAGTTATGACAGTCTCCATGTCCTTCTCGCATTTGTTTAAAAAGCCGAATCCTCCAAGTGGATAATAAATAAAGATGGGTGTATATATCTATATCATTTCAGACTCGTTCTCATTGGTGAAGTTTGTGACGTCAAACTAAATCATAAACCTAAAATTTGGACCTTGCAATGTTTAGCTTTATGATTTGGATTTAGAGACACTGAATTCTAAAGTGTGAATGGAGATATTATATAATATGCGGCCAAAGTTATTAAATCTAAAGTATAAACCATAAATCTAAACCTAATTTTCATTTGTGAATGTACCTTTAGGGATACAATGCCTAACAGAATTAAAGCTGGCATTACTTATAAAGACGATGTAATCCAATATTAAATGGCGGAATACTTTTTTCAGTTATTGAAGTTTAAAATCTATATTATAAACTACCCGAAAGAAATTTGTAGAAATTTCTCTCGATTTGCGTAGCTATTATAATAAGTTTTTTTTAAAATGGATTTGGGCTCATATACATTTTTATGATATTCCATGAAACAATATTTACGAATTACGCCTATTTTTCTTATAAAGACGGCTATGATAGCAGATGTACTTATATGTCTAATTAAAGATCAAGACCTCTTCAAGGCCTACTATGTGTAATTAGACTTGTTTCTAGCCGAGTTGCCGCCGATGTGCGCTTGTCTACTTGGACTGAGTCCAAAGCTGTCTGGGATAGTAAAAAATAGCAGGAAATTTTGACCCAAGAAATGTTTTGAGGTTTGCGACTCAAAAATGGGTGGATATAAAAATGTGGCGACTTTACCATTCCATTCTGTAGAGTTCATTGTATATGTATACCAATTTTCAATTTTTTTGGTTATATGGATTGATTTTTATTAATAAATAAGAAATTCAAAATTTATAACTACTGTATTTATAAATATATTTGTTGGAATATTTTGATATATAAATATTAACAGAAATTTAAATACATATACAAAGTTTATTTTTACCTTCCGTCACCTTTAGGTAAGGAAGGTATTGTCTTTGGTCAAAAAATTCGATGATGAGTTTTTAATCAATAAGCACGTTTTAGGGTCCCTAGAATACGAATTTACTATTTTTACGATGATGTCTGTATGTGTGTGTGTGTGTGTGTGTGGATGTGTGTGTGTGTGGATGTGTGTGTGTGTGTAACAAAATTTTCGTCTGCGATAACTCTAATACTACAGTTACAAAAATTATAATTTTTTCGTGTACTTCTTCGTTACATCCATATGAAGAGCTGATTAGATTTTGGTTACAATTGGTCAACCGGAAGTACCATCATTTGAAGATTTTAACAGTTTTTCTTGAAAAAACTATGTTAAATATCATTTTTTCACATTTAATGTTATTATAAATATTAAAGAATATTTTATTCTCTATACGATTTGACTGCATTTTATACTTAATATTAAATGGATGTAGAGTTAAAAAATTGTAAAGAAATTAAATTTCATAAAGTAGCTATAGCTATGAAAACAGCTACTATATTAAGAAAATTTTCATTGAAAGATGTCAGTGTCAAGTGAAATTGACATAGTATGTTTGTTATAATTTTATTGGAAATATAGGATCTCTTGCTTTCTGTATGAAATTTGTATAAAATACATAGATACAACTGCTTTAAGGTAATGTACAAGAAATAATAATAATAAATCTTTTATTTCTGCAGATACATTACACTGTATATAGAAAACGTCACAAAATAATAATTTAAGACATACATTTTCTGTATGAAATTTGCATAAAATACATGCAGCTGCCGGAACGTAATGTACAAGAAATAGAATATTTAGCAAGGAACTTTCCGTATGAAATTTGTACAAAATACATAGAACTGACGGAAGGTAATGTGCTGGCCACATCAGATTTTTTTAAGACAGATACCAGCACCCGAAATTGTTTAACTTTTTCCAGTTCAGGCCCCTTCTTAAGCTACTTGATTTTAAATGCATGATCGAAAAATCAATAAAACCGATCGTGAACAATATCTGCTATTTTAAAAAATATTTAATTAAAAATGTATCTGTAGAAATATTTAAACAAAAATTGGTATGCGTATGCACTTTGATCCAAGGAATCCATTTTTGATAAAATTAAAGCCGCATTTTATACCCATAAATGGGTGAATATTTTCCACCCAAAAATGGGTAGAAATACAAATTTTATTTTTATGCCAGCAGATTCTCTGCATTTTCTTATATACATGTACCAATTTTCAAAATATTTGCTCAACTGGTCTGTCGTCCATAAATAAATTTGTAAAACCAAATTTCTGTCATTTTTAAAACCAAGAACCGACATTTTAAAATATAATATTTAAATATATATTCATTCAAAAATTATGCCGAAAATTAGTGTATGTATGTATTTTGAACCGTGGAATCGATTTTTGTTAAAATCGATGTCGTAAGTCACACCCATAAATGGGTATATGTCAGCTACCCAAAACTGGGAAGAGTTACAATTTTTTGGATTGCACCATTGGATTCCTCGAGTTTTCTTATATAAACATTGAAATATTTAATTTTTTTATTCAACTGATACAATGTCTATAAAGAAATTAGTAAACCAATATCTTCAACAATTTTTTGCAAAATTTTCTATTTATTTTCCGATGTCAACTTAACTATATATCTTCTCCAAAGTGTTGAAGCACGCTGCACATTTCACAGGAAGTATAAAACATTAAGTATACGTAAATTTAACTATAGAACTTCCTTCCATAGACCTTGGATGCTGTTTATTTTTGATGGCATACAACGTTTTCAAAACTGAAACAAAGATATAAAATACTATGGATTCTAAGTTAAATATAGTTTGCTATGTCATCCCAATGATAGGAAATTGTTGTTTATTTTATCCTTCGCCGGAAAGAGAATTGTTCTTGACATGAACTGACATTAATTTATAAATCTCCGAAGTGGATAGGGATTTTCAAAATAAATATTCCTTGATTTATAAATACTTTAATTGTGGACAGATCCTTTGGAATATTTTTATAAAAATTGGTATATCTATGTATTTTTATCCAAGGAATCCATTTTTGATAAAACTAAAATTATAACTCACACCCATTAATGGGTAGATGTTTGCTACCCAAAATTGGGTAGAGTTACAAATTTATTGATAGCACCATTCGATTCTATAGACTTTCTTATATAAGTTTACTAATTTTTATTGATTTTATTCCAAGGGTCCAATTGCTATGAATTAATTTGTAATATAATGTTTACTTGGAAATTTGGACAGCCGAAAATCCTATATTTTTCTAATCGTTCAATTAATTAAGGACCCATTGTAATATTTTTATAAAAATTGGTATACATATGTATTTTGACCCAAGGAATCTATTTTTAATAAAATTAAAGTTGTAACTTACACCCATTAATGGGTCAATGTTTACTACCCAAAATTGGGTATAAGCACAAAACCGCCAATTACACCATTCGATTCTACAGACTTTCTTATATAAGTGTACTAATTTTTATTGTTTTTGTTCCAAGGGTCCAATTGCTATGAATTAATTTGTAAAATAATGTTTACTTGGAAATTTGGACATCCGAAAATCCTATATTTTTCTAATCATTCAATTAATTAAGGACCCATTGTAATATTTTTATAAAAATTGGTATACATATGTATTTTGACCCAAGGAATCTATTTTTAATAAAATTAAAGTTGTAACTTACACCCATTAATGGGTCAATGTTTACTACCCAAAATTGGGTATAAATACAAAATCGCTGATTACACCATTCGATTCTATAGACTTTCCTATATAAGTGTACTAATTTTTATTGTTTTTATTCGAAGGGTCCAATTGCTATGAATTAATTTGTAAAATAACGTTTACTTGGAAATTTGGACAGCCTAAAATCCTATATTTTTCTAATCGTTCAATTAATTAAGGACGCATTGTAATATTTTTATAAAAATTGGTATACATGTGTATTTTGACCCAGGGAATCCATTTTTGATCAAATTAAATTTGTAACTTACACCCATTAATGGGTCAATGTTTATTACCCAAAATTGGGTATAATTACAAAATCGCTGATTACACCATTCGATTCTATTGACTTTCTTATATAAGTGCCCTAATTTTTGTTGTTTTTATTCCAAGAGTCCAATTGCTATGAATTAATTTGTAAAATAATGTTTACTTGGAAATTTGGACAGCCGAAAATCCTATATTTTTCTAATCGTTCTGTTAATTAAGGACTTATTACAATATTTTTATAAAAATTGGTATACATATGTATTTTGAACCAGGGAATCCATTTTTAATCAAATTAAATTTATAACTTACACCCATTAGTGGGTCAATTTTTACTACCTAAAATTGGGTATAATTACAAAATCGCTGATTACACAATTCGATTCTATAGACTTTCTTATATAAGTGTACTTATTTTTATTGTTTTTATTCCAAGAGTCCAATTGCTATAAATTAATTTATAAAATAATATTTACTTGGAAATTTGGACAGCCGAAAATCCTATATTTTTCTAATCATTCAATTAATTAAGGACCCATTGCAATATTTTTATAAAAATTGGTATACGTATGTATTTTGACTCAAGGAATCCATTTTTGATCAAATTAAATTTGTAACTTATACCCATTAATGGGTCAATGTTTACTACCCAAAATTGGGTATAAACACAAAACCGCCAATTACACCATTCGATTCTACAGACTTTCTTATATAAGTGTACTAATTTTTATTGTTTTTGTTCCAAGGGTCCAATTGCTATGAATTAATTTGTAAAATAATGTTTACTTGGAAATTTGGACAGCCGAAAATTCTATATTTTTCTAATCATTCAATTAATTAAGGACCCATTGCAATATTTTTATAAAAATTGGTATACATATGTACTTTGACCCAAGGAATCCATTTTTGATAAAATTAAATTTGTAACTTACACCCATTAATGGGTCAATGTTTACTACCCAAAATTGGGTGGAAATACAAAATCGCTGATTATACCATTCGATTCTATTGACTTTCTTATAAAAGTGTACTAATTTTTATTGTTTTTACTACAAGGGTCCAATTGCTATGAATTAATTTGTAAAATCATGTTTACTTGGAAATTTGGACAGCCGAAAATCCCATATTTTTCTTATCATTCAATTAATTAAGGACCCATTGCAATATTTTTATAAAAATTGGTATACATATGTATTTTGACCCAAGGAATCCATTTTTGATAAAATTAAATTTGTAACTTACACCCATTAATAGGTCAATGTTTACTACCCAAAACTGGGTGGAAATAAAAAATCCCTGAGTACACCATTCGATTTTACGTACTTTTTTATATAAGTACACCAATTTTCAAAGAAATTACTGTACTGGTCCAAATTCTATGATTAAATTAGTAAAACAATATTTTGTAGCATTTTCTTATCACGGTTGCTATGATTTTTCTGGATTATTTGTAGCTATAATGGTTCTGTAACTTGTTTGTGTAACCAAGGTTACTAGGAAACATTCAACGCAAAAGCCAACTGCGTTTATAAATTAAGAGTTGATAAACATCTCAAAATCATTGAACTCAAATAGATGCTTACAATTTTGTTTTACTCTTGAAATTCTTCAAATATTTTTTTGAAAAATTTGTGTAGGATTATAAAAATATAATAAGTTTATTATGTAATATGTTTTTGATAGTTTTCGTATTTGTTTTTATTTTGAAATGTGTAAAACATATTTTTGTTGGACAAAAATGCTAGTGTATACTGTCTTAGTAAAGTTTGGCCAATCAAATTGCAGCAAAGGGTGGTACAGATTAACACAAAAACCAACCAATCGCAAAACAGAATAAGGGTTTTTCAAATATTTGTAATGTTTTAATATTTTTAAAGAGTTTTAAATATTGTAAAATATATTTTAACATCATTTGTAGTTCGTACAATATTTTTTTTGTAATATAGCAAAAAAATCAAGGTTAGCATAAAATGCTGAGTATACTTAGTTATAATGACGCAATAAGTATAAAAAATTGTAGTCCATTTACAAAAGATTTTTAACCAATTTATAAATACAACAAATATGTTTTTGAAGAAATTACTTTTTAGCCTTTATCAATAAATTTAGACAACTGTTTTCTTGTGACATACGCCTACTAAAATATACTCAATTAAATTTTATTCTTCCAATTAAAGACAGATCTGATAGAATACTATTTAAATTTGCTTATAAAGTTTGCAAATTTACATAATTAACATAAGTATAAAAATAAAAGAAGATAAATACTTATTTATTGTTTTAAATGTTTATTTATATTTTTCTTCTGTTAACAAAATTCAGACATGTGTAACAACGTGTAAATATAGGCCGGCAATTGTTATCAGTTGCTATGACATCATAGATAACACGTATCCTTTTTCTTATCCATTCATATATAGACTAAATGACACATATTACATTTTATACTAGTCGGTTTTATAGTACACCTTTTTATAATTTGATTGGTTGAATTGATACCTGTAGTAGTGTATTGCCACACCATTCTGTCTTCTGATTGGTTGAAAAATTTGGTGCAATTTAGGAATATAAATAAATATTTGACTAATATTTTTTTTGTTTGTTACAGAAATTCTTGGACTTTCCTTCGTAAAATTGGTAAGTTTAAAAAAATATTTTTACGTTTTTAATTTCTTTAATATGCTAAGAAGTTACAAGGCTATTGACAAGGTTGTCTGAGCGATTTCGCGACCTAAATTATACATAAGTTGTTACCGTCTTTATCATAACGTATGTAATAAAAGTTTTGAGAAACAGTTAGGCCTCTTTCATCAAATAAAATTTATATGTATTATGTAATAAAATTCAGAGCGCAAATTTTTCTTAAAACTTTTTGTACATACGTTATAACAAGCTAACATAAGTAACATTCATATAAAGAAAAAAATAATATTTAATTGAATTTTGTCGTAAATGCTTTGATGTTAGAACCATCTAAAGCGTTCAATTTTCATCCCATCTTTCGCATCCTCTCATTTTCTTTATCCAGAACATTCCTCGCCTCTCTCCCCCGCCTAGTTCTCTCCCATACTCCTCTCCATTCTCGTGTTTTCTCTGGGAAACTGTGTCGATGACGTCAGAGTGACCGGGTCGACATCAAGGCCGCCTAGGATACACTGCGTCGCGCGTCGGCAACGCTCGTCTGTCTCCGTATTTATTCGGCCATCATCGCGATAGGCTCCGCCCATCAACCTTGGGGAAGTCATTGCCGCCTTGATGCTGGAATGCGTTATAAAGCGCATGCGTCCGACAAAGACAGATATATAGAAATAGTATAAGATTGAGAGAGATAGGAGATGAATTGAGGGAAAGTTTAATATTGGGGTGGGGGTTGTATTTAAGGGTACAAAATTCTTCTTATTTAAAATGAAATATATTGTGTCTCCCAATAAAATGCGTTTGTTTGATTGTTTGTTTATATGTTGAATTATTCAAGGACTCAGAACAAATATCAACAATTGTGTATTCGTTGCATAGCAATGAAGATGCGTCCCTGATGGTCACTTGTTTACCCGATAACTAGATCAAGGGAACGATGTTAATCCGATACAGATCAAAACATGTTTTGTTTCACAACTTTTAATTGGTTATCATCGAGTTTCATTTGTTTCAAGGACGTAATTTTACATAAATATAACAAACGTATCGGTCACCCATCCGGGAATAGTCAGCGGGGAATTTGGCTTGATGTGGTGACACCCTGAAATCTGAAATGGGTAGTAAGCCTTGATATTTCTTTATCATTTGTTTATACAAGTGTTAGAAATCGTAAAAGCAAAAATAAAAGAATAGAAAGTTAAACAAAAAGTGCTCATTAAAATATCGTTACCTGGAAACATACATGCGATGCTCTTTTACTTTTTTATTTAGAAATTATTCACTTGTTCTTTATACATATAAGTAGCTCAACAATAACAGAAAAATATGTACTGAATTCCTTGGTATACTACGGGTTTAAATTTCCCCTACATTTCTTGCGCTGTTATTGGTCCACCTATCCCCTCTACTAAATTCTCTTTTGTGTTATTGGTCCAATCAACCCATCTACTAAATTTCCTATTGTGCTATTGGTCTTTTCAAATCATCTAAAATTCTTGCTCTCCCATTGGTTAATTCAAACCCAGTACTAATTTCCCTGCTCAGCTACTAAAATCTCTGAACTTCTACGAGATAGCGTCAAAATATTGTCGGAATTTTATCGAAAAAAGATTCGACATTTTTATATTAATTTCCCTCAAAGTACACCCCTTCTGCATTTACCCAATTGTTCCACCTTTCGTAAAACTTTTCAAAGCACTGTTGGAAACCATTTTCTAAAAGTGTCTTCAGGTACTCGTCGTATTTTCCATCATCTCTGCTGGATTAGAAAACGTTTTCCTTCAGTTTCATTTTTAGTTGTAAAAATCGGCTGGTGCAAAGTTGGAAGAATGTGACGGTCGTTTTAGCGAATGAAAGTTGACGTTTAAATTATTTAATAGACGTGGTTTCTTTTGAAAACATTTCCCTTTATTTGGTTTGTAAGGAAACTGACCCTTATGTATTCCGTTACAGAAGATTAAAATTGTACTCAATACCAGGAGGCATTTAAAATGACCTTAGCAACAGGATTCAGGGATGTATTTAAAAAATTTAATACCGCAAATTCTAGTTCGTTCGTCTCAGATGTAAGCAACCCTCGAGTCGAAATTACTGTTAGAGGAAATTAAAAATAATCCTATTTCATAGAATTGCCAAACTAAATAGTTTAAAGATCAAAGTATTTTGTTATAATCAACATAAACGAAAAATGTTTAAAGTATTTGAAACGCACCCCTGCTTTAATATTCAGTTACCCTAGTCGGCCATCTATTTTCAGTCAGATATAGTTATGTTATTCTGTGCTTTCCTAGTCCAGTACTTAAATGGGTTCATGCAAAAATTTCATACTTGAATATTTCATACAATTCTATTATCCTCTAGGGTTTCAAAAGAAACCACATCTATGAAATAATTTTATCGGTTTCAGGATATTATTCCAATGTTTACAGGTACAAAAATAGGCTGGCAACTAAGTAATAACTGTATCTGTATGGTAATATTATTACCATACTGACTTGTCAACAACGGTCTACAAAATGAAAATAAAATTATCGTTCTAAATACGGTCTACTTTACTCTAAAGTAATAAATGGGGAATAAAGCACATAATTTGAATATTTGTCATATTGACATACGTCAAAATAATTGTTCTGTTAACCATAGCATTCTGAAAGTAGCATTTAAAAGATAATATTTATCAATAATGTATTCATTTTCTGAAACCGATAAACTATTGAACAAACCACGGATGTTATGAATCATAACAAGCCTTAGATGTGTTAAAATCCTCGCTCTACGAGCTCGGATTTCAAACCGACATCTGCGGCAGTTAAGATATGCATAACATTCCTAGGTATGTTAATAGCTATAAACGTCAACTTTCATTCGCTAGTCATACCATAACATTGTATTTAACAAGGTAATTTTTCATCATCAGGAAGCGATGTATCGGAGCGTTGTCATGCATCAAAACCCAATCGTTTCCTGCCCAATTTTCAGGACGTTTTCTTGTGATAGCGTCTCGTAGGGAGTTTATTATTTACATATTGGTCTTGAGGATGAATTCGTCGTGAATTATGCCCTGACAATCAAACGCAGAACTTTCAGCTTTTGCAGACAGTATTTTTGATGCTACCTCAGTCCCCCTGCTATTGGTCCTTTCAACCCCTTACTAAATTTCCAGTCACCCTATTGGTTTTAAAATGATTCCACAGAATTTTCAATGAATGATATCGCAATAAAGTATTAACTAATTCAGAACAAAAATTCCTATTATCCTTCGAGTTAGAAAAGGACGAACTGTACATTCACAGGCGAATATCAATACACAAACACTGACCTGCTCTACTAAAGCGACGCGTAGTGGTCGTACGACGTACTACAAGTCTGCAGGAAAATCCTGCAACCTGCAACTGACAGACAATATTTTCAGGATAAATTTATCACAGACTTTATTAATGAGTATAAGAATACCACTAATTTTTATGTAACATTTTGTCCATAAATAACTAACTATATGCGATAGCCTGTATTATCCATCTGGCAATTAAGACTAAAAATAATACTCGACCACTCCTATAATGCCCTTTGAACTTTTAACCACTCCTCAAAATGCCGCCCTCTGCAAACAAGGTTCGCAATTATTTACTGCAGTTATTTATTGAATGCCATGAGCAACATGGGATCATCTATGCGTAAAGAAAAAGATCCAATAGAATTTATCGACAAGAAAATTATGCCTTTGTAATATAAGAGTATGATGTGCACTCTTCTCGTCAGTAGAAGTGCCCGTGAAATAACGTATGTTCTATAAGTTTTGGCACAAATTTCAACAATTTTTTTTTGTATTAAACATATTTATATTATAATACTTAATAATTAAATATTTCATAAGCAACAAAATTATGAACTTAAATTAAATAAAGAAGGTCTTGTTCTTCCACAAGGCGCAACTTTCTGCTGCCATCTAACCTAATGGGTTTCGACCAACACAGTACCTCCCGCCATTACCTGGCAGTTTATTTCTTATAATATAGTCTAATCTAATCCAAGTAACTACCTTTTTTAAACCCCTCAACAGGATTAAATCCCAATTACAGAGTGGGTTCACATTCACACACATCCATGCCTTAGTGGGATTCGAAATCGGAGCCCCGAGGGCCCTCATGACATGAGGCGTTGCTCTTCGTTGAGCCACCGGAGCTATAATAAAATGAAGATTAAATTTATATACCAGGGTAGAATAGAATTCACTAATCCAAAAATGAGGATTAGCTTAAATATTTTTGTGAATCATTAATTTTTATTAATCTAAATACATAGCTATATATTTACTTATGCTGGAAACTGTATTGAATTCCTTTTCTATTGTTCTATTTACTTTTTCTTTTTAAAACATTACTAATATTATTTTGAAATTAGTTCTTTGATAGTAACATTTATCTGTCAGTTACATACATTTGAATAACTGCGTTTTGTTTGTTTAAAGCGTAGGGTCTGGTATTTAAATTATAATTTTATAAATTTATCCACAAAATATATAAAAAAAAGTATTAATGCAAATCTATATAAAATTTAATAATCTTTAATTTTTATAATAACATTAATCTCGAAAAAATAACATTTAAAGGTATTTTTCCAAGAAAAACTATTTTGAGCTTCTAGTAAAGTGCCATTTCCTGTTATCCGATTTACACCAAAATATAATGAGCTCTTTCCATAATAGAATAAGTTCGAAATACAAGGTTTCAAAATTTTCTGCATAATAGTATTTGAGTTAGAGTGGAGAATCCACACATACACACAGACATCATCGTGAAAATGTTAAAATTGGATTCTAGGGACCTTAAAATTTGGTCATTTACCAAAATCTCAATATGCGATTTTTAGCACGATCCCTATACCTCCCTTACCAAGGGTAGCGGGAGGTAAAAAATAAATGTATATTTTTATAATGTACAAGTCTACATTATTTATAATTGGAGATGTATTTAAATTATTAAGTTTAATGCAAAACATTTATATTCAAATAAAAACTGTTTGAGAATTGCAGTACTGGACTGATAGCCAAGCCTCCGCCGTTTGAATTTCTCTACTTCCATTGGTAGTAGAGAGGGTAGGCTCCTCCCCCTAACGTCTTTGAGTCGCCAATCAAAATAATATATATGCAGTTCATATGAATGACGAGCTGCTATAACAAAACTCCCTTATTTCCAAAGTATTTCAATTATATCATTTTATTTCTTTATTAATATTCATTATTAAGCATATACTTTCAATATTTTTTATATCTGACATTATTAGAGACCTTTGCAATATTGTCAGTCATTTCCTTTAATTTCGGAGTTGCTTAGAGTGAAATTCGAGAAATCGATGTGCCATCTTTATGTAATTTAAGTTCATAATTTTTTAGCTTATAAAACAGCTATTTATTAAGTATTACAAAATTTAAATCAATGCATTTTACATTACAAAAAAAATATATATTGAAATTTGTGTCAAAACTTATAGGACATAGTTTGATGGTACACTCTTTTCGTCAGTAAAAGTGCCCGTGAAATACTTATGTCTAACGGACCTGATATTTTTATGAACTGTGATTCCTACTCGAAATTTATTATCCTGTGGGCGTGTCCGAACCTGTCGGGGTCAGAATGTCAAGCCATATATTAGCCTGTATCATAGACAGACTATACAGACATATGTACGACCATATACAATGATGCATATGTCCTAATCATAGTTACAATTTAATTAATGTGCTGTATATAATATTATGATGCGAGAAGATAATACATAGCGAAGCGACAAAATTTTTGAAGTGAATATTTTGCCATCCATACATCTCAGCGTGCTGATTCCAAATTTTAAACAGATAAATACTTGATGTTAAATACTTGTTATTTTATATACACATATCTGTAGAGAAACAAGTTTTATTAGTCGTTACTATGGCAACATAGCAACGTGCGTCTAGTCTAGTTTGGCCTACTTTCATCCTACTTCACTTGTTTCTCTTGTTGACATGTACCGTTTCTAGCAGAGATGAAAACGCATATTTTTTTTTGTTTTAATTATGAATATACTTAGGCATAACCTACTTAAAATATTTATTTATCCTCAAGTGTCCAAACTTCACTATATTTTCTGCTCAATAATAATTATCCTTTTCCCATCTCATATTCCCACGTTCCACTCCAGGATCAAGGACAATTTCTGCAGGAATTATTCCTGAAATTCCTGCCCTTTCATCGAAAAAATAAATCCTAATAAATAAAGGTATAAAACTAACCGTATTAATTTACTAAGCCTATATATGAATCCATAATTTTTTGTAGTTCTCCTGTAAGATATTCCTGGAAAATTCCTCTTCCATCCTGTCCCAGCCTGTTCAAAATAGGTCACAACTTTCCAGGAATCCTAATCCGTAGCCTGGCAACCGGCCTGGATAGTAGGTCACAAAATGGAACGAGGACGAAGGATGTAGTCCTACTTTATAAAGCACAATTATAAGTTTTATGGAACGACTGTATATTTTATCCTTGGAATGTATTCCAGTTATACTAGAAGTTCCATAATTACAATTTTCACACAATTCAATAATCAGTATGTGTATCTGCAATAATAACCGAGAGAAAGGGTGTATTCACTTTTTTTGTAAAAAATATCGAATATCTCGGACACGAAAAGAGATATCGACCTGCGGTTTTAAAATCTTAAATCTACACCCTACAAACTACTTCAATACAAATTTTAAGAATTTTTAATTTTTTAAAAATTTCCACTCTTTTTTAAACCACACCATCCTCATACCCAAAAATGGGTGTGCTGTACACCTTCAACGACCTCACCAGTGAATTCCTCGTACCAAAAAACATAAGTATACCAATTTTCATCAAAATATTCCAACGGATACATTAATTATTAAACATTCCTTAAAATTGTCAAAAACTGAAAAAATCCCAAGGGGTACCCCTTAGATTTTTTGCGATTTTTGGCCATTTTCAGACTTTTCCTTCTGGAGATTGTAATAGTTGTTCAAAAATTATGAAAATTGGTATGCTTATGTAATTTTGCTCGTAGAATCTAATGGTGATATCGCCAGCGGTGTATAATTGACCATTTTTGGGATATGACCCAAAAATGGGCATGTTTGACCAAAGTTTTCAGGACGAATATCTCGGACACGAAAAGAGATATCAACCTGCGGTTTTAAAATCTTACATCTACGCTGTTCAAACTACTTAAATACAAATTTTCAGAATTTTTAATTTTTTAAAAATTCCCACTCTTTTTTAAACCACATTATCCTCATACCCAAAAATGGGTATGCTGTACACCTTCAACGACCTCACCAGTGAATTCCTCGTATCAAAAAACATAAGTATACCAATTTTCATCAAAATATTCCAACGGATGCATTAATTATTAAACATTCCTTAAAATTGTCAAAAACTGAAAAAATCGCAAGGGGTACACCTTAGATTTTTTGCGATTTTTGGCCATTTTCAGTCTTTTCCTTCTGGAGATTGTAATAGATGTTCAAAAATTATGAAAATTGGTATGCTTATGTAATTTTGCTCGTAGAATCTAATGGTGATATCGCCAGCGGTGTATAATTGACCATTTTTGGGATATGACCCAAAAATGGGCATTTTTGAGCAAAGTTTTGAGGACGAATATCTTGGACACGAAAAACGATATCGACCTGCGGTTTTAAAATCTTAAATCTACGCTGTTCAAACTACTTAAATACAAATTTTAAGAATTTTTAATTTTTTAAAAATTTCCACTCTTTTTTAAACCACACCATCCTCATACCCAAAAATGGGTGTGTGGTACACCTTCAACGACCTCACCAGTGAATTCCTCGTATCAAAAAACATAAGTATACCAATTTTCATCAAAATATTCCAACGGATACATTAATTATTAAACATTCCTTTAAATTGTCAAAAACTGAAAAAATTGCAAGGGGTACACCTTAGATTTTTTGCGATTTTTAGCCATTTTCAGACTTTTCCTTCTGGAGATTGTAATAGTTGTTCAAAAAATATGAAAATTGGTATGCTTATGTAATTTTGCTCGTAGAATCTAATGGTGATATCGCCAGCGGTGTATAATTGACCTTTTTTGGATATGACCCAAAAATGGGCATTTTTAACCAAAGTTTTGAGGACGAATATCTTGGACACGAAAAATGATATCGACCTGCGGTTTTAAAATCTTAAATCTACGCTGTTCAAACTACTTAAATACAAATTTTAAGAATTTTTTATTTTTTAAAAATTTCCACTCTTTTTTAAACCACACCATCCTCATACCCAAAAATCTGATGTGGCCAACGCTAAACCTCCCGCTATTTAATTTTTATTAATTTAAATATACATACTTACATAATCCAATTTTTTAACATTTGTAAGTTATTGCCGATCCAGTGGCGTGCCCTTTAGTTTGTGGAGGGGTTAGAAAATCTGATCAATGCAGCAAACATCGTATGCTGACCCAAGTATGAACTTTAACCTATACGAAGGTTGTGACCTAGTTTGAGTCGGGTTTTCGTTTGAAGGACGTTTTACAAGAGAGAAAAGGACAGTGGAAGGGTCATCCAAGTGTTAATAACATGGTAGAATATAATAATAAATAATAGATAAACATATAGAAAATATATGTTCACCCTTCCATGTTTTACATGGGATCATACAAGCCTGATTTTTAAAATATATTTATGGAGGAATTATGCGATCGTCCATCCAAAAATTGCCTTGATACATTCAAGTTTGATTCACTTTATATTTTATCAAAATCTTATAGTTATTACTGTATAATATACTTCTATACATCTGTATGTTAAATTATATTTTATAACATTAAAGTACATAACTTTTTCTATCATAGTGGCTTTAAGCGTCGCGACGCTAGTTCACAGAACCTGTAAAAGTGAAATTCGCGACGCATAAAAAACAGACGCTGCTACAAAGCGTCTGCTTACAGGGACGAACTCGAAAAATTTGCTACTAAAGTTATATGGGCATTTAATATTACTTAAATAAAATAAGTATTCCATAAATACCATGTATTTCTATGTATTGTATGTATTTGACAGTTCTGTAAAGAACTGTTTATTGTTTAATGCATACTTGAAGATAAAATTCTTTTTCGTATTGTATGTGGTGGCTCTGAAAAGAGCCGATTGCTGGAAAATGTGCAATCCAGACTTTTTTTATTATAAATAGTATATCTGAAGTAAAAATCCTTTTCGGGATATATTTGGCGAACGCCAGTAATTTCTCAAAGCAACACTTTGTTCTGAATACGTCTGAATCCACCTAGTACTATTACACCATCCCTAATACCCAATCCTGAATCTAAGAACAACACGTGTTGTCCGCAAATCTATGTGAATCTAATACAAAAAACGGTGGAATCTGTGCCGATGATTCCCGCCCATTCGGGTTGGTCTCGCCTATACACGAGCAAGAGTCAGAGATTTCACGCCTAGCCAGGACACCGTGGTTCCCCCAAAGATCATATAACTCAAAGATATAACTTAGAGGAATAAAATCTAAGGGCTCGCCACGGCATTGACTGAAAGCCTACGTCTCCAAACGAACTCCGCATTCCCGACGACACCGGCATAGGCACATGGGTTCCGTCTGCCACGTACGAGGACGTGGGGGGGTGCCCATGGAGGCCTATGGTCGTGTACCGTGTTCCAACGTTGGTCCATGCAAAGGACATGCTACTATGCAATATCTAATAACCCACAGTATAATCGCACAAGAGGAATTCAGACGCAACAGAAACAAAGTATCACTTGTATTGAAGTCACTAACATTCTATGAAGTAAATAATTTTGTACCTGGTATATATACCCTACTTAAATATTAACAAATTGTTACTTAACTCTGATTGGTTGCTGGCTTCCCCCACTCTTTAGCAACATTTAATTGTTAATTTTTAATTAATTTTTCAAAAACTAAAAACGATATCGATTTCTACTTTACGGTATTAAATTCCTCGGAAAATTTCCTATAAGATAGACTATAATTTTATCTAAAATTATTATTTTTTATATAAATTTCATAAGGATTAAAAAATTATAAATAATTGTAAATATCTCGAAAAGTAAAAGAGTTATCTACTTGGACGTTGCGGCATTGGATTCCTCGTAAAATTCTCCATAAGATAGGATATGTCCCATTTATTTAACATTTTTTCTAAGTTCAATAATTAAAATATATAATTTACGAGCACACATGTATTCTGCCCTATGCTTAAAAACTCATAAAATATTCAAAATTCAATATCTCAAAAACTAAAAACCGTTGAGACCTCTCCGACGCAGCAAAATGTTCAGAATTTGATGTAGATTTAAATTGTGTTAAAAAATATGTACCTTAATTTGGGTGTGACAACTGTGTATTTGGTATAGACTATATTTAACTTTGGTGTTAATTATCTCAGAAACGAAAGAAGATAATGACATACGGTTTGCGGCATTGGATTCCTAGTAAAATTTTGTATACGATAGACTCTTATTTATATTAAAAACGTTTTTGAAAACATATTTTCTGGGTCACTACATTTTTTGGAAATAATTGTAAATATCTCGAAAATTAAAAGAGTTATCGACTTGTACTTTGCGGCATTAGATTCCTTATAAAATTCTGCTTCAGGAGAAATATATTTCATTTATTAATTATTTATTATGTGGCCAAAAATTAATTTTGAAAAATTGGAGGGTATTTCTACGCCGTTCGAGCATCGGAACAACTTAATAAATGTTAATATTTTTAAAAAATGGTAATATCTCTGAAATTAATTGAGATATTAAATTTTGCATTTCGGCATTGGATTCCTCGTAAAATTCTCCATAAGATAAGATATGCTAGATATATTTAATGTTTTTTTATAAAGGTAAAATTAATAAAAATATTATATACATATTCCCTTGTATTTTGCCCTACGCTTAAAAACTCATAAAAAAATTAAAATTCAATATCTCGAAAAGTAAAAAACGTAGAGACCTCTCCGACGCAGCAAAATGCTCAGAATTTTATGTAGGATAATATGGTTTGAAAATATATATACCTTATATTGGGAGGAGCAAGTGTAAATTTTGTAATGGACAATTTAAATTTAACATTAATTATTTTGAGAATTACAGCATATATTTATATGATCTTTGAAGCATTCGATGCATAATTGTATGCTCTTTAATATGCTGTATGTGTAGTACTTCTTAAACATCGGATGTAACGAATATTCGATATAAAGCGTACACATGTTTCTCTTCATAAACCATGCATACAATATCTATTTAACGTATATATTTTTGGATGTATATCTGTATATGAACACCCCAAATTCCTGCCCATTTAAAAATTATTTTATACGGTCCTGATATGCAGTTTTGGGGCTGGCCCGTCTGATCAATAAGCACAGACACAACAGTTATCTTTCTCTTTCTAACGTACCGCGACGCCTATACAGCTTTCTCTCTCGCGCAACAGCGACGCTGTGGCTGTAACTAGTGATCGTGACCTGGCTTCGAACTACGGTCTCCCAGATCGCGAGGAAGAGAGATAGAACTAGTCTAGACAGCGAAATTTCAACGTAGTACTATCAATGAAATATACACATTGAATGAGATGGACAAAGATAGTGATAGTTTAAAGTTTTCAAAATGATAAGAACTGTCATTATTTTGAAAACTAATTGTTGTACATTAATTTCGACTACGTTTTTGAATTCCTTATGGTTTATTTATCCTATATATGTATTTTTATAAAATTTCTTCAAAAGATATAAAAAATATTTAAGTTGCATTTTCCCTAAAATGACTGAAATTTTAACGGCAACCGATGCATCAGTTGCCCATAAAAAATGCATAAATTTACGGCAAAATTCGAGTGTACTTTTTTGTAAATCATATTTTATTAATATGTTAATGGGTATATTGTTACATGGGTGTGGCAAGCTTAAAATAATAAAATATGGGGTGAAAGATGGTAAAAAGAACACATATAATATTTATCGGTTCTTCTCAGAACCAACACATATTTAAAAAAAAGACTTTTTAAACCTCCATGAAATATTATCTGCACTACTTGTTCCATAATTCAACACAATCTAAAAGCATAACAAATTGAAAAAATATTGGTGTTCGCTAGTCATTCAAAAGCATTCTCTGTTTCAAACTAATTCAACCAATCAGAGGGCTTGTGAGTAGTGTGCGTTGCAACACATCGGCAATGCATTGCGCTTACGGGGAAACAAACATCGATAGCTACACCTTCAGAATGACTACCTAACTCACTAATTTTCTACAGTGCAGTAGGTTTATGATGACCCTATGGTTTATGTCTATACATTTATGAAATAAATGGATGATTGGAATAATTGATTAATGGAATAAGATATTTTAATTATATTTAAAGAAAAATTATAAGTTTTGGATATATTTTTACTGTAATTATTGCATTAATAATATGAAACGATTAATACATGAAACATATTATTTTATATACAATTCTAATGAAAAAAATTATGGTTATTATGGGGATTGAAATAATTTTCAAATAAAATATGGTATTTTAAATATGTATAAAGAAAAATTATACGTTTTCTATAGATTTTTACTGTAATTATTGCGATAATAACATGCAAAACTTAATAATAATAATAATAATAATGGTAGTTAGATCTTGCATTTAATTGAGGAGCTTATGACAAAAACAACCAAAGTCCAATTATTGTTAATATGACTGGATATACAGTGAAATACACTTACAATTTTCAATGGTGCCAAATAGTAAAACTGTTTTTCCCAAAACATTATTACATTTTAAAGTTTTAATTATTTAATGTGTAATACATAATTGAAGTAAAATTCTTTTTTGTATTGTATTTGGTGGCTCTGAAAAGAGCCGATTGCTGGAAAATATGCAATCCAGACTTTATTTATTCTAAATTTATTTATTCGTATCTGCACTACATTAGAATGAATTTGAGCATGCTTGGGTTTAATAACAAACAACAAAACAAACATGGTCCTGGTAAAGTTCTTTCTTCATCCTCGAGACACGTAGTGCAGTTGTAGAAAGATTAGCCGGCACTTAGGTATCGTTGCCCAGGGGACGCCCAAATGTCTTCACACTCTCCAGGAGGCTCTTTCCATGTCCCATTATTTTGACGGGACACTCAACGGTTATGTCAATTTTTTTCTAAATAACATATCTGAAGTTAAAATCCTTTTCATAATATATTTGGCGAACGCCAGTAATTTCTCAAAGCAACACTTTGTTCTGAATACGTCTGAATCCACCTAGTGCAATTACACCATCCCTAATTCCCAATCCTAAATCTAAGAACAACACGTGTTGTCCGCAAATCTATGTGAAGCTAATACAAAAAACGGTGGAATCTGTGCCGATGATTCCCGCCCATTCGGGTTGGTCTCGCCTATACACGAGCAAGAGTCAGAGATTTCACGCCTAGCCAGGACACCGTGGTTCCCCCATAGATCATATAACTCAAAGATATATCTTGAAGAAATACAATCTAAGGGCTCGCCACGACATTGACTGAAAGCCTACGTCTCCAAACGAACTCCGCATTCCCGACAACACCGGCATAGGCACATGGGTTCCGTCTGCCACGTACGAGGACGTGGGGGGGTGCCCATGGAGGCCTATGGTCGTGCACCGTGTTCCAACGTTGGCCCAGGCAAAGGACATGCTACTATGCAATATCTAATAACCCACAGTATAATTGCACAAGAGGAATTCAGACGAAACAGACACAAAGTTCACTTATTTCGAAATCACAACGCTCTATGAACTAAATAATTTTGTACCTAGTATATATACCCTCCCTAAATATTAACAAATTGTTACTTAACTGTGATTGGTTGCAGGCTTCCCCCACTCTTTAGCAACAATTAATTGTTAGTTTTTAGTTAATTTTTCATAAACTAAAAACGATATCGATTTCTACTTTGCAGCATTGAATTCCTCGGAAAATTTCCTATAAGATAGACTATAATTTTCTCAAAAAGCATTATTTATTAATAAATTTCAAAAGGTTTAAAAAATTATAAATAATTGTTAATATCTCGAATAATAAAAAAGTTATCTAGTTGTACGTTGCGGCATTGGATTCCTCGTAAAATTCTCCATAAGATAGGATATGTTTCATATATTTAACATTTTTTATAAATTTAATAATTATAATATAGTACACTTACGAGTATCCCATGTATTCTGCCATATGCTTAAAAACTCATAAAATATTCAAAATTCAATATCTTAAAAACTAAAAATCGTAGAGACCTCTCCGACGCAGCAAAATGCTCAGAATTTTATGTAGATTTATATTATGTTAAAAAATATGTACCTTAATTTGGGTGTGACAACTGTGTATTTGGTATGGACTATGTTAAACTTTGGTGTTAATTATCTCAGAAGTGAAAAAAGATAAAGACATACGGTTTGCGGCATTGGATTCCTCGTAAAATTTTGTATACGATAGACTATTACTTATAATAAAAACGATTTTGAAAACATATTTCCTGGGTCACTACATTTTTTGGAAATAATTGTAAATATCTCGAAAATTAAAAGAGTTAACGACTTGTACTTTGCGGCATTAGTTTCCTCGTAAAATTCTGCTTAAGGAAAAAATATTTCATTTATTAATTATGTATTATGTGACTAAAAATCAAGTTGAAAAATGGTAGGGTATTTCTTCGCCGTTAAAATAATAAAAAAATGGGGTGAAAGATGGTAAAAAGAACACATATAATATTCATCGGTTCTTTTCAGAACCAACACATATTTAAAAAAAAGAATTTTTCCACCTCCATGAAATATCTGCACTACTTGTTCCATAATTCAACACAATCTAAAAGCATAACAAATTGAAAAAATATTGGTGTTCGCTAGTCATTCAAAAGCATTCTCTGTTCAAACTAATTCAACCAATCAGAGGGCTTGTGCGTAGTGTGCGTTACAACACATCGGCAATGCATTGCGCTTACGGGGAAACAAACATCGATAGCTACACCTTCAGAATGACTACCTAACACACGAATTTTCCACAGTGCAGTAGGTTTATGATGGCCGCATGGTTCATGTCTATACATTTATGAAATAAATGGATGATTGGAATAATTGATTAATGGAATAAGATATTTTAAATATATTTAAAGAAAAATTATAGGTTTTGGATATATTTTTACTGTAATTATTGCATTAATAATATGATACGATTAATACATGAAACAGATTATTTTATATTCTATTCTAATGAAGAAAATTATGGTTTTTATGGGGATTGAAACAATTTTCAAATAAAATATGGTACTTTAAATATGTATAAAGCAAAATTACACGTTTTCTATAGATTTTTACTGTAATTATAGAGATAATAACATGCAAAACTTAATAATAATAATAATAATGGTAGTTAAATCTTGCATATAATTAAGGAGCTTATGACAAAAACAACCAAAGTCCAAATATTGTTAATTTGACTGGATATACAGTGAAATGCACTTTCAATGATGCCAAATAGTAAAACTGTTTTTTCCAAAACGTATCTTCGTCACAAGTTATTACGATTTAAAGTTTTAACTGTTTAATGTGTAATACATAATTGAAGAAAAATTCTTTTTCGTACTTTATTTGGTGGCTCTGAAAAGAGCCGATTGCTGGAAAATGTGCAATCCAGACTTTATTTATTCTAAATTTATTTATTCGTATCTGCACTACATTAGAATGAATTTGAGCAGGCTTTGGGTTTAATAACAAACAACAAAACAAACATGGTCCTGGTAAAGTTCTTTCTTCATCCTCGAGACATGTAGTGCAGTTGTAGAAAGATTAGCCCCGGCACTCAGCGGACGCCTGAATGTCTTCACACTCGCCGGAAGGCTCTTGCTATGTTCCATTATTTTGACGGGACACTCAACGGTTATGTCAATTTTTCTTCTAAATAACATATCTGAGGTAAAAATCCTTTTCATGATAAATTTGGCGAACGCCAGTAATTTCTCAAAGCAATACATTGTTCTGAATACGTCTGAATCCACCTAGTGCTATTACACCATCCCTAATTCCCAATCCTGAATCTAAGAACAACACGTGTTGTCCGCAAAATCTATGTGAAGCTAATACAAAATACGGTGGAATCTGTGCCGATGATTCCCGCCCATTCGGGTTGGTCTCGCCTATACACGAGCAAGAGTCAGAGATTTCACGCCTAGCCAGGACACCGTGGTTCCCCCATAGATCATATAACTCAAAGATATCTTAAAGAAATACAATCTGAGGGCTCGCCACGACATTGACTGAAAGCCTACGTCTCCAAACGAACTCCGCATTCCCGACGACACCGGCATAGGCACATGGGTTCCGTCTGCCACGTACAAAGACGTGGGGGGGTGCCCATGGAGGCCTATGGTCGTGTACCGTGTTCCAACGTTGGCCCAGGCAAAGGACATGCTACTATGCAATATCTAATAACCCACAGTATAATTGCACAAGAGGAATTCAGATGAAACAGACACAAAGTCCACTTATTTTGAAATCACTACGTTCTATGAAGTAAATATTTTTGTACCTGGTACATATACCCTACCTAAATATTAACAAATTATTACTAAACTCTGATTGGTTGCATGCTTCCCCCACTCTTTAGCAACAATTAATTGTTAGATTTAGTTAATTTTTCATAAACTAAGAAAGATATCGATTTCTACTTTGCGGAATTGAATTCCTCGGAAAATTTCCTATAAGAAAGACTATAATTTTGTCAAAAATTATTATTTTTGAAATAAATTTCATATGGATTAAAAAATTATAAATAATTGTAAATATCTTAAAAAATAAAATAGTTATCTAGCTGTACGTTGCGGCATTGGATTCCTCGTAAAATTCTCCATAAGATAGGATATGTTCCATTTAATTAACATCTTTTATAAGTTCAATAATTAAAATAAAGTACACATACGTGTAACCCATGTATTCTATCCTATGCTTAAAAACTCATAAAATATTCAAAATTCAATATCTCAAAAAGTAAAAACCATAGAGTCCTCTCCGACGCAGTAAAATACTCAGAATTTGATGTAGATTTATATTCTGTTAAAAAATATGTACCTTAATTTGGGTGTGACAACTGTGTATTTGGTATAGACCATGTTGTACTTTGTCGTTCATTATTTCAGAAATGAAAGAAGATAAAGACATACGGTTTGCGTTTATGTAGAAATATATTTTGGATGATTGAAATAATTGAATAATGGAATAAGATATGGATATATTGTTACATGGGTGAAGCAAGCTAAAATAATAAAAAATGGGGTGAAAGATGGATAAAAAGTACATGAATAATATTCATCGGTTCTTTTCAGAACCAACACATTTAAAAAAAGAATTTTTATCTTCATATACTATTATTTGCACTACTTGTTGCATAATTCAACAAAATCAAAAAGCATAGCATATTGAAAAAATATTGGTGTTCGCTAGTCATTCAGAAGCAATCTCTGTTCAAACTAATTCAACCAATCAGAGGGCTTGTGAGTAGTGTGCGTTACAACACATCGACAATGCATTGCGCTTACGGGGAAACAAACATCGATAGCTACACCTTCAGAATGACTACCTAACTCACAAATTTTCAACAGTGCAGTAGGTTTATGATGGCCATATGGTTTATGTCTATACATTTATGAAATAAATGGATGATTGGAATAATTGATGAATGGAATAAGATATTTTAAATATATTTAAAGAAAAGTTATAGGTTTTGGATATATTTTTGCTATAATTATTGCATTAATAATATGAAACGATTAATAAATGAAACATATTATTTTATATACAATTCTAATGAAGAAAATTATGGTTTTTATGGGGAATGAAATAATTTTCAAATAAAATATGGTATTTTAAATATGTATAACTAAAAATTATACGTTTTCTATAGATTTTTACTGTAATTATTGAGTTAATAATATGCAAAACTTAACAATAATAATGGTAGTTAAATCTTGCATTTAACTAAGGAGCTTATGACAAAAACAACCATAGTCCAAATATTGTTTATATGACTGGATATACAGTGAAATAAACATACAATTTTCAATGGTGCCAAATAGTAAAACTGTTTTCCCAAAACATTATTACATTTTAAAGTTTTAATTATTTAATGTGTAATACATAATTGAAGAAAAATTCTTTTTCGTACTGTATTTGGTGGCTCTGAAAAGAGCCGATTGCTGGAAAATGTGCAATCCAGACTTTATTTATTCTATATTTATTTATTTATTCGTATCTGCACTACATTAGAATGAATTTGAGCATGATTTGGGTTTAATAACAAACAACAAAACAAACATGGTCCTGGTAAAGTTCTTTCTTCATCCTCGAGACATATAGTGCAGTTGTAGAAAGATTAGCCGGCACTCAGGTATCGTTGCACATGGGACGTCCGAATGTCTTCACACTCACCGGGAGGCTCTTTCCATGTCCCATTATTTTGACTGGACACTCAACGGTTATGTCAATTTTTCTACTAAATAACATATCTGAAGTAAAAATCCTTTTCATGATATATTTGGTGAACGCCAGTAATTTCTCAAAGCAACACTTTGTTCTGAATACGTCTGAATCCACCTAGTACTATTACACCATCCCTAATTCCCAATCCTGAATCTAAGAACAACACGTGTTGTCCGCAAATCTATGTGAATCTAATACAAAAAACGGTGGAATCTGTGCCGATGATTCCCGCCCATTCGGGTTGGTCTCGCCTATACACGAGCAAGAGTCAGAGATTTCACGCCTAGCCAGGACACCGTGGTTCCCCCAAAGATCATATAACTCAAAGATATAACTTAGAGGAATACAATCTAAGGGCTCGCCACGGCATTGACTGAAAGCCTACGTCTCCAAACGAACTCCGCATTCCCGACGACACCGGCATAGGCACATGGGTTCCGTCTGCCACGTACGAGGACGTGGGGGGGTGCCCATGGAGGCCTATGGTCGTGTACCGTGTTCCAACGTTGGCCCAGGCAAAGGACATGCTACTATGCAATATCTAATAACCCACAGTATAATTGCACAAGAGGAATTCAGACGAAACAGACACAAAGTTCACTTATTTTGAAATCACTACGCTCTATGAAGTAAATAATTTTGTACCTGGTATATGTACCCTACCTAAATATTAACAAATTGATACTTAACTCTGATTGGTTGCAGGCTTCCCCCACTCTTTAGCAACAATTAATTGTTAGTTTTTATTTAATTTTTCAAAAACTAAAAACGATATCGATTTCTTCTTTGCGGCATTGAATTCCTCGGAAAATTTCCTATTAGAAAGACTATAATTTTGTCAAAAATTATTATTTTTTAAATAAATTTCGTAAGTATTAAAAAATTATAAATAATTGTAAATATCTCGAAAAATAAAAGAGTTATCTAATTGTAAGTTGCGGCATTGGATTCCTCGTAAAATTCCCCATAAGATAGGCTATGTCCCGTTTATTTAACATTTTTTATAAGTTCAATAATTAAAATATATAATTTACCAGTATCCCATGTATTCTGCCCTATGCCTAAAAACTCATAAAATATTCAAAATTCAATATCTCAAAAACTAAAAGCCGTAGAGACCTCTCCAACGCAGCAAAATGCTCAGAATTGAATGTAGATTCATATTCTGTTAAAATATATGTACCTTAATTTGGGTGTGACAACTGTGTATTTGGTATGGATTAAGTTGGACTTTGGTGTTAATTATCTCAGAAATGAAAAAAGATAAAGACATGCGGTTTGCGTCACTGGAATCCTCGTAAAATTTTGTATATGATAGACTATTATTTACATGAAAAACAATTTTAAAAACATATTTTCTGGGTCACTACATTTTTTGGAAATAATTGTAAATATCTCGAAAATTAAAAGAGATATCGACTTGTACTTTGCGGCATTAGATTCCTCGTAAAATTCTGCTTAAGGAAAAATATATTTCATTTATTAATTATTTATTATGTGACCATAAATCAATTTTGAAAAATTGGAGGCTATTTCTTCTCCGTTCGAGCTTGGGAACAACTCTATTTACGTTAATATTCTTAAAAATAGCAATATCTCTGAAATTGTATGAGATATCAAATTATGCATTTCGGCATTGAATTCCTCGTAAAATTCTCCATAAGATAAGATATGCTTCATATAATTAATATGTTTTTATGAAGGTAAAATTAATAAAAATATTGTATACATATTCCCATGTATTTTGCCCTATGCTTAAAAACTCATAAAAAATTTAAAATTCAATATCTCGAAAAGTAAAAAACGTAGAGATCTCTCCGACGCAGCAAAATGTTCAGAATTTTATGTAGCATAATATTGTTTTAAAATATATATACCTTATATTTGGTGTTCCAAGTGTGTATTCGTGTATGTTTAAATTTCATGTTAATTATCTTAGAAATTAAAAAAGATATCAACTTGTGTTTTGTGACATTAGATTCCACTTAAAATATTAAGAAAAAAGGGCCTAATTATGTTTTTGCAAAGAGCTTTTCAATTGAGTCTAGCTGTTGTAAGTGAAGACAAATCTTGGATGTACGACCGTACCATAACAATATTTCACCTGATTTTCATCAGTTACTTCATTGTAAGTTCAAATTGATATTGATATAATTATACTGCAGTGATGGGAAGGTTTCTCTTAAGTCAGTTATTTAATTAAATATTAATTTCTTAATTCAGTCATAATTTAATCTCGTTGTAACTCCTCCAGATTTTCCAAGGACTTGAAAAGTTTCACAGTGTTCCAGCTTTGTTTTTGGACATTAAATCTTTATTAAAATTCTGCTGATTAAATCATAAACATAAATTTTAATTTAGAGTTCACTTAAAATTAAAAAAGACTCAAATAGACCTTGAATTTCGAATTAGTTGTGCCTTTTGCATACAAATAAAAAAAATATATGTCATCACGGCATATTACCCATTACTGGGTGTGTCAATCTGCTTTTTACACAGATTTCTGCAATGATTATATATTTTATCTTACAGGCGTCACCTCAAGGGCACTCATTGCTGGCGTGAAGAGTGCACTACGGGTTTAATGTTTGCGCCATTCAAAATTCGAAATATTTGGTGTTTCCCCGATTCGCGACTAGGCACTGTCTACATATTATGTTGAAATACAAAATGTATTGTTTAAATTATTGTTTATTTTTACTGTCACAAAGTTATAAATATGAAAGAAATGTGTTTTAAACTATAAAGAAAATTAAATTTTCTTGTCATCTCTCTGGAGACATTAAGAGCACAGTATGATACAATATAAAAAAAAGAATAGCGTTTCTATGTAACAGGATATTAGAAATAGGTCAACAGTATGGTACTACATATTTACAAAATAAAACATCGGAATGACTTTATAACTATTAATATTTTTAGAAAATAGCAATATCTCTAAAATTAAATGAGATATCAAGTTGTACATTGCGGGATTGAATTCCTCGTAAAATTCTGCATAAGATAAGATATGTTTCATTTATTTAATAATTTTTATAAGTTCAATTATAATTAAAATATATAATACTTATTCCCCATGTATTTTGCTCTATGCTTAATTTTTTTTCAAAATTCCATATCTCGTGAATTAAAAGACATGTAGACCTCTCCGACGCAGCGTTTTTGTCGTAATTTAATGTAGTATAGTACGCTATTAAAACATATATTCCATATATTGGGTGTAGCAAGTGTGTAGCAATATGTAAAGAAAATTAAATTGTGGAAATCGATCATCATCTCAATTATTTCTAAAGAGGACGTTAACTGAGCGAGAGTTGTTCTCAGTAGGCCATGAAATGACGTCACACTGGTCACTCTGGTTTCGTCGTTCCACTTTTACACTTCACATGTCGTGCCCGTTGCCTGGAGACATAAACAAAAGTAAAATATCACACCATATTTTATGAGCCAAATGGCGGTGTAATTTTTATGGGGGATATGGGATTTAAGTTATAGATAATTTTATAAATAATATAAAATATATATAAAAATTATTAATGCAAATCTGTAGAAAGTTTATTAATCTTTTATTTTTATAATAACAAAAATTCCGAAAAAATAACATTTAGAGGTATTTTTCGAAGAAAAACTTTTTTCAGTCAAGTAAAATGCCATTTCCGGTTATCCGATTTACACCAAAATATCTTCTTTCCATATTAGAATAAGGTAGAAATACATGGTTTCAAAGACAATACCTTCCTTACCTAAAGGTGACGGAAGGTAATAAATGATTTTTTAGCTATTATTTAAAAGATTTAATCTTACTATTGTTTAATTTTCGACCTTCAAAATATAATGTGTAGGTGAGGCTTCGAAGTCACCTGCATGCCAAGTATATCGCCTACATATACAGCTGTTCACAGATGTAGAAGACAGTATATAATTTAATGCCAAGTACTCGTACATTGTAACATTTATAATGTACATACTTAATTCTTGTGTTAATAATGTTTAAAATGAAAATAAATTAATTTTATGATCCCAAAATAATTTTGAATTAATGTGGTTTAATGTAAAAACAACCAATGTCCTTATTTAATAATTTTTGGAATTATTAATCAATGAATTTAAGTTTAAAATAAAAACGAAATCTCTAGTACCATCTCGTGTCCATTTCTGAATAAACTGCATTTATTTCATATATAAAAATCTGATGTGGCCAGCACATTACCTTCCGTCAGTTCTATTTATTTTGTCCAAACTCCACACAGAAAGTTTTTTTTGCAAATGATTCCATATTTCCAGTACATTACCTTCAGTCCGTTTTATGTATTTTGTAGAAATTCCATACAGAAAGTTTCTTGTATGATTCTATATATTTCCAGTAAATTTATTATGTAAATTGCACTTTGACACTGACATTTGTCAATCAGAATATTCTTATGTAGTAGATGTGTCCATGTTTATAGCACAGTTGACTGCTGTGTGATATTTAATTTTTTTTATAATTTTTACCTCCCGCTATCCTTGGTAAGGGAGGTATAGGGATCGTATCGAGATTTTGGTAAATAACCACGTTTTAAGATCCCTAGAATCCAATTTTATCATTTTCACGATGATGCTGTGTGTATGTATGTGTGTATGTGTGTGTGGATCCTCCACTCTAACTCAAATACTATCATTCAGAAAATTTTGAAACCTTTGTTACATTTATAAAATTATCTATAATTTAAATCCCAGAGCCTACGCTTTACACAAACAAAACTCCTTGGTTGCGCAGTTATTCAATTGTATGTAACTGACAGATAAATGTCACTGTCAAAGAACTAATCATTTCAAATTAATAATAGTAACGTTTTAAAAAGAAAAAAGTAAATAGAACAATAGGAAAGGAAATTAGTACAGCATATGTAAATATGTAGGTATGTATTTAGTTTAATAAAAATTAACGATTCGCAAAAAAGTTCAAGCTAATTCTCATTTTTGGATTAGTGAATTTTATTTTATCCCGGTATTTAAAATATTTTATTATCAAAAAAGGTAGTTACTTGGATTAGACTAAATTTTAAGAAATAAACTGTCAAAATTACATGGCGGGAGGTATTGTGTTGGCCACACGAGATTTTTTTGCTTTGTAATATTGTATCACATGAAAATTGAAAAAAGTATGCATATGTAGAAAAGTCCATAAAATCGAATGGCGCGCCTCTATCATTTACCGTACATTAGCTATAATCCGTCAAAGTGAAAATTGTGTTTCCATTAAAAATAAAAATTTCTATTTGTACTTAGAGGGAGATATTGTTGACCTCCCCACAATTCCATGTTTAAAATAGTAATGAGCTTTAAATAAAGTATCACTTCCGGTTTATCATATATAGTCAAAATCTAATATCTATTATATACCAGTTTTAAATACTAAATTTGAGAAGTTTTGGATTATATTTTAATATATATTTTCAAGAATACCTGTTTAGAGCTTCCAATAAAGTACCACTTCCGGTTTATCAATGGTAGTAAAAATCTAATTTGTTGTTCTTATTAATATAGAAGTCTCATATACCAAATTTGAAAAGTTTTGGATTAAATCATAATATATTTTTCCTGAAAATCTGTTCAGAGCTTCAAGTAAAGTATCACTTCCGGTTTATCAATTTTAGGCGAAATCTAATGTGTTATTTCCCTTCATATAAAAGTCTTAAATACTAAAATTAAAAAGTTTTGGATTATATTTTAATATAGTTTTTCATTAAAAACTATTATGGGCTTCAAGTAAAGTATCACTTCCGGTCTGTCATTGTTATCTAAAATCTAATATGTTGTTCCTTTTCATATAAAAGTCTTAAATTCCAAATTTAAAAAGTATTGGATTATATTTTAATATAGTTTTTTATTAAAATCTGTTCTGAGCTTCAAGTAAAGAATCACTTCCGGTTTATCAATGTTATCTAAAATCTAATATGTTGTTCCTTTTCATATAAAAGTCTTAAATACCAAATTTGAAAAGTATTGGATTATATTTTAATACAATTTTTCATTAAAATCTGTTCTGAGCTTCAAGTAAAGTATCACTTCCGGTATATCAATGTTATCCTAAATCTAATATGTTGTTCCCCTTCATATAGTAATCTTAAATACCAAATTAGAAAAGTTTTGGATTATATTTTAATACAGTTTTTCATTAAAATCTGTTCTGAGCTTCAAGTAAAGTATCACTTCCGGTTTATCAATGTTATCCAAAATATAATGTCATTTCCCTTGATATAAAAGTCTTAAATATTAAAATTGAAAAGTTTTGGATTATATTTTAATACAGGTTTTCATTAAAATCTGTTCTGAGCTTCAAGTAAAGTATCACTTCCGGTTTAGCAATGTTATTCAAAATCTAATATGTTGTTTCTTTTTATATAGAAGTCTTAAATACCAAATTTGAAAAGTTTTGGATTATATTTTAATACAGTTTTTCATTAAAATCTGTTCTGAGCTTCAAGTAAAGTATAACTTCCGGTTTATCAATGTTATCCAAAATCTAATATATTGTTTCTCTTGATATAAAAGTCTTAAATATTAAAATTGAAAAGTTTTGGATTATATTTTAATATAGTTTTTCATTAAAATCTGTTCTGAGCTTCAAGTAAAGTATCACTTCCGATTTATCAATGTCATCCAAAATCTAATATGTTGTTCCTTTTTATATAAAAGTCTTAAATACTAAAATTGATTAGTTTTGGATTATATTTTAATATAGTTTTTTATTAAAATCTGTTCTGAGCTTCAAGTAAAGTATCACTTCCGGTTTATCAATGTCATCCAAAATCTAATATGTTGTTCCTTTTTATATAAAAGTCTTAAATACTAAAATTGATTAGTTTTGGATTATATTTTAATATAGTTTTTCATTAAAATCTGTTCTGAGCTTCAAGTAAAGTATCACTTCCGGTTTATCAATGTCATCCAAAATCTAATATGTTGTTCCTTTTTATATAAAAGTCTTAAATACTAAAATTGATTAGTTTTGGATTATATTTTAATATAGTTTTTCATTAAAATCTGTTCTGAGCTTCAAGTAAAGTATCACTTCCGGTTTATCAATGTTGTCCAAAATCCAATATGTTATTCTCCTTCATATGATAGTCTTAAATACCAAATTAGAAAAGTTTTGAATTATATTTTAATACAGTTTTTCATTAAAATCTGTTCTGAGCTTCAAGTAAAGTATCACTTCCGGTTTATCGATGTCATCCAAAATCTAATATGTTGTTCCTTTTTATATAAAAGTCTTAAATGCTAAAATTGATAAGTTTTGGATTATATTTTAATATAGTTTTTCATTAAAAAATGTTATGGGCTTCAAGTAAAGTATCACTTCCGGTTGTCCAATTTTACCCAAAAATTAATCAACTCTTTACATAAATGCAGCAAGCTTAAATTCGGAAAATAGAAATTTTTGGAAGTTTGTTATAAGAGTTATCGTAGAGGAAAAACTTGTCACACGCACAGACTTTGGTTGTTTTATATCTAAAAGTATTCCCTTCCAACATGTATAATTTACGGGAGCCATAAAACATCAAAATATTTAAATCTCAATTTTTACCTCAAAGTGTTCCCCACGTCAATTACTAAACGGCGGGTACATATTGTGTGACAGAGAAAGGTATACTGTAAGACAGAGACATCACGACATAGAATAACAAATAAGGGATTGAACACTCATTCGCAAATACTGATTTATTGATTCTTTTTAGACAGAGAGGGGTATATATAACTATTTCATTCTAATGAACTATTCTTCTTACTATAATATTTGTTGGGAAACGTAGTGTTAAGTCCGTAACATATCTCGGTGATCATAGAATAATAAAAACTGGTGTGGACACTCAATTTCAAATATTAATTTTGTGTAAGACAAAGAGGGGAATATATAACTATTTCTTTCTAATGAACTCTTCTTTTTACTGGGATGTTCGTTGGGAAATATAGTGTCAAGTCCGTACATATCCAGGTGACAGACAACACCATGTATTTACATTGCTAGTTACAGACATGTTATTATTATGTTATGATATTAAGATAAGAGCCAAAATTTTTCAAATTTGGTATTTAAGACTTTTAGATTAATGAGAACAACATATTAAATTTTTGCTAAAATTGATAAACCGGAAGTGGTACTTTACTTGAAGCTATGAACAAATTTGCTTGAAAAAATATATTAAGATATGAACCAAAACTTTTCAAATTTGGTATTTAAGACTTTTAAATTAATGAGAATGACATATTAGATTTTTGCTAAAATTGATAAACCGGAAGTAGTACTTTACTTGAAGCTATTAACAAATTTGCTTGAAAAAATATATTAAGATATGAACCAAAACTTTTCAAATTTGGTATTTAAGACTTTTAAATTAATGAGAATGACATATTACATTTTTGCTAAAATTGATAAACCGGAAGTGGTACTTTACATGAAGCTCTGAACAAATTTGATTGAAAAAATATATTAAGATATGAACCAAAACTTTTCAAATTTGGTATTTAAGACTTTTAGATTAATAAGAATGACATATTAGATTTTTGCTAAAATTGATAAACCGGAAGTGGTACTTTACATGAAGCTCTGAACAAATTTGATTGAAAAAATATATTAAGATATGAACCAAAACTTTTCAAATTTGGTATTTAAGACTTTTAGATCAATAAGAATGACATATTAGATTTTTGCTAAAATTGATAAACCGGAAGTGGTACTTTACTTGAAGCTCTGAACAGATTTGCTTGAAAAAATATGTTAAGATATGAGTCAATACTTTTCAAATTTGGTATTTAAGACTTTTAAATTAATGAGAATGACACATTAGATTTTTGCTAAAATTGATAAACCGGAAGTAGTACTTTACTTGAAGCCATGAACAAATTTCCTTGAAAAAATATATTAAGATATGAGTCAAAACTTTTCAAATTTGGTATTTAAGACTTCCAAATTAATGAGAGTGACATATTACATTTTTGCTAAAATTGATAAACCGGAAGTGGTACTTTACTTGAAGCTATGAACAAATTTGCTTGAAAAAATATATTAAGATATGAGTCAAAACTTTTCAAATTTGGTATTTAAGACTTTTAAATTAATAAGAATGACATATTAGGTTTTTGCTAAAATTGATAAACCGGAAGTGGTACTTTACATGAAGCTATGAACAAATTGGCTTGAAAAAATATATTAAGATATGAGTCAAAATTTTTCAAATTTGGTATTTAAGACTTTTAAATTAATGAGAATGACATATTAGATTTTTGCTACAATTGATAAACCGGAAGTGGTACTTTACACGAAGCTCTGAACAAATTTGATTGAAAAAATATATTAAGATATGAGTCAAAACTTTTCAAATTTGGTATTTAAGACTTTTAAATTAATGAGAATGACATATTAGATTTTTGCTAAAATTGATAAACCGGAAGTGGTACTTTACTTGAAGGTCTGAACAGATTTGTTTGAAAAAATATATTAAGATATGAGCCAAAACTTTTCAAATTTGATATTTAAGACTTTTAGATTAATGAGAACGACATATTAGATTTTAGCTAAAATTGATATACCGGAAGTGGTACTTTACTTGAAGCTCTGAACAGATTTGCTTGAAAAAATATATTAAGATATGAGTCAAAACTTTTCAAATTTGGTTTTTAAGACTTTTAGATTAGTGAGATCGACATATTAGATTTTTGATAAAATTGATAAACCGGAAGTGGTACTTTACTTGAAGCTCTGAACAGATTTGCTTGAAGAAATATGTTAAGATATGATCCAAAACTTCTCAAATTTGGTATTTAAAACTCGTATATGATTAATAACAACATATTAGATTTTGACTTGTATGATAAACCGGAAGTGGTACTTAGGGCTCACCAAAGACAATACCTTCCTTACCTAAAGGTGACGGAAGATAAAAATTTCTAGAAAATAGTGCAAAATCTCGTTTCATGGCGTAGTCATTTTTGTAATATATTAATTTAATAGATTTCTACGCTAAACGAAGTAGATCCATATTTTTCAATAACAAACATAAAGAAACAGTGGCCCATATTCTGAGCGCGCTTTTATAATAAAAGCGCTTTTATAGAACAAACTCCTCATAACAATATAATGTAAACGCCTGCTCCATAAAAGCGCTTTTATTATAAAAGTGCGCTCAGAATACGGGCCAGTAACATTAAAAAAATAGATACTACTAGGCTCATAGAATGTTTAAATGTTTTTAAAATAATTCTTGTGGTGTTTCCTCCACTATAGCTTTGAATGCCTGTGAGGTGACGCCTGATAGATCTCCTCATACAATAACATACATTATATATTAATATTTGACCATGTATATCGCGATTTTGTAAGCCCGGAATGCAGCCCAAATTTACAAGTTTACTAAGAATTTTATTTTTTCTGTTTCAGATAAAATGTCCTCCTAACCTTTACCATGTACCGAAGTGAGGACGACCTCTCAGTAGTTCCAGTAAAACTGGAACCCTCTGGAGAACCCAGTGGCGGAGGTGGTGGGCTTTTTTCTGGGATCGCCTCAAGTAATAAACGACCCAGGCCCGATGATTGGCTTAGCACCTCCCCCGCTGCCCTACAAGCGCCGCCACTTACCCCAAGTCCGGGACCTCCCGCTCCCTACACCCTTGTAAATGGGTATAGCAGTCCCATGAGCAGTGGAAGTTACGACCCTTATAGCCCTAATGGAAAAATAGGTGAGTGGATTTTTAAAAATATATTTGTGTTATAAATTTTTAGACATATGAAGCCATGATATAACTGTATTTATGAACAAAGGTTGTGTAGGTACAAGTACTATAATATTTTGATTCATACTCACAACAAAATGTGTTAGAAATACCAATAAAATATTTTTTTCTTATTTTATTCATACAAGTTGAACCAATTGACTAAATAAATTAAAAGTTGGTACAAATATATAAGAAATTATGTAGAATCCGATGGTGAAATCAGAAAAATTCTACCTTTACCCAGTTTTGGGTGGCGCGTATCTACCCATTTTTGGGTGTACGTTACAATTTTAATTTTATGAAAAATGGTTTCTTTGTATCAAAATGCATATGTATCCTAATTTTTGTTATAATATTCCGACAAAATCATACAGAATTATATTATTAACATTGATTAGATTTTTCAAAATTTTACTAGTTGATAATGTTTTACTAATTTATTTATGGACATTAAACAAATGTTTAAAATTTTTTGAAAATTTGTACGTTTATATAAGAAACTACGTAGAATCGAATGGTGCTAACAACACATTTATACCTCTACCCAGTTTTGGGTAGGGAATACCTGCCTATTAATTGGCGGGAGGTGCGATTTTAATTTTATGAAAAATGGATTCTGTGGGTCAAAATGCATAGGTATCCCAATTTTTGTTATAATATTCCCACAGAAACATACAGAATTCTATCATTAACATTGATTAGATTTTTCAAAATTTTACTAGTTATTAGTGCTTTACTAATTTATTTGTGGACATTAAACAAGTCTTCAGAAAATTTTAAAAATTTGTATTTTTATATAAGAAAGTACGTAGAATCGAATGGTGCTATCAACACATTTGTACCTCTACCCAGTTTTGGGTAGGGAATACCTGCCTGTTAATTGGCGGGAGGTGCGGTTTTAATTTTATGAAAAATGGATTCCTTGGGTCCAAATGCATATATACCCTAATTTTTGTTATAATATTAGCACAAAAACATACATAATCCTATCATAAACATTGATTAGATTTTTCAAAATTTTACTAGTTATAATGTTTTATTAATATATTTATGGACATTAAACAAGTGCTTAACTCTTTTTGAAAATTTGTACGTTTATATAAGAAAGTACGTAGAATCGAATGGTGCTATCAACATATTTGTACCTCTACCCAGTTTTGGGTAGTGAATACCTGTCTATTAATTGGCGGGAGGCGCGGTTTTCATTTTATGAAAAATAGATTCTTTGGGTCAAAATGCATATGTATCGTAATTTTTGTTATAAGATTCCTACAAAAACATACAGAATTTTATTATTAACATTCATTAGATTTTTCAAAATTTTGCTAGTTATAGTGCTTTACTAATTTATTTATGGACATTGAACAAGCTTTCAGAAAATTTTGAAAATTTGTATGTTTATATAAGAAAGTATGTAAAATCGAATGGTGCTATCAACACATTTGTACCTCTACCCAGTTTTGGGTAGGGAATACCTGCCTGTTAATTGGCGGGAGGCGCGGTTTTAATTTTATAAAAAATGGATTCTTCGGGTCAAAATGCATATATACCCTAATTTTTGTTATAATATTAGCACAAAAACATACATAATCCTATCATAAACATTGATTAGATTTTTCAAAATTTTAGTAGTTATAGTCCTTTACTAATTTATTTGTGGACATTAAATAAGTGTTCGGAAAATTTTGAAAATTTGTGCATTTATATAAGAAAGTACGTAGAATCGATTGGTGCTATCAAGATATTTGTACCTCTACCCAGTTTTGGGTAGGGAATACCTGCCTATTAATTGGCGGGAGGTGCGGTTTTAATTTTATGAAAAATGAATTCTTTGGGTCAAAATACATACGAATGCTAGTTTTTGTAAATATTTTAATAAGAATGCATCAATAATTAAAATATTTATTAATTTTGTTTTTTGCGAAATCTACCATATAAATATTGTTATACTAATTTATTTATAATATTTACATCGGTTCAGTAAAAAAATTGAAAATTGATATATGTATATCAGAAAATCTATAGAATCTAATGGTGGTATCAGAAAACTTGTATATCTACCCAGTTTTGGTTGGTGGACATCAACCCATTTATGGGTATGAACTTAGTTTTTAATTTTATCTCCCACGGATTCCTGGGAAAATTATGCATAAGATAGACTATATTTATTTAATAAATTATTTATATATAACAATAAATTTTAAATACAATTAAAATAAAATATTACCATGTTTTCAAAATATTTCTCATTATAACATATGGCCAAATAAAATTTAATTTTACTGCCTTTTAAAATCTTTATATCTTCTTACATTCTTTGATGTTTAAACAATAAAAAAAAAGTTGAAAATTATTCGCAATGCCAAGCCAACGGTCTCTATGCAACTGTTACAGAAAATAGTAAACAACTTTGTTTTGCTTCCAATGCACCTACATGGTACAGTGGACTTCTATTTTTACTTCAAAGCTAACTATGATACACTAACTTGTTTATGAGAAAAATACGTATTACTTTTTGTAGTTTTTTCACCCACAAATATTTTGAATTCCCCGAAGAACTTTATAAGTCATTAATTTCATTGAATTCTCTATAATATTCTACTATACCATAGTCAAATTTTAATTATCTTAGAGTAGAATGCGAAAATATATATTTGTAAAAAAAAAATTATTTAAATATTATTTTAAATCGTAAACTATAAGCGATTGAAGTCGGTTAATAATTAGGATTATGTATTAGCTCTTTGCAATTTGATTGGTTGCCTGATTTTAAAAGCGAGACTTGCGCGCCTTTTGTGCCCGCATACCTTATATTATACCAATATCGTCAAACAATAGTCAAACTGTTTCAATTTAAAAAATCTGATGTGGACACCACACGACTTCCTTGTACCCAAGACCAATATGAAGTATAGACCCAATTATAATAATACATATCTCGCTTATACAAAGGGCTAATTTAATAAAACTTCATGTGCTAGACGCAGAATTTAATTCTCTAAATCTCTTATTTGAAGCATTTATTTCTAAAATCAATATGAAACTATTTTATTCAAGAAAAACTGTTAACAACTTCAGGTAATATATCACTTCCGGTTAGCCTGTTTTAACAAAATCTACTATATTATTCCAATTGATATAAAAGTCTTATATACTAAATTTGAAAAGTTTTGGATTATATTTTAAAATACTTTTTCATTAAAATCTATTATAGACTTCAAATAAAGTATCATTTTTGGAAATTATGTAATGACCAAAAAGGGAGGTGCACAACTAGATGTTATAGCAGTCCTAAATACAAAATTTCAACTTTCTACGGCTTACCGTTTTTGAGTTATGTGAGATACGTACATACCTACGTACAGACGTCACGACGAAATTAGTCAAAATGGATTCAGGGATGGTCAAAATGGATATTTCTGTTGAAATCTGAAAACCGAAATTTTTCGCGATTACAGTACTTCCTTTATTATGTACAAGGAAGTAAAAATGCTTATTATTTATATTATTTACGCTTAATAATTTCTTCATGAATATAACGTATAAGTTTATATATATAATATACCACCTATGTACGTCTTGCGCCAAATTCTGAACTTTAAAAATTCATATCTCACTTATTACGTAAAATTTTTAAGTCGCGTTTGCACTGAAATTCTTAGTTCAGCTGTACTTTTTTTTTATTGGTATAAGACCCCATTGTACCATTGGTTGCAAACGATACTAACTCCGTTTTAATTTTTGAATCTGTTGGTTTATAATAAAAATCTACAAAACCTCATTAAATAGGTTCTGCTAGAAATTAGAAAATTATGTATTTCTTTATAGATATATAAGTATTTTGACCTTATATGTGACATTGACATTTGAAGGCTATGAAATAATGTTTTCCTCTCATTCATGCGTAATTATACATTCCTTTTATTACTGGTACGGTGACCGAGTACATTAAATCACTAGTACTAGTACACATAATTTTTAAAATATTTGACATTAATTTTTTTATAAAATACAAGGTGCAGAAAAGCAACCTCCCTAGTTTTGAAGTCATTACATTTTTAAAATAATATCGGCCAAGTGTTGTCCGTCACTGTCCAAACATTATTGCAAGCGACTTTGCAGTTTCGCATAACTCTTTCGAACATTGGGGTATACGGCGAAAATATGTGCGGATTTTTGCATGCCATTAGACTCTGTTTCCATAAAAAAATCTGATGTCGCCAGCACATTACCTTCCGTCAGTTCTATGTATTTTGTACAAATCTCATACAGAAAGTACCTTGCTAAATTAAATATTCTATTTCTTGTACATTACCTTCCGGCAGTTGCATGTATTTTATGCAAATTTCTTACAGAAAATTATTATTTTGTGACGTTCTCTATATACAGTGTAATGTATCTGCAGAAATAAAAGATTTATTATTATTATTATTTCTTGTACATTACCTTAAAGCAATTGTATGTATTTTATACAAATTCCATACAGAAAGCAAAAGATCCTATATTTCCAGTAAAATTATAAGATAAACACACTATGTCAATTTCACTTGACACTGACATCTTTCAATCAGAATTTTCTTAATATAGTAGTTGTTTCCATAGCTATGGCTACTTTATGAAATTTAATTTCTTTATAATTTTTTAACTCTATATCCATTTAATATTAAGTATAAAATGCAGTCAAATCGTATAGAGAATAAAATATTCTTTAATATTTATAATAACATCAAATGTGAAAAAATTATATTTAACATAGTTTTTTCAAGAAAAAATGTTAAAATCTTCAAATGATGGTACTTCCGGTTGACCAATTGTAACCAAAATCTAATCAGCTCTTCATATGGATGTAACGAAGAAGTATACGAAAAAATTATAATTTTTGTAACTGTAGTATTAGAGTTATCGCAGACGAAAATTTTGTTACACACACACATCCACACACACACACATCCACACACACACACACACATCCACACACACACACACACACACACACACACACACACACACACACACACACATACAGACATCATCGTAAAAATAGTAAATTCGTATTCTAAGGACCCTAAAACGTGCTTATTGATTAAAAACTCATCATCGAATTTTTTGACCAAAGACAATACCTTCCTTACCTAAAGGTGACGGAAGGTAAAAATTACGAACAAAACTAGGGAGGTTCCTTTTCTGCCCGCTATATTTTACATTAAAATATTCTATGAAGTACTGATTTTTTTTAGTCATACTCTGCCAAATTAACCTTTGTAAAAGACCCGTATACAGAAAATTGTATAAAATACGTCATATATATTCTAAGAAGTTGTTTCATAATTTGCTGATTTTTCACCATACTGTATTCACATAACGTCGGAATTTGCTATGCTTAGCCAATGGACAGCATACAAAATTAGTTAGTACACTCAATTTCGCAATTTTGCTAACGTAGCTTTATATAAAAATTATAATCAGCAAAAAAACAACCTATATTATATTGCACATCCTATTGACATTTCCGGGTGTGTATTTGCACACCCAGAAATGGGTAAGAAGCAGGAAATTAATTTGATATTTGAGGAATGTGTAGGCTTTTTTTGGTTTAATTAACAAAGTTAATAAAAACTTCATTAAATTTTAATTTCAATCTTTCTTTATTTGTTTTGTACAGTAGGAAATTTCATTTTTACTTCCCGCTACCCTTGGTAAGGGAGGTATAAGGACCGTGCTAAAAATCGCATATCGAGATTTTGGTAAATGACCACGTTTTAAGGTCCCTAGAATCCAATTTTAACATTTTCACGATGATGTCTGTGTGTATGTGTGGATCCTCCACTCTAACTCAAATACTATCATTCAGAAAATTTTGAAACCTTGCAATTCTATCTCATTCTAATATGGGAAGAGGCCATTCGATTTTGTGTATATCAGATAACCGAAAATGGTACTTTACTTGAAGCTCAAAATAGTTTTTCTTCGAAAAATACTTTCAAATGTTATTTTTTCAAGATTTGTGTTATAAAAATTAAAGATTATTAATTTTTTTACAGATTTGCATAAATACTTTTTATATATATTTTATGGATAAATTTATAAAAAAAGCCTAAGCTTTAAACAAGCAAAACTTATTGGTTACACAGTTCATATCTCAAATGTATGTAACTGACAGATAAATGTCAATGTCAAAGAACTAATCATTTCAAATTAATAATACTAACATTTTAAAAAGAAAATAGTAAATAGAACCATAGTTATATGGAATGGATCTTAATACAGTTTACAGCATAATTAAATATGTAAGTATGTATATTTAAATTAATAAAAATTAAATAGCGGGAGGTTTGGTGGTAAGTGGATGGATGTGATTGATAAGGTACTAAAAGAGAGAAAGTTTCCGAGTGGGAAGAGAAGAAGAGCGTGTATGAATGCGATTATGAATGTGGCCGAGGCGAAAGAAGTGTGCTTAGACAGGAATGTGTGGCGAAGGATGATTGTTTCGTAACTATTATTGTGGTCCGGTTGCGGTATTTCGCTACCGAAAATCGGTCACTTTAATATGTTAAGAGTGAGGAATATATGTTGTACCTATGATGTCAGGTTAGTAAGAATGTTGTTGAAAGAGAGACTAATTATTTTTTGGATGATGTTATTTTAATTCTTTCGGGTTTGTGCTAACCCACTAAGTGGGAAATGCGTGATTTTATGTATGTATGTATGTATGTATGTATGTATGTATGTATCTCTAAGCCCTGCAAATTTTTCTGTGAATATTGTCCCATATGTCTTGTATGGTACACACTGAATTTTTACGAAGTTAATTTTCATTATGCTAACAATAATAAGTCTCGGTAAAAGCTAAGTCTGGACTAGAAGATGCAGTATTTAATTCTGAACGTTTTTGTATTTACACTTTTGTTCTAAAATTAATATGGCAGAATTTACAGCAATAAGAAAATTTTACCATTGTATTTCCTATGATCCACAAAAAAGTAGACACCCAGTATACATAAAAATGTCATCTCTCCTGCTTTTATTTTCGTATGTCTTTCCTGCTGCCGTTTGCTGCCATCTTCATTCCTGCTACGCAAGCAGTAGTGTGTTTTCTTGCCTGTAGATGGCTCTCGAAGCGAATCGAATGGAATTCATTTCATTTTCTCTGAGTTTACTACCTTTCTATCGCTTGGAAAAGATGAAATAATTTTAAGGACACAGGTTTAAAGACCTGACCAGTTATCCTTGATATTTATAAGGTTACACTTGTCGCGAAAGTGGTATCGGATGTAATTAGACCCGAGGAATCGATTTTTCATAAAATAAAAGTAGTGGCATATACCCATTAATGGGTAGATGTTTACTACCCAAAAATGGGTGGAGATATAAATTTTCTGATTGCGTTATTAGATTCTTTGGACTTTCTTATATATGTAAACAAATTTTCAAATTTTGGACTTTTAAGGCCTAATTGCTATGAAATAATTATATATATAACAATGTTTACTTGGTAATTTGGAAACCCGAAAATACTATAAGTTTTGATCATTTAATTAAATAAGGACCCGTTTAAATATTTTTATAAAAATTCCTGTACATATGTATTTTGACCAGGGGAATCCAATTTTCATAAAATAAAAGTGTTGTCTTACACCCATTAATGGGTAGATGTTTACTACCCAAAAATGGGCGGAGATATAAATTTTCTGATTGCGCCATTAGATTCTTTGGACTTTCTTATATAAGTAAATATTTTTTCAAATTTTGGACTTTAAGGGCTTAATTGCTATGAATTAATTTTGTGACAATGTTTACTTGGTAATTTGGAGACCCGAAAAAACTATAAGTTTTGATCATTCAATTAAATAAGTATCCGTTCAAATATTTTTATAAAAATTACTGTACATATGTATTTTGACCAGGGGAATCCATTTTTCATAAAATAAAAGTGGTGGCATACACCCAGTAATGGGTAAATGTTTACTACCCAAAAATGGGTAGAGATATAAATTTTCTGATTGCGCCATTCGGTTCTTTGGACTTTCTTATATAAGTTACCAAATTTTTAAAATTTGGACTTTTAAGGCCTAATTGCTATGAAATAATTATTGTAACAATATTTATTTAGTAATTCGGAAACCCGAAAATACTGTAATTTTTGATCATACAATTAAATAAGTACCTACCCGTTTAAATATTTTTATAAAAATTCCTGTACATATGTATTTTGACCAGGGGAATCCATTTTTCATAAAACAAAAGTGGTGGCTTACACCCATTAATTGGTAGATGTTTACTACCCAAAAATAGGTAGAGATATAAATTTTCTGATTACGCCATTCGGTTCTTTGGACTTTCTTATATAAGTAACCAAATTTTCAAAAATTTTGGCCTTTTAAGGCCTAATTGCTATGAAATAATTATTGTAACAATGTTTACTTGGTAATTTGGAGACCCGAAAATACTGTAATTTTTGATCATTTAATTGAATAAGTACCCGTTTAAATATTTTTATAAAAAACTACTGTACATATGTATTTAGACCCGGGGAATCCATTTTTCATAAAATAAAAGTTGTAACTCATACCCGTTAATGGGTAGATATTTACTACCCAAAACTGGGTGGATTTACAAATTTTCTGGTAGCACTGTTCGATTTTCTGGACTTTCTTATGTATGACTACAAATTTTTAATTTTTTTATCCAAAAGGTCCAAGTGCTATGAATTTATTACTGTAACAATGTTTACTTTGTATTTTGGAGAAAATACCATAATTTTTGATCAATTAATTAATTAAGGACCTGTTCAAATATTTTTACAAAATTTACTATACATATTTATTTTGACCCAAGGAATCCATATTTGATAAAATTAATGTTGTATTTTATACCCGTTAATGGGTAGATATTTACTACCCAAAACTGGGTAGGTGTACAAATTTTCTGGTAGCACAATTCGATTCTTTGGACTTTCCTATATAAGTTCACAAATTTTTAATTTTTTTTTTCAAAACGTCCAAGTGCTATGAATTAATTACTGTAACAATGTTTACTTGGTCATTTTTAGAAAATACCATAATTTTTGATCAATTAATTAATTAAGGACCTGTTAAAATATTTTTACAAAATTTACTATACATGTGTACTTTGACCCAAGGAATCCATTTTTGATAAAATTAGTGTAGTATTTTATACCCAATAATGGGTAGATATTTACTACCCAAAACTGGGTGGATTTACAAATTTTATAGTAGCACTGTTCGATTCTCTGGACTTTCCTATATAAGTTTGCAAATTTCTAAATTTTTTATTCAAAAGGTCCAAGTGCTATGAATTAATTACTGTAACAATGTTTACTTGGTCATTTTTAGAAAATACCATAATTTTTGATCAATTAATTAATTAAGGACCTGTTCAAATATTTTTACAAAATTTACTATACATATGTATTTTGACCCAAGGAATCCATATTTCATAAAATTAATGTTCTATTTTATACCTATTAATGGGTAGATATTTACTACCCAAAACTGGGTGTATTTACAAATTTTATAGTAGCACTGTTCGATTCTCTGGACTTTCCTATATAAGTTTGCAAATTTCTAAATTTTTTATTCAAAAGGTCCAAGTGCTATGAATTAATTACTGTAACAATGTTCACTTGGTCATTTTTAGAAAATACCATAATTTTTGATGAATTAATTAATTAAGGACCTGTTCAAATATTTTTACAAAATTTACTATACATATGTATTTTGACCCAAGGAATCCATATTTCATAAAATTAATGTTCTATTTTATACCTATTAATGGGTAGATATTTACTACCCAAAACTGGGTGTATTTACAAATTTTATAGTAGCACTGTTCGATTCTCTGGACTTTCCTATATAAGTTTGCAAATTTCTAAATTTTTTATTCAAAAGGTCCAAGTGCTATGAATTAATTACTGTAACAATGTTCACTTGGTCATTTTTAGAAAATACCATAATTTTTGATGAATTAATTAATTAAGGACCTGTTGAAATATTTTTACAAAATTTACTATACATATGTATTTTGACCCAAGGAATCCATATTTCATAAAATTAATGTTCTATTTTATACCTATTAATGGGTAGATATTTACTACCCAAAACTGGGTGTATTTACAAATTTTATAGTAGCACTGTTCGATTCTCTGGACTTTCCTATATAAGTTTGCAAATTTCTAAATTTTTTATTCAAAAGGTCCAAGTGCTATGAATTAATTACTGTAACAATGTTTACTTGGTCATTTTTAGAAAATACCATAATTTTTGATCAATTAATTAATTAAGGACCTGTTCAAATATTTTTACAAAATTTACTATACGTATGTATTTTGACCCAAGGAATCCATATTTGATAAAATTAATGTTGTATTTTATACCCGTTAATGGGTAGATATTTACTACCCAAAACTGGGTAGGTGTACAAATTTTCTGGTAGCACAATTCGATTCTTTGGACTTTCCTATATAAGTTCACAAATTTTAAATTTTTTTATCCAAAAGGTCCAAGTGCTATGAATTAATTACTGTAATAATATTTGTTTGGCAATTTGGAGAAAATACCATAATTTTTGAACAATTAATTAACTAAAGACCTGTTTAAATATTTTTACAAAATTTACTATACATATGTATTTTGACCCAAGGAATCCATATTTGATAAAATTAATGTTGTATTTAATACCCATTAATGGGTAGATATTTACTACCCAAAACTGGGTGGATTTACAAATTTTCTGGTAGCACTGTTCGATTCTTTGGACTTTCCTATATAAGTTTACAAATTTTTAATTTTTTATCCAAAAGGTCCAAGTGCTATGAATTAATTATTATAACAATGTTTATTTGGTAATTTGAAGAAAATACCATAATTTTTGATCAATTAATTAATTAAGGACCTGTTCAAATATTTTTGCAAAATTTACTATGCATATGTATTTTGACCCAAGGAATCCATATTTGATAAAATTAATGTTGTATTTTATACCCATTAATGGGTAGATATTTACAACCCAAAACTGGGTGGGTGTAGATGTCTTCTGATAGCTCTGTTCGATTCTTTGGACTTTCCTATATAAGTTTACAAATTTTTATTTTTTTATTCAAAAGGTCCAAGTGCTATGAATTAATTATTAACAATTAGTAACAATGTTTATTTGGTAATTTGGAGAAAATACCATAATTTTTGTTCAATTAATTAATTAAGGACTTGTTCAAATATTTTTACAAAATTTACTATACATATGTATTTTGACCCAAGGAATCCATATTTGACAAAATTAATGTTGTATTTTATACCCATTAATGGGTATATATTTATTACCCAAAACTGGGTGGATTTACAAATTTTCTAATAGCAGTATTCGATTCTTTGCAGTTTCTTATATAAGAATACCAATTTTCAAAATTATTTCTCTAATGGTCAAATAGTTATATGTACACAACAATTTTAATAAAAATTTCTTTTTAAGTTTAGGGATATTTCTTTTATATTTTCAATAAATGTCAACCACTTAATGGTAAATTATCTCTGTCATTAAGTGCAAGACCTTGTGAAGATAACATGACAAGCTTAGCGAGTTATATATACTGGTACCATCATGGTAATTTACGTAACATATGTAGGAGAACCAAATATATACATACATACATACTTATATGCTCAGAAATTCATGGTCAATACGTATTACGTACAGACATGAAACCATGGTAAAATAAAATACATATACTAATAAATACAGGGTGTTAATGAATTTTAATCTTCAGACTCTTAAAAGTTAGCTACCTTAATTTTAGTCAGCAGGCTGTTTATTTTAACTTCTAGCATTGAATTCTAGCATGTATTCATTAACGCTCTATATATGTAGTATTACTTAGTATGCACGTGGAAAATGTACTAAAATATTTTGACTAATACAATAATTAACTACAAATAAATAAGATCTTAGTTGATCGGTTTCGCAAGACAACTTTTTTGTAACTAGTTTACGGATGTGATTTTGTCTGTTATGTTGGTACGCTTGAATGATTGTTGCTCAATTATTTCTTTGATTGTAATTGTTCAACCGTTTTTTCATTAATCATTCTACATCATTTGTTCTCACGACTAGCTGGATTTTTTTAGTCTATCGATAAGATATCAATATATTTTTTTAATTTACTCTTTACTAATATCATGTTTTTTAATGAATTTATATTTGGTAGTAAATTTTAAGTATGCTCTATGTAAATATTATTGTAGATTGGAAATATCTCTTATTGTTTTTAAGATACAGTGTTTTTGAAAAACTTTGCAGGAATGTGAAAATGTTTAAAATATCATATCTCAGAAACCAAGAGAGATATTAATTTGCGGTTTCAAAATTTGAAATCTATAAATATAAATACGGGGTCCGTAGGGTAGTGCACTACATTTCTCAAAACTTTTGTAATAAACGTTAATATAAAAAATCTGATGTGGCCAGCACATTACCTTCCGTCAGTTCTATGTATTTTGTACAAATATAATACGGAAAGGTCCTTGCTGAATTAAATATTCTATTTCTTGTACATTACCTTCCCGCAGTTGCATGTATTTTATGCAAATTTCATACAGAAAATTATTATTTTGTGACGTTTTCTATATACAGTGTAATGTATCTGCAGAAATAAAAGATTTATTATTATTATTATTTCTTGTACATTACCTTAAAGCAGTTGTATGTATTTTATACAAATTCCATACAGAAAGCAAAAGATCCTATATTTCCAGTAAAAATTATAAGACAAACACACTATGTCAATTTCACTTGACACTGACATCTTTCAATCAGAATTTTCTTAATATAGTAGCTGTTTCCATAGCTATGGCTACTTTATGAAATTTAATTTCTTTATAATTTTTTAACTCTGTATCCATTTAATATTAAGTATAAAATGCAGTCAAATCGTATAGAGAATAAAATATTCTTTAATATTTATAATAACATCAAATGTGAAAAAATTATATTTAACATAGTTTTTTCAAGAAAAACTGTTTAAATCTTCAAATGATGGTACTTCCGGTTGACCAATTGTAACCAAAATCAAATCAGCTCTTCATATGGATGTAACGAAAAAGTACACAAAAAAATTATAATTTTTGTAACTGTAGTATTAGAGTTATCGCAGACGAAAATTTTGTTACACACACACACACACACACACACATCCACACACACACACATCCACACACACACACACGCACATACAGACATCATCGTAAAAATAGTAAATTCGTATTCTAGGGACCCTAAAACGTGCTTATTGATTAAAAACTCATCATCGAATTTTTGACCAAAGACAATACCTTCCTTACCTAAAGGTGACGGAAGGTAAAAATACTATATTTCAATTATAAATTCATTGTATAATTTGTACGATACAACAGAAGTTCCTTCTGCAAATGTGTTACCCATACTAACTATCTCTTATACATAGGAAGCGATGTGTATTACGTGAATAGTTTTTAATTTAAGTTGGCCATGGTTTTGTGGCATTGACATTCTTCTAATGTAGCAGAGTTAAACAATGGTTGCTGTAGTACATAAAAAACAACCTTATAGACAAGTACATTCGGATAGGAAACTTACAGTGAAAGTTTTGGGATGAGTATAGAATTTATTAATGGCTTCTGAGGAGAAAATAATATGAAATTTTATGCATCAAAAAATCGATTTTCCGTAAAATTAAACTTGGGACTTGTGCGCTACCTAAAACTGGGTGGAGGTACAAACTCGCTGATAGCATCATTCGATTCTATGGACTTTCTTGTATAAGTCCACCAATTTTCAAATTATTTACTGTACATTTACCATGAATAAATTAGTAAAATTATATTTTTAGCAAATTTCCTGTAAACCTGAATTTATAAATATTTTAATTAAGGATGTGCCCTTTGAAAAATATTTACAAAAATTACTATTCATATGTACTTTGGTCCAAAGAATCCATTTTTCATAAAATTAAAGTCGTATATTATACCCTTAAATGGGTAGATATTTGCCACCCAAAGCCGGGTGGAGTTATAAATTGGGTGATAGCACCATTGGATTCTATGTACCTTCTTATATAAACATACGAATTTTCAAAATTTTCTGAATATTCGTACAAAGTCCATAAATAAATTAGTAAAACAATATTTTATTAGTAAATTACTAGAAATTATATATTTGACAATTTATTTAACAATATATTCATAGGACTATTTTGACAAAATTATGTATACATATGTATTTTGACTCAAGGAATCCATTTTTCATAAAATTAAAGACGTATTCCATACCCGTTAATGGATAGATTCTCTCCACCCAAAACTGGGTGCAGGTATAAATTCGGCGATATCACCATTGCATTCCACGTACTTTCTTATATAAACATAAGAATTTTCAAAATTTTCTGAATACTCGTACAAAGTCCATAAATAAATTAGTAAAACAATATTTTATTAGTAAATTACTAGAAATTACATAATATTTGACAATTTATTTAATAATATATTCATAGGACTATTTTGACAAAATTATGTATACATATGTATTTTGACCCAAGGAATCCATTTTTCATAAAATTAAAAACGCATTCCATACCCGTTAATGGGTAGATACTCGCCACTCAAAACTGGGTGAAGGTATAAATTCGGCGATATCACCATTGAATTCTACGTACTTTCTTATATAAACATACGAATTTTCAAAATTTTCTGGATATTCGTACAAAGTCCATAAATAAATTAGTAAAACAATATTTTATTAGTAAATTACTAGAAATTACATAATATTTGAGAATTTATTTAATGATATAATCGTAGGACTATTTTGACAAAATTATGTATACGTATGTATTTTGACCCAAGGAATCCATTTTTCATGAAATTAAAGGCGTATTCCATACCCGTTAATGGGTAGATACTCGCCACCCAAAACTGGGCGCAGGTATATATTCGGCGATATCACCATTGCATTCTACGTATTTTCTTATATTAGTGTTCCAATTTTCAAAATTATAGCTTTATTGGGCCAATCTCTATAAAAAAAATCAATATTTTTATATTTAAAATCATTTATAAATACAATAAAATAGACATCTATCAACAAAATTAATCATTAAAACTAGCAGGTGAAGGCAGCAGACTTGTCTAAACTTACGAAAAAATCTCCTCCATTTGCAATGTTTTGTATATTGTGTATAGTAAAACATGTGCTTCGTGTGCGCGATTATTATTAATTTCTGTTGGTATTATTTGACCCAGAGAAGTGAAAAATGGGTGTAAAAACTGTAACAGTTTGTAGAGTATCGTGATATAATTGTTTTAGTGTTTGGATTATGTTAATCGCGATTTAGTGTCGATTTTATTGATGGATTGAACTGAAAATCTTGGAACTATGGTGTGGGTGAATTTTACACAAAGGAACGACGGATTTTTGGGAACACGCAGACCAGAAAAAAGGTATAAAGGTTTAACGGTTGTTCATTACATACATACATACCGGGTGTATACTTTTTTATTGATCATAGTAAATACAATTTTAAAGTTTTCATATGGCTGTGATTTCTGCCCTATTAATTTGGGTCTACAAAAAGTAAACACCCGGTATATATTGGTGTTCTTGGCCCAGTTTATTAATTCGTATGTTGAATTATTGTTGATTTCAAAGAAAAAATATGTATTTAGAACAAAACATATTTACTTATACATATTTCTAAGATTCAGTTCTGCAGGAAACTTTTACGAAAATGTTATTGTTCCGTTTTCTTAGTCAAAGCGATATAAAGATTTCAATCTTTTATTTCTTGGCAAATGGCAAATGTAAAGTGTAGAAATAACTATTTTCGTACTTCAAACGCCCACATAAAATGTTTTATTGTTCCTATAACAACCGAAGTTCATGAGTTCATATCTGAATTGTTTGAGTTATTGATTCTCTACCAATTACATTACAATTCAAAAAATTTAAAATGACATTTTATGTTTTATTTTTACACGAAATTTCAAAGACATTTATTTGAAAAAATTGTTATTGTATATCAGTCTGTATTCATTTCCCATATATTATTGTGTAATATTGGAGAATACAGTATAGTTTTGGATTTGAATACACTGCTGGAAAAAAATTCAGGCGTCCAAAAAGTATTTTTAAATTGCTAACATTGTGGTTGAAATATTTTTTTAAAAATTTGTATATATATGTATTAGGGTGGTCCTTAAAAAGTGGCAAGTCGAAATTTAACTGGGCCGACCCTAAAGTAGTCCCAAATAATTAAAAAAATGGGTCTGGCAATGTTTCCGCTTAAAATTAATATTTGACCGTGCTTAAATGCACTTATTTTTTCCCATTTAAATAACATTGGGTCCTGACACATTTTGGAACTCTTTTTTCGAGGTAACAGGTTTAAAAAATCCACTTGATATTGGAATCAAGTGGAATCATTATTTTTTTATTTATTTGAAACTACTGTAAATGTATTTTGACCCAAAAAAATGTTTTTTGAAAATATCCGTATATACCATCATATTCTACGTACATTCTTACATATGTATACCAATTTTCATATGTTTTTGTTGAAGGAATTTCAAATGAACACACTTTAAATTTACCGCAAATTTGTAAATTTTTGTGCGCAACCGATGCGGCAGTTGCCCATTAAAATTCAGCAAATTTACGGCAAATACAAGTTAAGATATTTGGCATATTCTTATGAGAAAATTAACAAAAATTAGTATACATATGTATTTTGACCCGAGGAATCCATTTATCGTAAAATTTAAATTATACCTCCCTCCAATTGATGGGTAGATATTTGCTACCCAAAACTGGGTGGATGTACAAACTTGCAAATATCGCCATTCGATTCTACGTACTTTCTTATATAAGTACACCAATTTTCAAAATATTTTATCAACTGGTCCAATCTTTATAAATAAAATTGTCAAATGATATTTTTGTTTAAATCCAACATCGTCATTTATACTAATGTCCGTTTTTTTTGTTCTAGGTAAGTCTGAAAGCTTTCTGCCATTTTGGTTACTCGGTCGGTAAGTTTATTTGTTGCATTTCCGCTTCCTGTATAAAATCACAAGGTCAAAGCTATTAAATGGAACAAAACAAAAAAATAATGATTTTGAAATAGTGCAATTCTGGGAATTTTGTTAATTTTTAACCAAAATTATAAATTAGTCCTAATGTTTTTGTGGTATTTTTTTGTTGAATCATTCATTCATTATATTTTGTGGGTTTTAGTTTATAATTATATATATTAACTGAGTCCGAGAGGTTAAAAAAATATAATAGATTTACACGTATAACTAAAAATGTATAAGTATTAGAAATGGTACAAGATTTCAGACTTATGAAGCCAAATATGATATTAATTAAGTATTAGTGAAGTACTGAAATATTTTGCCTTATACCCCAAACCTCCGAGACGTAATTATATAGCATATATCTGAACCAAGTTGTTTTTGTACTTTATTTCACGTAAGAAAATAGTAGATGGCGCTTCGGCTGATTAAACGTCACTTAATTCTGCAGATTTTATTTGATAACCGTCAACTGATATTTCGTTTTTATGAAGTAGATTTGCCTTCTGATTCATCAAAGGGCAGAATTTATAACCCTATTTAAACCAATGCTATTGTCTTACATGAAATGAAGTATATTCCGTACAAAAAATTGTTTACAAAAATGGCACATAATTTCTTCTACTTTTATGACGTATTGAGTGACGTCGTGACGCTAGCGTCGCCAAGCGTGACCGTCTTTTGTTTCACAAGCCAGTACACTCTAAAATCAATGCTGGGAAACGTAAACTACATACATAAAACTTAATAAGGATTCACGTATTTTTTATATAAAGGTTCGGTGGTTAACTTAGGTCAGTTTAGCCCAGAATTCAAGGACATTTGAACCCTTTATACTTTGGTATTGTATATACATCCGGTACAAAATAAAAGAATAAAAAGCAGAGTACATGTTATAGGGATTGGTTAATGAATGAATAGGCATAATATGGGTCACTAAATTTTATTTAATTTTTAAAATAAATACATGTAAATCTTCACGACTTATTACTCATTTATGGGTGGGCCAATCTGCATGTTTATTCACAAAAGTGACACACCCAATTATAGGTATAACAATGAAAAGATCTTGATGCATTGTCGGGTTTTAAAATTTACTTTCTTAAACCACAGTATCGTACATTTAAAAATATATTCACAAAATTTTGTACTGTCAATTTACATAAAGCTTATCCTTATTACCCATTTCTGTGTGTGCCAGCCTGCATGTAATACACAGAACGAACACACCTAATAATGGGTATAACAATAAACACAGTCCTGACATAACATATTATAATTTTAAATGAAAGAATTTTATTCAACACAAAATTTTATTTTACTCTCTGTTCACACATGGGTGAAAGTCAACGGAAATGACGTCACAAACGGAAGACCCTGGTGGTCGGTCAACCATGTGGTTGGTCATGATCGAGGTTTGAACCACGTGGAACTATACGTAACCATAATTATGGTTACATGTGTACATATCTGTTGAACATCGTAGGGTACTTTGCAAAATTACTTTACGTTTTAGTCTGTGTGCGTGTGTTTGTGTATATACATGTGTATGTATGTGTAACGGATGTAACTTACCTACCCTAATAAGGAAACGGATACAGAGTATAAATAAAAAAATATGAAATTTGTATTTAAATTTTTCGTACATATTTACATTTTTATGCATAAATCCTGTATTACATAAATCTCGAAGAAATAACATTAAAGGGTATTTTAGAAGAAGCGTTCAAGTAAAGTGCCATTTCCGGTTGTCAGATTTACACCAAAATCTAATGGCTTTTTTCCATAAGAATAAGGTAGAAATACATTCACACATATACACAGAGACATCATTGTGAAAATGGTAAATTGGATTCTAGGGACCTTAAAACTTTGTCATTTATCAAAATGTTGATTTGCGATTTTTAGCACGATCCCTATACCTCCCTTACCAAGGGTAGCGGAAGGTAAAAAATTATAAAAATATGTGTATTTATTAAAAAAAGTTTGCTGAATTTAAGTTTACAAACAGAATTGAAAAATATTTATTACTTTTTGAGTTATACACTCAAATTTGCATGTAATATATCTCACTTGGTTTATTTGGCCTCTAGCGTGGTTTACACGTCGGGTAACCTTGTAAACTGAGTCTCCCCCTCTTGTTGCTTAAACTCGGCCTCTAGCGTGGTTGACACGTCGGGTAACCTTGTTTAAGACAGTACTATCCCCCTTGCTCCTGAAGATGCCCCATACGACTGCGGGCGAAACGTTGAGATCTGACTCAAAATATGACACAGCCCGGAAAACGAATATTTCTCAATATATCTCAAATATGATTGGTTGTCTATACAAAAGTCTGTAGGTAAGCTACTATTAAAAGCTGCATTCTAATTGGTCAATATTATGTCTAGCTCATACAAATCTCGTTACAAAGAAATATACGAGTTATACATTTTAATACATTTTTTATCTTTGAAAAGCCAGGTGTACAGTGTACAAATCTTTATATTAATACAAAGTATTATACATTTATAAAAGAAGATTAGCTATTTGTCTAACCATATATTCTTGAAAGTACTGTACACTCCTGTCGAAAAGATGTGACGAAATATAATTTTAAATAAAAACCTCATTAAAATATCATAAACATAATTATTTAGTTTTTTTTATTGTGTGTACCAATGTCTTGTATGGGAAATTCAGTAAACCTTGATAATTCTTACATTATACTACAGATGTATAGTCAAAAATTGACTGTCGATTAATAAAACTATAAATATTGTAATTATGACACAAAAATGCTTGCTTTGCCGCCCTGTTGAAATGGAGACATGTATGCAATGGATTCCCTGCCTACTTTAAAAGAACAGTAAAATTATTTTATTATATATATAGTAGGCATCTTAATTTCAATGGAGCGGCACAAATAATGGTTTGGTATTTATAGTTTTATTGTCGAAACCGACAGATTCAATTTTCTGACTATACAAATATTCATATCTATAGGACAAAATGTAGGTGATTTCACCATATATCATCAAAACCATGGCTGTATTATCATTACCATTGTGCCGTCGCTTTTCATTTGTTATTCACCATGGTAATTATCTTCTTTTATTTGTAGATTGGGAACAATACATATTATCTCCTTTATCAACTATGAATAACAATGGCAAGTATATTAGCTTATAATTAAATGGGTTTTGCACCCTTATGTGGAAAAAAATCCATGGTAATACATATTTATTAATTAACAATATCCATGGTCCACTTAAGTTAATAACTATAACGAAGGTGTTTGACAAAAATATTTATTATTTATTTATTTTTTTATTGGAGCGGCCATCCATCCAATATATAACTGTGCTCGTATCAGCTTTACAGTATAATAAACAAATATTTATTTAAATAAAAATTATTCATTTATTTTTTTACAAATTTAAAAATAAACCATTAGCATTATATCTAAATATAATTATTACCTACGTCTTTAAACTAAATATACCTTAATAATAATAGCTTATGATAATATTTTGAACGCATTTGCCATTAAAGTTTTAAAATTTTAAATATTCCTATTTTAAAAACTATTTAAAATATTAAGATACAAAAATATTTTCTTAATAATTGACTTTAAGACAATTTTAACCTTTTAAAGTTAATGTAATATAGTTAAAATACCCTATATAGATAAGCCAAATAACAGATATACTTTGCGTTTATATACAGGATATTCAAATATATTATTTTCAAGGATAAAATTTAAAAAAGCTGTCTTTTATAAGGTCCATGTGATTGAATATTTTAACCAAAATAGGTATGTATATGTATTTTGTCGCAAAAAATCCAATTTTTCCAAAATTACATCCCTGCCGTCAACCATTAAATGGGTATATGTTCCCTACCCAAAACTGGGTGGAGATACAACCCCGTAAATAGCATCATTCGATTCGCTGTACTTTCTAATATAAGTATGCCAATTTTCAAATTTTTTGAATTACTCATACTACTACAATAAAATTATTTCAAAAATTGGAATTTTAGAAATTTTGTTAGGATTTTCATATTTAGAAAATATTTTATTATGAATGTTGTAATAGGGATACTTTGACGAAAATTAGTGCACGTATGTATTTTGACCCGAGGAATCCAATGGTGATAAAATTAAAATTATACCTTCAACCCTAAAATAGGTAGATGATCTCAACCCAAAAATGGGTATAGATATAATTTTTTTTGTTACACCATTCAATTTTTTGGACTTTTTTACATACCTATACCAATAATTATTTTTATTCTATAACAAATAAAAAACTTCAGGTTCGTCGCTTAATCTTGCATTGAAATCTCTAACACCCCCAAAATTAAATAATTAATATCTCCAAAATTAATCAAAATATTAAATTATTCGTTACTGAAATTAATTTTGCATACTTTTCTTCATACATGTACCAATTTTTATTGGTCTACCAATACGCATAATTTTTTTATACGTAAAAATATGCATGCGTCTACATGGCTTATCGAAATACTTCATATTTTATATTTTAATAAATATTGTCATAAATGTACAATTGTATTGAAAATTGGTATACATATGTATTTTGACCCAGGGAATCGATTTTTGTTAAAATTAAAGTCGTATGTCATACCCATTAATGGGTAGAAATTTGTTACCCAAAACTGGGTTGATATACAACTTTGCTGGTATCACCATTAAATTGTACGTATTGTACTATATGAGACTACCAGTTTTCAAATTTTTATTTTGCCGGGTCTAAGTGCCATGAATAAATTAGTAAAACCATATCAACAATTTTTACGAGTAATATATATTTGTAGTTACGCTCATTTTTAAGTATTTCAACGTCACTATTCTCTACTTTTCTGTCAGGTCGATAGTAAAAAACCAGTCTAGTATAACTAGCAACATGAAAGCGAAGAAACAACACGGCAACGTTGCCAAGTAACGAAGTGTTTCACCGTTTCTTGCTTCGGTAGAGCGTAAAAGCAGAAAACAAAAGTAAGCTCAGTCGACTACGATACCTACTTACTTACTTAACTGGCAACATCGTACAGCACTTGACTTTGAAAAGTGAAGACTGGGGAACGTACATACTTCCAACTTACAGGAGATAGCTAAAGACAAGACATAGTAATGTTCATTCAAAAATTTATTAAGGTGGTTCATCATTATAAACATTTACAATATGAATTTATTGAAAATTTGGTTATTTATATAAAAAAGTACGTAGAATTGAATGGTGTTATGAGTAAGTTTGTAGGTCTACCCATTTTTGGGTAGTGAATATCTACACATGTATTGGCGGGAGGTGTGGTTTCTATTTTATGAAAAATGGATTCCTTATGTCAAAATACATATGTACACTTATTTTTATAAAAATATTCGTTTGTATACAATTACATTTATAAATCAAAAATATTGACCCTACTTTAAAACATAAATATAAATGGTGTTTTACTAATTTATTCATAGATATTGGACCAGAAGAGTAATAATTTCGAAAATTCGGATATTTACATAAGAAAGTCCGTAGAATCGAATAGCGATATTAGAAAATTTACTACTCCACCCACTTTTGGGTGGCAATGTCAACCCATTTTAGGGTTTAATATATAATTTTTATTTTCTCAAAAATGGATTCCTTGGGTCAAAATACATATGCACAGTAATTTTTGTCTATATTTTAGAACACATATTTAATTAAATAAATAATTTTTAAATTTATAAAACCCTGTTGAAATTTTCATATTTTCTAATTTAAAACCTATTATACTATACCAGAACGAAAAGTACAAAAATTATGAAAATAAATATGCTTATATAAAAAAGTCCGTAGAATTTAATGCCGCTATCTACATGTTTGTATCTCCACCCAGTTTTGGGTGGCGAATATCTACCCAGTTATGGGTTGAAGTTACGGTTTTAATTTTATCAAAAATCGATTCCTTGGGTAAAAATACATAAGTGTAATAATTTTCATAAAAATATTTCAACTGATCCATAAATTATTACAACATTTATAAAATAATAATTTTGTATATTTATTTCATATTTTTATTGTACACAACTTTTGTGTGAGACTGTACCTACTATTTTCTATTCGCTGTACCTCCGAACAACATGTTGTGCATGTGAATAATTTCCGGTTTAAGACTGTTCCTGTTTTGAGAACAACTTTTTAATGGTTTTTCCAGAACCACAAGATTTTAGAGTTCTCTCGCGATATCTTACTGACTAATGAATGAAATATGACGTCATTTTCATTGTCATTAGCTAATTATTTCTTTCGATACTGTATGAGTTATTACCCATTACTATATAAGTTTATTGTAAGAATATATGCGTTTATGTTTAGCATAATTTAGTATACTCATTAAGTATGATAAATGTATGCATACATTTTTTATTTAAACATATTACAATATTCAAATCAAAATTATCTTACACAGGGTGTTATGTAAGTAATGCCGTACGTTATAAACAAGGTTGCAATGTATCGTAATCTGTAATATTTTCATTTCTAATGTGCTTGTTGCGTTTGTAAAAGCACTTCAAGATGGACCAAATACAATTATTTATTTGAACAAAGAATTATTTATTTATTTTTGAAAGTTTGAAGTTAGAGACGGCACATGGATAAAACGCTTTTTATTAATGGCGACAGTTTTTTTATAAACTAAATGCATGTCGATGCATCATTAAAAAGCTGGTTCGTAATTGGTCGACTTAGTAGTCCCACAACTTTTACAATTTACCAGATTGTGCTCAATATAGTTTAGATTATAACTTCTTTCAGTTTTCTTTATCATACCATGAACTAGTGCGCATTTCTTACATAACACCCTGTATAGTAAATCGGCTCTCCCTTTTTTACTATTACATTGTCCGCCTTCAAGTCTATAAAAAACCATAATGGTTTATAGAAATTTCCATCTATTTTATGCTATACATCAACGCAAGTCTCGGAATTTTTACCTGGTCATCCCTTATAAAAGGGTTAACGTATAATACACCTGTTTCCATAGCTGTGTATAAAAACCTGGATTCCTTAAGTTGTCTATTTTAGAGTTTCGTGTGACCTAGATTTTTTGGTCCTTAAATAGTTCTTGGAATATAAACTTAATAATAATACTTGGATACAATTACATACATCGGTGTTATATACATAATTTTTATTTATTTGTTTGTATTAGTACAGTTTATTGACACACTGCCCAAAAATAGGTGGACATACATAAGTGGCGACTTTATATTTCGATTCTACAAACTTTTGAACATCATGTAGTTTTCAATTTATTTGGTAAACTAATACTATAGTTATAAAAGAAAGTTTGAAGAGTAAAAACAAAATTTTTAAAAAAATGTGGGCCAAATGACGGGTGTTAATAGTTTGACCGGCACTTTAAGGACCATCTTCTTGCCCAGACTTAGCTCCTACCGACACCCTTTATTTTTGCCACATATGAAAAACAACTTCCTAAAAATCCTATCAAGACATATGGAACAATACTCACAAAAAAATTTGCAGGGCTTAAGGATACAATTTCTAATAGAATTAAAGATGGTATTACTAATAAAGACTATGTAACCTGTTTTATATACATATATCAATTTTCAATTTATTTGATAAACTTATACTATCAATATTAATATTAAGAAGCTAATAACCCAAAAATGGGTGTTTGTATAAATAAGGAAACTTCACCATTCGATACGTTGTACTTTTCTGCATATGTGTACCAAATTTTATATTTTTATGTCAACTAGTACAGATTATACAATAGAATTACTAAAAAATGACAGACATTAAATTGTTCAGAAATTATTCCGGGTTCCTGCAATTTTTTTCCGGGGTTTCAGTTACTTATTGATAACTTTTGAAACAGTTGATGAAAACTTATGAAAATTAGTGTACTTATGTAAAATTTTCCGGCGGAATGATTGGTCTAGTCGCCAGTGATGTACATGTACCCATTTATGGGTTATGGGTGTTTTTACCGGCCAATATTTGGAGGTGGATATCTCGAAAACTAAAAAAGGTATCGACCTGCGGTTTAAAAATTTGGAAAGCACATATTGAGGAGTATATATGGATATAAAAATGAAAATTCTGAAAAAAAAATTTGGGCCAAAAAACAAAATATATTTTTTTTCAAATAATTTTATTTTATTAATATACATTAAAGTTATTATACATTATGTTCAACCACTCTTACACTATTTTACTATCCCTAATCGAGTTTTGAACCCAGTACTTTCAATGTCACCCACTGTAAACAAGAGTTCTTTGCACGACATTCCAAACTCCTATATATAACTACTATGTCCGTGACACTGACTCTTCGGGCGTGCCCGTGTCCGTTCGGCTGACTTCGGCTCAGGTGAACACGGGAAGGTAAGAGACCTGGTGACGTCATACCCGGCAAGCGAGCTTAGCACACTCGAATGGAGGAGCATTTTAGTGCCGGAATCCGGAGTGAGCATACCTGTTGCATGTAGACCGGAGTTTTCAATATGTGCGGTTGTTTTCAACAGTATTAAACACTGAAATAGTGCTTTTGTTTAAATATTGGAGTGAATATATGTATATACTTGTTTGTGTTGTCTTCAAAATGTTTGTTTCCTTTTAACTTATCTTCAATTCAACAATGCATATCCTTCCATAATCTTCAAATTGATCTTTCATCCTCATCATGAAACGTCGTTGGTCGGGTCTTCAAGCTGTCCGCGTTCAGCTAGCTGATGAATCTTCCCCCGAAGTCACGTCTTCTTCGGCGGCTATGGTGATGTCCCCTGCCAATTCCTTGGCTTCTACAGATATAGGCGATGTTGATTTAGAATTTTGGGACTTAGATCTAAACGCACAGCATGCAGCGAGGGGGTTGACGGTTATAAATAGTGCATATAGTGCAGTACAAGGACAGACAATTATTGCACATGCACCTAGGTCGGATACCAGCGGGAGTGTGTCAGGTATAGTGGTATATTTTTACAGTAGAAAGGTAGATGCTATACACATTACACATGGCAGCAGGAATTTTCAGGGAGATACTTATAAAAAAGCAGGACAGTATTACAGTATTTGTTTATGTTTATCTAAGTGTATTTGTATTCATATTTTGGTACACCACTTTTACGAAGGAAGAGCTAGGGGAAATATATATATATATATATATATATATATATATATATATATATATATATATATATATATATATATACGGTGGTGACTTGGACGACGCAGCATAGGGGTTTCAATGGAAAAATGTTAATAAAACATTGTTGTAATTAACATCTATTACGTCGTTGTCATCAACTACAATAAAGATGTTTTCATTTTCCTCAACAAAAGTGCAAACATCTGTCAAAGATTCTTGACGTTCAAAATTATTTTCAAAACAAGGATACAGGAAACACCTTTATTGTAGTGTTGATGACAACAATGTAATAGTTGATTACAACAATGTAATTTGACGAGAACGAAATTTAAGATTTCTTTAAGTAGAGACAGATGTTTGCGCTTTTGTTGATTTTTGCAAAAAATGTTATTATTGTTTTCGACAATTTTTACGGTTCCAGAAATTGAAAAATTTAAACATTAGCATATTTGGAAACAGTATTGTTTTCTGTAACAAAAACCTAAATACAATTTTGCTCTAAAATAATTAGGGGAGCAAATAACTGCACATTAAGATTTTACCATTGAAATCCCTATGCTGCGTCGTTCAAGTCACCACCCTGTATATATACCATTTGAAAGCCCCATCATCTTCAATATATTAGTACATCCAATCATGGGGTCTCGTGGCCGCGTGCTTGAGTGCCAGGTCGCGAATCTGGGGAACCGGGTTCGATCCCGACCAACGCCAAATATTTTTCGAATTTTAAATGGCACAAAATTGAACCCTGTGGTGCACTCTCCACGCCAGCAATGAGTGTCCGTGAGGTGACGCCTGGTAAGCGCCCGCACGGTACAAATATTTCATCATTACCGATATCTGTGTACAAAGCAGATTGGCACACCCAGCAATGGGTAATAAGCCGTGATGATATATTTATATTTATTTACCAATCATCTCATTTTTCTAGAAAATGGGCATTCAACTTTTTTTCTCCTTGCTCTTCAATCGAAGAGATCGTAGCAAGAATAACCATAGTCCATTATTTGAATAATATATAAGATAATCGAAGAAACAACTGTCTAGCTTCTTTCTGTAGATTTCTGCAACTTGTTTAACCCAGGAATCTCAGGATCATGTTTAAATATTAGTAAAATATTTACTGGATGTTAGGAAATAGAAAAATATTCATTGATGAGCAATTACACAATAATTAGACATTTTTATAGGACGTTTTTGCACGATCGGGTTATTTCTTTTGTTTACCGATAGTGTTTCCAAGACAGTAGGTCTTATTTACAAATTACTGAACGGTAAGTGATGTGAATCACGTCGGTAAGTGATGTGCTTCACTTACCGTGCTGGAGGCTTACTTCAAAAATGACAAATATTTGTTTTTATTATGTCAAAATAATTTTCAAATCTTATTTTTCTTTTAAATTTTGTGCGTCGATCGTCCTAGTATAATCATCACGAACGTTAAGGAATTACCGATCAGTAAACACTGTCCTTACCGTTCTTAATACTTAATATACTATTTTGTAGAAACACTCAAGTTTTAAAATGTCATAACTTTTGAGACTTTGCAAAAAAATTAACAAACTGTTTGGCATCCTTGAAAGTACATATCGCTGTAACATATTTACAATATATGGACTATGGTTGTTTTAACTATGTGCTCCTTATTTTTTATTTGAAGTATTTTTCTCTAAAATAATCCATAAAGGATTGTCAGAGAATAACAATTTTCAATGATCACCTTTCATCTCTATTTATGTTAAAACTTAAACGTATTACTAAATATTAAGTGTACTCAATGTGCCCATTTGCTAGAGGTAGCAGGGCACTCTAATTAGGGATTAAGTCGAATTGACTTATAACAGTTACAAAACACAATAGAATTAAACATTTTATCTTATTAGGTGGTTCTATAACAAAAGTTTTGCCAAGTAAATAACGAATAAAGGATTAGTAAAATCTGTAGATCGCACTGGGATTAGAACCCAGGACCTTGATATATCTAGCAGGATGCTCTAACGCTCTAAACAATTGAACTACGAAATCCCATCCAAAAAATGTCTTATCTTGTTGATAAACATTTTTATTGTAACAGGATTCGAACCCGAAAATTTCACCATAATATTTATTTGTCCTTGCCACGTGGTGTCTGGAATCCTTGGCAATAGAGTAAGATGACTGTAATGATCTATTTTTATCAAATATTTCATAATGTTGCACGCCATTGAACTGGGTTCAATAAAATTTACATTACTGTCGACCTTGCCAAAGTATATCATATTACTTTTAATAATTATTATATTTTGATCCTCAAAAAAAAGACTCATAGAATTTTTTCCAAAATTATTTTTCTTATGTAGAAAACATTCACGAATCCATATTTGGCCTCAAATATATTCTACGGCCCTTTGTTTACAAAATATCGTAAAAAAACTGCGACCCAAATTTTCAAAAAATACTTTTTCTACAAATATATAAAAAGTTCGCTAAGAGAGGTATTGAATTCATGCTAAAAATCGCATATCCAGATTTTAGTGAATAAGCATGTTTTAAGGTCCCTAGAATCCGATTATAACATTTTTATTATGATGTTCGTGTATGTGTGTGTTTGTGGATGTGTGTGTGGATGTTAGATCCACGATTTCTCAAATACTATAAGACTTATGACATTTTTAACTACGGATTCCTCAATCTAACAATAATGGGAAGAATTGATTAAGTTTTGGTAACAATTGGATAACCGGAAGTAGTTACAAGAAAAAAAATCATCTCAATATTATTTATCGAAAATTTATGTAAAAACGTTAGATTCTTTATTCGGTAAATATAAATGCATTATTATATCTTCTATAGATTTAAAGATAAAGAAATGCATATAAAATAATTTGATGTAAAAAATCTCAGATCAATCTACTTCAAGGCAAGAAATTCAAATGTTTGTAATTGATACATAAATGTCACTGTCAAAAATATTTGTACATCATTATGATTATGAAAATAATAAAAGAAAACAACGCAAAAGAATATACGTAAAAAAGAATATAAAAGGAATTTGCGAAAAAATGACGAATATATAGAAAAAGAAAAGGAAAGTAGAAAAAGAAAAATTTCAGGATATTGAATATAAAGAAAATGTATGTATTGTACATAATTTATATTAAAATATCCCATAGATTTTGTATATATATATATATATATATATATATATATATATATATATATATATATATATATATATATATGTGAGAATTATTTTATAGTGAGACATGAATATATGTATTTGTATTTAAAAATATTTTTTGTTTTATGCATACAACCAGGTAAAATATCTGACGAGAGGTTATGTGCTGGCCACATCAGATTTTTAATTTTTATTTTGAGGGTTAAAGTTGTCATTTTTGACACCAGTGTTAAAAAGTGACAGGTCGTTGTTACTTTTAACACTAGTGTTAAAATTGATTTAGTTACCTTGGTAATGACGAATGGAACAACAAAAAAAAATGCATTTATCTGTAAACGTCTGGTATCTACCCCAAGAGTTGTTGACTATTATTTTATTTTTTAATGAATTTTGCCTCCTTTGTGCTTCAAGTTCAAGGGTAATATATGCTAATTTATCTAAAGCAAATCTGAAAAATCTAAATTTTTATAAATCTCTAAAGGGCAAGAACTGGTTTCTTTATAAACTTGCTAATTTTTTCTTAAAAGCGGATTATTTTTTAACGACATCTTGGCAGAAATACGTTAGTATTTTTATTATTTCGACATGTACAAAACCAGTAACCTACTTATTGAATAAACATAATGTGCTGACTTATAATAATATATAAATTTCAGAACACAAAATTATTTGTATCATAAATAACAATATATTTGTAAATATATATATATATATATATATATATATATATATATATATATATATATATATATATATATATATATATATATATATATATATATATATATATATATATATATACAGGCTGATTCATCGGTCTGTTCTCTCTTTATAGCTCTTTTATTTTAAGTCAGATAGAAAAATTCTTCAAATATAATTTATATGATATATTATTGTCTATCTACGTACCATATGCATTTGTATACAGAGTGCTCTGTTTAAGCGCAACAATATGTAACTTTATATTTTTTAATGGAACACCCTATATTTATTTATATATTTTGATAGTAAATTATATTCCCTTTAAAAAAAGTATTAAGTAATAAGGGGTCTAAAATTATAAATTAAGAAGTTATTTACGTTCATAAAAGATAGTAGTTCAGGGTGGAAAATACCATAATATAATACAAAATTTTGATCCTTTTTTATTAATACTTATTTTAAACGTTACACTAATTCCAAAGAAGCTATTAAAATTTAATGACAGACTAAATAATGCAAAATTTGTCCTTCAACTTCAATAGATTTTTCTATTATAAATATTATATTAACCATCTCATCTTTACTAAAATTTTTATTATTCATTTTCACATCAACATCAACAATGATAAACTAAGAGTATTTGGACAACTTGTTTGTTTAAATTCGAAACAATTGATCAAATTATCCATAGCTTACTTTGTTAATAATAACATGATAGAAACATATCATTCAACGAATAAAGGTAAATAACTTCTTAATTTATAATTTTAGACCCCTTATTACTTAATGCTTTTTTAAAGGGAATCTAATTTACTATCAAAATAAATAAATAAATATAGGATGTTCCATTAAGAAATATAAAGTTACATATTGTTGCGCTTAAATAGAGCACCATATATACAAATGGATATGGTACGTAGATAGATAATACTATATCATATAAATTATATTTGAAGAGTTTTTCAATTTGCCTTCAAATAAAAGAGTTATAAAGAGAGGACAGACCGATGAATCACCCTGTATATATATATATATATATATATATATATATATATATATATATATATATATATATATATATATATATATATATATAATGTCATAATATCATAAAATAAAAATATATTTTATTATTTTTATTAAATACAAAATTTTAATTATTGTGTGTATTACGTAATAACTTTTATTTTTTGAACAACAATTAGTACATTTTATGTTATACAATGACAATAGAATATTACATCCGAGGTGGGATATGTTTCATTAAAGCTGAATATTTGTGTACATTACCGACAGGCAAAGCGTGAGGTTGTGCTGAAACACCCACCTAGGTTTGTACACTATTTCTTTTTAAATCAATAAATTTTAAAATGAATCAGTTCTATTAAATTTATTTAGTCTACTGTATTGTAGGGATCTATAACAATGTTGCTAGGTAACCCCTACATAAACATTTCTAAGCCGTGGGGTGGAAGTAAAATCTGTTATTTCCCACCCAAGATATTGTCATTACAGTTAGGAATGACGTATTTCTCAACCTCTAAAAGTTTAGGAATCTACATATTACTATAATGATTGTGATTAAAAAAATATTATATTTTTTGTACATTGTATATAACGATTTCTTTATAAAGCATACAAAATTTCATCTGCCCTATTTATAAAATTGATGTCACTTTCGTCAGGTATTTCTGATTTTACTTTGTATAAACCGGGATGCGTATTTTGAAACAGTACTTTACTGTAGACATACTCTAAACAGATAAATGAAAAATATTTAATTTTAAATGTACCAGCAGGAATATTAAGACGAAAATTGGTATACTTATGTATTTCGATTCAAGGAATCCATTTTTGATAAAATTTAAGTCGAAACTCCCGCCAATAAATGACTGGATATTCATATCCCAAAAATGGGTAGACATACAATTTTAGTGATATCACTATTAGATTCTACGTATTTCTTATATAAGTACACAAATTTTCAAATCTTTCAAATAACTACAAATTAATTTTTAAAATGGGTTCATACAAAATTTTCTTGATCATTTCATATTTTGAAAATATTTAATAAAAAATGTATTAGTAGAAATATTTTGACGAAAATTTGTACACATATGTATTTTAACCCAAGGAATCTATTTTTGATAAAATTAAAGTCGTACCTCCTGCCAATAAATGAGTGGATATTCATGACCCAAAAATGGGTAGACATACAAATTTAGCGGTACCACTATTAGATTCTACGTACTTTCTTATATAAATATACAAATTTTCAAATTTTTTGAATAACTCATACAATAACTACAAATTAATTTTTAAAATGGGTTCGTACAAAATTTTCTTAATCACTTTATATTTTGAAAATGTTTAATAAAAAATGTATTAGTAGAAATATTTTGACAAAAATTAGTACGCATATGTATTTTGATCCAAGGAATCCATTTTTGATAAAACTAAAGTCGTACCTCCCGCCAATAAATGAGTGGATATTTATAACCCAAAAATGGGTAGATATAAAATTTTAACGATATCACTATTAGATTCTACGTACTTTCTTATGTAAGTACACAAATTTTCAAATTTTTTGAATAACTCATACAATAACTACAAATTAATTTTTAAAATGGGTTCGTACAAAATTTTCTTAATCACTTTATATTTTGAAAATGTTTAATAAAAAATGTATTAGTAGAAATATTTTGACAAAAATTAGTACGCGTATGTATTTTGACCCAAGGAATCCATTTTTGATAAAATTATAGTCATACCTCCCGCCAATAAATGCGTGGATATTCATAACCCAAAAATGGGTAGACATACAATTTTACTGATATCACTATTAGATTTCACGTACTTTCTTATATAAGTATACACATTTTCAATTTTTTTGAATAACTCATACAATAACTATAAATTAATTTTTAAAATTGGTTCATACAAAATTTTCTTAATCATTTTATATTTTGAAAATGTTTAATAAAAAATGTATTAGTAGAAATATTTTGACAAAAATTAGTACACATATGTATTTTGACCCGAGGAATCCATTTTTGATAAAATTAAAGCCCTAGCTTTAACCCTTACATAAGTATAAATATCACACCCAAAACTGGGTAGAGTTACAATCTTTACAATAACACTATTAGATCCACCACTTTTTCTTATCCAAATATTCCAATTTTAATAATATTTACTTTACTGGTACCACAAAATAAAAAATAAATCGGGAATTATATTTTAAAATATTGGTGATTTTCACCCACTAAAGTTTGAAAATACGCTTCCCGGCTTAATTGTCCTCCATTTTAACTTTCTTTTCGTGAAGAGAAAATCCGATCGATCCGGAAGATCATCCAGACAAATCGATAATGATCAAGGATCGAGAATCAATCCACTTTCTTCTTACACAATCGATCAATTATTGATGAAATTGAGTTAAGAAGTGATGCTCTTTCGATTTTCTTTTATATTTTTTAATACTCAGGGAAATTCGACTTTGTTTAAAATTTAATAATACATTTGAGTTTGTTTACCAATATATTTTGAACCAAGTAAATAATGTAGTCTAAAATTAATGAATATCTAAATATAAATGTGGAAAGTTTTCCAAAAGATTTTCGTGGGACTATGTGCCATTTTTGTGTTTAAAATCAAGAATAGTATTTTATTTCGATTTTGAACTTATTTGATATTAAGTTATAAGCCAAAATATTTTAGTATTTTGCTTATCTATAAAATCATTTGTACCATTTCTACAACTTTCGGCTACCAAGGATTTTTTGGGGCTCATACATTTCTATTTATTTCTACATTGTTTAATACTAATATTGTTCTTTTTCTGTTATAGGTGAGTCGATATGTTCCTTTCTCACTAACATGTTCGGTGAGTGAAGCTTTATACATACTGTATTTATAAGTTTTCTGTATTAACATATACTCGTCAGGAAGTACAGTGCATAATTGCATACATATCCGTAAATATTGGCAAATATATCTGTATAAATTCTTTAAGATTCAAGTTTATTTTTAATAACTTTCAGTCCATAAAATGAAATAACGTGTTAGCAATTAGCTATAAATCTAAATTAGTAATGGTTATAAACATATGTTAGAAAAAAAATCGTAGTACATATGTTCTTAATACACAATGTCTTTAAGCCTGTTTATTTTATTACCTATATTAACTTTTGAAAAACTTCTTCGAGTTTAATGATTTATTTACAGTAATACATTAAATTTACACTTGAAGACGAGAGCTCAAAGAAACGTAGTACCTATGTAATTATTTCATTTACTTTCAGCAATATTTTATATTATATAAACTATTAAATAAAAATAAAGGGTGTACTAATAAAAGTATTTTTACAAAAATTACTGATATATATATATATATATATATATATATATATATATATATTACGATCCGGGGAATTGATTTTTCGTAAAATCAAAACCGCACCTCCCGCTAATAAATAATTAGATATCTCCCACCCAAAATTGGGTGAAAGTACAAACTAGTCGATAGCACCATTGTATTCCCCATACTTTTCTATATAAATTTACCAATTTTCAAAATTTTCTGAATAATAGTTTTATATCTATAAATAAATTAGTAAATCAATACATATTGCTTATTTTTGGAAGCCAAAATCCGAAATTTTTAATTAAATGTATTGTGGATACATATGTTGGAATATTTTAACAAAAATTACAGTGCATATGTATTTTGATCCAAGGAATCCATTTTTTATAAAATTATAACTATACCTCCCGCCAATAAATAATTAGATATCCTCCACCCAAAATTGAGTGCAGGTACAAATTTGTCGATAGCACATTTGAATTCCCCATAGTTTCTTATGTAAATGTACCGATTTTCAAAATTTTCTGAATACTCGTTTTATATCTATGAATAAATTAGTAAAACAATACATATTGCTTATTTTTGGAAGCCAAAATATGAAATTTCTAATAAAATTTATTGTGGATATATATGTTGGAATATTTTAACAAAAATTACAATAAATATGTATTTTGACCCAAGGAATCCATTTTTCATAAAATTATAACTATACCTCCCGCTAATAAATAAGTAGATAACTCCCACCCAAAACTGGGTGGAGGTACAAACTTTTCAATAGCACCATTGTATTCCACATACTTTCTTATATAAAAATACCAATTTTCAAAATTTTCTGAATTTTAATCTTATATCTATGAATAAATTGGTAAATCAATACATAATTGCTTATTTTTGGAGACCAAAATCCGAAATTTTTAATTAAATTTATTGTGGCTATATATGTTGAAATATTTTAACAAAAATTACAGTACATATGTATTTTGATCTAAGGAATCCATTTTTTATAAAATTATAACTACACCTCCCGCCAATACATAATTAGATATCTCCCACCCAAAATTGGGTGGTGGTACAAACTTGTCGATAGCACCATTGTCTTCCCCATACTTTTTTATATAAATTCACCAATTTTCAAAATTTTCAGAATATTAGTTTTATATCTATGAATAAATTAGTAAATCAATATATAATTGCTTATTTTTGGAGGCCAAAATTTGAAATTTCAAATTAATTTTATTGTGGATATATATGTATGTTCGAACATTTTAACAAAAATTACAGTACATATGTATTTTGACCCAGGGAATCCATTTTTCATAAAATTATAACTATACCTCCCGCTAATAAATAATTAGATATCTGCCACCCAAAATTGGGTGGAGATACAAACTTGCCGATAACACCGTTATATTCCCCATACTTTTTTATATAAATGCACCAATTTTCAAAATTTTCAGAATACTAGTTTTGTATCTATGAATAAATTAGTAAATCAATATATAATCGCATATTTGTGGAGGTCAAAATGTGAAATTTTTAATAAATTTATTGTGGATAAATTTGTTGGAATATTTTAACAAAACTTACAATACATATGTATTTTGACCCAAGGAATCCATTTTTCATAAAATTATAACTATATCTCCCGCCAATAAATAAGTAGATATCTCCTACCCAAAACTGGGTGCATGCATAGTTTTGCCGATAGCACCATTAAAATTCGCGTATTTTCCTATATAAGTGTACCTATTTTCATATTTTTTTGTTGGAAGGTGTCCAAATAAAAACACCTTGAATTTACCGCAAATCTTCAAATTTTTTGTGTGCAACCGATACGCCAATCGCCCACAAAATTTCAGCAATTTTAGGGAGATTAAAAGTTAATATATTTGTCATATCCTTTTGAGAAAATTAACGAAAATTAGTATGCATATGTATTTTGACCAAAGATATCGATTTAAAAAAATTAAAACCCTACCTCCCGACAATTAATGGGAAGTTATTTGTTGTCCAAAAATGGGTAGAGTTATAAATTTGTTGATAGCACCATTAAATTCTACATAGTTTCTTATATAAATATGCCAATTTTCAAAATATTTACTCTGATGGTCTGATATCTATGAATAAATTAGTAAAACAATATTTTTGAAAGCAAGTGTCCAAAAAATTTAAATAAACAATAACAGAAATTTAAATACATATACAAAGTTTAAATTTTTTAAGACAGATAGCAGCACACGAAATTGTTTAATTTTTTCCAGTGCAGGCCCCTTCTGTAAGGGGCTTGATTTTGATATGCATTTAAATGTTCATAAAAATAATATTCCCATAGCAAAAAAATTGTATCGACAGGTATGGTATGGATTCAGTTTGACGATCCACGATCGAAAAATCAATAAAACCGATCATGCGCAGTGGATTAAATACAATAAAATAAACATTTATTAACAAAATTAATAATTAAAACTGGCTGATGACAGCAACAGACTTGTCTAAGCTTACGTAAAAATCTCCTCCATTTGCAATATTTTGTATATTGTGTATAGTACAACACGTGCTTCGTGTGCGCGATTATTATTAATTTTTGTGGGTATTATTTGACCCAAATAAATGAAAAATGGGTGTAAAAACTGTAACATTTTGTGGAGTATCGTGGTATAATTGTTTTAGTGCTCGGATTGTATTTTATCGTGATTTAGTGTCGATTTTATTGATCGCTTTAGCTGAAAATCTTGAACTATGATGTGGTTGAACTTTATATTAAACGACAACGGATTTATAGGGAACACCCGAACACCCAGACTCAAAAAAGGTAATTAATAATGTATTCACTTATTTTGTCGCATAAATTTTCGGAAAATTTTTAAAGGACGATACTATGGTTTAAGGAAAATTTGTTTATTGCTACAACAACAATTAGATCTAGTAGACCATTTTCTTTTATTCGACGAAGTTCTGACTTGCCCCATGAGTCCTTGGTCGATTTTAAAATTTATTTTGCGTACTTTACACCTTGAAAAAAAAATTCAATAGGTTTTGCTATATTTTTGCCTCCAAGCATTGTTCGAGTATAGCTGCCAAAACTTAGTATCTTCGTTTAAATGATGTGTATTGATGAAATCAAGTAGCTTCAGCTGGCAATTTTGAGTATAAACCTCCAAAACGTTCAACGTACTATCCGCTTTACTTTATATAATTTCGTCTATTTGTATATTTTTGTGTGTAATGATTCTAAATCCCCCCTTGGTAATGATAATGAAAAAAGATTGTACTAGCTGAAATATGTAAAATCTACGTTGGCTATTTTATAATAGTTGAACAACAAACAGGAAACTAAGGCAACAGACCATAACAAGTGATATCGTTCTATGATCATGGAAGCATACTATGGAACTAAGTATATGTACTAGTATAGTTGAGTGTTACTTTATGTTGGTACCCTTGGATATTGTGTATTTTATCAAAATCTATTAGATATTTGTTTAGGAGAGTAGAATTTTATTTAAAAAATCTGGTGTGGCCAACACAATACCGTCCGCTACTTACTGCCCGAGTCACAAAAAAGATTAAGTAAATCCTAATTTTTGGATTAGCGAATTTTACTCTAATTTTACAGTTTATTTCTTAAAATATAGTCTAATCTAAACCAAGTAACTACTTTTTTTTAACCGCTCAACAGGATTAAATCCTAATTACAGAGTGGGTTCACATTCACACACATCCATGCCTTAGTGGGATTCGAACCCAGAGCCCCGAGCGCACTCATGACTTATGAGGCGTTGCTCTAACCATTGAGCCACCGGAGCTATAATAAAAAGAAGATTAAATATTAAATACCGGGATAGAATAGAATTCACTAATCCAAAAATGAGGATTAGCTTAAACATTTTTGTAAATCGTTTAATTTTTATTAATCTAAATACATACCTACATATTTACTTATGCTGGCAACTGTATTGAATTCCTTTTCTATTGTTCTATTTACTTTTTTCTTTTTAAAACTTTTCTAATATTATTTTGAAATGATTAGTTCTTTGATAGTAACATTTATCTGTCAGTTATTCATAAAATATGTAGAAAAAAGTATTAATGCAGATCTGTAGAAAATTTAATAATCTTTCATTTTTATAACATTAATATCGAAAAAAATTCCGTTTTACACCAAAATCTAATGGCTCTTTCCATATTAGAAAAAGGTCGAAATACAAGTTTTCAAAATTTTCTGAATGATAGTATTTGAGTTAGAGTGCAGGATCCACACATACACACACATCATAGGGAAAATATTAAAATTGGATTCTAGGGGCCTTAAAACGTGGTCATTTACCAAAATTTCGATATGCGATTTTTAGCACGATCCCTATACCTCCCTTACCAAGGGTAGCGGGAGGTAAAAATTAAATGCGATATATCATAAAAATACATTAGTATTTACAGCATAAATATATTTGTCGAAATTTTCAAAAAAATATGAAAATTTGGTTATTTATATAAGAAAATACGTACAATCTAATGGTCTATACGGCACGTTTGTACATTTACCCATTTTTGGGTAGCGAATAGTAACCGGTTTAAGGGTTACCGTTATGAAATTTATTTTATGAAAAATGGATTCCTTGGGATAAATTACATATGTATACCAATTTGCGTTCAAAAATTTTGCACAGTACATTTACAATTAATTATTTTCTAACATATGATCTGACAAAAAAATTGCCTTACACATATTTATTACCATTTTTCATTCAATCTTTTGTGAAAATTGTACCAAATGGCACAACCATTTAAAAATTGGTACACATATGTATATATGTTCAACAAATCTATTGGTGATCTCCACAAGGTCGTACCTCCACCCATTTTCCCATAAATGGGTGTGAAACTTTAAAGAACCAGTCGACAGAATTTCATGTATGAATCTGTGATATTCTCAGCAGCCTAATTCTGTCCCAGTATATTTGTATTAGTGCCGGTCGCCTAGTGACATTCACGAGTTATTTTTGTCTGTCTATTTTCCACTGTAACCCGCGCCAAAATTCGTCAACATAGAAAGCGAAACGAAAGTAAAACCGAGTTGTTATTTACAAACGGTCACGACTTGAGACATTCTCAAAGTATCGGTATTTTATGACAGAATATTTTGACCAAAATTGATATACATATGTACTTTGACCAGTGGAATCGATTTGTTGTAAAATTACAGTCGTACCTCCCGCCAATTAATGAGTATGTATTCACTACCCAAAACTGGGTGGAGGTACAGATTTTCTGATAGCACCAATCGATTGTACGTACTTTCTTATGTATGTATACCAATTTTCATAATATTTGATTTATTATTACAATTACCATGAATAAATTAGTTAAATTATATTTTTTGGTATTTTTTTGATAAAAGTAAATTTTTAAGTATTACAATAAAAATATATCTATAATAAATATTTTGAAAAAAATAGGTATGCATATGTATTTTGACCAGGGGAATCGATTTTTGGTAAACATAAAGTCGTACCTCCCGCCAATTCATGGATATGTATTCACTACCCAAAACTGGGTAGAGGTAGAGACTTGCTGATAGCACCATTCGATTGGACCTACTTTCTTATGTAGGTATACCGATTTTCATTATATTTGATTTACAAGTAAAATTACTATGAATAAATTAGTTAAATTATATTTTCTGGTATTTTTTTGATAAAAGTAAATTTTTAAATATTACAATAAAAATATATCTATAATAAATATTTTGACAAAAATAGGTATACATATGTATTTTGACCAGCGGAATCGATTTTTAGTAAACTCAAAGTCGTACCTCCCGCCAATTAATGGGTATGTATTCTTTACCCAAAACTGGGTGGAGGTTTAGATTTTCTGATAGCACCATTCGATTGTACGTATTTTCTTATGTACGTGTACCAATTTTCATAATATTTTATTTATTAGTTCAATTACTATGAATAAATTAGTAAAATTATACATATTTTCTGGTATTTTTTTGATACAAGTAAATTTTTAAATATTACAATAAAAATATATCTACAATAAATATTTTTACAAAAATAGGTATACATATGTATTTTGACCAGCGGAATCGATTTTTGGTAAAATTAAAGTCGTATCTCCCGCCAATTAATGGGTATGTATTCTTTACCCAAAACTGGGTGGAGGTTTAGATTTTCTGATAGCACCATTCGATTGTACGTATTTTCTTATGTACGTGTACCAATTTTCATAATATTTTATGTACTAGTACAATTACTATAAATAAATTAGTAAAATTTATTTTCTGGTATTTTTTTGATACAAGTAAATTTTTAAATATTACGATAAAAATATATCTATGATAAATATTTTGACAAAAATAGGTATACATATGTATTTTGACCCAAAGAATCCATTTTTAACAAAATAAAATATGTATTTCCAACCCTTAAATGGGTACATGTTCACCACCCAAATCTGGGTGCATATACAAATATGCTAGTATGACCATTCGATTGTACATATTTTCTTATATAAATCTACCAATTTTAAAAATATTTACTTTACTTGACTATTTAGTATAAATAAATTAATTTTAAAATATACCCCTAATTTTTTGGTGGAGGCGCCTATATAAATATTTAATAACTTAAACATGCTTCAAAATTTTTGGACAAAAATTGGTATACATATGTATTTTGACCCAAGGAATCCATTTTTGGTAAAATTAAAATCGTGGGTTGCACCCTTAAGTGGGTAGATATTTGCTACCCGAAAATGGGTAGAGTTAAAAATTTACCAATAACACCATTAGATTGTACGTACTTTTTACATAAATTGTCATAGTTTCAATATAAATTTTACAAATCTAATAAAATAATACGTACCTACATATAATTTTAGAACTAAAGTATATATACAAAAAATGTTCAGAATTGAAAACTGCATCTATCAAGTCCAAAATTATTTTTACGTGTGTTTCGTTTTGCGAAAGACAGGCAAAATAAAAATAATAATTTTTAGCTATTTACAGAGTGCTATGTACAATAGCACAAAATTTTAAACAGTTGCTTTGCTTGAATTTGGCAGATGACATCTGTCATAAAGTTTTAATAATTATAGAATTCATTAATTTATATATCAATAAACTTGAATACATATACCATCACAGAAAAAAATTATTGAACAATATTAACAATTAAATATCAAGTAATAAACTTTTATTCATCAAAATCGAACAATACGAATATTTAAATTGTATGTTTTGTAACCTATTATATCTATAAATTCAGGATCATTTGATGAAATATTGAATTTAGAACATGTTTTGTATTTACACTTTAGACTAAAATTAATAGGGCAGAATTTACAGCTATATAAAATTTTTACTATTGTATATCCTATGGTTCATAAAAATGTAGACACCCGCTATACACTACAGGAAGTTATATACGACTTTTTTAAGGTATATACAAACCAGCCAAACATCAAAAAATGAAATCTACTATTATTATTTGCAAAATCTGTTCTCAAAAACCATTATCTATAATTTCCTTGCATAATAGTAAACTTCACTTTTGTCTTGGTGTTTATTTTTATTTTGTCTTCCTCATTAAGTCGTTGCCTGCCATCTGCTGTGCAAAGTTCTCACACGTTCAAGGTTAAATGTTAGAACGCACCGCACCTGGTGTTAGAAAAACTTTAGACGAACACAAGACTCTTATAAGAGAATGGGAAATCTTATACGAATATGAGCAAAAAATGTTTCAAATTGGGGGTTGGATTTTTTACGATATCTTGTAAACGAAAAGTCGTAGGGTGGATTTGAGGACGGATTTGGATTTGTGAAGGTTTTCTACATAGGACATGATGGAAATATTTTTTTAGAAATTGTTTATAAGTTCCTAATATATGAACAAAAAATTTGCTGAAAATGTTTGGAAATAGTGGTCGCACTTTTTTACGACATCTTGTGAACTGAGGGCCGTAGGATATTTTTGAGATCATATATATATTCTTGAAGGTCTTTTACGTAGGATAGTATAAAAATATATTTTTTATTTTTACCTCCTGCTACCCTTGGTAAGAGAGGTATAGGGATCGTGCTAAAAATCGCATATCGAGATTTTGGTAAATGACCACGTTTTAATGTCCCTAGAATCCAATTTTAACATTTTCACGATGATGTCTGTGTGTATGTGTGTGTGAATCCTCCACTCTAACTCAAATACTATCATTCAGAAAATTTTGAAACCTTGTATTTCGAACTTTTTCTGTAATGGAAAGATCTCATTAGATTTTGGTGTAAATCGGATAACCGGAAATGGCACTATACTAGAAGCTCAAAATAGTTTTTCTTCGAAAAATACCTTTAAATGTAATTTTTTCGAGATTAATGTTATTATAAAAATTAAAGATTATTAAATTTTCTACAGATTTGCATTAATACTTTTTCTATATATTTTATGGATAAATTTATAAAATTATCTTTAATTTAAATCCTAGAGCATGCGCTTTAAACAAGCAAAACTCCTTGGTTACACAATTCATATCTTAAATGTATATAACTGACAGATAAATGTCACTGTCAAAGTAACGTTTTAAAAATATAATAGTAAATAGAACCCTAGTTATATGGAATGGATCTTAATACAGTTTCCGCAATAACTAAATTTATATGTATATTTAAATTAACAAAAATTAAATAGAGGGAGGTTTGGTGTTGGCCACATCAGATTTTTTATCACTTTCTGGTAGTATGTGTTAATTTGAAAATCATCTAAAAATTTTTGAAGTTGGGGGTCGCATTTTTTTACGATATTTTGTAAACTAAGGGTATTTTTGAGGTCAAATATAGATTCCTGAAGGGGTTTTTTTTTACATAAGATAGGGTAAATTATTTTTTGGGACAAAATCTATGTACCCCCTACCCCTAATTCAGTACCAAACAAATCCAGTCTTGGTAGAAAAGTATTACAGATTCCGTTAGATATAAAATACAATAAAAGACAACTTTATTTTATGTTACTTTCATTCGTAGAATTACTGCCTTTTAATTTCTTTAATTTTCACGGTTTTCAACGTTATGTTTTCTTACTAATAATTTTAATGTATTTGAAATTTTTATTATATTATACCTGGCAATGTCAATACCATTGTACATTTTATTATCCATTTTTTATTAAAACAGCGATGTTTATTTGAAATGGAAATTTAAAATTGAAATTTCTGCCAGTGTCTTGCCAGGTATAATTTATATGCAATTGTTTATATTTTTAAAAGTTTTCATTGGTGGTTCTACCATCATTGTTGTTCAAAATATCTCTTGATACTCTTGAACGCCAAAGCCAACTGTTTTCAAGTTTTCTAAGAACGAAATAAATAAAAAATCTGAAACTAACACATGTTATCCTGCCCGCATCCTTTAGGAAAAACAAAATTTGCACCACCTGGCGACTAGATTGTAAACTGCAGGTGCATACAAATTAAGTGACCATGAAAATGCACCTTGCAGATTATGAAACAAAATATAGTCAAAAAATTGACTGTCGGGTCTAGCAATAGACTATAAATATTGTAATAATGACAAGACGGTACATAACTGTCACTGTATGCTTTAAATTAAATATCGACCATAATTTGCACCGCTTTGTTGAAATGAAGACATACATTAAATGGATTCCCTGCCTACGCTATATAGTAAAATATTCTTACTGTTTCTTTACTGAAAATAGTACGATTTCAAGTCATCACTAAAGTGTACAAAAATAGTCATTAAAAGTTCAGAAATAGGCACTAAAGTAATATATTATTCGACTATTTCATGCAAATCTTTTGTCTGACTGACAGCAACTGACAGATTTGTGATAAAATTAGAACTTCAAAAACTTAATAAATAAATATTATTGGTTAAATTTTCCTAAATCCGCCTCTGTTAGCTGACCTTCACCTTAGAGGTCAGACAATTAACAAATGCGGGAAATGGCAGTCAATTGTTCATAGTTTTTTACATTTCCTTTACTTTTTGTTTCATTATATTTTTTTTTATAGATACACATAATATTAAATTAATTAATACAATTTTATTAGAGCATAGGATCTATGCGAATTAAATTATTTATGCTACCAGATGTTCATTCATTTATGTAGGATGTTAAAAATTCAATTAAAAATTATTAAAATTTAACATTGACATTCCACATTCCTTTTTGGACAAACCCCCACGAACAAACCCTACGGGTGATAAATCTACGCTCAAAACACATCGGACAAATCTTGTATCTATGGGAACATCTTAGGAAAGTATAATTGTTTTAAACTTATTGTTTTGACCGTGAGAAAATTTATTATTACGTCACGTGGTCTTGAATTTGGACCTATTGTATGGAGATCATAATGAAGACTGTGACGTCACTAAGTATAGCTCATTTTTATATAAAGTATATTTAAAATTAATTATTGTTGACAAAAGATTGTGTTGATATAGTATATTTTTGAATATTTTGAATGCCAATAAACCATACAAAGTTGAACTTATACGTTATCATCCATTGTTAAAATTGAAATTTATTTTTTCCACATTTTTTCAATAAATTCACACATAAATCATGAAAAAACCTACTCATACATTGCTATATTATACTACCAAGACTAGATGTATTTCTTTTTTTAGTCCTAGTCGTAAAAATCTAATTCTGACTTATTTAAAATTCAGAAATCAAAGTCCAAACTTTGCTAACAAAAATAACAATTTCGACATCAGACAAAAATGTTATGTTGTCATAAATACAAAAACAATCGGGTTAAAGAACGTCCTTTTTGCAAAAATAGTTCGGGACATCGAACGGAGAAGAAATATACGTATATATACTTATGTAAGAACCAATAACATGGCAGAAAAATGGGGGTGTTATATCGTTTTTACTTCCTTGTACGAAGTGAAGGAAATATTGTCATCGCGAAAAATTTCGGTTTTGAGATTTCAACAGAAATATCCATTTTGACTATCCCTGAATCCATTCTGACTAATTTCGTCGTGACGTCTGTAAGTATGTACGTATCTCGCATAACTCAAAAACAGTAAGCCGTAGAAAGTTGAAATTTTTTATTTAAGACTTATGTAACATCTAGTTGTGCACCTCCCTTTTTGGTCACTACACAATTTCCACAAATGGTACTTTATTTGAAGCCTATAATAGATTTTTATGAAAAACTATATTAAAATATAATCCAAAACTTTTCAAATTTGGTATATAAGATTTTTATATCAATTGGAATAACATAGCAAATTTTGGTTAAAACAGGCTAACCGGAAGTGATATATTACCTGAAGTTGTTAACAGTTTTTCTTGAATAAAATGGTTTCATTTTGATTTTAGAAATAAATGCTTCAAATAAGAGTTTTAGAGAATTAAATTCTAGCACATTAAGTAATATTAAATTAGCCCTTTGTATAAGCGAGATATGTAAATTTAAAGCTTATATACTTTTTGGTTTTTGTAATGAAGCTTGCTATGGATTAGGACAAAAAATAACAAAAAAAATAAAAAAAAATTATGTCAAACACGTGCTATTTTATAATTGGGTCTATACTACATCTTCATATTGGTCTTGCGTACAAGGAAGTCGTGTGGTGTCCACATCAGATTTTTTTATTTTAATTATACTAAAATTAATAGGGCAGAATTTACAGTCATATGAAAATTTTACGTTTGTATTTCTTATGGCCCACAAAAAACTAGACACCCATCATTTTTCTGACATATACATAAGTATTGGTAAAATACATCCTAATATAAGATATTTCTATTGCTGTTTATATTTGCATCTAGTGCGCGTTGTAAACAAAGAAATGTGTTCAACGCCGCCTCTGATATTGCCAAGGTGAACAGGCCGATGCGAGCGCCATCTTTGTTCGTCTTCTGTTGAGGATAACATATTACAGTCTCGTGTTTTTACTTTGAGAACTGACCTTGCAAACACACTCGAGCGAAAGGATACGACAACATACTAAATAGAATTTATACACACGTTTCTATACAAAATACATGTGGGAATTTGTAACATATAAATAGAAATACCCACCACCAAAAACTGGGTGGTGGTGGAAATTTGGGTATTGCATTAATTGATTCTACAGGATTTCTTCTACGTGTGTACTTATTTTCAAAATTTTTACTCATTTGGTTTATTTTGCACGAATAAAACTGTCAAATCATATTTTGGAAATGTTATTAGAAAAATTTTACATTTTTCAAACTTCAATTTATTAATTTGTACATCAAAATTTTGGGATTAAAATAGATACACATATGTATTTTGATCCAAGGAATCCATTTTTGAAAAAATTAAAGATGTATTTCTAACCTTTAAATGGGTGGAAATTTTCTACCCAAAACTGGGTGGACCTACAAATTTTCTTATAGCACCATTGTATTGCCCGTAATTTCTTCTATAAATACACCAATTTTCAAATTTTTTGTTCAACTAGCTAAATTTGTACAAAATAAAATATAAAGTCGTATTAAATGGTCAAAAATTCCAAATAGGGATCGTGCTAAAAATCGCATATCGAGATTTTGGTAAATGATCACGTTTTAAGGTCCCTAGAATCCAATTTTAACATTTTCACGATGTCTGTGTATATTTGTGTATGTGTATGTGGATCCTCCACTTTAACTCAAATAATATCATTTAGAAAATTTTGAAACCTTGTATTTCAAACTTTTTCTGTACTGGAAAGAGCTCATTAGATTTTGGTGTAAATCGGATGACCGGAAATGGCACTTTACTAGAAGCTCAAAATAGTTTTTCTTCGAAAAATACCTTTAAATATTATTTTGTCGACAATAATGTTATTATAAAAATTAAAGATTATTAAATTTCCTACAGATTTGCTTTAATACTTTTTCTATATACTTTATGGATAAATTTATAAAATTATCTATAATTTAAATCCCGAAGTCTACGCTTTACACAAACAAAACTCCTTGGTTGCGCAGTTATTCAAATGTATGTAACTGACAGATAAATGTCACTGTCAAAGAATTAATCATTTCAAATTAATAATAGTAACGTTTTAAAAAGAAAAAAGTAAATAGAACAATAGGAAAGGAAATCAATACAGCGTATGTAAATATGTATTTAGATTAATAAAAATTAACGATTCGCAAAAAAGTTCAAGCTAATTCTCATTTTTGGATTAGTGAATTCTATTTTATTCCGGTATTTAAAATTTAATTTTTATTTTATTATCAAAAAGGTAGTTACTTGGATTAGATTTGACTAAATAAACTGCCAAAATTAGAATAAAATTCGCTAATCCAAAAATAAGGATTAGCTTAATCTTTTTTGTCACTCGGGTGGTACATGGCGGGAGGTATTGTGTTGGGCACACCAGATTTTTGTTTATTACAAGTGGGTCTAAGTACCACAAAACAATTCAAAACAATTCATAAAACATCTTATATTTCTTGACGTCATAGGGTTCACCGCCATTATTTACGTACAAAGTATAGCTATAATATTGGCAATACAAAAATATAATTTGGTAATATCTATAGTTAGACAATTTGGCCGTGCGCCCAAATATAATTAAGTGATGAAATCTACTTCCATTATTTTAGCTTGAAGGAATTTTTGCTTCCTTACATCGTATTATAAAAATCTTGCACAGTGCGGCAGCAATGCATTGCAAAATATGCTAGCGGCCAATGTCAAAGAAGGAGTCAAGGTGATATGAATCATCTACGCCAGACATAGACAGGAACAAAGATCATTATTTTATATACTACCTTAGATTATGCTATGTACAGGATGCTGTAGTGGTGTAGTGCAAACTCCCCAGCTTTGAAAGTGAATTAAAAACTTTGATGTGGCTAGCACATTAGCTTCCGTCAGATCACGGATCACCTCAACTACAGATAGGACAGCTAATGTATTTTTCGAAGTACAAAATAGTGGCATCTACAAATTGCTTCCATGAACTAACGCACACTGTGATGGCTTGGTCGGCTTGGTAGTTTGTGACATAGGAGACATGTCATGTATAGATAAATTGAAATTTTGAATTTTTAAAATAAAAGACGTAATAAGAAAATGGACCTTTCCAATTTAAAGAGACAGAAGATATGCGCAATGGGGATCTGCGCATAGTAAGAACAACTGAGATCTATGACGTTTGATTCTAAAAAAATTAGACGTAAAATGTAAGATAACTTTAAAAAATCTTTTCGAAATAAGTTACAAAAACTTTTATTGAAGGTAAAATGTCTAACGATGCAAATTTTCACTGAGAATACAGGTATTTTAATGACTGCAATATTTTTGACGTTTCGTTTGACAGCCCAACTGATAGTTGTTCGCGCCATTTTCTTACTATTTGCAGCGATAGAAAGAGATAGCCCTTAAATTGGAAAGGTCCATTGAATATAAGTACATAAATATATTTTTAGTAATCACAATACAATAACTATAAATTCATTTCTAAATAAATTTAAAATTACTTGCCAGATAGACATACACTTCTATTTTAATATCTGTTAATATGTAAAATAAAAGGTTATTGGAAATGGTACGACATTTCATCATTAAATATAAAAGTAAACGTCTATTTGCTTCTTTGCACTGCACTTTATATCAAGCAGCACAACGACTGTTCATCAGCTTATTGAATTTCAATTTCATATTAGGTCAAAAAATAAACACAGTTAATACACTTTAAAACTGGAGAAATCACGAAATATATCACTACTAGCACTATAACTAAAACTATAAACTATAACAAATTGAATTACCAAATAATTAAAGATGTGAAAGCGGATGTTCAATGACATGTATGATGACTTATGTGACTTTATAATTCAAAATATTGCAAAATGTTTTGAACTCAAAGGTGACAATACATTTTCTTAAAATTTAAGCTCTGTCGCGCCTCTACAGTTTGCTTCCTGGAACTATGATAGTGTTTTGGCACATTCATTTAGCTGTCCGGTGCCTGCGTCAGATCTATGTACTTTGTACAAATTCCCTACTGGAAATTTCTTGCAAAAGTTTCTATATTTCCAGTACACTACATTCTGTCAGTTCTATGTATTTTTTACAAAGTCCATAAAGAAAGTTTCTTGCAAGAGATTATGTATTTCTAGTAAAATTATATCACAATAGGGGATTCCACCATTTTTTTTATAATTTCATCTGAACGTATAAGTAAAACTAAGACTATCGGTGAAAATCCGGTGAAAAATTCCTATTAATAAGCGAGTTATAGTCCTCCGAAATTTGAAAATATAGATGTAACGTCACGTATATAAGTTTTTATATCAAACTATTTTCTTCGTGGACCTAAATGTTCTTGAAATATATGCTACTTCTAAATTATATTTATAAAAAATAAATGAATATTATTATACTGTACAAGTCGACATGTTTTATAATTGGAAATGTATTTAAATTATTAAGTTTAATGCAAAATATTTATATTCAAATAAAAACTGTTTGAGAATTGCACTACTGGACTGATAGCCACGCCTCCGCTATTTGAATTTCTCTACTTCCATTGGTAGTAGGCTCCGCCCCTAACTCGGTATTCGTTATATATTTATAGGTGGTCTTTGAGTCGCCAATCAAAATAATATATATGGATTTCATATGAGTGACGAGCTGCTAAAACAAAAAACCCCTTATTTCTGAAGTATTTCAATTATATCATTTTATTTCTTTATTAATATTCATTATTAAGCATACACTTTCACCATTTTTTAATAATTTATCTTAATTCGATTGAGCTGTAATCCCCTATTACTATGACATTTGCACTTGACACTGACATCTGACAATCAGAATTTTCTTAATATGGTAGCTGTTTTCATGGTTATTGCATAGCTGGCGATTACAACGTTGCGGCGGATTTCTGTGCGGATTGCCTCCTTTAGGGTTTTCAAGTTATCGGCTTTGAAATTACCACACAGAAAAAGTCGCACGTATTTCAAACGGTATACTTATATAGTATGACTAGCGAATGAAAGTTAACGTTTAGATTATTTAATATATGTGGTTTCTTTTGAAACTATTTCCCTATATTTGATTTGAAAGGAAACTGACCCTTATGAATTTCGTTACAGAACATTAGAATTGTACTCAATTCCAGGAGGCATTTAAAATGACCTTAGCAACAGGATTCAGGAATGTATTTAAAAAATTTAATACCGCAAATTCTAGTTCATTCGTCTCAGGTGTAAGCAACCCTCGAGTCGGAATTACTGTTAGAGGAAATTAAAAATAATCTTATTTAATAGAATTGCCATACTAAATAGTTTAAAGATCAAAATATTTTGTTATAATCAACATAAACTAAAAGTGTTTAAAATATTTTATACGCACCCCTGTTTTGATATTCAGTTACCCTAGTCGGCCATCTATTTTCAGCCAGACATAGTAATGTATTTCTGTGCTTTCCTAGTCCAGTATTTAAATGGGTTAATGCAAAAAAAATTATACCTGTATATTCAAAAGAAACCACATCTATAAAATAATTTAAACGTCAACTTTCATTCGCTAGTCATACCATACTAGTTTTCATGTTTTGATTATTATGTTCTACATAGTAGCACGATGTCTAAATTTGTTCTACAAGCAATATATAATATAGCGAACCAGTAGTACATATTTCATAGTCACATGTGCGTCTACAGACATATATGTTGTCCGAACAACTATAAGTTGTATAAACATAGTACAGCACAACCTTTAAAAAAAATATGATATATGTATTATATACAGCAATATGTTATTTCAAAATATGGTTAATTTTCAAAATTTTCATTTTTAAATTGGTACACATATGTGTTTTGACTCAAGGAATCAATTTTTGATAAAATTAAAGACGTGTTTTTCACCCATTAATGGGTAGACATTATACCGACCGACGCCAATTATTTGAATTTTAAATGGCCCAAAATTGACCCCTGTGGTGCACTCTCCACGCCAGCAATGAGTGCCTGTGAGGTGACGCCTGGTAAGCGCCCGCACGGTGCAAATATTTCATCATTACTGATATCTGTGTACAAAGCAGATTGGCACACCCAGCAATGGGTAATAAGCCGTGATGATATATTTATATTTATTTATTTATTTAAGTTTTCAAAAATTTTCTTCGACTCTTTTTATATAAATTTACAAGTACTCTTTCAGTTCATAGTTTTGCCAACTATCTACCATATTTTTAGAATGCTGCAGAAGAATACTTCGTGTTCTCATGGCCATGAATTGTTAAACACGAACATTAGAGCAATGCCATAATAATTATGTAGTATAGCCAAGCATGGAGTATACCATACCATTATATTGTGCAGAGAAAAATGCTGAATAATCTCGCTGGAACTATTATATAAAACTAGTTTGTAACTCTTACACGGTCGGTTATATTGTAATTTTGACTTCAAATTTAGATTTTTTGAGTTGAAATACATATATGTATCAATTTTCATCATAATATTATAATAAATATTTTTTTGAAAAAATACCGTCAAATATTTTGTTAAATATCTCTGAAACTAAATGAGATACAAAGTTGAATTAGGCGCCATTCGATTCGCCATACTTTTTTACATAAATATACCAAATTTCATCAAAATTTTCAAAAGGACCCAAGAACTACAAAGAAAAACATGAAATAGTATCAAATGATATTAAACAGGTGGTTGCGTATAAATTCCTTATATGGACATATTTGATATTTTGGTCCATATCTCAAAAACTAATCGAGTTATCGAGTTGAATTTTGCGGTATTGGATTCCCCAGGAAATTCTCTATAAGATGCATGTAAGTTAAATGTATTTAATTTGGTGGTACAGGTTGTACCATTAAAAATATAAGAGGGTATTTGGAGATTTCAATGATTCGTCAAGCGACGAACCCGTTGATATTAAAATCATTAAAAATAATTTATTTTGGTTATATTTTGGTACAATATGAGGCAAAAATATAATGTATAAATACTTTTATGTGAATATTGACTACAAAATTCTTTTCACTAAGTATAAGGAGTTACGTAACAACAAAAATGTGAATTTGGGCATGGTGTAAACGAAAGTACAGTCAGTAAAACAAGTCATTCATGAATCTAACACGTGTCAAGGTCATCCTTTCTAATTTATACGGAGTGTACTCAATTTGTAAGGAATATTATAATGGTTACAGCTGAGAAACTATACATACAGAAATATATTGGTAAACAAAATTGTTTTAAATATGTTTTTATTCAAAATTGGGTGTGAAATTTTGTTCCTGTTCATTTATTATATCTCTCAGGCACTTATGACTGCTGTGGAGACTGTACAACAATTGAAGGCCTTCTGTCAAAAACAATTTAGTCGATTTTTTAAATTTGAGATAATCAAAAGTAAATAGTGTCGGAAGAAGCTAAATCGGAACTATAAGATGACCCTTAAAATGCATTTGGCCCACAGTTTTTTAAAGTTTTAAGTATGGATTTAAAGTGGAAAAAAATTAATATGATTTTGGGCTCGTAAATTACCTATGTTTTAATTTGTTACATCATTGGAGGACCCATTATTTTTTTGTAAAATACTAATGTTCTTTTCGAAGAAGCATACGTATTCTTCTTCCTAATATATTTTTAATAATCTCGTCTTTTGTTTCGCCATCATGGCTAACTAGATTTCACACAAACATATCGTCAGTAGAGATAATTAGATTAGGATGTCTATGTGAAGTCTCTTCGCGTTTCTTCGAAGTTCTTCGCTCTTCTTCGGCTCCGGAACCGGTCGACTGGAGTTATACACTGACCAACAGAGATTCGCAATCCGGTTTAGAGAATTTACTTTTATTTGTATGGCAGCACTGCTTATATAGAAGAAGAATTTTTAGTTTACTTTCAAGATTCATTTTCTTTATTTTTACTTTTAATCGAGTCTGGTTTTTGATTAGCTGGGATGACTTAGGACTTTCAAAATTGGGGTACTTATATAAGAAAGTACGCTCAATTTAATGGTGTGATCGGTAGGTTTGTGTGTCCACCCAGTTTTGGGTGGTGTAATTCTAACCAATTAGGGGTTAAAAATACATGGTTAATTTTATAAAAAATGGATTCTTTGGGTCAAATTACATACGTATACCAATTTTCGTCCCAAAATGTTAACGAATATATTTTTTTATTAACGAATTAATTTTATAGAAATTAATAGGATTTAGTCAATAAATATGGTTTCATATTTTATTTGATGGACATTGGACCACTTATAAGAAAATTCTGAAAATTTGCGTACTTATATTAGAAAATACGCTGAATCAAGTAATGTAATCGATATGTTTTTTTGTTCACCCAGTTTTGGGTGGCGAATTTATACCCGTTTAAATGTTAAAAATATCATTTTAATTTGATCAAAAATGGATTCTTTAGGTCAAATTACATACGTATACCAATTTTCGTCCCAAAATTTTAACGTATACATTTTTTATTAACGAATTAATTTTATAGAAATTAAAAGGATTTTTAGTCAATAAATATGGTTTTAAGTTTTATTTGATGGACATTGGACCACTTATAAGAAAAATCTGAAAATTGGTATGCGTATATAAGAAAGTATGCTGAATCAAATAATGCAATCGATACGTTTTTTTGTTCACCCAGTTTTGGGTGGCGAATTTATACTCGATTAAAGGTTAAAAATATCATTTTAATTTTATCAAAAATGGATTCTTTAGGTCAAATTACATATGTGTACCAATTTTCGTATCAAAATTTTAACGTATATATTTTTTTATGAACGAATTAATTTTATAGAAATTAAAAGGATTTTTAGTCAATAAATATGGTTTTATGTTTTATTTGATGGACATTAGACCACTTATAAGAAAAATCTGAAAATTGGTATGCGTATATAAGAAAGTACGCTGAATCAAATAATGCAATCGATAGGTTTTTTGTTCACCCAGTTTTGGGTGGCGAATTTATACCCGATTAAAGGTTAAAAATATCATTTTAATTTGATCAAAAATGGATTCTTTAGGTCAAATTACATATGTGTACCAATTTTCGTCCCAAAATTTTAACGTATACATTTTTTATTAACGAATTAATTTTATAGAAATTAAAGGATTTTTAGTCAATAAATATGGTTTTATGTTTTATTTGATGGACATTGGACCACTTATAAGAAAAATCTGAAAATTGGTATGCGTATATAAGAAAATACGCTGAATCAAATAGTGTAATCGATACTTTTTTTTGTTCACCCAGTTTTGGGTGGCGAATTTATACCCATTTAAAGGTTAAAAATATCATTTTAATTTGATCAAAAATGGATTCTTTAGGTCAAATTACATATGTATACCAATTTTCGTCCCACAATTTTAACGTATACATTTTTTATTAACGAATTAATTTTATAGAAATTAATAAATATGGTTTTATGTTTTATTTGATGGACATTAGACCACTTATAAGAAAAATCTGAAAATTGGTATGCGTATATAAGAAAGTACGTTGAATCAAATAATGCAATCGATACGATTTTTTGTTTACCCAGTTTTGGGTGGTGAATTTATACCTATTTAAAGGTTGAAAATACATAGTTAATTTTATCAAAAATGGATTCTTTGGTTCAAGTTATACATGCATACAAATTTTCGTCCCTAAATGTTGACGTATATATTTTTTATTAACTAATTAATTTTATAGAAAATAATGGGATTTTGTCAATAAATATGGTTTTATGTTTTATTTGATGGACATTAGACCACTTATAAGAAAAATCTGAAAATTGGTATGCGTATATAAAAAAAGTACGCTGAATCAAATAATGCAATCGATACGATTTTTTGTTTACCCAGTTTTGGGTGGTGAATTTATACCTATTTAAAGGTTGAAAATACATAGTTAATTTTATCAAAAATGGATTCTTTGGTTCAAGTTATACATGCATACAAATTTTCGTCCCTAAATGTTGACGTATACATTTTTTATTAACTAATTAATTTTATAGAAAATAATGGGATTTTGTCAATAAATATGGTTTTATGTTTTATTTGATGGACATTAGACCACTTATAAGAAAAATCTGAAAATTGGTATTCGTATATAAGAAAGTACGCTGAATCAAATAATGCAATAGATACGATTTTTTGTTCACCCAATTCTGGGTGGTGAATTTATACCTATTTAAGGGTGGAAAATACATGGTTAATTTTATCAAAATTGTATTCTTTGGGTCAAAATACATATGTATACAAATTTTGTCGCAAATATTTTGACCTATACATTTTTTATTTTTAAAAAATGTCCAAAAACATGGTACGTATTATGCTTTAGAAATTGTAATGACGGAAAAAAAATATGAAAATTGGTACACATATATATGTGAGAAAGCTTGCCGAATCCAATACCATAATCGTTAGGTGTTTAACTCTACCCATTTTTGGGTGACGACACCCATAGGTCATAATATATACATGTATATATTTTTCTCGATTCATTGCAAGTTTAGGTCGTGTACTTTACACATTGGATCGATTCTGTAGCATGGAAATGACTCAGGTATTAAAAATATATTATGAAGGTCGACATACTCAGTATAATTACAGTGCTATTCGTTTCTAATGTTTGTATTAATAATTTACGCTAGTATGAGGGTTCAATATACCAACAAGGTTAGCAAGAAATTACTTTATTATCGATTTTACTGTCATTCTATACAAAAGATAAAAATGATGATTATATACATTGTCTAAAATTTCAACTTTTTGTAATATTGGCACGGGTATGTTCTTTTACAAAGCACAACTTTCTTTTGACACCAAGCATTAGGTTTGGGACATTTACATTGATTTCTTGGACATTTCTGATTCCTGTATATTCTGCGATAAAGTTCGTCCTTATTTTGGATTTCCCATCCACCACCATAAACTTTTCAACATAAAAGAGCCCAAAAATCTTCTATGGGAAGATCGTATGTTGTCGTTTCGCGGAATAAATGGTACGTTGTGGCATGTTAGCCAATTTTGAGTTTGTGTTGCATAGTGACTGGACGCAAGGTTTTACCATAAGATAAAATCGTCCCCAGCTTGTTCTTCAATAAAATTAACCAATTTTGTTAGATGCACCTTTGACTGTAGAAGTCCTGGATACACCCATTGTGGAAATAGCGTACCATATACTAAAAATGAACAAGCAGAAGACGCACGTCATCAATAAATATTACTAGATAATAACGTCACTTATTACTACGTTTACTTGGGGTACTAATTTATTCTAGAAATTGTAAACTAATAATACTCAGGGCCTGGTTTAGGTCATTTTAGCTCTAACCAAAGTGCCCCAAAAACTATAATAAAATGTGAAAATTGTGCGCCCCAAAATCTGTGCGTCCTAGGCTTCAGCCTAGTCAGCCTATCCGGTAATCTGTTGTAATTAGTACAATAGGTAGAGAAACTAGAACGATATATTGATATATTTTATTGACAGCTCTATATATTTTTTAAAAAACAAATTCATAACTACTTTGATATTTACAATTATTTATATTAATTCAAGTCACTCGTGTCTGGATGAGATGAGTTGATAATCACTGGCAATCAAGTGACAGGGACAGGATCGATATTTGATCGATTTTAAATTCAATGTAAACATGCATGGATATTCTCAGTAGTGCTCCCATTATGATACGAAAATCAATTACAATTATTTCAAATAATTTTATATTCGCTATAAGGAATAAGGATTGACTTAGAAATAAAGGTAAATTTCATTAATATATACGTTTCTTAATACTAGTATTTTTTATTTCTTCTTTTTTAAAAAATATATAACACCAAAAATTTCTGCAAGGTATATTTCATTTTATAAGGTTTTGTGCATGATTGGATTATTTTTTATGTTTACCGATAGTGTTTCCAAGACAGTAGGTCTTATTTACAAATTACTGAACGATAAGTGATGTGCTTCACTTACCGTTCAGGAGGCGAAGCGGTAAATAAATAAAAACAAAAATCGAAGCTTACTTAAAAAATGGCACATAAATTTTTTTAATGTCAAAATAATTTTCAAATATTATTTTTTTCTTTTAAATTTTGGGCGTAGATCGTACAAAAAATAGTATAAGCGTCACGAACGTCAAGGAATTACCGATCTCAGACAAAATTGGGACCTTTGCTTCGCTCAGTCCCCAAACTTTGTCTTCGATCGATAAACTGTCCTTATTGTTCTTAATACTATTTTTCAAATTGATAACGTGCGTCTTCTGCTTATTCATTTTTAGTATAGCACCTTATCTGCGAATTTAGCTTTTGGTTTTATTTGACATTAATAGGGACCTTTCCAATATTTTCAGTATAAAAACCATCATTTCTCTTAATTTCGGAGTTGCTAGGAGTCCGAGAAATTGATGTAGAAAATGTCTTCCAAAACCCAAGGCTAGATGTCCGTAGAAAGTTGCCATTTTTATTAAATTTAATAAAAATAAAATAAATATATCATCACGGCATATTACCCATTGCTGGGTGTGCCAATCTGCTTTGTTCGCAGATATCGGTAATGATGATGACATATTTGTACCGTGCGGGCGTTTACCAGGCGTCACCTCACGGGCACTCATTGCTGGCATGGAGAGTGCACCACAGGGGTCAATTTTGTGCCATTTAAAATTTGAAATATTTGGCGTCAGTCGGGATCGAACCCGGTTCCCCAGATTCGCGACCAGACACTCAGGCACGCGGCCACGAGACCCCATTTATTTAATTTAAGTTCATAATTTTGTTATTTATGAAATAGTTAACTATTAAGTATTAAAAAAATTAAGTAAATGCTTTTTTAATAAAAAAAACTTATAGTATATATGTTATATTTCGATTCCATTTTTCTTGCTTGAAGATGGCTCTGAAAGTTGTTGTTCGTTTGATCTTCTTGTCACCAAATTAGGTTGTGTTGGCTATAAATTGTGATTCATTCGGACGTCACATAAAATGAACCGTTAGGCTTGCTAATTTTTATTTGTAGTAGGTGGACGTTTGTATTCTGCGAAGAAAATATAGTAACCACAGTGAAGCAAAGTTGTTTGTTCTTGTACACAAATACATTGTTACTATTTAAAATTTTAGGTAAATACAGTTTTATTGAAAATAGGTACAACATTTTTACATTAATTTTCTTTAAAGTACACCCCTTCTGAATTTTCGCCATTGTTTCACCTTTCGAACAACTGTCAAAACATTCCTGGAAATTATTTACAGAAGCAAAACGTCCCTTCAATCTTATTTTTAATTTTTAGCCGTGTGCATAGGTAAAAATCGGCTAGTGCAAAGTTGGAAGAATATGAAGGGTGTTTCAGAGTGGTGACATTGTTCTTAGCAATATAATTTTACCATCAGGGAGTCTAATACCGGAGTGTTGTTATGCAGCAAAACCCAATCGTTTCCTGCCCAATTTTCAGGACGATTGCGTCTCGTAAGCGTTGAAGTATCGCCACTATAGATGCTTGTTTATATTTTGGCCTTAAGGAATGAATTACTCCCTGTCGCTCGTACATAATCGTGTTTTCCATCGCCTCATATTCGTATGCTTTTTTTAGCATCTGAAGGGATGTTTGCATGCTGCTCTGAAGACATTTCAAAATCTAAAGAAAAAATCTGGTGTGGCCAACACAATACCTCCCGCCATTTACAGCCCGAGTCAAAAAAATAAGTTTTTTGGATTAGCGAATTTTACTCTAATTTTGATAGTTTATTTCTTAAAATATAGTCTATTACCTTTTTTAAAAACCCCTCAACAGGATTAAATCCCAATTACACACATATATGCCTTAGTGGGATTCGAACTCAGAGCCTCGAGGGCTCTCATGACATGAAGCGTTGCTCTAACTATTGAACCACTGGAGCTATAATAAAATGAAGATTAAATTTTAAATACCAGGACAGCATAGAATTCACTAATCCAAAAATGAGGATTAGCTTAAACATTTTTGTGAATCGTTAATTTTTATTAATCTAAATACATACCTACATATTTACTTATGGTGGAAACTGTTTTGAACTCCTTTCTATTGTTCTATTTACTTTTTTCTTTTTAAAACATAACTGATATTATTTTGATATGATTAGTTCTTTGATAGTGACGTTTATCTGTCAGTTACATACATTTAAATAACTGCGTTTTGTTTGTTTAAAGTGTAGGCTCTGGGATTTAAATTATAGATAATTTTATAAATTTATCCATAAAATATATAGAAAAAGTATTAATGCAAATCTATAGAAAATTTAATAATCTTTAATTTTTATATTAACATTAATCTCGAAAAAATAACATTTAAAGGTATTTTTCGAAGAAAAACTATTTTGAGCTTCTAGTAAAGTGCCATTTCCAATACAGAAAAAGTTCGAAATACAAGGTTTCAAAATGTTCTGGATGATAGTATTTAAGTTAGAGTGGAGGATCCACACACACATACACACAGACATCATCGTGAAAATGTTAAAATTGGATTCTAGTGACCTGGTCATTTACCAAAATCTCGATATACGATTTTTAGCACGATCCCTATACTTCCCTTACCAAGGGTAGCGGGAGGTAAAAAATGCATTGTAAGAAACAACCTGCAGCTTTTGCAAACAGTAACTAAAAGGGGTGCCGGCTGGCTCGACGCTATCCATAGTCGTGGTTGCCAACACTAGAAAAATAAATTTTCCTTCAGCGATCACTTGCTTGACTTTGGGCAACGATTCCGTGTACTTTTTGACTCTACCTCGCATATTTGTTTTTTGCCAGTCAATATATTTGTTGATTATATATGTAAATCTTTGAGTCATCTTTATTTTTATATACGTACAGTAACCCCCATAATTATTACTACAATTTCCTTTCCTCGTAGAACAATACATTTGTCTCTACGTAGTACGCAATTCTTCGAAACATTACCCCTACTTTTTTACCCCTTCCACTAAGTATTAGCAGGCAAGTCACGACCAGCAAGAGTCAAGGTCGCTCACTGCCCCCGGACAAACCGCCTCTGCCCCTCTACGCCGCCCATGGAAACCATAGACGTCCGTAGAAACAGGGACAAAAAATAATTTTGTAACTGAAAATATTTTTGATAGGGCTAAAAATATGGTGTAACTATTGAATATTTGTAATGTTGGTACTCTGTAGTGTGGGTAAACGTACCGGAAGTCCTTGCAAATAACTTGTCTTTTGCATCATATCCGGTAATCATTTTCTTCTGTACCTGACTTGTTGCATACCATAAAGTTTACTGAAATTCATAAACTTATGTACTGTGAATGTATTTGTAATAATATTTAGACGAAAATTACTGTAAATATGTATTTTGACCCAACGAATCGATTTTTGATAAAATTAAAGCCACACCTCTAACCCATAAATGGGTAGATATTCCCCACCCAAAACTGGGTCGAGTCACAAAATTTCTTATAGCATCATTGGATTTTGTGGATTTTCTTATATAAACAAACCAATTTTCATAAATTTCTAAATACTAGTTTTTCATCTAGGATCAAAATAGTAAATCAAACCCAAATTATTTAAACAAAATAATTATTGATACATTTGATAAAACATTGTATCAAAAATCCCTATACATATGTGTTTTGACCCAAAGAATCGATTTTTCATAAAATTAAATTTATACCATGAACCCTTAAATGGGTAGATATTTACCACCCAATACTGGGTAGAGCTAGAAAATTTCCGACTTTACCATCAGATTTTACGTGTATTCTTATATAAATGTGCCAATTTTAATATTTTTTTGTTGAAGGGTTTTGAAATAAACACACTTTAAATTTACCGCAAATTCTTCAAAATTAAACAATTTTAGGGCTAATGCAAATTAAGATATATAGATAATGTCTTTTGGAGAAAAATAACAAAAATTAGTATATATATGTAGTTTGACCCAAAAAATCGATTTTTGATATAATGAAGGCGGCACCTCCCGCCAATTAATGTGCAGGTATTTGTTACCCAAAACTGGGTCGAGTTACAAATTTTCTTATGGCACCATTGGATTTTGCGTATTTTCATATATAAATAAACCAATTTTCATAATTTTCTAAACACTAGTTTTACATCTAGGATCAAATTAGTAAATCAAACCCAAATTATTTAAATGAAATAATTATTGATACATTTGATAAAACATTGTATTAAAAATTCCTATACATATGTATTTTGACCCAAAGAACCGATTTTTCATAAAACTAAATTCATACCCTAAACCCTTAAATGGGTAGATGTTCACCACCCAATACTGGGTAGTGCTAGAAAATTTCCGACTTCGCCATTATATTTTGCGTGTATTCTTATATAAATGTATCAAATTTAATATTTTTTTGTTTAGGGGTTTTCGAATAAACACACTTTTAATTTACCGCAAATTCGTCAAAATTTTATGCGCAAGCGATACGTCAGTTGCCCACAAAAATTAAGCAATTTTAGGGCAAATGTAAATTAAGATATTTTCTTATATCTTTTGGAGAAAAATAACAAAAATTAGTATACATATGTAATTTGACACAAGATATCGATTTTTGATAAAATTAAAGCAGTACCTCCCGCCGATTAATGTGCAGTTATTTTTTACCCTAAACTGGGTCGAGTTATAAATTTTCCGATAGCACCATTGCATTCTATGTACTTTCTTATATAAATATCCCAGTTTTAAAAATAATTACTGAACTGGTACAATCTACACAAAATATTCTTTTTGAAATTGTACTAATTTGAAAATATATACATACGAATATATAATGTTTACTAATGTAATCGTTGTATTATCTGTTCTAGGACGAGAAGACCTAAGCCCTCCAAGCAGTTTAAATGGCTACAGTGCCGATTCCTGTGATGCCAAAAAGAAAAAAGGCCCAACACCGCGTCAGCAAGAAGAACTATGTCTTGTTTGCGGCGACAGAGCTTCTGGATACCATTATAACGCCCTCACTTGTGAAGGATGCAAAGGTCAGACATTTCATTCATTCCTTAAACAGTTTTTTATCCTTAAACCTTTACAATTGTCCTGCAATTCATAATAGTTTCAAAAGGACGATTACAGGTTGTTCTGTAAGTAACGTGCCATACTTTAATCTGCAATAATTTCTTTTCTAATGTGCTTATTGCAAATGTAAAAGTACTTCAAGACGGACCAATAACAAATGTTTATTTGAATAAATATTTATTTAAAAATTACTTTAGTTTGAATGAAAACAACAACACATGTTATTTTTGAACGTTTGAAGTTAGAGGCGAAACATGTATAAGACACTTTTTATTAAAGGCGACTGTTTTGGCGCACTTCTCCTTAAAACAAATGCATGTCGGTGTATTCTTGATTAGTGAAAGCAACAGGCATTTCTAAATATTTAAGTACTACGCCACTTATTACAAATTCAATATGATGACAACCAGCAAATATTGTTTATTGGAACAACTTAATTTTTAGATTTTAATTTATTAAGAAACTGGTTCGTCATTGACAGATTGTGCAGAATATATTTCAGATTATACTTCTTTCAGTTGTCTGTATCATACTATGAACATATAGCGCGTTACTTACATAACACCCTGAATATATTTTTTTAAATTATGTTTATTAAATAATGTACCTATCGGAATATTTTTACGGAACTTACTGTACATATGTATTATGACGCGAGGTATCGATTTTCGAAAAAATTAAAACCGTATTTTTATCCGTTGAAGGAGCTGGTATTCACTACCCAAAAATGGGTGGACTTATAAATTTATCGACAACAATATTCGATTCTACGCATTTTCTTGTATACGCATACAAATTTTCAAATTTTTTGTACAAATTGTACAAAAACTACAAAACGATATTTACAAAAATACAAAACCATATTTTTCTACGAATTTCTAATTTTTAAAACTGTCAATAACTAATGTAACCATTGAAATATTTTAACAAAAATTACTAAACTTATGTATTTTGACCTAAGGAATCCATTTTTAATAAAAATAAAACCATATCTCTTACCCTTAAATGGGTAGATATTCGCCACCCAAAAATGGGTGGATATACAAATTTGCCAATATCACTATTCGATTGTACGTACTTTCTTATATAAACAACCAAAATTTAAAAAAAAATATTTCTAGGGCCCAATTACTATGAATAAATTAGTTAAACAGTATTTACTAGCAACTTTTTAAACCAAAATTTCTTATTTTTAAATAAATTTATCAATGATGTATCTATTGGAATATTTTTACAAAAATTAGTATATATACGTATTTTGATCCAAGGATTCCATTTTTGACAAAACTAAAGCCATATTTTCAACCTTTAATTGGGTGGAAATTTGTTACCCAAAACTGGGTAGACATAAAAAATTTCTAATTGCACCACTCGATTGTACGTACTTTCTTATATAAGTACACCAATTTTCAAAAAATTTGTTCAAGTAGCACACTGTCCACAAATTTAAATATAAAGTCATATTTTTTGGTCAAAAATTCCAAAATTTCTGTAAAGTTTATCTATTAATAAGTTTGGTATACATCGGAATTTTGGGACCAAATTTTGTGTACATATGTATTTTAACCCAGGGAATCCATTTTTGATAAAACCGTATATTTAACCCTTAAATGGGTTGAATTTCACTACCCAAAAATGGGTGGATATACAAAATTGCCAATATCATTATTCGATTGTACATACTTTCTTATATAAATAAACAAAATTTCAAAAAAGATATTTTTAGAGCCCAATTACTATGAATAAATTGGTTAAACAGTATTTACTAGCAACTTTTTAAGACAAAATTTCTTATTTTTAAATAAATTTATCAACGATGCATCTATTAGAATGTTTTTACAAAAGTTAGTATGCATATGTATTTTGGCCCAAGGTTTCCATTTTTGACAAAACTAAAGCCATATTGTCAACCTTTAAATGGGTGGAAATTTGTTACCCAAAACTGGGTAGACATACAAATTTTCTAATTGCACCACTGGATAGTACGTACTTTCTTATATAAACACACTAATTTTCAAAATATTTGTTCAAGTGGCCTACTGTCTACAAATTTAAGTATAAAATCATATTTTTTGAACAAAAATTCCAAAATTTCTATAAAGTTTATCTATTAATAAGTTTGGTATACATCGGAATTTTGGGACCAAATTTTGTGTACATATGTATTTTAACCCAGGGAATCCATTTTTGATAAAATTAAAACCGTATATTCAACCCTTAACTGGGTTGAATTTCGCCACCCAAAAATGGGTGCGTATAAAAGTTTGAAGTTATGGTCATTAAATTCGGTGTATTTTCTTACATATGTATACCAAATTGAAAATTTTTTCTTAATTTGGTTTTAGAGCTACGAATAAAATAGCAAAACTATAATAACAAAATTTCTATTATTTATATAGTACTAATTATGAATAAATTAATGCTAGATTATACCATAATTATTACTGCCAGGTGCAGTAGAACTAAATATTCTAATCAGATCAGGTGTAGAGTGTAATTATTATTAGCATACAATGCAGCTCATTCAAAAAATATATGCTGATAAAATAATAAACATAGTTGAAAGAAAAGTTTTGACCTTCTTGTACGTTACGTTGCATAACGAATACAATACTTGTTCCTGAAATTTTGGTGGTCGGTGCTATCACTACTTGAAGTGAAAGCTTGGACCTTGCAAGGTTTAAACATCGGTAATCCGAAACGGAAGTCCTTCGGGTTAAAATTTAAGCGAGATATGAATTTTTAAAATTCAGGATTTGGCGTATTTACTAAATAAATTACAGCTGATTCGTCCACCATTTTGGAGCCACTAAAATCATTCAATATCAGCGTTACAGTATTATTAATCATAGAAATTATCCATAATGACAGGTTGTTTTGCTCCAAATTGTACAAAAAATTAACGAACCGTATTTTTTCTTGTATTATTATTTTATATAAATATAATATGGCAAATATGGAAGTTATATTTGATTATGAAAAATAGTTACTATATAAACTTGTAAGAAATGCACTTTTATTTCATAATTTACTGCTTTCATTTGGGCACCAATATGGCGGACGAGTCAGCTATGTATTATCTAGTAGCTGTAATTTGGCGTATGACGTAGCAAATCTTCAGTAGTGGTCAACAAATTTTTCATGTTATCAAATATGCACCACAGGGGTCAATTTTGTGCCATTTAAAATTCGAAATATTTCTTTTGGCGTTGGTCGAACACTCCATTATTGATTTTTCAGTATTGATAGTAAATTATATGAAATTTACAAGAAGTGAAAGCTTGGATTTTGCAAGATTTAAACCTCGGCAATCATAACTGAAGAGCGTCGAGTTTAAAAATTTACGTACAATTTTAGCATTGTGCTAAATCGGACGGTAGCCCATCTAAAATTTAACCGCGACAACAACAGCTTGTCAAAATTATCACCGGAATATACTGTACATGTTTTGTATTAATAAAAATATCAAAATTTGCGTTTTTTATTTCTTTATTTTTATTGTATTTTATTTGTATATAGGTACATGTTTTCAAAATTTTGTTTGCATTGTATTCAAATCATATTTCCTTCCATTATTATCCTTCCTTGCTTCATACACATTTTCATCTTCCTCCATCATCTCTTCGTTTTCTTACAGGTTTCTTCAGAAGAAGCATAACAAAAAACGCCGTCTACCAATGTAAATATGGTAATAATTGTGAAATAGATATGTACATGCGTCGAAAATGTCAAGAGTGCCGCTTAAAGAAGTGCCTGTCAGTTGGCATGCGCCCTGAATGTGTTGTCCCCGAAGTCCAGTGTGCTGTGAAAAGAAAAGAGAAAAAGGCTCAAAAGGAAAAGGATAAACCTAATTCGACTACCAATGGATCCCCGGATATGATGAAACCAGATCCCGATAAGGTTGGTAAAATTTGTTGGGTTTCAGTACCCGTTACCCAAAAATGGGTAGAGTTAGAAAATCGGGGATAGGTTTATTAGATTTATTGGACTTTTCTACATAGGCATACTTATTTTCAAAAAATATAGGCGACTGATACCAAATTCACAAAGAGAAGTTTGACAAATCTTCAAAATTGACTGACGAAACTTTGTAACATATGTTTACCGACCCATAACAAAAAAATGGGTGAAGTTAGAGAACCGGACATAGCTTTATTTGACTTATTGGACTTTTCTACATAAGTATACTTATTTTTATTTAATTTTGACAACTGCTACGAAATTAAGAAGAAGAATTTTGAAAAATTATCACACATCGAAAATTGACTGACGAAATTTTGTAACATGTATCGTGTGTCTCGATACATAACCCAAAAGTGGGTACGGACAGAGCTTCGGGAATAGCTCCATTCGATTTTACAGACATTTCTTCATAAGTATATGTATTTTCAAAAAGTTCAGATTGCTGAATCCAAATTTACAAATAAATGTTTCAAGAATGATCGACTTCGTAAATATACAAAAAATCATGTTCAATAAAAAGATATACTGGGTGGAATTTTTTTACGAAAATTACTGTACATATGTATTTTGATCCAAGGAATCGGTTTTTGATAAAATTAAAGTCGTAACTCGCACCCATAAATGGGTAGATATTTGCCACCCAAAACTGGGTATTTATACAGACATTCTGACATCACCATTCAGTTCTACGGATTTTCTTATATAAGTATGCCAATTTTCAAAATTATTTTACGATTGGTTTAAGCACAGTAAAAGAAGAATTAAAATAAGAAATATTGTAACGACCTTTGGAAAATATTAAATTACTTGGCCATTGATTGTAATATTTTTATAAAAAATGATAGACATATGTATTTTGACCCGAGGAATCCAAATTTGATATAATTTGAGCCATATTGTAAACCCTAAAATGGGTAGATTTTGGCCAACCCAAAATGGGTAGAGTTAGAAACGCGACGTTTGGACCGTTAGATTCAGCGTACTTTCTTATATAAAAAAATAAATTTTCAAAATAGATACTTTACGGGTTTAACGTGCATGAATGAATTAGTAAAACCATATATGGTACTGTAATTATGGTTCTTTTTATAGTTGGATTCTGACAAAATCATGCCAATAAACGGCGTTAAACCCATAAGCCCAGAACAGGAAGAATTAATCCACCGATTAGTATATTTTCAAAATGAGTATGAACATCCATCTGAAGAAGATTTACAAAGGATCATAGTGAGTTTATCTCAGCCTCCTTATTTCTGGTATACATATTTATCTTCCTTTATAGAACCAACCAACGGAGGGTGAAGATCAAAGTAATATTCGCTTTAGGCACATTACAGAAATCACCATATTAACAGTCCAACTCATCGTAGAGTTTGCAAAACGGTTACCAGGTTTCGATAAACTGTTACGAGAAGACCAAATAGCTTTGTTAAAAGTAAGTTATTGGTGTGAGGTTATGTGCCAGCCACATCAATGTTCCATTCTTTCAGGCGTGTTCCAGTGAGGTGATGATGTTCCGTATGGCACGTCGTTATGACGTGGAATCAGACTCGATTCTTTTCGCTAATAATCAACCATATTCCCGCGACTCATACAGTATAGCAGGTATGGGAGAGACCATCGAAGATCTGTTACATTTCTGCAGACAGATGTACTCGATGAAGGTTGACAACGCTGAGTATGCCCTTTTGACGGCCATAGTCATCTTCAGCGGTAAGTGTATGACAAAAATAAAGTCGTGATTTCGACCCATAAATGGGTAGATGCGCGCCACTCGAAAACTAGTAAAAATAGAAAATTTCTGATTACGCCATTCGATTCTATGGACTTCCTTCTGTAAGAACACCAATTTTCAAAATTTTCCTCCTAATCATAAAAGATCTACAAACTGATTTTTGAAACATTATTCGAAAATTTCATCGAAATTCTAAATTTGGACATTAATGAAAATATTTGGACAAAAATTACTTATATATGTAATTTGACCCAAGGAATTCAAATTTGATAAAATTAACTTGGTAACTCATGCCCATTAATGGGTAGATATTCGCCACCCAAAAATGGGTTAACATAGAAATTTTTTGACTGCACCTTTCGATTGTGCGGACTTTCTTATATACATATACAAATTTTCAAAATTTTTATCTTATTGGTCCACTGTACAAGAAGAAATTAATAAAACTCCAACACAATTTTTGAAGCCAAAATCCAAATTTTTAAATAAATACATTATGGTCGCACCCGTTGGAATATTTGGACAAAAATTATTATACATATGTATTTTGAACCGAGGAATCTATTTTTGATAAAATTACCGCTGGGTCATTAACCCTTCAATGAGTAGATATTGGCTACCCAAAAATGGGTAGAGTTGGAATTTTTTTGATAGCACCAATCGATTGGCCTTACTTTTTTATATAAGTATACTACGTTCAAGTTTTTTTTGATTTTTGGCCCAACTTTTACAAAATAAAATTATTGGGCTGTGTATTAGACAAAATTATACGAAATTCCAAAAAAATTCTTTATTGAATAATTAGTGTATATATGGGAATATTTGGACAAAAATTAGTACACATATGTATTTTGACCCGTGGAATCCATTTTTGATAAAATTACTGCTGAATTTGCAACCCTTAAATGGGTAGATATTCGCCACCCAAAAATGGGTTAACACAAAAAAATTCTGACTGCACCTTTCGATTGTATGGACTTTCTTATATCCATAAACAAATTTTCAAAATTTTTATCTTATTAGTCCAATCTACAAGAAGAAATTAATAAAACTCCATCAGCACAATTTTTGAGGACAAAATCCAAATTTTTAAATAAATACATTACGGTCGCACCCGTTGGAATATTTGGACAAAAATTATTATACATATGTATTTTGAACCGAGGAATCTATTTTTGATAAAATTATCGCTGGGTCATTAACCCTTCAATGGGTAGATATTGGCTACCCAAAAATGGGCAGAGTTGGAAATTTTTTGATATCACCAATGGATTGGCCTTACTTTTTTATATAAGTATACTACGTTCAAGTTTTTTACGATTTTTGGCCCAACTTTTACAAAAAAAATATTGGACTGTGTATTAGACAAAATTATACGAAATTCCAAAAAAATTCTTTATTGAATAATTAGTGTGTATATGCGAATATTTGGACAAAAATTAGTACACATATGTATTTTGACCTGTAGAATCCATTTTTGATAAAATTACTGCCGCATTTGTAACCCATAAATGGGTAGATATTTGCCACCCAAAAATGGTTTAACACAGAAATTTTCTGACTGCACCTTTCGATTGTATGGACTTTCTTATAAATTGTTTATTGAATAATTAGTGTGTACATCGGAATATTTGGACAAAAATTAGTACACCTACGTATTTTGACCAATAGAATCCATTTTTGCTAAAATTACTACTGAATTAGTAACCCTTAAATGGGTAGATATTCGCCACCCAAAAATGGGTTAACATAGAAATTTTCTGACTGCACCATTCGATTATACGGACTTTCTTACATACATATGCAAACTTTCAAATTTTTTGTCTCATTGGTCCAATCTACAAGAAGAAATTAATAAAACTCCCTCAACACAATTTTTGAGGCCAAAATCCAAATTTTTAAATAAATACATTACGGTCGCACCCGTTGAAATATTTGGACAAAAATTATTGTGCATATGTATTTTGAACCGAGGAATTCATTTTCGATAAAATTACCGCTGGGCCATTAACCCTTCAATGGGTAGATATTGGCTACCCAAAAATGGGCAGAGTTGGAAATTTTTTGATAGCACCAATGGATTGGCCTTACTTTTTTATATAAGTATACTACGTTTAAGTTTTTTTTGATTTTTGGCCCAACTTTTACAAAATAAAATTATTGGGCTGTGTATTAAACAAAATTTTACGAAATTCCAAAAAATTCTTTATCGAATAATAAGTGTGTATATGGGAATATTTGGACAAAAATTAGTACACATATGTATTTTGACCCATAGAATCCATTTTTGATAAAATTACTGCCGAATTTGCAACCCTTAAATGGGTAGATATTCGCCACCCAAAATTGGGTAAACATAGAAATTTGAAGATAACACCATTCGATCGGCCGTACTTTTTTATATAAAAATCCAAATTTTCAAAATTAAATATCAACTGGGACCTTAGCTACTAAACGAAGAAAAATATATGTTTCTGTTCCAGAGCGTCCAGCGTTAATCGAAGGCTGGAAAGTAGAAAAAATCCAGGAAATTTACCTGGAAGCTCTACGTGCATACGTGGACAATCGACGTCGCCCTAAACCTGGTTTAGTGTTCGCTAAACTGCTCTCCGTTTTGACAGAACTGCGCACATTAGGAAACCAAAACTCAGAAATGTGCGTGTCCTTCCGGTTGAAAAACAAGAAACTTCCGGCGTTCTTAGCTGAAATCTGGGACGTGGACATGAAGGCGTAGATAAAAATGGATAAGAAATCCGTAAACGGCTGTGAAACTTATATCTGTAAATTACTTTTTATTTGAAGGCATCTAGTATTGTTGAATATAAGAGATATATTATATATATGTAGTGAACTGACGTGCTACTTAAGACTGTTTGGATCGAGGTGCCTTTTCGGAGAGTAGAGCTTACCCTACGGACTGAGGGACGGTGCAAAACGATCGATCTTCACGAAGATACACGGAGAAACGCGAGGAGAAACGAGTAGATACAGTACCCCTCTTATAACAATGTGGAGTCTTCACTTGAAGAATGTGACAGGCGTGTCATGAATACGCCATTACTTTGTGGATGCGCAGTAGTAAAAATCTCGCGCACACGAACGATGACGTCCTTGGCACATTTTTGCAGTGAACGGACTCTAACATAAGCGTTCGGAAAATATTTGAATGACGAATACTGTAAACATAATAGTTTTTTTTTATTTAAAATTTCCGAACACTTATGTTACATATGTTATCCCCTGATAAGCACAATTGACATGTGTCGGGGTTCTTAACTCTTAAAATGGTCTAGCAATTGACCATAGATCTTCAACAAATCATACAGATCTTGAAAGATCTAAGAAATCATACAAATGATCTTCAAAGAAGATAACTCTGTTAGCTCTTCGGTATGATGCATATTACAGCGATACAAATATGTCTTCAAAGTGATTGGTATCTTGATTGTTCCTCTAAATATAAGACAACTTTTGAAGATCCCTTACTCCCTAAAGAAGATCTTTTCATCCCCTGAAGATATCTAAATGTGAAGAGACGACCTCCAGAACGAGTGATAACAATAAAATAACGACAAAATGCTACCGTCCGATTTAGATTTAAAAACCGCTTAGGACATTATGTGCAGCCATGGACAAAAAACGTGTGACAAGTGTACAGACATTTATTCAGTGTTTCACGTATGAATCCTGCCTTTCAAATGGACTTAATAAACATACATACATGCAGTCGAACACAACAGAAATATATTTAAGATATGGTAAAGTTTCGTTTTTTTTATGTCGAATTGGTATAACGTCTATATGCTACAAATGAAAGAAAGAATTCAAAATTGTTTTTAGGAACCCTGAAGCTATTTTAAAGAACCTTAAAAGTTTCCTAATTGACTGATAAAGACCCCAAAAAACCCAAAATTGTATATATGTAATATTGTTTGTATATGTTTTATTTGCTAAAAACAAATACAAAATACTCCTGAATATTATCCTACATATTCTCAAAATTATTCTTATGAACATATATGAACCCGAAGGACCTTAAATTGGGTATAAAATACGTCAATTTTTGAACTAACAAAATTACAAATATATATTTCCTAATCATAATACAATTTATTTACATTTAAAATATTGTATGTACAACACCCTAAACACATTCTACATTAATCCTACTATACCCTAAAATGGGTATAATTACTTGAATTGGCAAATATTACAAATTAATAAATAAAATTACACCTATTTGAAAATATATTTATACTTAAAGTATATAATTGATTATTTAAAAAACATTATTTATATGGACCCTAATAAACCCTAAATTAAGTATAATGACCCAAATTTATTATTTGAACTAGCAAACTTTTAACATTTAACAAATTAATTGTAGTTATTTGAAAAAATATCAATACTCAAAATGCATAATTGTTTGTTGAAATACCATTTGTACCATACCCTAAACCTAATTTTGGTGAACCATACTACACCTTAAATGGGGTGTGTGTACCATTTTTTTTAAATTATTAATTTAAAAAATATGTTCATATAACAATCCAAATTATTGTTATTTAAAAAAATATTGGAAATCGGCATATAATGATATAATTAAAGTATTATTTGTGCCACATCCTAAACTCAATTTTGGGTTAGTTTACATCGATAGTACATGCTTAAAAATTACGGGATTCATAATGGTACAAATTATATTATTCAAAAATTTGTTTGCACTAGGTTTTAGGTGTAAACAGTTGTAATGTTATATGATACAAATCTTCAACTCAATTTTGAGTGTGTGTACAAGTTGTCACATCAAAATTTTTGGTGCAAAATTCTTTGGTTTTCATATGACAAACAAAAATAATTTTATTGTTAACAAATTTTATTTTAAACATGTCGACAGTTAAAATATTATGATTGATTTTCCAAATGGCACAAAATTTACCCCTGTGGTGCACTCTCCACGCCAGCAATGAGTGCCAGTGAGGTGACGCCTGATAAACGCCCGTACGGTACAAATGTCATCATCATTACCGACATCAGTGTACAAAGCAGATTGGCACACCCAGCAATGGGTAATGTCATTTTATTCCTCATACCCTATACCTTAATTTGGGTTTGTATTTCAGTGGTTACTTTATTAGTTATTCATTGGAATCAAAAATAATAGAACAAAATTAAAATATTTTATTAAGCTTTCTTCATACACTCAGCATATATTACAAAGACAATATATTATTTATTATTATTGTAAATTCCAGTTACAACAATAAAAATTAAAGATAACATACAATACTGGAAATATGTTGTAAAACAATATCTTCAATGAGAATGTGAAGAATACGACGTCATTTCTGTTGTGTTTCACTCCATCATCATTGTTCTATATATCTCGATGTTATAGTATAAGTAGTGTAGTCCTACTTACAAAAAGTTTTGATACTATGTAGTCCGCCTATAATTCTGCAGCTAGAGTTATATTTTCATAATCATCAATGTAGATAAACATATTTTCATAAAATAGAGGACAGAATTTCGTTTGACATCAAACCATTATTGCCTTAATCGGATTTGCACATTTCAGTTACATTTCAACTTGGTTCCAAATTTATTTCAACATCGAAGTGGTTCAAAATTGAGCTTTATTTATTTGCCACACAGTCACGGAGAATATATCACCTTATACATGACAAAAAATGTGTGCTTAAGACAGCACGTCTGAAGTGAAAACTTGTATGGCGAACGATGTTTAGGCATCAATTTTGTATGTGTCACACATCAGGGTGCATTTGAACTGAACTATTTAAATATGTTGCACATTGGTTATATATCACCTGCCAAATAAATGCTGAGTTTTGATTGGCCGGTTCGCTCCCCCCACCCTAGTACCTAGGGATAAGTTATAAATATTGGTAAACGTCGGGTACATTGTTACTTTGCTACGACATAAAACATTTAATATTTCTGGACCCCTCAACAAATTTTAATAAAATTTGATATACCGGGCGTTTATGTTGTTGTGGACCATAGGAAATATAATGGTAAATTTTTCATATGGCTGTAAATCCTGCCATATTTTAGAACTAAAGTGTAAATACATTAAAAATGTTCAGAATCATCAAATGACTTTTATTTACTGATAATAGATTTTTTTCACGATATATACGTAATATGAAAATCCGTCTTTAGGTATTTTGAAGAGTGCAAGACAAAATTATATTTTCTATGGTCCACAAAAAGACGTAAATATCATTTTAAACTGTCATAAAATCAATTTAGCATTTACAACGTTGTTATACGATTTTCAAAAATATAAACGAATAAAATATACAATAAATGCGAATGTTATTATTATTATTCAATTTATAACTATTATAGGAGGCTATGACGTGAATATGTTCGGCTTACCCGAGTTTACCCGAATAAGCGTGACGGGTCAACCTTGTTCACTGCCCAAAAAAAAAGTATGCAAGTTGCACCTATAAAAGTTTTCACTTCAAAAACTTTCATGAGATTCACAAATATTATTTAATTTTGCTGTCTATATTTAATTGTATTTATATAAGAAACCACTCATACGCAGTTTATATACTCGTCATAATTGTACATAATATTGTTGAATAAGCAACTTTTAATTGAGTGTATAAGGTGGTATAAATAATGCACACGTACAATACGACAGATGTATATTTTGGGGAAAACATTCATAATTTTGTCGGCAATCGGCCGGTCGCTTGCACACAAAAAAAAACATTTTTGCGGACTCATACTTACAAAAACATTTAAGATGGGTGATTGTAAATTATTTAAACTTTATGACTATATCTTCCCGTGTTGTACGAGTGCAATTGAGTTCGAACCACTCACAAAATGTCACGATTTTCACTGCCATGCTATATGTAGCTGTCTTCTATCATCATTCACAAATCACAAATACTTAACTATACATAATGCATATACCTCTTTATCGTTGCTATTGTATATCTATCTATGTATTCATGGCCCGATTATTCTTAAAGAACGAAGCACAAAAAATTGCATACACTGCCAGTGGACAGAGAGACGAATAACGGAGGAAAGAATGGCAATAGACCGAAATATTAGGCACATTTCACATACCTTATACTCGGACACTGTTATAGGTACAATCATTCGATTTTTTACATGGTCCAAGTTACGACCTCTAAACCCACATGATATTTCGGTCTATTCCAATTCATCCTTTCAAAATTCAACCTCTTCAGTAACATTACTGCCAACGCAATACTTTTCTGTAGTACTTCGGGCCATTAAAGCGATAGTACTGCATTGATGACGGTTCTAGCTAGCAGATAACACTCAAGGTCTTGTGATGAATGCGGAACTGTGTTAGACAAAGATAGAAATATTGTTTCGAGTCGTAGAGTTGAGCAGATCGCATATTGGTTAGTGTAAAATATGTAGGAAAAGTTAGGAAATTTTGATAGGAAATGAACAAATTTGTAGGTAATGGATGATTGGGGATGAAGTTGAATGTTTATCCTGAATTTTTGTGCGTAGGTAAACCTGTAAAATTTGTTATAAATTTATAAATAATTCCTTACATCTAGCAAAAATTTTAATATTTGGGCGTTAAGTTATGTTATTAACGACATACATACCTACTACAATTTTTTATGGTAAGTTGACACACCCACAAATGGGTGGTAAGCCGTGATGATATATACAGGCTGTTGACGAAAGTTCTGAATCAATAAATAACATTTACCGGTTTCAGGATATTATTCCATTGTTCACATGTACAAAAGTAGGCTGGTAACTAAGTAATAACTGTATATGTATGGTAATATTATTACCATACTGACTTGTCAACAACGGTCTACAAAATGAAAATAAAATAAAATGAAAATATAATGCTCTTCATTAATACATACAGATAACGTTAGCCTATCGTTCTAAATACGGTCTACTTTATTCTAAAGTAATAAACATGAGGAACAAAGCACATAATTTGAATATTTATCATATTAACATATGTCAAAATAATTGTTCTGTTAACCATAGCAATCTGAAAGTAACGTTAATGAGAAAATTTCTAAAAATGATATTTATCAATAATGTCTTAATTTTCTGAAACCAATAAACTATTGAACAAACCACGGATGTTATGAATCATAACAAGCCTTAAATTTCAAACTTACATCTGCGGCAGTTATGATGTGCATAACATTCCTAGGTATGTTAATAGCTATAATTTTACATGCTTTGTAACGACAGAAATAGATATGAAAATGTCGAAAATCACTTCCAAAATAGCGATAGCCATGGAATTGAAACAAAGAAATTAACAAATGTTTGACGTATTACCTGTCAAGATATATTAATTTATTTTTATTATTGTTCAAGTAAACATTTATCCATTAATTTAAATAAATATTTTTTTCATTTTAACCGAAATTACTAATAATAATAATAATAATAATAATATAAATAAAAACCTAGCTTGATGGATAAATCGCTAACATTTGTTAATTTTTAGTTTCAATTCCATGGTTTTTTTTATTGATAAATTTTTATTTTGCACGAATTTTTTGCTTAGCAACAAACATGAAAGCAAACTGCATGATAAATCACGACTCCGAAGGAGGAGGGGTTTTATCTAATGTCAGTTTGCTTGAGTGATTTTGCTTAAAAACGAAAAAAAATAAGTGCTTAAAATAAAAGTTTATCTGAGAAAATCAGAGAGATCGCGAAATGAATATTTAATTATTTTGTAAAAGTCCTATGTTATTATTAAATTTGTTGGTATATTGTTATTAAAAAAATCTGGATAAACATAAAATTTATTAGGTAATAATGTTATATGCGATTGTTCTACTCTGCGTTCGAAATATTATTTAAAAAACCAGCAGTTCTCGTTGATTCGAACTTACATTAGTTAGAAATTAATTTTAAATGTACATATAATCAAAAAAGTTCGAAAATCAACTGCATAAGGACAGCATTGTTAAACCTATTATTTGAAGAGTGCAATATTGTACAAACAACTAATTTACTTTTTTTATATTATTGTATAGACAATTATGTAATTCTACTATGGTAGATTCTTAATTTTTTACTTGGGCCACGATTGGTCAGTATTAGTGCAACCCGATTTGAGAACCAATCAGATGGGCGATTTTCTATGTTGGAGCGATGTAAAATAAATCCGAAATTTTAAGAAAATTTTTATTTAATAAATCCTCACTTAAATATTGTGTATAAATATAAAAAGTTTAACGTTCCACATAAAAAATCTTCAAGTCTGATGTTCTTCAGTACAAGAAGTTTTACCTGTAACAAAAAGGTGACGTCTGTTATGAGATGCATTGAATTGAAAGTGTATGATGATATGAATATATTTTGTGCAGTAAACCGTAACACAATAGTAATGCGTTGTTTTATTGTTGTACTTACCTTAGACAATGTGCTACTTGCATGCAATTTTTACCGTCGTCTTCTTTAGGTAAGGAAGATATTGGTCAAAAAATTTGGTGGTGAGTTTTTAATCAATAAGCACGTTTTAGGGCCCCTAGAATGCGATTTTATTATTCTTACGATGATGTGTGTGTGTGACAAAAGTTTGCTCTGCGATAACTCCAATACTACAATTCCAAAAATTATATTTGTTTCGTATTTCTCTTCGTTACATCCATATGAAGAGCTGATTAAATTTTGGTTTTAATTGGTCAACCGGAAGTACCTACATTTTTACCCCCGCTACCCTTGGTAGGAAGGTATAGGGATCGTGCTAAAAATCGCATATCAAGATTTTGGTAAATGACCACGTTTTAAAGTCCCTAGAATCCAATTTTAACATTTTCACGATGATGTATGTGTATGTGGATCCTCCACTCTAACTCAAATACTATCATTCAGAAAATTTTGAAACCTTCTATTTCGAACTTTTACTGTAATGAAAGAGCCCATTAGATTTTGGTGAAAATACCTTTAAATGTTATTTTTTCGAGATTAATGTTAATATAAAAATTAAAGATTATTAAATTTTCTATACATTTTATGGTCAAATTTATAAAATTAGCTATAATTTAAATCCCAGAGCCCTACGCTTTAAACAAAAAAAATGCAGTTATTCAAATGTATGTAACTGACAGATAAATGTCACTATCAAAGAACTAATCATTTCAAAATAATATTAGTAACGTTTTAAAAATAAAAAAGTAAATAGAATAATAGAAAAGGAATTCAATACAGTTTCCAGCATAAGTATGTATATTTAGATTAATAAAAAATAACGGTTCAAAAAAAAGGTTTAAGTTAATCCTAATTTTTGGATTAGTGAAATCTATTCTATCCCGGTATTTAAAATTTAATCTTCATTTTATTATAGCTCCGGTGGCTCAATGGTTAGAGCAACGCCTCATATCATGAGTGCCCTCGGGGCTCTGGGTTCGAATCCCACTAAGGCATGGATGTGTGTGAATGTGAACCCACTCTGTAATTGGGATTTAATCCTGTTGAGGGGTTTAAAAAAAGGTAGTTACTTAGATTAGATTATACTGAAAATAAGGGACTTAATCTTTTTTTGTGACTCGGGCTGCAAATGGCGGGAGGTATTGTGTTGGCCACATCAGATTTTTTTCACGTTTAATGTTATTATAAATATTAAAGAATATTTTATTCTCTATACGATTTGAGTGCATTTTAGACTTCATATTAAATGGATATAGAGTTAAAAATTATAAATTTCATAAATTAGCCAGCTATGCTATGATTGAAAGATGTCAGTGTCAAGTGCAATTGACAGAGTATATTTGTGTTATAATTTTACTGGAAATATAGAAACTTTCTTATGGAATTTGTATAAAACATACAACTGCCGGCAGGTAATGTACAAGAAATAGAATCTTTTGCAAGGAACTTTCTGTACGAAATTTGTACAAAATACATGGAACTGGCTAAAGGTAATGTGCTGGCCACATCAGATTTTTTATTTGTCAAAATTTATATTAATTAGCCAGAACAAACTAAATGAAATTTGATTATTTAAACTACAGTCATATATGACGTAGAATTACGCCAAACCAATGAATGATCGTAGTGCCAAAGCATAGGCACGCCCCATAGTAATGTCATGTGAAGTTAGACAACCTTTTTAACGTTTAGACAATAGTGTGGACGTTAATATTTTAGTTTGCCTTACCTTCAATATCCTACTTCACAAATCGAAATACGTAGTAAAAGTAACAGAAACAGGAAAACAAAAAATCTTTTTTTTTACACTTTACTTTGTTAAACATTTATGATAGTTTTATTACATTTATGATAGTATTATTTCAAAATAAATAAATATTAACATCAATTAATTTGTAAAAAAAAATTAAACAACACTTTTATTGGCGAAAATATCAAACATACAAGTAAAAGTTATTTAAATAATTACCCAAATAATAAATATTTTTTCATAATATTATGTTAGCAATTATTACGTTAAACTATAATTATTGTAGAAAAAGTTCTTTATTACATTTTATGCAAATGCTGACGCGTTGTTCAGCATACAAATGTTTATCGAAATTGTTAGATGGTCCAATATTTTTAGGGTAGAATAATTGTGAATCGATGGGAACTCGTCTAAGTCTAAACATTCATCGCTCATAGTACAGAAGGTACTGAGAAACTTTGAGCTTAGCTTAAATTAACGTAAGAACAAACAGTATTTAAAATTATCGCCGGTCGCGGACTACGTCACGTTGTTGATTCTCTTCCCTTTCTGCACTTCAATATAATGACGTTACAGAAAATGTTCTTACTTTACTAAAAAAACACAATTTTTTTAAAATTAAAATTAATGTTTTAAAATACGCTTTCAACATAACATTACGTATAGTGACAGATATAGAATTTCCAGAGCCACGCAAGTAGGCCATTCAAACGAAAATTTACCATTTCGCATATTTTCACTTACCACTCCTTAACGGTTATAGGTACAATAATGCTCGCTGAAAATATTAATTCAGCATAACATTTTCTATCATTTCTTGTATGGTACGATAATAACTAACTGTTTCAAATTTAGTTACTAACCAATAAGTTTAGAAATATCAAATTAAAGCAAATTTCAAATACATATGAAACCATTTAAAAATGGTTGGATACAATATCGCTTGATACATGAGTATAACGACACGTGACACGTTTCTTTTACGAAATTTTATCCACCAGTTTTTTAAATGGTTTAAAAAATATAACAAACTAATAATTATTATTTAATAGGCGGACCTTCTGAATGGTTTGAGACGTCAAGAAACTTGAAGAATTTGAATGCAGCGTTCGAGCTTTGGATTTCAACACAGCAGATCTTGCAAGGCAGCTCTTCTAAAGGATACCTGAGCACCAAATAAATCTTCTACGGCGTAGATGACCACCGATGAATGAGCTGGTAAGAAACTTTATTTTTTTTTATAAAATATTTGGTCTCATGTTTAATCATGAGAACTTATAGTCAAAGGAATATGACTAGAATTTATGGCTAAATATTATCTTGTATTCAAATTCGATTTTGAGTACTACAGTGAAAGATATATAACTTTCATGGATGTCTGTATAATATCCAAACAATTTGAAAATTGAAACATCGACTATTTATCAATAAAATCAATATCTAGGAACAAATGATTAGAGTATATTTTTCAGGAATTGGACATCAAGAAGACTAGATTAATATAGTAGATTTTAAGTTAATTTTAAGTTATTTTAAATGTATTTTCAGGTCTTAATTAAACTTTGGCTCATCGCGCCGTTGAGCAAACACGCGTTTTCTTTAAAAATGAAAATAAATTGATTAATTTGAAGTGCATTCCTTGGCGATTCATCATAAAATCGTGCGTCTACGTTTGCCACCGTGGTACGCGTACCTCGCGGGTTGCCCAGAAGGCCCCTAGGGAGAGTGAATGTGAAAAGAAAAATATATGTATCGGGGCATGAATGATGCGAATGAGTGAGAGAATCAGTGAGAGGGTCAGGAAGGTGGGAGAGATTCGAAACTTGATGTGGGTTCGGGTTTCCTTATTTAACATCACGGTTAGTGGGATGGGTAGGCAGGGTTCGTGCGCGAGTTTCCATAATTGAGTGGACTGATATGGTTAGCCATGCTATGTGAAACCAGTTGTTTATTCTGGGGGATCGCTTCGCACTTGTGCGAATGTTTCTGGGGACAGTTTAATTCTTTTGTAAAATTGCTTGCTGACCATCGTATTGGTCTACGCTCTAGATTGCTAGACTCGAATGAGAAAAGATTAAACAAACCTGAATGCTATCACAGGAAACTCTCTTATGGCGTCTATGTGCTCTCCTCATCCGGAGGCAACGTATGTAATCATCATTTAATGTTAATGGCAACGAATAATTAAAGACAAAGTAAAGTTTTTGTTTGATTTAACTTTGTTTGAGCACACGGGTTGATCGCGTTCGGGATAGGTATCGCGTATAAGGCCGGGCGATGTCTTCGGGAGTAGCTCTTCTTCGGCATCCAAGCCGAGAAGATTATATGTAACTGTCTTTCTTGTCCTTAGGGAGCTCGCGTTGGCAGGCCGTACATGCTTTGCATCGTGTGGGGTCGGCTTAACCCCCTCGTAAACTAAATGTGAGAACCACCCCGGCGTTCTCACTTTTTGTCTTAGCTCGTATATCTCTCTCTCAAACTTCGCGTTTAGCTTAGCATAGTCTAGATATAAGATAGCTTGCGTAGACTTAAGATAGCTTAGATATAAGATAGGCAAGGGTTGTTTTTGCTTTTTGAGAGAGAGAGAAAAATTAACGTAACTTCACACTTTTAGATTTGCTATTCATTGAACGAGAAATTAACGTAAGATAGGCTTAGATTTGCTATTCTTTGAACGAGATATTAACGTAAGATAGGCTATTTTGCGCACTTCACCAACTTAAATTGGGGGGTTCTACAATAGTTTAAGTTAGATTTTAAAATATTATTGTACACGAAATTGTATTTATTTAATAAATGGTATATATGGGGAGCGTGGGTTTGGCATTTGAGGGCGGTTGCTCCCTATATATACAATTTATTAAATAAAGTGTATAGTTTTAAAGTAGTTTTAAGTTGGAAGAATTCCCTACCTGCCCTGTCCCTGTCGTCGAGATTGCAGTGCCGATTGGTGACGCAGACCATGACTTCCTCTTCATAAAAACCTGTTTAAATGTATGTACACAATAAAAACAATATTTTAATTTATGCTCTGTTTAATTTAAACCTTTCACATTAGTAGTACAGTAGGTAGTTTTAGTAAAAATTGTATTTATTATTAAGCATTTAGACGCGGTCAGGGTAAAGTAAGATTTTAAGTATTTATTGTAAACGAAGCTTTGTATTAATAAATATATATTTTAATAAGTGGGCGGTTGGGTGGTAACATAAAAATAATAATAATGCAAAGGTTCGTAAACTGTCTTAAACTGAATAAGAAATGTTGTACCTTTAACAATGGGAACAAGAAATCTTATTTAAGGACCCCAAGATTTAATTTGTTAAATAGTCTATAAGTATTGTAAACGGAACTCTATTTAATATATATTGGGTAGTAAAAATATATAAGTAGAGTTTTGGATCAGTTATAAAACTAAAATGTTTGTTACCAATTGAAATTATTACGGTTATATTATTTGTTATTAATTATTTTCCGTCTTCATTCTGTAAATAAAAGTTTTATCTTCAGATAAACTATTTACAGAATAAAGATACAAAATAATTAATAACAAATGAATATATCCATGATAATGGTAATTATTTTTGATAACAAACGTTTTAATTTTATATCTAAACCATGTTTGACACTGTCATAAATTGATATTAGATTTGTTAACAAATTTAGTAACATTTATGAACTGAATTATAACATCAAACGTAAAAAACATTTGTGTTTAAAAATTCTGTTCATAATTATTTCTTACTAAATTTGTTACCAAATTTGATAACAATTTTTTATCGTGCCAAACAGGCTTTAGTTATAAAACTATAATGTTTGTTTCCAAATAAAATTACCATTATTTGAGTTGTATTTTTTATTAATCATATTGTATCTGTAATAAAATAAACTTTTATTACAAAATAATGCAATTTTTTTAATTTTACATGTATTAATTGTTTATTTGTATTTTACATTGTTGTATTTCATGCAATTACCCTTAATGTACAATATTTTATAGAATAAAATATAAATTGAAATATAATTTGTCTATTCCTTACTCCTTACACGTATGTAGTTTTTAAAACGGCCGCAAGGGTGCAGCAGTTGTCGATAAACGTTGCAATTCAAGTAAAACTGTGCCCATCATATCTTTGCGCCTAAAATATAGGCAACCATAATTTCATATGGTAGCATCTATGCACGATTTTTTACAAAATTTGGTGCATACTTGCTACTTTAAGGTAGCATCTATACACGATTTTTTACAAAATTTGGTGCATACTTGCTACTTTAAGGTAGCATCTATACACGATTTTTTACAAAATTTGGTGCATACTTGCTACTTTAAGGTAGCATCTATACACGATTTTTTACAAAATTTGGTGCATTGATGCTTCTTTTTTAATGTTTTAAAATTCCCAATAGGTATAGAAGAAGCCTCTATGCCCGATTTACTGAGTTTAAATTCCCAGTAGGTATACGCTGTTTCCGACAGGTGCTGCCCCCTGGCGGCTGTTTTAAGAACTATATACGTAATACGATCACGACTCTTAGAAACTATATACTTACGTGTGTTTGAGGGATGTTTTATAAAAATTAAAACTAAAGATTAAAAAATAAGTCATTTTTAAATCAATTTTACAGTTTATTAGCAATATATAATTACAAATATATTTAAAATATACATTAACATTTTATTACAATATTTATATAAACTTTTTATTTATTTATATAGTGACAATTATAAACAGAAATATAACACAACACAAATGAAACGTACATTTGTGTTTAAATTATTTCATACTGTTTGTTACCAAATAAAAGTATCATTATTTTATTACAAAATAAGGATGCAAAATGACTAATAGAAAAACACAACTACAATAATGATAATTTTATTTGGTAACTAACATTTTACAACTAAATCCTGTTTGGCACGTTAAAAATTGTTACTAAATTTGTTAACAAATCTAATAACAATTTATGACAGTGTCAAACATGGTTTAGTTATAAAATTAAAACGTTTGTTACCAAATAAAATTACCATTACTGTCGTTTTAATTAATAACAAATAATACAACCATAATAATTTCATTTGGTAACAAACATTTTAGTTTTATAACCAATCCGAAGCTCTATTCATATATATTTTTACCAGATATATAACGTATTAAATAGAGTTCCGTTTACAATACTTACAGACTATTTAACAAATTAAATCTTGGAGTCCCTAAATAAGATTTCCTGTTCCCATTGTTAAAGGTACAAGATTTCTTGTTCAGTTTAAGACCGTTTGCGAACATTATATATTTTTTTGGTGTTACCACCCAACCGCCCACTTACCAAAATATATAATATTGATTAATACATAGCTTCGTTTATAATAAATACTTAAAATCTAACTTTACCCTGACCGCGTCTAAATACTTAATGATAATTACAACTTTTATTAAAACTACCTACTGTACAAGTAATGTGATAGGTTTAAATTAAAATAAACAGAACATAAAAGATTGTTTTATTGTGTACATACATTTTAAACAGGTTTTTTTGAAGAGGATGTCCTTAAGTGGTCCTTATTGATCCTGTAATCACACAAAAATACATTATTAGACATAGTTACTAATTGACATTGCAATAATATTATAGTTTTCTAACTATACAAAGTACATGAAATTCCCTATCAAATTATAAATTATTATAGATATTTATATACAGGCTGTTTCAAAAGTTACAGGAAGTTAAATGTACACTTGTTTTTGAATAATTTTTATTATAAACGCTGAATTTTTCTCTAGTTCATTTTCTATATTTTTGCCTGTAGCTTCTAAACGGTTAAAGCTAGCAACATGTGCGTTGAAAATTTGGGATCTACATGAAATTCTCTATAATATACATCAGCACAGATATTTATATACAGGCTGTTCCAAAAGGTACAGGAAATTAAATGTACACTTGTTTTTGAATAATTTTTATTATAAACGCTGAATTTTTGTCTACTACATTTTCTATATTTTTGCCTGTAGCTTCTAAACGGTTAAAGCTATCAACTTGTACGTTAAAAATTTGGGATCTACATGAAATTCTCTATAATATACATCAGCACAGGTATTTATAAACAGGCTGTTCCAAAAGTTACAGGAAGTTAAATGTACACTTGTTTTTGAATAATTTTTATTATAAACGCTGAATTTTTGTCTAGTTAATTTTCTCTCTTTTTGCCTGTAGCTTTTAAACAGTTAAATCTAATAACTTGTACGTTGAAAATTTGGAATCTACATGAAATTCTCTATAATATACATCAGCACAGATATTTATATACAGGCTGTTCCAAAAGTTACAGGAAGTTAAATATACATTTGTTTTTGAATAATTTTTATTATAAACGCTGAATTTTTGTCTAGTTCATTTTCTCTATTTTTACCTGTAGCTTTTAAACGGTTAAAGCTAGCAACTTGTACGTTAAAAATTTGGAATCTACATAAAATTGTCTATAATATACATCAGCACACATATTTATATACAGGCTGTTCCAAAAGTTACAGGAAGTTAAATGTACACTTAATTTTGAATAAATTTTATTATAAACGATAAATTTTTGTCTAGCTCATTTTCACATAATATTTTTTAATTTTTTTCTAGTATTACACATGTAAATTGACTAATTTAAAATATAATCCATAGAATTAGTATCCCCGGATAAGCACACAAAATTTAAACTTAATATTTTGCACTGGGGAGATACTATTCACAATTAACTGATTTTCCATGTTAATCCCCCATGTGTCGGTTAGCCTATGAAATCCGGTATGTATAAAATATTTATATTGATTTTACTAATAATTTACATCATTATAATTATTACATACTGCTATAAATTTTTAATTACTGTCGGTTACTTACAACAAAAAATATTATTTGTTCATAGTTTAGTTACATATTTTAATTATTAACTTCAAATTTTAATTACTTCCTGTACAATAAAGAAAATAGTAATAATATACTTTTTCCCTATGTTTTATAAATGTGTTACACTTAATTCTTAATATCCTGTATAGTATATAATACAGATTGCAAAAGAAATACATTATTGAAAGTTTTTTCTTTGTTAATTTACAATGCCAAAAACCCTAAATAATTCTAAAAAGAAAAACTCTTTAATTATTGTTTGAAAAATGTATATGAATGTGGTAATCAATAAAATCGTCGTTAGTAATTTAGTCTAACGACACTATTGTAGCACGAAGTATACATTATTTACAAAGAAATCAATAGATTGGTAAATATGATACGAAATTACTGGAATCAAGCTACATTAGAATATTTCGAATGTATAACAATTTTATCAGCAGTATAATGTTAAAGAAAGCTTTGATGATGATGTGTGAGTATTATTTGAACATAATTATGGAGAATTTACAAATTAATATGTAAAAAAAATTAGAAAATATCGGTTAAAAATTACATTTAGCTTCCAAGTATAATATTATTTTATTTGTAAAAACTATTCCATAAGAACAATAATATTACAAATAAGTACGTTTATATTAGAAAATACGCAGAATTTAATAGTAATATTGGCAAAATTGTATGTCCACCCATTTTTGGGTAAATGATATCAACCCATTTAAGGGTCGAAGATAGAATTTTTATTTTGTCAAAAATCGATTCCTCGTGTTAAATTACATATGTGTACCTAGTTTCATCAAAATATTCCAAAGGGCATGTACTAATTTGAGTTAGTTTTTGAAATTGTTAGGAAACGTATATATACTTGAGAGTGTAGCTATGCTAGTTTTTAGTCCCATAAGACTAATGTATTTTACTTGTGTTATAGAAACACACAACTTTAGCGCTCTGTGATTGGCTGACATTTGAATGACTATGGATCTCAAAAAGTGATTGTAAATTTTTTTAATAGAAATTGGACTAATAATGGAAAAGATTTGAAAATTGGTGTACATATATTAGATAATACGCAGAATTTAATGGTAATATTGGCAAATTTGTATGTCCACCCATTTTTGGGTAATTGATATCGACCCATTTAAGGGTTGAAGATAGAATTTTTATTTTGTCAAAAATCGATTCCTCGTGTTAAATTACATATGTGTACCTAGTTTCATCAAAATATTCCAAAGGGCATGTCCTAATTTGAGTTAGTTTTTGAAATTGTTAGGAAACGTATATATACTTGAGAGTGTAGCTATGCTAGTTTTTAGTCCCATAAGACTAATGTATTTTACTTGTGTTATAGAAACACACAACTTTAGCGCTCTGTGATTGGCTGACATTTGAATGACTATGGATCTCAAAAAGTGATTGTAAATTTTTTTAATAGAAATTGGACTAATAATGGAAAAGATTTGAAAATTGGTGTACATATATTAGATAATACGCAGAATTTAATGGTAATATTGGCAAATTTGTATGTCCACCCATTTTTGGGTAATTGATATCGACCCATTTAAGGGTTGAAGATAGAATTTTTATTTTGTCAAAAATCGATTCCTCGTGTTAAATTACATATGTGTACCTAGTTTCATCAAAATATTCCAAAGGGCATGTCCTAATTTGAGTTAGTTTTTGAAATTGTTAGGAAACGTATATATACTTGAGAGTGTAGCTATGCTAGTTTTTAGTCCCATAAGACTAATCTATTTTACTTGTGTTATAGAAACACACAATTTTAGCGCTCTGTGATTGGCTGACATTTGAATGACTATGGATCTCAAAAAGTGATTGTAAATTTTTTTAATAGAAATTGGACTAATAATGGAAAAGATTTGAAAATTGGTGTACATACATTAGATAATACGCAGAATTTAATGGTAATATTGGCAAATTTGTATGTCCACCCATTTTTGGGTAATTGATATCGACCCATTTAAGGGTTGAAGATAGAATTTTTATTTTGTCAAAAATCGATTCCTCGTGTTAAATTACATATGTGTACCTAGTTTCATCAAAATATTCCAAAGGGCATGTCCTAATTTGAGTTAGTTTTTGAAATTGTTAGGAAACGTATATATACTTGAGAGTGTAGCTATGCTAGTTTTTAGTCCCATAAGACTAATGTATTTTACTTGTGTTATAGAAACACACAACTTTAGCGCTCTGTGATTGGCTGACATTTGAATGACTATGGATCTCAAAAAGTGATTGTAAATTTTTTTAATAGAAATTGGACTAATAATGGTAAAGATTTGAAAATTGGTGTACATATATTAGATAATACGCATAATTTAATGGTAATATTGGCAAATTTGTATGTCCACCCATTTTTGGGTAATTGATATCGACCCATTTAAGGGTTGAAGATAGAATTTTTATTTTGTCAAAAATCGATTCCTCGTGTTAAATTACATATGTGTATTTAGTTTCATCAAAATATTCCAAAGGGCATGTCCTAATTTGAGTTAGTTTTTGAAATTGTTAGGAAACGTATATATACTTGAGAGTGTAGCTATGCTAGTTTTTAGTCCCATAAGACTAATGTATTTTACTTGTGTTATAGAAACACACAACTTTAGCGCTCTGTGATTGGCTGACATTTGAATGACTATGGATCTCAAAAAGTGATTGTAAATTTTTTTAATAGAAATTGGACTAATAATGGAAAAGATTTGAAAATTGGTGTACATATATTAGATAATACGCAGAATTTAATGGTAATATTGGCAAATTTGTATGTCCACCCATTTTTGGGTAATTGATATCGACCCATTTAAGGGTTGAAGATAGAATTTTTATTTTGTCAAAAATCGATTCCTCGTGTTAAATTACATATGTGTACCTAGTTTCATCAAAATATTCCAAAGGGCATGTCCTAATTTGAGTTAGTTTTTGAAATTGTTAGGAAACGTATATATACTTGAGAGTGTAGCTATGCTAGTTTTTAGTCCCATAAGACTAATGTATTTTACTTGTGTTATAGAAACACACAACTTTAGCGCTCTGTGATTGGCTGACATTTGAATGACTATGGATCTCAAAAAGTGATTGTAAATTTTTTTAATAGAAATTGGACTAATAATGGTAAAGATTTGAAAATTGGTGTACATATATTAGATAATACGCAGAATTTAATGGTAATATTGGCAAATTTGTATGTCCACCCATTTTTGGGTAATTGATATCGACCCATTTAAGGGTTGAAGATAGAATTTTTATTTTGTCAAAAATCGATTCCTCGTGTTAAATTACATATGTGTACCTAGTTTCATCAAAATATTCCAAAGGGCATGTCCTAATTTGAGTTAGTTTTTGAAATTGTTAGGAAACGTATATATACTTGAGAGTGTAGCTATGCTAGTTTTTAGTCCCATAAGACTAATGTATTTTACTTGTGTTATAGAAACACACAACTTTAGCGCTCTGTGATTGGCTGACATTTGAATGACTATGGATCTCAAAAAGTGATTGTAAATTTTTTTAATAGAAATTGGACTAATAATGGAAAAGATTTGAAAATTGGTGTACATATATTAGATAATACGCAGAATTTAATGGTAATATTGGCAAATTTGTATGTCCACCCATTTTTGGGTAATTGATATCGACCCATTTAAGGGTTGAAGATAGAATTTTTATTTTGTCAAAAATCGATTCCTCGTGTTAAATTACATATGTGTACCTAGTTTCATCAAAATATTCCAAAGGGCATGTCCTAATTTGAGTTAGTTTTTGAAATTGTTAGGAAACGTATATATACTTGAGAGTGTAGCTATGCTAGTTTTTAGTCCCATAAGACTAATGTATTTTACTTGTGTTATAGAAACACACAACTTTAGCGCTCTGTGATTGGCTGACATTTGAATGACTATGGATCTCAAAAAGTGATTGTAAATTTTTTTAATAGAAATTGGACTAATAATGGTAAAGATTTGAAAATTGGTGTACATATATTAGATAATACGCAGAATTTAATGGTAATATTGGCAAATTTGTATGTCCACCCATTTTTGGGTAATTGATATCGACCCATTTAAGGGTTGAAGATAGAATTTTTATTTTGTCAAAAATCGATTCCTCGTGTTAAATTACATATGTGTACCTAGTTTCATCAAAATATTCCAAAGGGCATGTCCTAATTTGAGTTAGTTTTTGAAATTGTTAGGAAACGTATATATACTTGAGAGTGTAGCTATGCTAGTTTTTAGTCCCATAAGACTAATGTATTTTAGTTGTGTTATAGAAACACACAACTTTAGCGCACTGTGATTGGCTGACATTTGAATGACTATGGATCTCAAAAAGTGATTGTAAATTTTTTTAATAGAAATTGGACTAATAATGGAAAAGATTTGAAAATTGGTGTACATATATTAGATAATACGCAGAATTTAATGGTAATATTGGCAAATTTGTATGTCCACCCATTTTTGGGTAATTGATATCGACCCATTTAAGGGTTGAAGATAGAATTTTTATTTTGTCAAAAATCGATTCCTCGTGTTAAATTACATATGTGTACCTAGTTTCATCAAAATATTCCAAAGGGCATGTCCTAATTTGAGTTAGTTTTTGAAATTGTTAGGAAACGTATATATACTTGAGAGTGTAGCTATGCTAGTTTTTAGTCCCATAAGACTAATGTATTTTACTTGTGTTATAGAAACACACAACTTTAGCGCTCTGTGATTGGCTGACATTTGAATGACTATGGATCTCAAAAAGTGATTGTAAATTTTTTTAATAGAAATTGGACTAATAATGGTAAAGATTTGAAAATTGGTGTACATATATTAGATAATACGCAGAATTTAATGGTAATATTGGCAAATTTGTATGTCCACCCATTTTTGGGTAATTGATATCGACCCATTTAAGGGTTGAAGATAGAATTTTTATTTTGTCAAAAATCGATTCCTCGTGTTAAATTACATATGTGTACCTAGTTTCATCAAAATATTCCAAAGGGCATGTCCTAATTTGAGTTAGTTTTTGAAATTGTTAGGAAACGTATATATACTTGAGAGTGTAGCTATGCTAGTTTTTAGTCCCATAAGACTAATGTATTTTAGTTGTGTTATAGAAACACACAACTTTAGCGCACTGTGATTGGCTGACATTTGAATGACTATGGATCTCAAAAAGTGATTGTAAATTTTTTTAATAGAAATTGGACTAATAATGGAAAAGATTTGAAAATTGGTGTACATATATTAGATAATACGCAGAATTTAATGGTAATATTGGCAAATTTGTATGTCCACCCATTTTTGGGTAATTGATATCGACCCATTTAAGGGTTGAAGATAGAATTTTTATTTTGTCAAAAATCGATTCCTCGTGTTAAATTACATATGTGTACCTAGTTTCATCAAAATATTCCAAAGGGCATGTCCTAATTTGAGTTAGTTTTTGAAATTGTTAGGAAACGTATATATACTTGAGAGTGTAGCTATGCTAGTTTTTAGTCCCATAAGACTAATGTATTTTACTTGTGTTATAGAAACACACAACTTTAGCGCTCTGTGATTGGCTGACATTTGAATGACTATGGATCTCAAAAAGTGATTGTAAATTTTTTTAATAGAAATTGGACTAATAATGGAAAAGATTTGAAAATTGGTGTACATATATTAGATAATACGCAGAATTTAATGGTAATATTGGCAAATTTGTATGTCCACCCATTTTTGGGTAATTGATATCGACCCATTTAAGGGTTGAAGATAGAATTTTTATTTTGTCAAAAATCGATTCCTCGTGTTAAATTACATATGTGTACCTAGTTTCATCAAAATATTCCAAAGGGCATGTCCTAATTTGAGTTAGTTTTTGAAATTGTTAGGAAACGTATATATACTTGAGAGTGTAGCTATGCTAGTTTTTAGTCCCATAAGACTAATGTATTTTACTTGTGTTATAGAAACACACAACTTTAGCGCTCTGTGATTGGCTGACATTTGAATGACTATGGATCTCAAAAAGTGATTGTAAATTTTTTTAATAGAAATTGGACTAATAATGGAAAAGATTTGAAAATTGGTGTACATATATTAGATAATACGCAGAATTTAATGGTAATATTGGCAAATTTGTATGTCCACCCATTTTTGGGTAATTGATATCGACCCATTTAAGGGTTGAAGATAGAATTTTTATTTTGTCAAAAATCGATTCCTCGTGTTAAATTACATATGTGTACCTAGTTTCATCAAAATATTCCAAAGGGCATGTCCTAATTTGAGTTAGTTTTTGAAATTGTTAGGAAACGTATATATACTTGAGAGTGTAGCTATGCTAGTTTTTAGTCCCATAAGACTAATCTATTTTACTTGTGTTATAGAAACACACAACTTTAGCGCTCTGTGATTGGCTGACATTTGAATGACTATGGATCTCAAAAAGTGATTGTAAATTTTTTTAATAGAAATTGGACTAATAATGGAAAAGATTTGAAAATTGGTGTACATATATTAGATAATACGCAGAATTTAATGGTAATATTGGCAAATTTGTATGTCCACCCATTTTTGGGTAATTGATATCGACCCATTTAAGGGTTGAAGATAGAATCTTTGTTTTGTCAAAAATCGATTCCTCGTGTTAAATTACATATGTGTACCTTGTTTCATCAAAATATTCCAAAGGGCATGTCCTAATTTGAGTTAGTTTTTGAAATTGTTAGGAAACGTATATATACTTGAGAGTGTAGCTATGCTAGTTTTTAGTCCCATAACACTAATGTATTTTACTTGTGTTATAGAAACACACAACTTTAGCGCTCTGTGATTGGCTGACATTTGAATGACTATGGATCTCAAAAAGTGATTGTAAATTTTTTTAATAGAAATTGGACTAATAATGGAAAAGATTTGAAAATTGGTGTACATATATTAGATAATACGCAGAATTTAATGGTAATATTGGCAAATTTGTATGTCCACCCATTTTTGGGTAATTGATATCGACCCATTTAAGGGTTGAAGATAGAATTTTTATTTTGTCAAAAATCGATTCCTCGTGTTAAATTACATATGTGTACCTAGTTTCATCAAAATATTCCAAAGGGCATGTCCTAATTTGAGTTAGTTTTTGAAATTGTTAGGAAACGTATATATACTTGAGAGTGTAGCTATGCTAGTTTTTAGTCCCATAAGACTAATGTATTTTACTTGTGTTATAGAAACACACAACTTTAGCGCTCTGTGATTGGCTGACATTTGAATGACTATGGATCTCAAAAAGTGATTGTAAATTTTTTTAATAGAAATTGGACTAATAATGGAAAAGATTTGAAAATTGGTGTACATATATTAGATAATACGCATAATTTAATGGTAATATTGGCAAATTTGTATGTCCACCCATTTTTGGGTAATTGATATCGACCCATTTAAGGGTTGAAGATAGAATTTTTATTTTGTCAAAAATCGATTCCTCGTGTTAAATTACATATGTGTATTTAGTTTCATCAAAATATTCCAAAGGGCATGTCCTAATTTGAGTTAGTTTTTGAAATTGTTAGGAAACGTATATATACTTGAGAGAGTAGCTATGCTAGTTTTTAGTCCCATAAGACTAATGTATTTTACTTGTGTTATAGAAACACACAACTTTAGCGCTCTGTGATTGGCTGACATTTGAATGACTATGGATCTCAAAAAGTGATTGTAAATTTTTTTAATAGAAATTGGACTAATAATGGAAAAGATTTGAAAATTGGTGTACATATATTAGATAATACGCAGAATTTAATGGTAATATTGGCAAATTTGTATGTCCACCCATTTTTGGGTAATTGATATCGACCCATTTAAGGGTTGAAGATAGAATTTTTATTTTGTCAAAAATCGATTCCTCGTGTTAAATTACATATGTGTACCTAGTTTCATCAAAATATTCCAAAGGGCATGTCCTAATTTGAGTTAGTTTTTGAAATTGTTAGGAAACGTATATATACTTGAGAGTGTAGCTATGCTAGTTTTTAGTCCCATAAGACTAATGTATTTTACTTGTGTTATAGAAACACACAACTTTAGCGCTCTGTGATTGGCTGACATTTGAATGACTATGGATCTCAAAAAGTGATTGTAAATTTTTTTAATAGAAATTGGACTAATAATGGAAAAGATTTGAAAATTGGTGTACATATATTAGATAATACGCAGAATTTAATGGTAATATTGGCAAATTTGTATGTCCACCCATTTTTGGGTAATTGATATCGACCCATTTAAGGGTTGAAGATAGAATTTTTATTTTGTCAAAAATCGATTCCTCGTGTTAAATTACATATGTGTACCTAGTTTCATCAAAATATTCCAAAGGGCATGTCCTAATTTGAGTTAGTTTTTGAAATTGTTAGGAAACGTATATATACTTGAGAGTGTAGCTATGCTAGTTTTTAGTCCCATAAGACTAATGTATTTTACTTGTGTTATAGAAACACACAACTTTAGCGCTCTGTGATTGGCTGACATTTGAATGACTATGGATCTCAAAAAGTGATTGTAAATTTTTTTAATAGAAATTGGACTAATAATGGAAAAGATTTGAAAATTGGTGTACATATATTAGATAATACGCAGAATTTAATGGTAATATTGGCAAATTTGTATGTCCACCCATTTTTGGGTAATTGATATCGACCCATTTAAGGGTTGAAGATAGAATTTGTACTTTGTCAAAAATCGATTTCTCGTGTTAAATTACATATGTGTACCTAGTTTCATCAAAATATTCCAAAGGGCATGTCCTAATTTGAGTTAGTTTTTGAAATTGTTAGGAAACGTATATATACTTGAGAGTGTAGCTATGCTAGTTTTTAGTCCCATAAGACTAATGTATTTTACTTGTGTTATAGAAACACACAACTTTAGCGCTCTGTGATTGGCTGACATTTGAATGACTATGGATCTAAAAAAGTGATTGTAAATTTTTTTAATAGAAATTGGACTAATAATGGAAAAGATTTGAAAATTGGTGTACATATATTAGATAATACGCAGAATTTAATGGTAATATTGGCAAATTTGTATGTCCACCCATTTTTGGGTAATTGATATCGACCCATTTAAGGGTTGAAGATAGAATTTTTATTTTGTCAAAAATCGATTCCTCGTGTTAAATTACATATGTGTACCTAGTTTCATCAAAATATTCCAAAGGGCATGTCCTAATTTGAGTTAGTTTTTGAAATTGTTAGGAAACGTATATATACTTGAGAGTGTAGCTATGCTAGTTTTTAGTCCCATAAGACTAATGTATTTTACTTGTGTTATAGAAACACACAACTTTAGCGCTCTGTGATTGGCTGACATTTGAATGACTATGGATCTCAAAAAGTGATTGTAAATTTTTTTAATAGAAATTGGACTAATAATGGAAAAGATTTGAAAATTGGTGTACATATATTAGATAATACGCAGAATTTAATGGTAATATTGGCAAATTTGTATGTCCACCCATTTTTGGGTAATTGATATCGACCTATTTAAGGGTTGAAGATAGAATTTTTACTTTGTCAAAAATCGATTTCTCGTGTTAAATTACATATGTGTACCTAGTTTCATCAAAATATTCCAAAGGGCATGTCCTAATTTGAGTTAGTTTTTGAAATTGTTAGGAAACGTATATATACTTGAGAGTGTAGCTATGCTAGTTTTTAGTCCCATAAGACTAATGTATTTTACTTGTGTTATAGAAACACACAACTTTAGCGCTCTGTGATTGGCTGACATTTGAATGACTATGGATCTCAAAAAGTGATTGTAAATTTTTTTAATAGAAATTGGACTAATAATGGAAAAGATTTGAAAATTGGTGTACATATATTAGATAATACGCAGAATTTAATGGTAATATTGGCAAATTTGTATGTCCACCCATTTTTGGGTAATTGATATCGACCCATTTAAGGGTTGAAGATAGAATTTTTATTTTGTCAAAAATCGATTCCTCGTGTTAAATTACATATGTGTACCTAGTTTCATCAAAATATTCCAAAGGGCATGTCCTAATTTGAGTTAGTTTTTGAAATTGTTAGGAAACGTATATATACTTGAGAGTGTAGCTATGCTAGTTTTTAGTCCCATAAGACTAATGTATTTTACTTGTGTTATAGAAACACACAACTTTAGCGCTCTGTGATTGGCTGACATTTGAATGACTATGGATCTCAAAAAGTGATTGTAAATTTTTTTAATAGAAATTGGACTAATAATGGAAAAGATTTGAAAATTGGTGTACATATATTAGATAATACGCAGAATTTAATGGTAATATTGGCGAATTTGTATGTCCACCCATTTTTGGGTAATTGATATCGACCCATTTAAGGGTTGAAGATAGAATTTTTATTTTGTCAAAAATCGATTCCTCGTGTTAAATTACATATGTGTACCTAGTTTCATCAAAATATTCCAAAGGGCATGTCCTAATTTGAGTTAGTTTTTGAAATTGTTAGGAAACGTATATATACTTGAGAGTGTAGCTATGCTAGTTTTTAGTCCCATAAGGCCAATGTATTTTACTTGTGTTATAGAAACACACAACTTTAGCGCTCTGTGATTGGCTGATATTTGAATAACTAGGGTCTAGCATTTTAGCCTGTATCTTATGTCTTGTATCTTATCGAACGGCTGAGAAATACTTTAAGCTTTCAGCATAATATTATTTTATTAGTAAAAATTAAACCATACGATCAGTCATATTGCAAATAAGTACGTTTATATTAGAAAATACGCAGAATTTAATGGCAATATTGGCAAATTTGTATGTCCACCCATTTTTGGGTAAATGATATCAACCCATTTTAGGGTTTAAGGTAGAATTTTTCTTTTGTCAAAAATAGATTCCTCGTGTTAAATTACATATGTGTACCTAGTTTCATCAAAATATTCCGAAGGGCATGTTCTAATTTCAGTTAGTTTTTGAAATTGTTAGGAACCATATATATACTTGAGAGTGTAGCTATGCTAGTTTTTAGTCCCATAAGACCAATGTATTTTACTTGTGTTATAGATAACACAACTTTGGCGCACTGTGATTGGCTGTTATTTGAATGACTAGGTATTGCAAAGAGATATAAATATTGTTTTACATGTATGTTTTAGAGAAGGAAATAATAAAAAAAATTGATGATTGTTTAATTTCAGGGTAGATTGAGAATAATATTTATAGTTTTAATGTATTTTGAAGTATTTTAAATATATTTAAAGTAAAAATTAACATATGGAAATATATTTTTGTGTAATATGAAACGAAAATTCAATATTAAATGTAGTTATTTTTATCGTATGTCAATAATATATTAGGCGCTGTTTTCAGGATCGATTCTACATATTAAAACGACAATTTTTACATGAATAAGTTCAAAAATACCAAAAGTATTAAGCAAAATTTTGTTAAGTTGGTCCTATCATATTCATGACAAAAGTTTTGCCAAGTAAAATAAATTATTAAGAAATAAAATAATGTAAACACTTTATAAATAAAAAACAATGTTTATTGAACCACCTTACCTAATATATTGTGCAGACATACCAGTACAAATACTAAAATATTTTGACTTATATTCTGAGTCTAAGGGACGTAAATGCTTACCATTATAAAATGTATTATAAATAATCAAATTTTCAAGAAACTATTTGTAATTTGTAATTTAATTTGTTTACATCAAAATAATCGAAACCAAATCATTTTAAACCACGTCAGACCACTCCTAAGTGATTAATATTATTTCCACTACAATTTTTTCCGCTTGCACGCCTTATGACGTCATCGGCAGGATAATAAAACACGTAGCAGGAATTATAGACCAGTTTCCTACCGCTAACGAAACGGCAAACATCAATACAAAAGTACGTAAACTGTGAATAAAATACAATGGCTCCTATTTTGTACTATTGCGATATGAGTCCTGCAGTAAGAGCAGTTTTGTTAACTAAAGACGCTTTAAAGTTGGAATTAGAGCTGAAGGAGGTTAATTTAATGGAGAAAGAACATTTAACAGAAGATTTTATCAAGGTACGAAAAAGCAAAAAATGTATTACATACCTATATTTTCATTTTTCTCAGATGAACCCCCAGCATACAATTCCGACTCTAGACGACGAGGGGTTCTACTTGTGGGACTCCCACGCAATCTGTGGGTACTTAGTCAACAACTACGCGGAAGATGACCTCTTGTACCCTAAAAATCCGACCCAAAGAGCTGTTGTTGACCAACGACTGCATTTTGATAGTGGGGTACTATCAATAGCGGCTGGAAACGTTGTAGTAAGTTCTGCAATTAAATAAAAATAGTCAAGTTTGTGTGAGTGAAGTCAAAATGAGATGGGTGACCACTGGATTTATTTTTAATTTTAAAGGGATTTGTCTGGAGAAAATATTTTATACATTCATATAGCACTTAAATCCTTTTGAAATTAAATAGACAAAATTTTAGAAAAGGATTTAAAATAAATTATTTTTTTTATTAAGGGCGCAGACCAGCCAAATTTTGATAGACGGAAGTATGAACGGCGGGTGAGCTTTTTAGTTAATTGTAGCACTCGTATGTAACGAAATATGTGCAAAGTATATACGGTATTTCGTTATAAACATTTAGTTTTTTATGTGACAAGCTGTGGCTTTGATCCCATTAAAAAAACAAAAAATATATATTTAAGAAAAATCGAAGATAACTTATTTTCAGTTTTTCTAAAAAAAAAAAAATATATGATGTGGCCAACACTATACCTCCCGCCATTAGATTTTTATTAATTTCAATATACATACTTAAATATGTACTTATGCTGGCAACTGTATTAAGTTCCATTCCATATAACTATGGTTCTGTTTACTATTATCTTTTTAAAACGTAATTTGAAATGATTAGTTCTTTGACAGACATTTATCTGTCAGTTACATGCATTTGAAATATGAACTGTGTATCCACTGAGTTGTGTTTGTTTAAAGTTTATTGTATTTAAATTTACAAAGTTCCATAATTACAATTTTCACACAATTTAATAAGCAATATGTGTATCTGCAATAATAACCGAGAAAGGGTGTATTCACTTTCTTGTAAAAAATATCGAATATCTCGAAAAAGAAAAGAGATATCGACCTGTGGTTTTAAAATCTTATATCTACACCCTCCAAACTACTTAAATACAAATTTTCAAAAATTTTAATTTTTAAAAAATTTCGACCCTTTTTTAAACCACACCACTCTCATACCCAAAAATGGGTGAACGGTACACCTTCAACGACCTCACCAGTAAATTCCTCGTACCAAAAAACATAAGTATACCAATTTTCATCAAAATATTCCAACGGATACATTTATTATTAAACATTCTTTAAAATTGTCAAAAACTGAAAAAATCTCAAGGGGTACACCTTAGATTTTTTGCGATTTTAGGCCATTTTCAGACTTTTTCTTCTGGAGATTGTAATAGTTGCTCAAATATTATGAAAATTGGTATGCTTATGTAAATTTGCTCGTAGAATCTAATGGTGATATCGCCAGCGGTGTATAATTGACCATTTTTGGGATATGACCCAAAAATGGGCATTTTTGAGCAAAGTTTTGAGGACGAATATCTCGGAAACGAAACGAGATATCGACCTATGGTTTTAAAATCTTAAATCTACAATCTTCAAACTACTTAAAAACAAAATTTCAGAATTTTTAATTTTTTAAAAGTTTCGACTCTTTTTTAAACCATGTCACTTTTATACCAAAAAATGAGTGTGCGGTACACCTTCATCGACCTTTCCAGTATATTCCTTGTACCAAAAAACATAAGTATACTAATTTTCATCAAAATAATCCAACGGATACATTTATTATTAAACATTCTTTAAAATCGTCAAAAACTGACCCATGTCACTTTCATACCAAAAAATGGGTGTGCGGTACACCTTCATCGACCTCATCAGTATATTCCTCGTACCAAAAAACATAAGTATACTAATTTTCATGAAAATATTCCAACGGATACATTTATTATTAAACATTCATTAAAATCGTCAACATATTTGAATGACTACAAGCCTCAAAAAGTGATTGTACATTTTTGTTCATAGAAATTGGCCTAATAATGAAAAAGATTTGAAAATTGGTGTACATATATTAGATAATACGCAAAATTTAATGGTAATATTGGTAAATTTGTATGTCTACCCATTTTTGGGTAAATGATACTAACTCATTTAAGGGTTGAAGGTAGAATTTTTATTTTGTCAAAAATCGATTCCTCGTGTTAAATTACATATGTGTACCTAGTTTCATCAAAATATTCCAAAGGACATGTTCTAATTTCAGTTAGTTTCTGAAATTGTTAGGAAACATATATATACTTGTGAGTGTTAGCTATGCTAGTTTTTAATCCCATAAGGCCAATGTATTTTACTTGTGTTATAGAAACACACAACTTTAGCGCTCTGTGATTGGCTGACATTTGAATGAGTAGGGTCTAGCATTTTAGTCTGTATCTTAGGTCTTGTATCTTATCGAACGGCTAAGAAATACTTTAAGCTTCCAGCATATTATTTTATTAGTAAAAATTAAACCATACGATCAGTAATATTGCAAATAAGTAGGTTGATATTAGAAAATACGCAGAATTTAATGGTAATATTGGTAAATTTGTATGTCCACCCATTTTTGGGTTAATGATATCAACCCATTTAAGGGTTAAAGGTAGAATTTTTATTTTATCAAAAATCGATTCCTCGTGTTAAATTACATACGTGTACCTAGTTTCATCAAAATATTCCAAAGGGCATGTCCTAATTTGAGTTAGTTTTTAAAATTGTTAGGATACGTATATATACTTGAGAGTGTAGCTATGCTAGTTTTTAGTCCCATAAGACCAATGTATTTTACTTGTGTTATAGATAACACAACTTTGGCGCATTGTGATTGGCTGTTATTTGAATGACTAGGTATTGCAAAGAGATATAAATATTGTTTTGCATGTATTAAATTATATTTTTTAGAGAAGGAAATAATAAATAAAATTGATGATTGTTTAATTTCAGAGTAGATTGAGAATAATATTTATAGTTTTAATGTATTTTGAAGTATTTTAAATATATTTATAGTAAAAATTAACATATGGAAATATATTTTTGTGTAATATGAAACGAAAATTCAATATTAAATGTAGTTATTTTTATCGTATGTCAATAATATATTAGGCGCTGTTAAGAATCGATTCTACATACTAAAACGACAATTTTTAAATGAATAAGTTCAAAAATACCAAAAGTATTAGGCAAAATTTTGTTAAGGTGGTTCTATCATTATTCATGACACAAAAGTTTTGCCAAGTAAAATAAATTATTAAGAAATAAAATTGTAAACATTTTATAAATAAAAAACAATATTCCAACGGATACATTAATTATTAAACATTCCTTAAAATTATCAAAAACTGAAAAAATCGCAATGGGTACGTACACCTTAGATTTTTTGCGATTTTAGACCATTTTCAGTCTTTTCCTTCTGGAGATTGTAATAGTTGCTCAAAAATTATGAAAATTGGTATGCTTATGTAATTTTGCTCGTAGAATCTAATGGTGATATCGCCAGTTGTGTATAATTGACCATTTTTGGGATATGACCCAAAAATGGGCATTTTTGAGCAAAGTTTTGAGGACGAATATCTTGAACACGAAAACAGATATCGACCTGTGGTTTTAAAATCTTAAATCTACACCCTTCAAACTACTTAAATACAAATTTTCAGAATTTTTATTTTTTTAAAAATTTCCACCCTTTTTTAAACTAAACCATCTTCATACCCAAAAATGGGTGTGCTGTACACCTTCAACGACCTCACCAGTAAATTCCTCGTACCAAAAACCATAAGTATACCAATTTTCATCAAAATATTCCAACGGACACATTAATTATTAAACATTCTTTAAAATCGTCAAAAACTGAAAAAATCGCAAGGGGTACACCTTAGATTTTTTGCGATTTTAGGCCATTTTCAGTCTTTTCCTTCTGGAGATTGTAATAGTTGCTCAAAAATGATGAAAATTGGTATGCTTATGTAATTTTGCTCGTAGAATCTAATGGTGATATCGCCAGCGGTGTATAATAGGCCATTTTTGGGATATGGCCCAAAAATGGGCATTTTTGAGCAAAGTTTTGAGGGCGAATATCTCGGACACAAAAACAGATATCGACCTGTGGTTTTAAAATCTTCAATCTACACCCTTCAAAGTACTTAAATACAAATTTTCAGAATTTTTAATTTTTTAAAAATTTCCACCCTTTTTTAAACCACACCTATCTTATACCCAAAAAATTTTCATCAAAATATTCCAACGGATACATAATTATTAAACATTCCTTAAAATATTATTTTTAATATGAATGAGTGGTTCAATTCCATAATAAACACACATAAAAACAAATGTTCAAAAAATACATAATTTTACAATTATATTTTCTTTCAGAAAGCCATACTATTCACAAATGAAACGTCCATATCCGAGGAGAAGCTTTCCAAAGTACTTGAAGCTTATGGATACCTGGAAAATTTCCTGGAACACCACGAATGGATAGCTGGGGACAATGTGACAATTGCTGACTTCTGCATTGTTGCATCTGTCAGTTCCATAAACTGTGTTATTCCTGTGGATGCTGATGAATTTCCTAAGTTGGCCGCATGGCTGGAAAGGTGTGCAGAGTTACCCTATTATCAAGAAGCTAATGCTATTGGACTGGAAAAACTGGCTAGTGTGATTAAGATGAAAATGGAAGCATAAATTTATTATTAATAAAAATGGTACATATTTGAATGTTTTGTAGAATTGAAATGCACTTTTAATGTATTAATTTATCTTAAATAAATGTAATTGTTCAATATGTGTTCGTTTATTTTAATACCATTTAATAAATAAAATAAATATATCATCACAGCTTATTACCAATTGCTGGGTGTGCCAATCTGTTTTGTACGTAGATATCAATAATGAGGAGAGAGATATTTGTATCAGGCGTCACCTTACGGGCACTCAATGCTGGTGTGGCGAGTGCACCACAAGGATTCTTTTGGTGCTATTTTAAACTACAATTTTGGGTAAAATGTTACATCGAATATTGTAGAATTTAGAATAAACACAAATGTACTATATTAAACAGCATAAAATTATTAATCCAAATCTTCAAACCATATATTTCTATATATTTTACAAGCCGTTATATATTTAGTTCAATACTTATATAATTTTCTCTAAAAACTATTAAAAATATATATAATTCCTATTTTCGTCACGTAACATATGTTATCCTACAGTACATGATCCTTACTTTAAAACAATCAATGCTTAAAAAATTGTAAAATTGTTTAAGTTTCCTAGTCATTCGGAGCAATCTCTATCGCAAACTAACTCAGCCAATCACAGAGCTCTATATTATGGAACATTTAAAACAGATGCACAATGCATTGGTCTTACGGGGAAATAAACACGGATAGCTACGAGATCAGAATGACTACCCTGACACACCACATAATACTCTACAAGTACAGTAGGATTAAGATGACCATATTATGGTTTATCTCTATACATTTATGAAACAAATGGATGATATTTAATGGTTTTCAGAATGAATTAAATAAATTGATGAATGCAATAAGATATTTTAAATATTTTTAAAGAAGAATTATAGGTGGCGAAATACTTGGGATAAGTACATGCATTATACATTTTTATTATTAATGAACTTATAAAAAATATAAAATATATGAAACATATCTCATCTTATAAAGAATTTTACGAGGAATCCAATGCTGTAACGTAAAAGTTGGTAACTCTTTTAGCTTCTGAGATATCTACAATTATTTTGGAATTTCTAGTCGCCACTAAATACTATATGAAAAAGATATATTAAAGCAATATTAAAAAATTGAAACATATTCTATCATCATGGAGAACTTTCCAACGCCTTTTATTTGTAAAATTTTAAATTTTTTCTACTTCCAGAATTTGGAATAACAATAATCCAATTCTTCAAACCGTAATTTTTTAAATGGAATCTATGCCCAAAAAACAAGTTGATAATTTTTTTATTGTGTGAAATAATTAAAGTGAAAATTACACATTGTTTATATCAAATACACAGTTGTCACACCCAAATTAAGGTAAATAATTTTTAACACATTATAAAACTGTACAATACCCTGAGTAAAATGCTGCTTTGGAGACGTTAATATCTCTTTTATTTCTAGAGATATAGAATTTTGAATATTTACTGACTTTTAACGATGAACATTGTCATATGTTATACATAGTTGTTACACCCAAATTAAGGTGCATATATTTTAATACGGTATAAAACTACATTAAATTCTGAGTATTATGCTGCGTTAGAGAAGTCTCTACGTCTTTTAGTTTTTGAGATATTGAATTTTGAAAATTTTATGAGTTTTTAAGCATAGGGCAAAATACATGTGATATATGTAAAAATATTTTGATTAATTTTGAACTTATAAAAAATATTCAATAAACGAAATATATCCAATATTATAGAAAATTTTCCGAGGAATTCAATTCCGCTAATTAAAAATCAATATTATACTTAGTTTTTGAAAAAATTAATAAAAATTAACAATTAATAGTTGCTAAGAAGTGGGGGAAGCCAGCAGCCAATCAGCATCGAGTAAAAATTAAACAATATTTAGGTAGGGTATATATACCAGGTATAAAACGAAATCAATTCATAGAGCGTAGTGACTTCAACATAGGTGGTCCTTTGTTTCTGTTGCGTCTGAATTCCTCTTGTGCGATTATACTGTGGGTTATTAGACATTGTTTATTAATTAGCATGTCCTTTGCCTGGGCCAACGTTGGAACACGGTGCACGACCATAGGCCTCCATGGGCACCCCCCCACGTCTTGTACGTGGCAGACGGAACCCATGTGCCTATGCCGGTGTTGTCGGGAATGCGGAGTTCGTTTGGAGACGTAGGCTTTCAGTCAATGTCGTGGCGAGCCCGTAGATTGTATTTCTTCAAGGTATATCTTTGAGTTATATGATCTATGGGGGAACCACGGTGTCCTGGCTAGGCGTGAAATCTCTGACTCTTGCTCGTGTATAGGCGAGACCAACCCGAATGGGCGGGAATCATCGGCACAGATTCCACCGTTTTTTGTATTAGCTTCACATAGATTTGTGGACAACACGTGTTGTTCTTAGATTCAGGATTGGTAATTAGGGATGGTGTAATTACACTAGGTGGATTCAGACGTATTCAGAACAAAGTATTGCTTTGAGAAATTACTGGCGTTCGCCAAATATATCCCGAAAAGGATTGTTTCTTCAGATATGCTGTTTACAATCAATAAAGTCTGGATTGCACATTTTCCAGTAATCAATCGGCTCTTTTCAGAGCCACCAATTTTTATGAAAAAAGAATTTTTATCTCATTCATGTTGTTTCTATTATATGTATGTTTCATGAAATATCTCAAAAACTATGTGAATTATCTTAATTTATTAAATTTTTTCAAATGGCATATAAAATATATAAACTCGTTAAATTAAATGAAATAAATTTATCATCAACATTTATTGTATTCTAAATTAAAGTATTTATGTATCAAATCTATGTGAAACAATAGATAGAAAGTATTAATTTGAATTATTACAATTATCCTATAAATTTAATAGTGTATGAAATATTGTTAAACATAATTTTTATTGTTTAAATAAAAAATTATATTTCAAAATTTATCATATCTTATGTAAAATGGCCTAAAAATTATATTTTTTCATATTTCAGGTCGCTGTTTGTTTCAGTTCCTGAGTTATGTACTATTTTCAAAAATTTCATAAGGTAAACTACCCCTATTTTTACTCTCAAAATGTTGTTAATTATTCAGTAAATAAATTCCAATAAGCCCATTTCCAATATCCAATTTCAATTTAATATCTTTTTTATTTCTTGAAATATTTTAAAAAACCAATGCCGCAATGTACTCTATTAGTTTCTAAAATATTTACAATTATTTAAAAAAGAGACTACAAATAATCTCCATTTTTTATTTTTTAAATAAATCTTGTAACTCTTCCATTTAGCATATTTTTCGAGAAATCTAATGCTGCCATGTACAAGCCGTTGTATATTTAGTTTAATACTTATTTATTTTTCTCTTAATACTATTAAAAAATATATATAATTCCTATTTTCGTCATGTAACATATGTTATATTATAGTACATATTCCATAGTTTAACACATTCAATGCTTAAAAAATTGTAAAATTGTTTTAGTTTCCTAGTCATTCAATAGCAATCTCTATCGCAAACTAACTCAGCCAATCACAGAGCTCTAAATTGTGGAACATTTAAAACACATGCACAATGCATTGGTCTTACGGGGAAATAAACACGTATAGCTACGAGCTCAGAATGACTACCCTGACACACCACATAATTCTCTACAAGTACAGTAGGATTAGGATGACCATATTATGATTTATCTTTATACATTTATGAAACAAATAGATGATTTTTAATGGTTTTCAGAATGAATTAAATAAATTGATGAATGCAATAAGATGTTTTACATAATTTTAAAAAAGAATTATAGGTGGCAAAATACGTGGGATAGGTACATGCATTATACACTTTTATTATTATTGAACTTATAAAAAATATTAAATATATGAAACATATCTTATATTATAAAGAATTTTACGAGGAATCCAATGTTGTAACATACAAGTGGGTAACTCTTTTAGCTTTTGAGATATTTGCTAAATACTATATGAAAAAGATATTTTAAAAAATATTAATTAATTGAAACATACTCTATCATAATGGAGAACTTTACAAGGAAACCAAAGCCGTTGCGTACAACGTCTTTTAGTTTTGAAATTTTAAATTTTTTCGACTTTCAGAATTTGGAATAAACAATATTTATTATTATCAAATTGCATAATATTATTAATCCATTTCTTCAAACCGTAAATTTTTATATGGAATCTAATGCCGAAAAAACATGTTGATAACTTTTTTATGTTGTGAGAAAATTAAAGTGAAACTTACACATTGTTTATATCAAATACACAATTGTCACACCCAAATTAAGGTAAATAATTTATAAAACATTATAAAACTGTATAATACTCTGAGTAAAATGGTGCGTCGGAGACGTTAATATCTCTTTTATTTCCAGAGATATAGAATTTTGAATATTTTCTGAGTTTTAACGATGAACATTGTCAAATGGTATACATAGTTGTTACACCCAAATTAAGGTAGACATATTTTAATACGGTATAAAACTAAATTCAATTCTGAGTATTTTGCTGCGTTGCAGAAGTCTCTACGGCCTTTAGTTTTTGAGATATTGAATTTTGAAAATTTTATGAGTTTTTAAGCATAGGGCAAAACACATGGGATATATGTATAAAATATTATGAATGATTTTGAACTTATAAAAAATATGTAATAAATGAAACATATCGTATCTTATGGAAAATTTTCCGGGGAATTTAATGCCGCTAATTAAAAATCAATATTTTTCTTAGTTTTTGAAAAAATAATTAAAAATTAACAATTAATTGTTGCTAAGGAGTGGGGGAAGCCAGCAGCCAATCAGCATCGAGTAAAAATTAATCAATATTTAGGTAGGGTTTATATACCAGGTACAAAACGAAATTAGTTCATAGAGCGTAGTGACTTCAACATAAGTGGTGCTTTGTTTCTGTTGCGTCTGAATTCCTCTTGTGCGATTATACTGTGGGTTATTAGACATTGTTTATTAATTAGCATGTCCTTTGCCTGGGCCAACGTTGGAACACGGTGCACGACCATAGGCCTCCATGGGCACCCCCCCACGTCTTGTACGTGGCAGACGGAACCCATGTGCCTATGCCGGTGTTGTCGGGAATGCGGAGTTCGTTTGGAGACGTAGGCTTTCAGTCAATGTCGTGGCGAGCCCGTAGATTGTATTTCTTCAAGGTATATCTTTGAGTTATATGATCTATGGGGGAACCACGGTGTCCTGGCTAGGCGTGAAATCTCTGACTCTTGCTCGTGTATAGGCGAGACCAACCCGAATGGGCGGGAATCATCGGCACAGATTCCACCGTATTTTGTATTAGCTTCACATAGATTTGTGGACAACACGTGTTGTTCTTAGATTCAGGATTGGGAATTAGGGATGGTGTAATTACACTAGGTGGATTCAGACGTATTCAGAACAAAGTATTGCTTTGAGAAATTACTGGCGTTCGCCAAATATATCCCGAAAAGGATTGTTTCTTCAGATATGTTGTTTACATTCAATAAAGTCTGGATTGCACATTTTCCAGTAATCAATCGGCTCTTTTCAGAGCCACCAATTTTTATGAAAAGGAATTTTTATCTCATTTATGTTATTACAAATAAATGATTTTTATTATTATATATTATATGTATATGTTTCAAAGGGCATATAAAATATATAAACTCATTAAATTAATTAGACATAAATTTAACATCAACATTTATTGTATTCTAAATTAAAGTATTTATGTATCAAATGTATGTGAAATTATAACAATGAATAGAAAGTATGAATTTGTATTATTACCATTAGATAGAATATTATCCTATAAATTTAATAGTGTATGAAATATTGTTAAACATAATTTTTATTGTTTAAATAAAAAAATTATAGTAAAAATTCATTTTTTTCATATTTCAGGTCGCTACTTGTTTCAGTTCCTGAGTTCTATACAATTTTCATGTAAACTACCCCTATTTTCATTCTCAAAATATTGTTAATTATTCAGTAAATGAATTACTTATAGCCCATTTCCAATACCCAATTTCAATTTAATATCTTTTTTATTTCTGGAAATATTTAAAATTTTCTGTAATATAAAGTCGTGTCGTTGTTCGAACGGAGAAGTAATACTCCCCAATTTTTCAAAATTAATTTGGCTACATGATTTATAATTAATAAATGAAATATTCTTGTATTTATGCAGAATTTTATGAGGAATCCAATGGCGCAAAGTACAGGTCGATAACTCTTTTACTTTTCGAGATAACAAGGAAAACGTGAAGTTTATATTTCACTTTAAAAAACATATTTCTAGAATTAATTTATAATAAAATCATAGCCCATTTTTTTGCCGCTAAGCTCATCTAATTATCTCTTTTAGTTTCCGAGATAAGTAACACTTCTATCAATTTTGAATTTCATTTATCTTCAAGACTAATAAATATTATATTTAACATATAGTAAATAATAGAATATATGAAATACAAAAACATTTATTACGAAAAATATACATTGACATGCATATTGAGACAGAACTTTGGTATTTCCAGCTATCACATATTCTATAGACAGACATATACACACATACATTAGAGTGACTTTACTATATTGCACTCTGTTATTAAAGACATTATCTTAGTCAAAATTGTCTCAAACATACAGTAATTCAGTAGGTAACTTAATCTATATTTACAATATTTACATTATGTATTGTATTAAAAATTATTTCAAGAACTAGAATACTCATTTTACTTGTATTTTATGTACAGGTAACTTTATATTATACTTAAACAGTCTTATGTTAAATATATTTACAATGAATTTATCTTTTAATTAATCTAACTTAATAAAGTATTTTATTTATACATTATATATGTATGTTAAAAATTTAAATATGTATTTGATTGTACTTTAATTTAAATATATTGTTATTATTATTATGAACCATTATTTGATGTGGCAATTTCAAACTCGAATAATGTATGTTTTTCCTATAAAAATGAAATAAAAAAAATGCAATATATTAAATTCCATTAATTTGGAAATAAAAATTTCAACTACATACCCATTTTCAGACGTGGAAAATAAGGGGTTCTATACCAATTTTTTCTCCGGAATTTTTAAAGTTTAGAATTTGACGAGAGACTTATTTTAATACTCATTAATTTATGTATATTACAGTAATTTTCGTCAAAATATTTCGACTATTATATTTTAAATTACAATATTTAAATAGTTGGAAAATGAAAGTTTTCATGTCTATATAAGAAAGTATGCAAAATGCAATGGTGCTATTAGAAAATTTGTAACTCCGCTCAATTTTGGGTAATGAATATGTACCCATTTAAGGGTGTACCTTAAGACTTTAATTTTACGAAAAATCGATTCCTTGGTCCAAAATACATATGTATAGTAATTTTCGTTAAAATATTTTGACTATTATATTTTAAATTACAATATTTAAAAAATTGGGATTTTCTGAAATTTTGCAAGTAACATTGCTTTACTAATTTATTCGTAGATTAAAAACGAGTATTACAAAAAAATTGAAAGTTTGCATGTCTGTATAAGAAAGTATGTAAAATGCAATGGTGCTATCAGAAAATTTATAACTCCACCCAGTTTTGGGTAATGAATATGTACCCATTTAAGGGTGTATCTTACGACTTTAATTTTATCAGAAATCGATTCCGTGGGTCAAAATACATACATATACTAATTTTTGTACTAAAATTTTAAAGTATACATTATTTATTAAAGAAAGAATATAATAGAAAATTAGCGATTTTTGGCCAACAAATGTTGTTTTGACGAGACACTTATTTTAACTAATACTCATTAATTTATGTATATTTTCGCTTTCTTATCATAGTAAAATTTGACTATGGTATAGTACCCCTTATTAATAAATTTATGAAATTTATAAAGCCCAATCTACATCTACAAAAAGACACCACGACACATATTTAAACCCCAACACACAAAACAAAGACAAAATCACACAGCTACAATTTTACTAGGATCAACTTTAACTCTAATAAACATAGTATCATCTTTAAGAAAATGTCTTTTTCTTAACATTTCGTGACTTACAAATCGCGGAAATCCAAATCCCAGACTGTCCGGTTCCTTGGAAGGCCTCTGAAAATTCTTCCACGTTGGATCTGGTATAAAGCTTTCGACTATGTTACAAGCTTTTTCAGGGCATGAAGTCTGGTCGAAAAGAGTGAAGGAAACGCTGTGCGCAAAGGGCCATCGAAGCAGAGCGTCGTATTCACCAGGGAGTATTTTTATGTATACTGATATATGAGATGCTTCGCCAGCACCATTACCATTGAGAAATAAAGACGCCTATAACAATATTCGTTATATCAGTAAAGTTATTATTTTGAAAGTTGGGATATTTATATAAGAAAATACGTAGAATCAAATGGCGTAATCAGAAATTTTCTATATCCACCCAGTTTTGGGTAGCAAATATCCACTTATTAATTAGCGGGAGGTACAGTCCGAATTTTCTCAAAATTGGTTTCCTCGACTCAAAATACATATGTACACTCAATTTTATACCAAAATTTTTAGTTATACATTATTTATTAAAGAAAGAAAATATAAAAAAACAGAAATTTTTGGTCAATAAATATGGTTTTATATTTTATTTTATGGGCATTAGACAAATCAAACAAAAAAATTGAAAATTGGTACACTTATATAAGAAAGTACGCAAAATCCAATGGTGCTAACAGTAAATTTGTACCTCTACCCAGTTTTGGGTAGCACAATCACACCCATTTAAAGGTAAATGCTACGACTTTAATTTTAACAAATATCGATTCCTTGGGCCAAAATACATATGAATAATAATTTTCGACAAAATATTTCGACTATTATATTTTGAATTACAATATTTAAAAAGCTGGGATATTTTGAAATTTTGCAAGTAAACATTGCTTTACTAATTTATTAATAGATTAAAAACGAGTATTGTAAAAAAATTAAAAATTTGTATATTTATATAAGAAAGTACGTTAAATCCAATGGTGTTATCAGAAAATTTGTAGCTCCACCCAGTTTTGGGTAATAAATATATACCCATTTAAGGGTGTATCCTACGACTTTAATTTTATCAGAAATCGATTCCGTGGGTCAAACTACATACATATACGAATTTTTGGACCAAAATTTTAAAGCATGCATTATTTATTAAAGAAAGAAAATAATAGAAAATTAGCGATTTTTGGTCAACAAATGTTGTTTTCTATTTTATTTTGTAGACATTAGACCAATCACACAAAAAATTTGAAAATTCTTGTACTTATATTAAAAAGTACGTACAATGCAATGGTGCTAACAGTAAATTTGTAACTCTACCCAGTTTTGGGTAGCTAAAACATGCCCATTTAAGGTTGAAAATAGAATTTTAATTTGGCCAAAAATGGATTCCCTATGTCAAAATACATATGTGTACCAATTTTCGTCTCAAAATCTTAACATATACTTTATTTATTAAAGGATAAAATTTATCGCAATTTTAAGATTTTTTATCAATAAATATGACTTCATATTTTTATTTGTGGACATTTGGCTGAATAAAATAAAACTTTGAAAATTAGTATGCTTATACAAGGAAGTATGTACAATCCAATGGCGCTAACAGTAAATTAGTACCTCTACCCAGTTTTGGGTAGCACAATTCTACCCATTTAAGGGTAAATGCTACGACTTTAATTTTAACAAAAATCGATTCCTTGGGCCAAAATACATATGTATAGTAATTTTCATTAAAACATTTCAACTATTATATTTCAAATTACAATATTTAAAAAGTTGGGATATTTTGAAATTTTGCAAGTAAACTTTGCTTTACTAATTTGTTCATAGATTAAAAATGAGTACTGTAAAAAAAATGAAAATTTGTATATTTATATAAGAAACTACGTAAAATCTAATGGAGCTATCAGAAAATTTTAAACTCCACCCAGTTTTGGGTCATGAATATGTACCCATTTAAGGGTATATCATACGACTTTAATTTTTTCAAAAATCGATTCCCCAGGTCAAAATACATACATGTACTAATTTTTCTAACAAAATTTTAAAGTATTCATTATTTGTTAAAGAAAGAAAATAATAGAAAATTAGCGATTTTTGGCCAACAATTGTTGTTGTCTATTTTTCTTTGCAGACATTAGACTAATCACACAAGAAATTTGAAAATTACTGCACTTATATAAGAAAGTACGTACAATCCAATGGTGCTAATAGTAAATTTTTACCTCTACCCAGTTTTGGGTAGCACTATTCTACCCATTTAAGGGTAGACGCTACGACTTTAATTTTACCAAAAATCGATTCCTTGATCCAATGTACATATGTATAGTAATTTTTGTGAAAATATTTTGACTATTATATTTTAAATTACAATATTTAAAAAAATGGGATATTTGAAATTTTGCAAGAAAACATTGCTTTACTAATTTCTTCATAGATTAAAAACCAGTATTTTAAAAAAATCGAAAATTTGTACGTTTATATAAGAAAGTACGTAAAATCCAATGAAGCTATCAGTAAATTTTAAACTTCACCCAGTTTTGGGTAATGAATATGTACCCATTTAAGGGTGTATCATACGGCTTCAATTTTACAAAAAATCGATTCCTTGGTCCAAAATACATATGTATAGTCATTTTCGTCAAAATATTTTGACTATTATATTTTAAATTACAATATTTAAAAAATTGGGATATTTTGAAATTTTGCAAGTAAACATTGCTTCACTAATTTATTCATAGATTAAAAACGAGTATTGTAAAAAAATTAAAATTTGTATGTTTATATAAGAAAGTACGTAAAATCCAATGGAACTATCAGAAGTTTTGGGTAATGAATACGTACCCATTTAAGGGTATATTTCACAAGTTTAATTTTATCAAAAATCGATTCCTTGGTTCAAAATACATATACATACTAATTTTTGTCAAAATATTTTAACGGATACATTGTCAAATAAAACATTTATAAAAAAAAATTATGTTTTCCTACCTGAAGTTTATACCCATATTGACTCGTGTAGAAAGGCGGCGACACAAGCTCCATACCTTCTTTTGTTTTCGCCTCGCCCATCTTAGCACCGAAATCACTAATTTTCCAGATTAGTGTCCCGGAATAATTTAGTGACAGTCGAGAAAGAGCACTCTTTAATGACGTTATTTGATGTTGTTGTTTATTAACAACATTACACATTAATGTTAAATGTTGTTGACAATTTTCTTCAAGATGTTTTTCCATTGAATATCTTGGACCCTGTAAAGACATTGTATGTAAATAAAACAGATTGGCACACCCAGAAATGGGTAATAAGTGTGAAGATGTTTATTTATATAAATAATATATAATTGTGTAATATTAAAATAATATTTATTTATGTATCAAGGTATTGAAGTTGTACGAGAAAAATAAACCATATATAGGTATATATTTTTTCATAAAAATTTGTGTATTAATATATCGTATTTTGTAATAAAAAAAATGTATTGCACTGCGTAGTACTGAAATGTTATTGAATATACACACATTTAAATTCAAAATATAATTGCATATCACCTGTACACAGAGGCGTAAACTTTTTATTTTGGCTGTGGGTGCACTATTTTATTTTAAATATCGGTACCTATATGTTTTTATAAATGCAAATAATATAATAAAAATAACATACTTATTTTATTATACATATATTAAATTGTTTTCATTTAACATAAATAAAATTAATATCTATTACAATAAAATAAAATAAAAATACTCCTAATATTAATATACAGGGTATCTCTAAAACACGTAGACATGGCTTAAACACAGATTCCTGGCCCCAAAATAACACAATTTAACCTAATTTACCAATATCCGAAAAACCGAAAGTGTATCGTTTAGTTAAAAAAATAATTTTGCTTATAATGACAGAACGCTTTGTTCGGTTTGAATAAAACTTATGTATGTAGCGATTTAGGCATAAAAGAATTAAATATGAGTGAAAGTGCACAGTGCAATTTTTAAAATAAATGTCGTCTAGCAATCTATCCAAATGTCAAAGAACTAATTTTTTATGACAGTAAAATTGGTTTATAGATTGCCAATAATTCTTTTCTCAATATCCTACAATTATTAACTTATCCGTTTGTTCGGCTTAATAGTAGTATTTTACTGCCATTATCATGACACGGTTAAATAATGTCAGCTTACCCTTAAACAACTTAAAAAGATTGACAACTCATTTTTACAATGTATGAAATATAATTAAAATGTTGGAGCGAAATTATTGTGAGTGCTGTGCACCCACACTTTTACTTTCTGTGGGTCCATGTGCGTCCGTGCACCCACGTAGTTTACGCCCCTGCCTGTACAACAAAATATGCCTACCCAAAACTGGGTAAAAGCTCACCTAATGCACTAAGTTCACAATACACTAGCACCACACGTGCATGTTCAAAATCACAAGCCTAACTAAAATAATCTTGCAAAGTTTTTAATAATTAGATTGTATAATACCTTGTCGCTTTTCATTAAAATAATTGTTTATTAAAGACATAAGTGAATGACAACAAAAATTTTGTTTGTTTTAAAGGATATTCCGTGTATACAATGAGCCTGCTTCACATTTTTCAAAAAGTATTTTAAATGATAGTCTGTGCAATATTTTTCTTATTAATAATTTATTATTTTCGTAAATAATTAAATACGAATATTGGCGCCAAAAATAGTCATGAAAAACAACCCCCCACTCCTGTATCGTAGAAGTACATACATTACGTCATTCACAGCCAATAGAAAAACAGTTTTTCCATCACCTACATTTATTTTTATAATTTAGATAAATAAACGTAGGCGATAGTTTGTCACATGTTAATAACAAACTTCTAATTTGAAATTTGACGCTGACATTTTTCATTATAAATGAGTAATAATGGCTAATACAGAATACACTGGACAGTTTACTGAAAATCGAAACTGGATGATGGCTGAATTTATATCAGAAAACGACTGTTTCACTGTTGCCGAAATAAGGTGTGTTAAAGAGACCTACTGCTTCCAGCCACAATTTTCTTTTCTTCGCATCTTTTGGCATATTTATAAATTCAATAGTAGGTTTGTTCCTAGCGCATTTTTGCAAGAAGGCACAATACTATACTGTAAATTACTCATTTTATATTGAATTTTATATTATCTAACACTAACCAAATTTAAAAATTTGACACTTGTTTGACAACTTTGATAATATATTTAACATAACACTTGTAACAAAACACAAATAATTGTCACTATAAGGGACCAATTGGAGCCGATGAAGATGTATGTGTTGTGACGTCACATTCTGTTTCAGATCACGTGACTTTTTCAAAATATCCAAATTTCAAAAATTAATTGTTAAATATGTAATGGATATTTGGTGATATTTTCAAATTTGAGGCCATTAAATAATGATATTATTGCAACAGCCATAATTATGTATATTACAATAAAAATAAAAAAATGGAAAATTATATATTTTATTTATTTATAGACTGGGCTATTAAAATAAAAAAAATTAAAGTTGGTTCACTTATATAAGAAAGTACGCAGAATCTAATCGTGCTATCAGCATGTCTGTACCTCTACCCATCTTTGGGTACCAAATCCCCACCCATTTAAGGGTTAAATATAACAAATTTAATTTTATCAAAAATATATTCCCTGGGCAAAATACATATTAACACAAATTTTTGTTCAAATATACCAATAATTACAACTTTTATTTTAAAATTTCACTAAGTACTCTGATAAGAAAATTGCGTGAATACTGTCGAAAATAGTAATGGAACCAAATAGACTGCAGCCAACATTTTATAAAAAAAAAACAGAGAGAGAGATAGAGAGAGAGAGAGAAAAAGTCTTACCTTAAATCTGCACCCAGCTTCCTTAAATCCACAATTCATCACCAACGTCGTACATTTCTCCTTCAAATGATGTTCTAGGTCTTCCCTGGCAAGTACACTAACGTCACATCTATTAGGGCATGCCACTGGCACTCTCCCACACTTAATATGGTGAGCAGCTAAAGTATCAGCTACAAAGTCTTTTGCACAATACCTACACCCTAGTAATCGTTTCGAACAATCGGTTGTTTTGTGAGCTGATAATAGTCGGCGCTGGATTTTCAACCCGCATTTGTTTTCACAGTATGTAGGTTCGTAACCACATGTACCAGCGTGGTTCTGGAATAAAGCTTGAATGAGTGGAGACAACAAAAAGATGGGTGGTTTTTACAAATATAAAAATATTGTTTATGTTAAAGTTTTGGTGTGAAATTGACGGGAGGTATTGTGCTACCTACACTCATGATTTAGTTTTGGGTATATTGAACACAGTCAAAAATAAGCCGCATTATATTTGGCACACATACCGTTTGTCTGTCTTAAATGTGTACATAAGAGATTAACATGGAAAATCAGTTTTTTACAATTTCTTGCGCGCCTAATCATTTTAAGCAAAAACGTGTCAAATTAAAGTTATAGGGCATAAAATTCTGCATCTAAGTCAATAAATAGAATTACATTTACATGCTTTGTAATGATAGAAATTAATTATGAAAATGTCGAGAATTACGTTGAAAATATCGTCAGCCATGGAATTGAACAAAAAATAAATAAATGCTTGACGTTTTATCTGTCACAACGTAAGTTAACTTATTTGACGTTTCTGACAATTTGATAAAATATCAAGCATTTATTTTTTTTTGTTCAATTCCATGGCTGTCGATATTTTCAAAATAATTTTCGACATTTTCATATTTAATTTCTGTCGTTACAAAGCATAAGGTTATTCTGTTTATTGATTTATATGCAGAATTTTATGCCCTAAAACTTTTGTTTGACGCATTTTTGCTTAAAATAATTAGGCGAGCAGGAAATTGCAAAAAATTTATTTCCCATGTTAATCTCCTATGAACATCTTTAAGACAGACATACGGTATAATCTAAAATAGTTATTAAAAATGTAAATTGGCGGGAGGTATTGTGCTACCCATACCCAAAACTAAATTTAGTATAAATTGGCTATGTACACAAAAATGGGTTGCATTTCTATTAAAAAAATTTGATATGAAAAAACAAATTTTAATTTATAAAAATTTCCAAATAATTGTTTTTAGGGATAACCCATCCAAATATTAACTGTACAGACATTTGCTTAACTGCATAAAATGTATAAACATACACAAGTATATACATATGTATATCTGTTTTAAGTATATTTTATTTACGTGTATAGAAGTATTTTAAATCATAAAAACATGATCTCACATCTTAATTTCAAACAGATGTGCGCCTCTGTAGACAAACAATTTTAACATCTATATAAAAACAAAAGATCTCATAGCCTACTGTTATATTTATACACACTTTTTCTCAATAGTCTTTATTGTACAGGGTGTTATGTTAGTAATGTGCCATACGATAAATAGAATTGAAATAATCTACAATCTGAAATATTTTGTGCAAAAGTTGTAAAAGTTTTGGGACTATAAAGTCGACCAATTATAAACTATCTTCTAAATAGATTAAAATGTAAAAATCAAGGTGTTCCAAAATACAATATTTGTTGGTTGTCATAAATGACGTTGAATTTTCAAAAATACATAATCAAAAATACACTGGCATGCATTTGGTTTACGAAGAAGTGCGCCAAAACAGTCGCCATTCACTGTAAATCTTCAAAAATAACAAGTATTGTTGTTGTCACTCAAACCACTGTGATATTTAAATATTTTTTTATTTAAATAAATAATTGTTATTGGTTCAACTTGAAGTGCTTTTACAAATGCAACAAGTACAATAAAAAAGAAATTATTGCAGATTACGATACATTGTAACATTGTTTATTACGTGGTAACGTATGGTACATAACACCCTGTATATTAAAGACATCTAAAAGAATTCTTCACAAGAATAAATAAATTTTTATTACCTCTAAAGTATGTCCAGTAAATTCCTTATTACAGAATTCACATCGAGCCCTTCTTTGTGGACACGTATACTTTAAATGGTCTTCCATAAGTACGCGTGGTATCATAGCTCCACATTTACTTGTACAGGGTGTGGCGTCATGTTTACATGTGTTGAGATGGCCCTGGAAAGAAAAATGTCTAAATTGAATGGCGATATTTTCAAATTTGTATATCTACCTAGTTTTTAGTATTAAATATCTACCCATTAATTGGTGTAATATACGACCTCAATTTTATTATAAATGTATTCCTTGGGTCAAAATGCATATGTATAATTATTTTTGTTTAAATATTCCAATGAGTACAAAGGATTGAAAACTTTAAAGTTACCTTTAATTTTCTGAGTTCATCGGACCACTTACAACCTTCTTTATGATGAATGCAATATACCACGGAACCCATTATAGCCTTTTCTGATTCTGGGTCGGGGTATATCTGAAAATAATACAGAAAAAAATTATATTGTAATCGTAGATTTTAACAATAAGTTACTAAAGAAATCATAAGATATGTACAGAATAACCAAACATATATATATATATATATATATATATATATATATATATATATATATATATATATATATATATATATATATATAGGTATCTATTTTAAATGGGCCACCATTGCTATCTCGAGAACTATAAGAGTTACAAAGAAGGTTAAATGTGCAAACAATTTCTATTTCACAAGACAAATTTAAAGAAAACAAACATTATTTTTTTGGACCAGAGGATCTCAAAATAACGCGACCTAACTGCTAAATTATAAATAAGAACATATATTTTTTATTTGCTCATTCGTTAGAGAATTTAATTCTGAATTCAGTGATATAATATTTTTATTCCCTTACACAATGTTTTTTTTGAGAAAAATGCATGTAAAGTTTTATATTAATTTGATTAAAATATAGCTATAATAAGAGTGTCATGAATGGAAAAAACGAATACGTGTTAATTGTTTTAACATAGAATTAGATTGCCATGAAAGAAATACATGAATATTTTGTTTAAGTTGACATTTATGATTATTTACAAGAACAAAACATTCATGTCTTTATGTCAGGGCACTCTAATTCTATGTAATAAAAATAACATGTAGTTATTTTTCCATTCGTGGCACTCTTATTATAGCCACATTTTAATCAAGTTATAGTATAAAACTTTACATGCATTTTTCTCAAAAAAAATCATTATGTAAGGGTATAAAAATATTGTATCACTGAATTCAGAATTATTTTTTTTAACAAATAAGCAAATAAAAAATATATGTTCTCATTTAAAATTAAAAAGATATGTTTCGTATTATGAGGACCACTGGCCAAAAACATAATTTTGCTTTTATTTAAATTTGTCTCCTGAAATAGAAATTGTTTGCCCATTTAATCATCTTTGTAGCTCTTATAGTTCTGGAGATAGCAATGGTGGCCTATTTAAAATGAACACCCTGCTGTATATATATATATATATATATATATATATATATATATATATATATATATATATATATATATATATATATATATATGTTGCCTAAACGGATATAGTATTCTTAAATGCATTTTATAATTGTATTATGCAATAATGCATTGTTTAAGAATACATTCATCCGATAAACGACGGGAACATCTTTTTAAATTTACGTTTTAAACTAGGTCAAAATATATTAACATACATGTGTTTTTATAAAAAGTGTTTACTAGACAGATGTGTATATGTATATATGATTTTATTAATTTAAGTATTTTAACTTTAAAATAGAATAGTTTTCTAACTTTATAAGTATTTCATTATTTAGACTCATAATGTAGATATTCTAAATCTAAACATCAGAATTTTTACAATTACAAATGAAGAACCATGGGGAAAAAGAATGAATATCCATTTTAAAGCAAAATGAGATGATTGATTCAATAAATTGAAGGTTGGGCTTTCAAATGGTATATTTTAAAAAGACAAAAACGGTAATAGTCCTAAGATACAGTAGCTAAAAAGGATGAGGGTCCAAGCATTTTTTGCTTAGTAGATTCGGTAGTCAGAGTGGTAAAATTCTATTAGGCCCCACATAAGTTGAAGACCCATCTATGGGTATAACAATGTCCAATCTGAGTTTTCGACTAAGATTGGATACAGTATCTTACTTCAAAAAATAAGATTTCAAACTTTATAATTCGCGTATCGGAAAAACATTTTGTGGCATTCATTTTTTTTTTCAGTCACTTCAAATATATAAATATAACATAAATTTGTAACCGTTATAACATAAATATTTGCAATATTCTAGTAGAAATTGTCCTACTTAATAGTAACAGCATTTATTAAACAACTAAATAAACATATAATAAGTAGATATACATTTTTTATTGTTCATAGTTTTGCGCCTATTGCGAGCTCGTTTTAACCGAGTTACCAGCACAAAATACACTTGGCCAACCGAAAAAAACAAGTAAATTTATGAAGGTATCTTATCAAACCCACATTTAACGTTAGGTATATGTAACCCAATATCTTTATTTATTGTCCGTACTTCTGTGCCTATTACGTGCTCGTTTTATCCGAGTTCACGGCACATAATACACTTAGTTAATCGACCAAAACAATTAAATTTAAAAAGGTTTTTTTTAAACTAAAATTCAAACTGTATGTAACACAATATTATAAAATAAATGTATCATTTATTGTCCATACTTTTGCGTCTATTGCGAACTCGTTTTAGCCGAGCTACCGGCACATAATGCACTTAGCCAATTATATTTAGGAAGGTATGTTTTTTATATTCAAAATTCACGCTATATATAACATAATATATTTATAGCTATTAACACACCTAGGAATGTTATGTATATCATAACTGCCGAAGATGTCGGTTTGAAATCCGAGCTCGTAGAGCGAGGATTTTAAGACATCTAAGGCTTGTTATGATTAATAACATCCGTGGTTTGTTCAATAGTTTATCGGTTTCAGAAAATTAAAACATTATTGATAAATACCATTTTTTGAAATTCTCTCATTAATGCTACTTTCAGATTGCTATGGTTAACAGAACAATTATTTTGACATATGTCAATATGACAAATATTCAAATTATGTACTTTGTTCCACATGTTTATTACTTTAGAATAAAGTAGACCGTATTTAGAACGATAGAACGTAATCTGAATGTATTAATGAAGAGCATTATATTTTCATTTTATTTTATTTTCATTTTGTAGACCGTTGTTGACAAGTCAGTATGGTAATAATATTACCATACAGATACAGTTATTACTTAGTTACCAGCCTACTTTTGTACATGTAAACAATGGAATAATATCCTGAAACCGGTAAAATAAATAGTTATACAATATATTGTCCATACATTTGTGCCTATTGCGTACTCGTTTTACCCGAGCTCACGGCACATAGTTCACTTGGCCAACCTTCTAAAACTATTATATTTATGGGGATACCGTTTCAAACCTAAATTTCACGCTTCAAGTTATGTTACCCTACCATAAACCATATTCTAAGTCTGTCAGAAGTCTTTTGATATTTTCTACCGACATTGACACTGAATATCTGTGAGAAAAATGTCTTTTTTTCATGGTATGGCCCAGCAAATGTTGAAACTACAAATTTCTTTCTCTTCTCACTTCGGTCTCACTTTAACTCACTTCAGTTACGACAAAAAGAACGGCCAAAATTAGTACGGCAACTGAGGTGAGCTAAAACGAACTGAGAACTTCTGAAATGACACAACATATATTGAAATAATAATGTAATACTCGAACAACTTGTACACAGGAAATTGTCTTAATAAGTGAAGCAATTTAATGTCTACGTCACGACAAAAAAAACAAAGTATTTATCTTTTTATATATAAGATATACTGGCTACTAGTCATTTAGGTTTCTTCAAACTGTTTCAACAGTATTTTATGCTAATTTTTGCAATAAAACTTGCTAAAATCTTGACAAAACCGCCTGCTACATTCCATTAAAATGCAAGTAAAATAACTATAGTATAAATATTATCAACTGTCTTACTCATTTTTCGTAGAAATTTTTACGTATTTTTTATGAATACTAAAAATACTTTTAAAGTATTTCAACGTATTTTAAAATATTTTATCTTTCGACCACTATATACAAAGAAAGTCTTTATTTATATATCAGTAAAATACATATGGAATTCTAAGAATTTCTGAATGAATCTTATTATTATTGAATTTCTGACGCAAATAATATATTTAGTTTACCAACAGATATGTGATCGTATTTCGTATTATTTGTTTATGATAGACTATTTTGGTTTACCGACGCAGTAAGATGTCCAATATTTATTCTAAGATAATAAATAAACATTTAAAAGCAAACTTATGTAAGTGTAAAGTAGCACAATAATAATTATTGTTTATCAAACGTTCAAATCCTTAGTTAATGATTTTCCAAAGTACATAAACATATATTTATATTTGTATAGAAGTCTAGCAAATGATTTTCTTGAAAATTGGTATACTTATATAAGAAAGTATGATGAATCCAATATATAATCGCCAAAAAAATTACATCCGCCTATTTTTGGGTAGCAAACATCTACCCATTAATGGGTATACGTTCCGACTTTAATTTTATAAAAAATCGATTCCCCGGGTTAATATACATATGTACACCAATTTTTGTTCAAATATTGTAAGAGATACTTATATTATTAATTATTAAAATATTTAGAAAATGAACCAAAAAATCTGATGCGGCAATGAGCTTTAAGTAAAGCATCATTTCCGGCTGACAGTTTGTAAAAACAATCTAATTTGTTCTTCCAATAAATAGAAAAGTCTGTAACAAAAAATTTTATTATTATATTTTAAATGGTTTTCCTCGAAAATTTGATATGAGCTCTAAGTAGGTACCACATCCAGTTTATCATATACGTCAAAATGTAATATGTTGTTTCCAATCATATACTAGTTTTAAATACCAAATTTGAGAAGTTTTGGATTATATCTTAACATATTTCTTCAAGCAAATCTGTTCAGAGCTTCAAGTAAAGTACCACTTCCGCTTTATCAATTTTAGCAAAAATTTAATATGTCGTTCTCATTAATCTATAAGTCTTAAATACCAAATTTGGGCTCATATCTTAATATATTCTTTCAAGCAAATCTGTTCAGAGCTTCAAGTAAAGTACCACTTCCGGTTTATCAATTTTAGCCAAAATCTTATATGTTGTTCCCCTTCATATAAAAGTCTTAAATATTAAAATTAAAAAGTTTTGGATTATATTTTAATATAGTTTTTCATTAAAAACTGTTATAGCTTCAAGTAAAATGTCACTTCTGGTTTATTAATTTTAGTCAAAATCCAATATGTCATTCCCCTTGACATAAAAGTCTTAAATATTAAAATTCAAAAGTTTTGGAATATATTTTAATATAGGTTTTCATTAAAAACTGTTATGAGCTTCAAGTAATGTATCACTTCCGGTTCATCAATGTTATCCAAAATCTAATATGTTGTTCCTTTTAATATAAAAGTCTTAAATACCAAATTTGAAAAGTTTTGGATTATATTTTAATATAGTTTTTTATTAAAAACTGTTATGGCTTCAAGTAAGAATATGTTATGTTCCTACAAAAATATACATCTCGGTAACTACCAGTATAAACACATGTTGTCTGTCACCTAGATATGTACGGACTTAACACCATATTTCCCAACGAACATCCCAGTAAAAAGAAGAGTTCATTAGAAAGAAATAGTTATATATTCCCCTCTGTGTCTTACACAAGTTAATATTTAAAAGTGAGTGTCCACTCCGATTTTTATTATTCTATGATCACCGAGATATGTTACGGGCATGGACTTAACACTACGTTTCCCAACAAATATTATAGTAAGAAGAATAGTTCATTAGAAAGAAATAATTATATATACCCCTCTCTGTCTAAAAAGAATCAATAAATCAGTATTTACGAGTGAGTGTTCAACCCTGTATTTATTATTCTATGTCGTGATGTCTCTGTCTTACAGTATACTTTTCTACATATGCATACTTTTTTCAATTTTCGTGTGATACAATATTACAAAGCAAAAAATCTGGTGTGGCCAACACAATACCTCCCGCCATTTACAGCCCGAGTCACAAAAAAGTCTAAGTTAATCCTCATTTTTGGATTAGCGAATTTTACTCTAATTTTACAGTTTATTTCTTAAAATATAGTCTAATCTAATCCAAGTAACTACCATTTTTAAACTCCTCAACAGGATTAAATCCCAATTACAGAGTAAAATATTTAAAAATTTGAATATAAAATTTGAAAAATACGTTTTTATAAAATAATTTGTAGAAGTTATAACAATTGTGCTATAATTTTGAAAATTGGTATGCGTATATAAGAAAGTACGTATAATCTAAGGGTCAAATCGTCACGTTTGTGTATGCACCCAGTTTTGGGTGCTAAAAATTGACCCATTAATGGGTGGGAGTTACGTCTTTAATTTTACAAAAAATGGATTCCCTGGGTCAAAACATATATGAACCTCAATTTTTATCCAAATATATCAACAGACACATTTTGTATTAATAATCGAAATTTGAAAAATACGTTTTTATAATTAATTAAATTAAAAAATTAAAACAATCGTTTATAATTTTGAAAATTGGTATACTTACATAAGAAAGTACGTAGAATCTAATGGGAAAATCGCCATGTTTTTACCTCCACCCAGTTTTGGGTAGTATAATTTTACCCATTAATGGGTAAAAGCTACGATTTTTATTTTATGTAAAATGGATTCCTTGAGTCAAAATACATATGTATACCAATTTCTGTCTAAATATTTTAACAAATGCATTGTGTATTAAAAATTAAATATTTAGAAAATTTGCAAAGAAATACAAGTTATGTACTTATAAATTAATTTGTGGAAATTATATGAATTATAGAAAAAATTTGAAAGTTGCTATACCTATATAAGAAAGTCCGAAGAATCCAATGGTGTAATCCCCGCGTTTGTACCTTTGCCCAGTTTTGGGTAGAAAAATATACCCATTAATGGGTATAAGTTATGACTTTAATTTTATAAAAAGTCGATTCCTCGGGTCAACATACATATATACACCAATTTTCATCCAAATATTCCTGCTGGTATAATATTCATAAACAAACCAAAAAAAATCTGACGAAAAAATGAAAACTCAACAGTTTATCCCATCCCAGTAGGCTTTGCTTTCAACTACAGCATTCTCAGCATGTATGACGTCATGGCGAATATTTCCTGAACGGACCAACGGTCGTACATTCCTCTCAGAGGTTCTAGACCACATTATAAGCGAAGAGTAAAAGAAATATAAGAATAAAGGCAAGTGACCAGAAAAAGAACAAGAATATATCCGGTGGCAAATGAGAGACAAGGATATAAAACAGTGCGTTACACCTTAAACAGGGTGAGGGAGATAGGGGTTTATTTGTGTGGATGAGTCATAGAAAAAGGTTTGGTTCCCACGGACACTGGGGTCTCTTTTTCTTTGTATAGTGTAATATACTACTTATACAAGTATTCGTATGTCTAATGTAAATAAAGGGTTTCATACATACATAAAAAAATATGATGTGGCCAACACAATACCTCCCGCCATTTAATTTTTATTATTTAAATGTATACTACTAAGTTATGCTGGAAATTGTATAAAATTTCTTTCCATCTAACTATTTTGTTTTTAAAACGTTACTATTATTAATTTGACATAATTAGTTTTTTGCCAGTGACATTTTATCTGGAGATCTGAACTGTGTAAGCAAAGAATTGTGTTCAAAGCGCAGGCTCCGTATTTGCTATTTTCTTTTTAAAATTTACTTACTATTATTAATTTGACACGATTAGTTTTTTGCCAGTGACATTTTATCTGGAGATCTGAACTGTGTTTAAAGCATAGTCCCCGGGATCTAAATTATAGATAATTTTACATATTTATCCATAAAATATATATATATATAAAAATCTGATGTGGCCAGCACATAATCTCTCGCCAGATATTTTACCTGGTTGTACGCATAAAACGAAATATATTTATTTAATTTTTATAATAAATAATTCAAAGATAAACTATTTTGACCTTCAAGAAAAATGAGTAAGCAAAGGGACGCCGATCTTCGAGTCTGCCTGGCGATTTTTTTCTCGGATACATCCCTATTGGGGGCAAAAAACCGGTAAATATTAAAAACCAAATAGGCACTTGTAAATTTCTGAGAACATTTGTAAATCAAGAACGTAAAGAATATTATTTCTAACCACGAATATTGTTCAATCTTACGCCTTTCATTGTTCAATGATTTTTTACCTTCCGTCACCTTTAGGTAAGGAAGGTATTGTCTTTGGTCAAAAAATTCAATGATGAGTTTTTAATCAATAAGCACGTTTTAGGGTCCCCAGAATACGAATTTACTATTTTTACGATGATGTCTGTATGTGTGTGTGTGTGGATGTGTGTGTGTGTGGATGTATGTGTGTAACAAAATTTTCGTCTGCGATAACTCTAATGCTACAGTTACAAAAATTATAATTTTTTCGTGTACTTCTTCGTTACATCCATATGAAGAGCTGATTAGATTTTGGTTACAATTGGTCAACCGGAAGTACCATCATTTGAAGATTTTAACAGTTTTTCTTGAAAACACTATGTTAAATATAATTTTTTCACAATTGATGTTATTATAAATATTAAAGAATATTTTATTCTCTATACAATTTGACAGCATTTTATACTTAATATTAAATGGATATAGAGTTAAAAAATTATAAAGAAATTAAATTTCATAAAGTAGCCATAGCTGTGGAAACAGCTACTATATTAAGAAAATTCTGATTGAAAGATGTCAGTGTCAAGTGAAATTGACATAGTGTGTTTGTCTTATAATTTTTACTGGAAATATAGGATCTTTTGCTTTGTGTATGGAATTTGTATAAATACATACAACTGCTTTAAGGTAATGTACAAGAAATAATAATAATAAATCTTTTATTTCTGCAGATACATTACACTGTATATAGAAAACGTCACAAAATAATAATTTTCTGTATGAAATTTGCATAAAATACATGAAACTGCGGAAAGGTAATGTACAAGAAATAGAATATTTAATTTAGCAAGGAACTTTCCGTATGAAATTTTTACAAAATACATAGATCTGACGGAAGGTAATGTGCTGGCCACATCAGATTTTTTTTTATTTCGATTGAATTTTTCGTTTACCTGGAATATAAATCAGTTAAACATTATAAGAAAAAAATAGGCCTGCGTCCCTGAAATACTTTTGCGCCCTGGCCTTTTTCCTTAAATCCGCCACTGCACATTAGAATAAGGTAGAAATACAAGTTTTCAAAATTTTCAGAATGATAGTATTTGAATTAGCGTGAAAATGTTACAGTTGGATTCTAAGGACCTTAAAACGTGACCATTTACCAAAATTTCGAAATGCGATTTTTAGCACGATCCTTATACCTCCCTTACCAAGGGTAGCGGGAGGTAAAAATATATTTTTAATAATAAAATAATGTTGAAATATATATACGTATAAATTTTTGTTTACCATGCATTTTATATGTGTATGTATATACAAATATCATATTACTATAGTCAGCATTTAACTATATTATTACTTATTAAAACAACCATATATTTGTGGGCTTTTTTCCTTTACTTTTGTCACAATGAATAAAAACTTCGAAAAACTCCAGTGCATACATTATAACTGGACAAGACATATGGGGCAATACTCTCAGAAAACTTTGCAGGGCTTAGGGATACACACACCATTTGCGTAGGTTTTATAATTCGTTATTGAAATTGTAAACCGGTCGGATTACTATCAGATTGGGTTCGTACATTACCCAAAAATAGGTATAAGCTACCTACACGTAATTTTACAAGTTTTAATAGTATTGTTGTTCAATTTAATGCGCTCTAAACCTAGTTCTGGGTGTGTATAAAGCTATTCCTAACATAGTATAAAATGTACCATCATATGGGTGTGATGATATACACCCAAAAATAAGTACAAACTTTATACAGAATTCACATCAATTTTCCAAAATTTTAATTTAATTTTTGTCCGATGTTATGCAGTATTGACACCCATTTTTGGGTACAGTAAGATGACTTGTACTGTAGGGTATAATGTATCATCACTTAGACAAATGGATGTGATGATATATTACCCAAAAATGGGTACAAACTTATACGAAACTTAGCTGTTCCACATATTATTTATAGATGACATTGTATAAGATTACATAGTGATAAGATAAAATAATGATAAGAAAATGATTATATTTGATGTTATTGTAATAGTTTTAATAAAATATTGTATAAATAATTATATATATAACAATAAAAGTTTGGAAGATTTCTTGAAAAAATTTGCGTATTTTCAGTGATTTCAATGCCAGATTTATACAGGCACCCTTATTTGGAATACAAGAAAAACCTCAACATACTTGATTCAAATCCTGTATCGGTGATGGATTCATTTTTTCAACAATACTTGAATTACTTGTGGTTGGAGTCACAGAATTCACATTCATAACATTTAATACACTCTCTTTTTGTTGCTTATTCGGCGATATTCTAGCAGGAAAACTAAGAGTTTTTGTCCACTGAGCGAGAGATCTCACCATCGTTCATAAAATATATTTTAAGGAACGCACTAACACAAGATACTTTGGTGACGATGAAAATTGGACTGACGGTACAGAAGATGAGGTTTAGTGAGTTCCCCTCCCATTGTTGCAGTTCACAGCTGTTCTTAAAATAGTAGGGGGGGTAGAATTGTTGCGAGAAGGAAGGGGAATACTATATTTAAGTGTGCTTAAGTTATACTTTAAGCGGTTCTGTCATTATTAGTATTGCGACAGTTTTTAATGAAATTTTTAAAAAAGTCCAGTTATCAGCTACTTTTATAGTTCTTCGAAAGATGGAAAATGTGTGATTTTCGATAGAATTTTTGCCATTATTAAAACATATATATTTTTCTTAAATATACTTCTTGTTCTTTATTTTTATAAAATATTTACAACAAAATTTGAATTTTCTTAATAACCCTGCAAATATATATTTTTTTCATAAAATGTGAAAAGGTGTAAACTTTAAAAATATGTTTGAATGTTTAGCCTTCACGAAGTTGTATTTTTTGTTGAAATAAATGAAAACCTTGAATTAATTGTTTGTTTCAACAGTTGAATTACTTAAAACAATCGTATTGTTGTACATCCTTTCTATATTTAAATATTTCGTCGAAATTTCAAAATAGAATTTATCAAAATTAATTTAATTCTTTAACTGGTATGAATACATGTAAATATATACAGGGTGTTAATTAAAAAGCGGGCTATAGGCGTTTAACATGGGAAATCCGTTTTTCCTTGAGTAAAACTTCCCATTTAATTTTAAACAAAAATGTTTCAAATAAATATTGTAGAGAATTAAATTCTATACCAGCATCACTAAACAGATTTTATTTTGCATGTTTAGTAACCTGTAAAATCCAATTTGAAATTTTATAAATATTACTCATTTGTAGTGATAGCCATGAAATTTAAACAAAATTACACAGAAATGAATATCGTTTGAATGGTCAGAATTTCGATTTTGCAGGTTACAAAATAAAAATAAATAAATTATAAGCAATAATTCAGATGTAGATTATAAAAACAAAATAGTTTGAAGGACGTAGGATAGAATATAATTATCAGTAATTTTTATTTGAAAATCGAAATTCTGACAGTTCAAATGATATGCATTTCTTTGTAATTTTGTTTAAATTCCGTGGCTATCACTACAAATGAGCAATATTTATATAATTTCAATTCGGATTTTGCAGGTTACTAAACATGCAAAATAAAATCTGTTTAGTGATGCTGGTGTATAATTTAATTATCTACAACATTTATTTGAAACATTTTTGTTTAAAATTAAATGGGAAATTTTGCACTAGACAAACTGATTTCCCATGTTAAACGCCTATGGCCCGCTTTTTAATTAACAGTTATTTTATTTTGCACATTCCGTAACCGAGAAAATCGAATTTAAAATTTTACAGAAAATACTTTTTATAGTGTTAGCCATGGTATTGATTTAAAATTATACTCTACCCGTTTTAACTATACAATGATGTGAAAATAGGAGCAGTTTGATTGAATAATATCGGGGTATTATTATTTTACTAATTTATTCATAGATATTAAACCAGTAAAGTAAATATTTTGAAAATTAGGATAATAAACGCCTATGGCCCGTTTTTCGTATTACACCCGGTATAGCAATACCATGTACACATATTCTAACAATACACTATTATTGAAAAATTCATAATTCCAGGTAACTATAAACAATTGTCTTTAAAATTCTGCTTGAATTCAAACAATGCTTCTACATCAGACACGTGTTTTAAATATAAATATATCTTTTATTTAAATTATTTTCACTTATTTCCAAATATTTCCTTTCTCACGTTGCTAAGATACAAATCCAAATAAATGAATAATAATCAGAAGAAAGCAAATGACACTTATTGTTAATTAGTTAATTAGTACAGTAAAATATCTGAAGAAAGTTAAATATATAGTAAACAGTTTTCTATATTTTAAAATGCAAGTATGTGTTTTGTAAGTAATAATACATTTTCTACTCAAAACGCGTAAAATTATGTAATACATGATTTCAAATTTTTAAAATTTTTGGTTATTACAAATAATAATGCATCCGACAGAATATTTTAATATAAATTGCTACACATATGTATTTTGGTTCAAAAAATTGATTTTTTATAAAATAAAAACCATACCTTCAACCCTTAAATGGGTAAATATTCACCAACCAAAACTACACTATATTTTAAAAACTATTCAATATAATTTTACGAATATATATATATATATATATATATATATATATATATATATATATATATATATATATATATATCAAAACATTTTATTTACTGGCGTAATCCCTATTATTAAATTAGTAAAACAATATTAAAGTTGAAAGTATTTACATTATTATCTATTGTGTAATGAAGGGTAAGCTACTTAAATTAAATCACCCTTTTATAAACTATGACTAATCCCTAATTTTTTCGGTAACTTTCTAAACAACCCCTGCTGTTTATACGCTTAGAAAATTTACTACCCATACAGAAGTCTTTCCCAGAAATTTACAGTAATTTCTTACCCTAGAACCACCCAGAATGTACGCCAAAGTTTTGACTAAGTATTATTCAAACATCCATGATACAAAAAGACAAATATTTTGCATATATTTGCAATAGGATAAATACCATTGACCTAAGAAAATGATGTCATAACGAACAACTAAAATATTCGCCTGAGGAGAAATTTTTTCTACATAAAACGAATTTGTGTTAATAGTTTTTGTATCCGAATGTACTAAATGTATGAGATGTTTAGTAAATAATGTTAAATGTATATTACTAGATGGTTCCATCATCATAAGCATTTACGAAATTTTTTAACGTAATTTAAGTATAATATTTTTCATGGGTTTTTACACATGTATGCATATACACATAATAAACGACAAATTTGTACAAAAGCTAACTAATGAATTTAGAATATATATTTTAATGAATTATTTTACTTGGCTAAACTTTTGTATGAGACTGTCATGGTAGAACCTCCTTAACAACGCTGGTAAATGAATCAATTATTTGCAAAATAGGAAATACATGAGGTACATGTAAATGCCATCAGCATACTCGCAAAAGTTTCTATTATTCCCATTGTATAATTATTCAGACTATTTCTAAAAAAGAATTTTTCTTGATAACTATGAAAGTTTGTTATTATTAAATGAGAAACTAAGTTATTATTGTATTAAAGAGAGAATCAAATTATTATATATGAAATTATTCTTAGAATCATTAAAAAAATTGGACTGAAAAATATATAAATTTCATATAATTTTCAATGATTAATAAAATATGTACCCATTAGTATATTATTACACATATGTATTTTGATCCAAGGAATCCATTTTTGATAAAATTTAAGTCGTATGTCATACCCATCGATGGGTAAATAATTGCTACCCAGAACTGGGTAGATATACAAATATGCTGATTACACCATTCTATTCAGCGGACTTTCTAATATATGTATGCCCATTTTCAAAATAAGTATTTAAATAGTCCAATTCCTATGAATTAATAAGTAAAGCAATGTCTACTTGAAAATTTGGAGACCCGAAAATTTCATATTTTGTTTATTATGTAATTATTCAAGGGCTGTTTTGAAAATATTTATGAAAATTACTATACATATGTATTTTGACCCAAGGAATCCATTTTTGATAATATTTAAGCCGTATCTCATACCCATCGATGGGTAACTATTTGCTACCCAGAACTGGGTAGATATACAAATTTGCTGATTACACCTTTCCATTCAGCGGACTTTCTTATATATGTATGCTCATTTTCAAAATTAGTATTTTAATAGTCCAATTCCTATGAATTAATAAGTAAAGCAATGTTTATTTGAAAATTTGGAGACCCGAAAATTCCATATTTTGTTTATTATGTAATTAATTAAGGGATGTTTAGAAAATATTTATGAAAATTACTATGCATATGTATTTTGACCCAAGGAATCCATTTTTGATAATATTTAAGCCGTATCTCATACCCATCGATGGGTAAATATTTGCTACCCAGAACTGGGTAGATATACAAATTTGCTGATTACACTATTCGATTCAGCGGACTTTCTAATATATGCATGCCTATTTTTAAAATTAGTATTTTAATAGTCCAATTCCTATGAATTAATAAGTAAAGCAATGTTTACTTGAAAATTTGGGGACCCGAAAATTCCATATTTTGTTTATTATGTAATTAATTAAGGGCTGTTTTGAAAATATTTATGAAAATTACTATACATATGTACTTTGACCCAAGGAATCCATTTTTGATAAAATTTAAGCTGTATCTCGTACGCATCGATGGGTAAATAATTCCTACCCAGAACTGGGTAGATATACAAATTTGTTGATTACACCATTCGATTCAGCGGACTTTCTAATATATGTATGCCCATTTTCAAAATTAGTATTTTAATAGTCCAATTCGTATGAATTAATAAGTAAAGCAATGTTTACTTGAAAATTTGGAGACCCGAAAATTACATATTTTGTTTATTATGTAATTAATTAAAGGCTGTTTTGAAAATATTTATGAAAATTGCTATGCATATGTATTTTGACCCAAGGAATCCGTTTTTGATAAAATTTAAGCCGTATCTCATACCCATCGATGGGTAAATATTCGCTACCCAGAACTGGGTAGATATACAAATTTGCTGATTACACCTTTCGATTCAGCGGACTTTCTAAAATATGTATGCCTATTTTCAAAATTAGTATTTTAATAGTCCAATTCCTATGAATTAATAAGTAAAGCAATGTTTACTTGAAAATTAGGAGACCCGAAAATTCCATATGGTGTCAATTACGTAATTAATTAAGGGCTGTTCTGAAAATATTTATTAAAATTACTATGCATATGTATTTTGACCCAAGGAATCTATTTTTGATAATATTTAAGCCGTATCTCATACCCATCGATGGGTAAATATTTGCTACCCAGAACTGGGTAGATATACAAATTTGCTGATTACACCTTTCGATTCAGCGGACTTTCTTATATGTGTATGCTCATTTTCAAAATTAGTATTTTAATAGTCCAATTCCTATGAATTAATAAGTAAAGCAATGTTTACTTGAAAATTTGGAGACCCGAAAATTCCATATTTTGTTTATTATGTAATTATTTAAGGGCTGTTTTGAAAATATTTATGAAAATTACTATGCATATATATTTTGACCCAAGGAATCCATTTTTGATAAAATTTAAGTCGTATCTCGTACCCATCGATGGGTAAATAATTGTTACCCAGAACTGGGTAGATATACAAATTTGCTGCTTACACCATTCGATTCAGCGGACTTTCTAATATATGTATACCCATTTTCAAAATTAGTATTTTAATAGTCCAATTCCTATGAATTAATAAGTAAAGCAATGTTTTCTTGAAAATTTGGAGAGCCGAAAATTCCATATTTTGTTTATTATGTAATTAATTAACGGCTGCTCTGAAAATATTTATGAAAAACAAAAATCACTAAATATCACCCTTTAAGATGTTCGGCCAATTTCTGAGCTCTTCGCGTCGGTGTGATGCATTTAGTGTGGAATTTCCGTTGGTTAGTGCGTACTGAACGCAGTCTGACTCTGAGGAATGCAACAATAAGCTATAGCAAGCGTTCTCACGGAAATTCGCTTAGCATTAACAGTATGTATGACGACCAGTACTCAGTACTAGTAATCATTGCAGAATCAAGTTGTTTAAGTTGTCAACAGATTCTTAGATTTGATGTTCTAACCTTGCACTACTTAATATTATAATTATTAATGTACGATACCAAACTCGAATTTTTAACAAATTATAAATACTACACAAATCGACTAGTTATAAATATAAATTTTGAACGAATTCGTATCCTAAAACTCTTCACTAAGTATAATTTTTTATGTATATACAATATTCCGCTTTGGGCAGCGCAAGAAAAAATTTAAACTCATTTTCTGTTAGGCACAGTTTCGTCGCTTGATCGAACGTTGAAATCTCTTCGAAATCATTGAAATCTCCGTTCAAGGGGCTTGCTAAGAGTCTGCAAACGACCTTGTAGCCAAGTAGGTGAATGCAGATGGTCAACTAACGGATTGGAACGTTTAAGAAGTATGGACGAATCAGCTGATACAAGAAAACATAGAGGAAGTATGATGAAAAAATGAAAAAATTATGAAATAATTTACATATTAATTTGTACAAGCTACACTACTGGAAGGATTTTTTTCAAAATTGGTGGACTTATATAAGAAAGTATGAGGAATTTAATGGTCATATTTATAAGTTTGTAGTTGCACCCAGTTTTGGATGGAATTTATTTAGACACTTTAGGGTATAAAATACTACGTAAATATTAACAAAAATGGATTCCTCGGATCAAAATACATATGTACATTAATTTTCATCAAAATATTTCAACAAATATTATATTTAACATTGAATTATAAAAAAAAACCTAGTCGCATATGTATTGGACCAAAGAAGAACCCTGTGCAGAAAACTAATTCTCAGAACTAAAACCAATTATATACAAACCATTCATGGTACAACAAATAAGTATATGAAATACACTGTATGTATAAAGAAGTACGTAGTATCCAAAATTTGAAAGAAGAGAGTTCAATTTTAAATACATTGGATTCAATCTTATTGTATAATACGTTGTGAAATTTCAAGATTCTGCTGGCAGTTACCTGTCTCAACGTGTTCATACTCGCGCGTGACCTGGACCAATAGAAGGAGCGGTCAACGGATATTATTATACCTGTGTCTACTTGTCCATTTCTTTGTTTTTCAAGATGTTGATATCTCTAACGAAGAAGTGACATTTCTTATAAATTATTTAATAGATAAATATGTTTATAATATGATAATTGATTTACATTTATACCAATTTAAAGGTGTGGAAGCCACTTGAACTAGATGATCCTTAAAATGTCGGTCAAACTATTACCATCCGTCATTTGGCCCACAGATTTTTTTAAGTTTCAATTCTATATTTAAAATAGCTGAAAGAATTTTGTAAAAATTTGCTTTATGTACATTAATTTAAATAATTTCTGTTTCAAATTTTAACTGAATATTAAGGAGGCCATATACTTTTATATCCAGTAAAAAAATTGGGGTGACAAGCCGTAGGGCAAGAGTTGTACATTATTTTTCATCTTTATGTACATTAATTTAAATAGTTTCTGTTTCAAATTTTAACTGAATATTAAGGAGGCCATATACTTTTATATCCAGTAAAAAAATTAGGGTGACAAGCCGTAGGGCAAGAGTAGTACATTATTTTTCATCTTTAATTTCTAACCATTTGTATAGGTTTTATAATTTTGTTTGGGTTCGTAAATGCAGGACAAAGAACAAAAAACATTTTTTCTTTAACAGTCTTTGTTATGGATTTTAAAAAGATTACCAGCATATGAAGATGTTTATTCCTAATACAGTTGAATCTATGTCTTAAGCTAACAGTTAGTATTAAGTCTCCAACGACCTTGCAATGTTCAAAAGGCCAGCGACCTTTTTAATGAACACTAACAGTCTTCGTTTCTTGCTTAGCAAAAAGATCGTTGAACATGTTAGCTTCACTTCCTCATTGAGTACTCACTCATACATTGATGTCTATGAGATGAAAAAAAAAATATAGGAAATATTGCCAGTAAATTTGTTAATTATTATAATACATATGTATATTTCCAGCATGTTTTGTGAAATATAAGAAGTATATCAACATTTATAGCGAATGTCGTTGAAGTATAGAGTTACACAAACCATATAATTTGTAGTATTGTGTACAAAGGACCTTGGGTAACAAAAGAACAGCTGTTGCAGAGCCCTCTTATTTCGGAGAAGAACAGGCAAACACTTTCAAACCCTAAAATTTTTCAACGTAAAATAAATTAAGAAGTAATGTATACGCAAACACAAAAATTAGTATATATATATATATATATATATATATATATATATATATATATATATATATATATATATGTATGTATTTCGAGCCAAGGAATACATTTTTGATAAAATTAAACTCGTATCTCACACCTATTCCTGGGTAGATATTCACTACCCAAAACCGGGTACATATACAAATTTTCTGATGACACCATTCGATTCTTTGGACTTTCTTATATAATGAACCAAATTTTCAAAATAATTACTCAAATAGTCAAACTGCTACAAATTAATTAGTAAAGCAATGTTTACATTTGAGAAACCAAATATCCCAAATTTGTATATTGTTCAATTAATTAAAGACCCGTCGAGAAATATTTATTAAAGTTAGTACACATATATATTTTGACCCAGGGAATTCATTTTTGTTAAAATTAAAATCGTTACTCACACCCATTAATGGGTAGATATTCACTACCTAAAACTGGGTATATATACAAACTTGCCTATAGCACCGTTCGATTCAATGGCCTTTCTTATATAAGTATACCAATTTTCAAAATTATTACTTTAATAGTCAAACTACTATATATTAATTAGTAAAGCAATGTTTATTTGGACATTTGAAGAAACGAAAATCCCAAATTTATATATTGTTCAATTAATTAAGGACCCGTCAAGAAATATTTATGAAAATTAGTATACATATGTATTTTGACCCAAAGAATCCATTTTTGTTAAAATTAAAATCGTTGCTCACACCCATTAATGGGTAGATATTTGCTACCCCAAACTGGGTAGATATACAAACTTGATTATAGCACCATTCGATTCAACGGCCTTTCTTATATAAGTATCCTAATTTTCAAAATTATTACTCTAATAGACAAAATACTATAAATTAATTAGTAAAACAATATTTACTTGGATATTTGAAGAACCGAAAATCCCAAATTTGTATCTTGTCCTATTAATTAAGGGCCCGTCAAGAAATATTTATGAAAGTTAGTATGCATACGTAGTTTGACCCAAGGAATCCATTTTTGATAAAATTAAAATGGTTACTCACACCCATTTATGGGTAGATATTTACTACCCAAAACTGGGTAAATATAAAAAAATTCTGATGACACCGTTCGATTCTTTGGACTTTCTTATATAACGAACCAAATTTTCAAAATAATTACTCAAATAGTCAAACCGCTATAAATTAATTAGTAAAACAATATTTACTTGGACATTTATGAAGAACCGAAAATCACAAATCTGTATATTGTTCTATAAATTAAGAACCCGTCAACAAATATTTACAAAAGTTGCAGAACATACGTAGTTTGATCCAAGAAATCTATTTTTGATAAAATTAAATTTGTATCTCCCACCCATTTGTGGATAGATGTTTACTACCCAAAACTGGGTAGATATACAAATTTTCTAATGACACCATTAGATTCTATGGACTTTCCTTTATAACTAACCAAAATTTCAAAATTATTACTCAGATAGTTAAACTGCTATAAATTAATTAGTAAAATAATATTTACTTGGACATTTGAAGAACCGAAAATCTTAAATTTGTATATTGTTCAATTAATTAAGGACCCGTCAAGAAATATTTATGAAAGTTAGTGGACGTATGTATTTTAACCCGATGAATCTATTTTTGATAAAATTAAATTCATAACTCACACCCATTTATGGGTAGATATTTACTACCCAAAACTGGGTGGGTATACAAATTTTCTGATGACACCTTTCGATTCCTTGGACTTTCTTATATAAGTATCCCAATTTTCAAAATTATTACCCTAATAATACAATCGCTATGTATTAATTAGTAAAACAATATTCGTCTGATTTCAAGTAAGTCTCTTACATGAAAATTTTGTTGGTATATATGATAGCTAAAGGAAACCAGCTGTCTACCCGTATATACTTAACAACTGAGCTACTTCCTCAACTCAAAAACGTATAAGGGATCAATTCCCGCAGATGCACACGTGCTGGTGAAATTTGAACCCTGAACAAATCGAGACAAAGTTTGTCCAAGATTTTTTTTTAGTATAATAGGTTGAAAATTAAATATTTACTTTTAAAGAACTGTACTAGAAATATGGTTATTTATAGTGTTACAGTATACAGGGTGTTATATATGTAATGAGCCATAGTTCATAGTATATAAAGAGAACTTAAAGAAGTTTTAATCTAAAATATATACTGCATAATCTGCATCTTAATAAATTAAAATCTAAAAATAAATTTGTTCCAAATAATAATATTACTGATTATTTTGAACTCTTAATGTTTTATTTCAACCCTATCTGTGGTTTTCTGTGGGCCTGTACCTTTGAAACAGCTACAATTAATAATAAAAGACCTCTTTAGAAAATGTACCATCTGGTATAGAGTGCCATGCATCCGTTTCGACCAATAGGATATAAGGGAGAAACATCTGCCGGTCACAGATTAACAAAAGAATCTCTCCTGTAGGCGAAATATCATCTGCGGTATATGTTTCATAATTTGTAAATAACTTGAAAATATTTAAGATACAGCCCTGGGGATTTGAAATTTGGATTTGGCAGAAAAAAATTATATTATTTTTAGCATGATCGGGTTTTTTTAATGTTACCGATAGGGTTTCCAAGGCAGTAATGTTTATTTGCAAATCACTGATCGGTAAGTGATGTGGCGGAGGCGATAAGTAAATAAAAACAACGATCACAGCTTACTTTAATATTTACAAACAAAAAATTTTAATGGCAGAATAATAATCAAATCTTATTTTTTTAATTTTGTATGTTGATCGTGCAAAAAACGTAATAAACAATGTGGTCAGTAAGTGCTCCTCTACCGTTATTATCTTCAACTGGTAGGATGCACTCACTGCCTTTGAATTCTGAAATAATTATAGTTTTATTTTAAAATAAACAATAAATTTAATAAAATTTGTAAAAGTAAATTTATTTGATTATCTCAAAATGTTTAAACGCGCATAACTCTAAAACTAAAAGAGATAAATTAATTTTGTTTTCACCGTTGAAAAGAGCATACCTTAATTTATAAATGAGCATATTTTCATATTTTTTAAAAATAAATTACTGCATCTTCTATAAATTTGAACATATAAATTTATTTGTGTAAACTGTACCGACTTTTGTTGACCATTGAAGAACATATGTTTTTATAAGCTAACTACCCTTATGTACTCGTATGTGTGACCAATTTAAAAATTATGCCTTTAACCATTAAGTTAATTAATAACAATTACTTAAAATAATTGTTGTACTTAAGTCATGCCGAAATTCTCAGAACAACTTATTTGATGACAATTGTATAGTATGACTAGCGAATGAAAGTTGACCCTTATGTATTCCGTTACAGAAGATTTGAATTGTACTCAATACCAGGACGCATTTAAAATGAGTTTAGCAACAGGATTCAGGGATGTATTTAAAAAATTTAATACCGCAAATTTTAGTACGTTCGTCTCAGGTGTAAGCAACCCTCGAATCGGAATTACTGTTAGAGGAAATTAAAAATAATCCTATTTCATAAAATTGCCAAACTAAGTAGTTTAAAGATCAAAATATTTTGTTATAATCAACATAAACGAAAAATGTTTAAAATATTTTAAACGCACCCCTGTTTTGATATTCAGTTACCCTAGTCGGCCATCTATTTTCACCCAGATATAGTAATGTATTTCTGTGCTTTCCTAGTCCAGTATTTAAATGGGTTCATGCAAAAATTTCAAAAGAAACTACATATATAAACTAATTTAAACGTCAACTTTAATAGGGTATTCTCTGAGGAGCACCAATATTAAAAATTTATTAAAAATATTAGTGTTGATAGGTAAACAACAGGGAAAAAACAAAAAATCATATAAATTAATTGTTACAAAAGATATAAAGCATTTAAATTTTGCTGATGTACTAGATGACCTTCCAATGGGAGACCAGTTGAAATCCCTACTCCATGTTCGAATGTGATAAGACGCCGCATGAACCACTGATAGTACACCGCCGGTACTGTACAACTAGTACGTCACTATCACGTGACACAACAAAATCAAAATTTAAAAATTAATATCTCGCTTATTAAAAGGAATTTTTAACTCGGATTTTCACAGGTACTCTTAGATATAACTGTTCTTTAAGAAAAATAAATAAAAAAAAATATGAGAGAATACCCTATTCGCTAGTCATACCATATTCATTTATAAAACATGAAATATGGTTCAAAGAAATACATATTTTGATTACACCTAATTTTGGGTATAAAATAGGCACTTACCTTGGCGTAGTCCAATGGAGACGCTTCCTCTGGTCCAGTGAACAGTCCTTCACTGCAAAAACAAAAAACAATCAGTACACAAGCCCAAATTCATACTAATTCAACAAATTATAAAATCTACACAAATAGAAATTTCTACAATATTCTTCCAGCTAATTTAAATATATACTTAAACCGTAAAAAAACTGTGGGCCAAATGATTGGTAAGGGACATCTTCTAGCCCAGATTTAGCTTCTGTCGAGACCCTTTATTTTTGGCACAATTTATATACATTATTAATTACCTTTTTTGGGTGTGGGTGTTTCCCAGAAATCCGTTGTCCCTTGATATAAAGTTCAACCACATCATAGCTCAAGATTTTTAGTTCAAACGATCAATAAAATCGACACTAAATCACGATAAATTATAAAACGCGCACTAAAACAATTACACCACGATACTCTACAAAATGTTATAGTTATTACACTCATTTTTCACCTTTCTGGGTCAAATAATACCCACAAAAATTAATAATAATCGCGCACACGAAACATGTTGTACTAGACACAATATACAAAACATTGCAAATGGAGGAGATTTTAACGTAAGCACAGACAAGTCTGTTGTCGTCACCAGCAGGATTTAATTATTAATTTTTTAATAAATGTATATTTTATTGTATTTAATCCACTGCGCATGATCGGTTTTATTGATTTTTCGATCGTGGATCGTCACTGATTCTATTCCATACCTGTCGATACAGTTTTTTTCCTATGGGAATATTTGTTTATATGAGCATTTAAATACATAATAAAATCAGGACCCTTAAAAAAAGGGCCTGCACTGGAAAAAATTGAAAAATTACATGTGCTGCTATCTGTATTAAAAAAAAAAACTTTGTATATGTATTTAAATATCTGTTATTGATTATTGTAATTTTTGGACATTTGATTTCATAAATATTGTTTTACTAATTTATTCATAGATATTAGTACAGTACAGTAAATATTTTGAAAATTAGGATATTAATATAAACAAATACATAGAATCTAATAGTGCTCTCGAAAAATTTGTATCTCCACCCAGTTTTGGGTAGTGAATATCTACTTATTAATTGGTTCATTAATTAATTTCTAAATAATTATTTCGGCTACTATAAATATAGATTTAAAACATAAAAAATCTGGTGTGGCCAACACAATACCTCCCGCCATTTACAGACCGAGTTACAATAAATATTAAACTAATCCTTATTTTTGGATTAACAGTATTTTACTCTAATTTCTTAAAATATAGTCTAATCCAAGTAACTACCTTTTTTGATAATAAAATGAAGATTAAATTTTGAATACCGGGATAGAATATAATTCACTAATCCAAAAATGAGGATTAGATAAAAATAAAATAAATATATCATCATGGCATATTACCCATTGCTGGGTGTGCCAATCTACTTTGCACGCAGATTTAGGTAATGATGATGACATATTTGTACCGTGCGGGCGTTTACCAGGCGTCACCTCACGGGCACTCATTGCTGGGGTGGAGAGTACACCACAGTGGTCAATTTTGTGCCATTTAAAATTCGAAATATTTGGCGTCGGTCGGGATCGAACCCGGTTTCCCAGATTCGCGACCAGAGGCTCAGGCACGCGGCCACGAGACCCCATAAATTAAATTAGCTTAAACTTTTTTATGAACCATTAATTTTTATTAATCTAAATGCATACCTACATATTTACTTATGCTGGAACCTGTATTGATTTCCTTTCCTATTGTTCTATTTACTTTTTCTTTTTAAAACGTTACTATTATTAATTTGAAATGATTAGTTCTTTGACAGTGATATTTATCTGTCAGTTACATACATTTGATTTGAATAACTGCGTAACCAAGGAGTTTTGTTTGTTTAAAGTGTAGGCTCCGGAATTTAAATTATAGATAATTCTATAAATTTATCCATAAAATATGTAGAAACGGTGTTAATGCTAATCTGTATAAAATATAATGATCTTTAATTTTTTTAATAACATTAATCTCGAAAAAATAACATGTATATTTGTATTTTAAATAATATTAATTTGTATACTTGTGCGCATTCTCCACTACAGTAAAAGTGCCTATTAAGTACCTTAAAGATATAAATTGATAAAATAAAGGAAGTTTTATTTTAAATTTATAAGATTATAAGTCTTCATTATCACTATCTCTTTTTACCGTACACAATTCATTTTCTGTCTCTGTCTGTCTTGAGATTAATTCAAGCACAATGTACTGAACATCCTGTCTGTCTTCCTTGTTTAATCTATGTCTTTCTTCGTCACTCTCATTGCAAACAAAGAATGTATATAAACAATTAAAATATATTTATTTCTATACCAACTTTCCCTGTGCATATGGTATAAGTCTATTCAAAATAAACAATATAGACAAAAGGAAAATACTCCGTATACGTATGTACGTAATTACAGAGCATGTATGTATGTTTTTTTTTTTGGGAACAGGTGTATTATGTATTTATAATTTGAAACACACGCAAACGTATTTTTTGGAAATGGCAGAAAATATTGAAATATCTTGTTGAATTTAAACGTGGTGCACTTTCCACAGACGTTATAAGTGGCCAAAATTATGTACTCATATGTATTTTGATCCAAGGTATCCATATTTAATAAAATTAACGCCATAGTGTACACCCATTAATGAGTAGGTATTTCCACCCAAAACTGGGTAGACGTATAAAATTTCTAATAGCACCATTGGATTCTACGGATTTTCTTATACAGGTTTACCAATTTTTAAAATTTTAAAAAATAAATAAATATATCATCATGGCATATTACCCATTGCTGGATGTGCCAATCTGCTTTGTACGCAGATATCGGTAATGATGATGACATACTTGTACCGTGCGGGCGTTTACCAGGCGTCACCTCACGGGCACTCATTGCTGGCGTGGAGAGTAAAATTTTGTCTGATATAATATGGTATTACTAGCGAATGAAAGTTGACGTTTAAATTATTTTATAGATGTGGTTACTTTTGAATCCCTAGAGAATAATAGAATTGAACGAAATATTCAGATATGAAATTTTTGCATGAACCCATTTAAATATTGGACTAGGAAAGCATAGAAATACATTAGTATGTCTGGCTGAATATAGATGGCCGACTAGGGTAACTGAATATCAAAACAGGGGTGCTTTTAAAATATTTTAAACATTTTTCGTTTATGTTGATTATAACAAAATATTTTTTATCTTTAAACTATTTAGTTTGGCAATTCTATGAAATAGGATTATTGTTAATTTCCTCTAATAGTAATTTCGACTCGAGGGTTGCTTGCACCTGAGACGAACGAACTAGAATTTGCGATATTAAATTTTATTAAATACATTCCTGAATCCTGTTGCTAAGGTCATTTTAAATGCCTCCTGGAATTCAGTACAATTCTAATCTTCTGTAACGGAATACATAATGGACAGTTTCCTTTCAAATCAAATATAGGGAAATGTTTTCAAAAGAAACCACATCTATTAAATAATATAAACGTCAAGTTTCATTCGCTAGTCATACTATACATTGTATCAAAGAGTGCGTTTATACATCTTCTAAACGACCTGTTTGCAGTGCTGTTATGGGCCCATAAGAACACCGAAATTGAAAAACAATATATGTTTTCAAAATTATTATTGCGGTGCCCTTTCTATAGCAGTTTAGAATACCCAAATTGTGGTGACACGTATATAAGATAAACAGGCACACCCAAAAATGGATAAAATAAATTAGTAATAAATTTATTTAATTGTGAAATTGTACTAATTTCAAATATTGGTAACACTTACATTTACATTTATGTATATTAAGTAATGTTGCAAAATTTTAATCCAGTTAGTCATGAAATATTAAAATGCATATGTCATTAACAAGTCAGTAATTTATACTAGTTTATATTTTTTGTCCTATATTATAAAAGTAAAAGTATTAGAAATATACTTATACAATAAATTAATTTCTGCTAATTTAAGAATCATTTGAACACCTATACTATAATCAATTAAAAATTTATTATACATATCTAATTATACTTCCCACACCTTGAAGTGGGTGTACACACCACAAAACTAATAATTTTCCCCAAATATATATTCAATATTACACAATAGAAAATCATATATTATATTACTCAATATGACAGCAGAACTTTTTCAAGGATGACTTGATAAGTATAAACAAAAACAATTGCTTTTCTCAACCTATTAACGGTATTCTTGCAGTTGAAAGATGTGCATTTGACTTGGTCGTGATGTGCAACTGTTTAACAAATGTTAGTAGGTTGAACAATAGCATTTGAAGTTATGAAAACGTGAAATAAAGCACCACTCTAATAAACAAATGATAGTTTAATTATTTTTTTTCGTTCGCTCTAGTTAAGATTGTCATAATTTTTGTCTTTGTATACTTATCAGTAAGTGTTGATTATATTTTTTTTATTCAAGTAATTTCAAAATACGTACTATACTGTACAAATATACATACATACGTACATGTATATACTATTAACAGAGCTATAAAAGATACATTTTATTACTGAGCACAATGTACAAGATTCTGTAATTAATTTAAAAGAATTTCTATATTTTTAACAATTAAATCTGTTTATTACGAGTTTGTTTACATATATACATTACTCATCCGCACGGTACAAATATGTCATCATCATTACCGAAATCTGTGTGCAAAGCAGATTGGCACACCTAACAATGGATAATATGCCGTGATGATATATTTATTTATTCATTACTCGGTTATACCAACAATATTTGAGGATATAACGAAGTATATTTAACAATTTTTCATTAAAAACTTTACAAAAAAAATTATGCAATTAATAAAATAGGTACATAAAACAATGAAATTGAAATGTTTAATATTATTATGTTAATTCGAATTTTAAATGGCACAAAAGTTATCCCTATGGTGCACTCTCCACGCCAGCAATAAGTGCTCGTGAGGTGACGCCTGGTAAGCACTAATAACTGTAGTGGAAAGTGCATCACAACACCACAAAACACTTAAATAATTATTTATAAAAAATTGAACAAATTTTTATATTTTTCATAAAATAATTTCATATTATTGTCAACCACTCTATCACTTATTTTAGTAAAAATATAAACAATTCAGGCACATATATCTACACCGAAAAATGCACCCTTCCATAAAACAAATAAACATATACAAAAAAAATTAAAATAAAAATATTGAAAACCACCCTACCTCGTAAAAGTATTAACCCCCACCCCTACAGGCATATTAACTCACTAACACTCCACACTTTCAACTGTTTCACAAGCTAGTGCAGAAACAACTGACAGGCGTCGCAAAGAGACAGGTGAATAATGCTATAAAGGTAAAACATATACTGCATTTCCAATAAAAAACGCACAGGTTAACGTGGAAACTTCTAAGAAACTTACGCTGCTTTACGAGAAGAAACGCAGTATAGATTACACAGGATATTACACATTCTAAGTAGTAGGAGAAGACATTTGTATGTGGGATTCGAACCGTAAAAGAATTTGTATTTTATAAAAGACAGACTAGCACAAAAAGACATTCAGATTTAATTTTTCATTTTAATATTCATACATTGGAATATTAAGGACTGTTTCGAAAATATTTATGAAAATTACTATGCATATATATTTTGACCCAAGGAATCCATTTTTGATAAAATTAGGGCCGTATCTCAAACCAGTCAATGGGTAAATATTTGCTACCCAGAACTGGGTAGATATAAAAATTTGCTGATTACACCATTCGATTCAGCGGACTTTCTAATATATGTATGCCAATTTTCAAAATTAGTATTTTAATAGCCCAATTCCTATGAATTAATAAGTAAAGCAATGTTTACTTGAAAATTTGGAGACCCGAAAATTACATATTTTGTTTATTATGTAATTAATTAAGGACCGTTTTGAAAATATTTTTGAAAACTACCATGCATATGTATTTTGACCCAAGGAATCCATTTTTGATAAAATTAAGGCCGTATCTCAAACCAGTCAATAGGTAAATATTTGCTACCCAGAACTGGGTAAATAAAAAAATTTGCTGATTACACCATTCGATTCAGCGGACTTTCTAATATATGTATGCCAATTTTCAAAATTAGTATTTTAATAGCCCAATTCCTATGAATTAATAAGTAAAGCAATGTTTACTTGAAAATTTGGAGACCCGAAAATTACATATTTTGTTTATTATGTAATTAATTAAGGACCGTTTTGAAAATATTTTTTGAAAACTACCATGCGTATGTATTTTGACCCAAGGAATCCATTTTTGATAAAATTAAGGCAGTATCTCATACCTGTCAATGGGTAAATAATTGCTACCCAGAACTGGGTAGATATACAAATTTGCTGATTACACCATTCGATTCAGCGGACTTTCTAATATATGTATGCCAATTTTCAAAATTAGTATTTTAATAGCCCAATTCCTATGAATTAATAAGTAAAGCAATGTTTACTTGAAAATTTGGAGACCCGAAAATTACATATTTTGTTTATTATGTAATTAATTAAGGACCGTTTTGAAAATATTTTTTAAAACTACCATGCATATGTATTTTGACCCAAGGAATCCATTTTTGATAAAATTAAGGCAGTATCTCATACCTGTCAATGGGTAAATATTTGCTACCCAGAACTGGGTAGATATACAAATTTGCTGATTACACCATTCGATTCAGCGGACTTTCTAATATATGTATGCCAATTTTCAAAATTAGTATTTTAATAGCCCAATTCCTATGAATTAATAAGTAAAGCAATGTTTACTTGAAAATTTGGAGACCCGAAAATTACATATTTTGTTTATTATGTAATTAATTAAGGACCGTTTTGAAAATATTTTTTAAAACTACCATGCATATGTATTTTGACCCAAGGAATCCATTTTTGATAAAATTAAGGCAGTATCTCATACCTGTCAATGGGTAAATATTTGCTACCCAGAACTGGGTAGATATACAAAATTGCTGATTACACCATTCGATTCAGCGGACTTTCTAATATATGTATGCCAATTTTCAAAATTAGTATTTTAATAGCCCAATTCCTATGAATTAATAAGTAAAGCAATGTTTACTTGAAAATTTGGAGACCCGAAAATTACATATTTTGTTTATTATGTATTTAATTAAGGACCGTTTTGAAAATATTTTTGAAAACTACCATGCATATGTATTTTGACCCAAGGAATCCATTTTTGATAAAATTAAGGCAGTATCTCATACCTGTCAATGGGTAAATATTTGCTACCCAGAACTGGGTAGATATACAAATTTGCAGATTACACCATTCGATTCAGCGGACTTTCTAATATATGTATGCCAATTTTCAAAGTTAGTATTTTAATACCCCAATTCCTATGACTTAATAAGTAAAGCAATGTTTACTTGAAAATTTGGAGACCCGAAAATTACATATTTTGTTTATTATGTAATTAATTAAGGACCGTTTTGAAAATATTTTTGAAAACTACCATGCATATGTATTTTGACCCAAGGAATCCATTTTTGATAAAATTAAAGCAGTATCTCATACCTGTCAATGGGTAAATATTTGCTACCCAGAACTGGGTAGATATACAAATTTGCTGATTACACCATTCGATTCAGCGGACTTTCTAATATATGTATGCCAATTTTCAAAATTAGTATTTTAATAGCCCAATTCCTATGAATTAATAAGTAAAGCAATGTTTACTTGAAAATTTGGAGACCCGAAAATTACATATTTTGTTTATTATGTATTTAATTAAGGACCGTTTTGAAAATATTTTTGAAAACTACCATGCATATGTATTTTGACCCAAGGAATCCATTTTTGATAAAATTAAGGCAGTATCTCATACCTGTCAATGGGTAAATATTTGCTACCCAGAACTGGGTAGATATACAAATTTGCTGATTACACCATTCGATTCAGCGGACTTTCTAATATATGTATGCCAATTTTCAAAATTAGTATTTTAATAGCCCAATTCCTATGAATTAATAAGTAAAGCAATGTTTACTTGAAAATTTGGAGACCCGAAAATTACATATTTTGTTTATTATGTATTTAATTAAGGACCGTTTTGAAAATATTTTTGAAAACTACCATGCATATGTATTTTGACCCAAGGAATCCATTTTTGATAAAATTAAGGCAGTATCTCATACCTGTCAATGGGTAAATATTTGCTACCCAGAACTGGGTAGATATACAAATTTGCTGATTACACCATTCGATTCAGCGGACTTTCTAATATATGTATGCCAATTTTCAAAGTTAGTATTTTAATACCCCAATTCCTATGACTTAATAAGTAAAGCAATGTTTACTTGAAAATTTGGAGACCCGAAAATTACATATTTTGTTTATTATGTAATTAATTAAGGACCGTTTTGAAAATATTTTTGAAAACTACCATGCATATGTATTTTGACCCAAGGAATCCATTTTTGATAAAATTAAAGCAGTATCTCATACCTGTCAATGGGTAAATATTTGCTACCCAGAACTGGGTAGATATACAAATTTGCTGATTACACCATTCGATTCAGCGGACTTTCTAATATATGTATGCCAATTTTCAAAATTAGTATTTTAATAGCCCAATTCCTATGAATTAATAAGTAAAGCAATGTTTACTTGAAAATTTGGAGACCCGAAAATTACATATTTTGTTTATTATGTATTTAATTAAGGACCGTTTTGAAAATATTTTTGAAAACTACCATGCATATGTATTTTGACCCAAGGAATCCATTTTTGATAAAATTAAGGCAGTATCTCATACCTGTCAATGGGTAAATATTTGCTACCCAGAACTGGGTAGATATACAAATTTGCTGATTACACCATTCGATTCAGCGGACTTTCTAATATATGTATGCCAATTTTCAAAATTAGTATTTTAATAGCCCAATTCCTATGAATTAATAAGTAAAGCAATGTTTACTTGAAAATTTGGAGACCCGAAAATTACATATTTTGTTTATTATGTAATTAATTAAGGACCGTTTTGAAAATATTTTTTAAAACTACCATGCATATGTATTTTGACCCAAGGAATCCATTTTTGATAAAATTAAGGCAGTATCTCATACCTGTCAATGGGTAAATATTTGCTACCCAGAACTGGGTAGATATACAAATTTGCTGATTACACCATTCGATTCAGCGGACTTTCTAATATATGTATGCCAATTTTCAAAATTAGTATTTTAATAGTTCAATTCCTATGAATTAATAAGTAAAGCAATGTTTACTTGAAAATTTGGAGACCCGAAAATTACATATTTTGTTTATTATGTAATTAATTAAGGACCGTTTTGAAAATATTTTTAAAAACTACCATGCATATGTATTTTGACCCAAGGAATCCATTTTTGATAAAATTAAGGCAGTATCTCATACCTGTCAATGGGTAAATATTTGCTACCCAGAACTGGATAGATATACAAATTTGCTGATTACACCATTCGATTCAGCGGACTTTCTAATATATGTATGCCAATTTTCAAAATTAGTATTTTAATACCCCAATTCCTATGAATTAATAAGTAAAGCAATGTTTACTTGAAAATTTGGAGACCCGAAAATTACATATTTTGTTTATTATGTAATTAATTAAGGACCGTTTTGAAAATATTTTTTAAAACTACCATGCATATGTATTTTGACCCAAGGAATCCATTTTTGATAAAATTAAGGGAGTATCTCATACCTGTCAATGGGTAAATATTTGCTACCCAGAACTGGGTAGATATACAAATTTGCTGATTACACCATTCGATTCAGCGGACTTTCTAATATATGTATGCCAATTTTCAAAATTAGTATTTTAATAGCCCAATTCCTATGAATTAATAAGTAAAGCAATGTTTACTTGAAAATTTGGAGACCCGAAAATTACATATTTTGTTTATTATGTAATTAATTAAGGACCGTTTTGAAAATATTTTTTAAAACTACCATGCATATGTATTTTGACCCAAGGAATCCATTTTTGATAAAATTAAGGCAGTATCTCATACCTGTCAATGGGTAAATATTTGCTACCCAGAACTGGGTAGATATACAAATTTGCTGATTACACCATTCGATTCAGCGGACTTTCTAATATATGTATGCCAATTTTCAAAATTAGTATTTTAATAGCCCAATTCCTATGAATTAATAAGTAAAGCAATGTTTACTTGAAAATTTGGAGACCCGAAAATTACATATTTTGTTTATTATGTAATTAATTAAGGACAGTTTTGAAAATATTTTTTAAAACTACCATGCATATGTATTTTGACCCAAGGAATCCATTTTTGATAAAATTAAGGCAGTATCTCATACCTGTCAATGGGTAAATATTTGCTACCCAGAACTGGGTAGATATACAAATTTGCTGATTACACCATTCGATTCAGCGGACTTTCTAATATATGTATGCCAATTTTCAAAATTAGTATTTTAATAGCCCAATTCCTATGAATTAATAAGTAAAGCAATGTTTACTTGAAAATTTGGAGACCCGAAAATTACATATTTTGTTTATTATGTAATTAATTAAGGACCGTTTTGAAAATATTTTTTAAAACTACCATGCATATGTATTTTGACCCAAGGAATCCATTTTTGATAAAATTAAGGCAGTATCTCATACCTGTCAATGGGTAAATATTTGCTACCCAGAACTGGGTAGATATACAAATTTGCTGATTACACCATTCGATTCAGCGGACTTTCTAATATATGTATGCCAATTTTCAAAATTAGTATTTTAATAGCCCAATTCCTATGAATTAATAAGTAAAGCAATGTTTACTTGAAAATTTGGAGACCCGAAAATTACATATTTTGTTTATTATGTAATTAATTAAGGACCGTTTTGAAAATATTTTTTAAAACTACCATGCATATGTATTTTGACCCAAGGAATCCATTTTTGATAAAATTAAGGCAGTATCTCATACCTGTCAATGGGTAAATATTTGCTACCCAGAACTGGGTAGATATACAAATTTGCTGATTACACCATTCGATTCAGCGGACTTTCTAATATATGTATGCCAATTTTCAAAATTAGTATTTTAATAGCCCAATTCCTATGAATTAATAAGTAAAGCAATGTTTACTTGAAAATTTGGAGACCCGAAAATTACATATTTTGTTTATTATGTAATTAATTAAGGACCGTTTTGAAAATATTTTTTAAAACTACCATGCATATGTATTTTGACCCAAGGAATCCATTTTTGATAAAATTAAGGCAGTATCTCATACCTGTCAATGGGTAAATATTTGCTACCCAGAACTGGGTAGATATACAAATTTGCTGATTACACCATTCGATTCAGCGGACTTTCTAATATATGTATGCCAATTTTCAAAATTAGTATTTTAATAGCCCAATTCCTATGAATTAATAAGTAAAGCAATGTTTACTTGAAAATTTGGAGACCCGAAAATTATATATTTTGTTTATTATGTAATTAATTAAGGACCGTTTTGAAAATATTTTTAAAAACTACCATGCATATGTATTTTGACCCAAGGAATCCATTTTTGATAAAATTAAGGCAGTATCTCATACCTGTCAATGGGTAAATATTTGCTACCCAGAACTGGGTAGATATACAAATTTGCTGATTACACCATTCGATTCAGCGGACTTTCTAATATATGTATGCCAATTTTCAAAATTAGTATTTTAATAGCCCAATTCCTATGAATTAATAAGTAAAGCAATGTTTACTTGAAAATTTGGAGACCCGAAAATTACATATTTTGTTTATTATGTAATTAATTAAGGACCGTTTTGAAAATATTTTTTAAAACTACCATGCATATGTATTTTGACCCAAGGAATCCATTTTTGATAAAATTAAGGCAGTATCTCATACCTGTCAATGGGTAAATATTTGCTACCCAGAACTGGGTAGATATACAAATTTGCTGATTACACCATTCGATTCAGCGGACTTTCTAATATATGTATGCCAATTTTCAAAATTAGTATTTTAATAGCCCAATTCCTATGAATTAATAAGTAAAGCAATGTTTACTTGAAAATTTGGAGACCCGAAAATTACATATTTTGTTTATTATGTAATTAATTAAGGACCGTTTTGAAAATATTTTTTAAAACTACCATGCATATGTATTTTGACCCAAGGAATCCATTTTTGATAAAATTAAGGCAGTATCTCATACCTGTCAATGGGTAAATATTTGCTACCCAGAACTGGGTAGATATACAAATTTGCTGATTACACCATTCGATTCAGCGGACTTTCTAATATATGTATGCCAATTTTCAAAATTAGTATTTTAATAGCCCAATTCCTATGAATTAATAAGTAAAGCAATGTTTACTTGAAAATTTGGAGACCCGAAAATTATATATTTTGTTTATTATGTAATTAATTAAGGACCGTTTTGAAAATATTTTTTAAAACTACCATGCATATGTATTTTGACCCAAGGAATCCATTTTTGATAAAACTAAGGCAGTATCTCATACCTGTCAATGGGTAAATATTTGCTACCCAGAACTGGGTAGATATACAAATTTGCTGATTACACCATTCGATTCAGCGGACTTTCTAATATATGTATGCCAATTTTCAAAATTAGTATTTTAATAGCCCAATTCCTATGAATTAATAAGTAAAGCAATGTTTACTTGAAAATTTGGAGACCCGAAAATTACATATTTTGTTTATTATGTAATTAATTAAGGACCGTTTTGAAAATATTTTTTAAAACTACCATGCATATATACTTTGACCCAAGGAATCCATTTTTGATAAAATTAAGGCAGTATCTCATACCTGTCAATGGGTAAATATTTGCTACCTAGAACTGGGTAGATATACAAATTTGCTGATTACACCATTCGATTCAGCGGACTTTCTAATATATGTATGCCAATTTTCAAAATTAGTATTTTAATAGCCCAATTCCTATGAATTAATAAGTAAAGCAATGTTTACTTGAAAATTTGGAGACCCGAAAATTACATATTTTGTTTATTATGTAATTAATTAAGGACCGTTTTGAAAATATTTTTTAAAACTACCATGCATATGTATTTTGACCCAAGGAATCCATTTTTGATAAAATTAAGGCAGTATCTCATACCTGTCAATGGGTAAATATTTGCTACCCAGAACTGGGTAGATATACAAATTTGCTGATTACACCATTCGATTCAGCGGACTTTCTAATATATGTATGCCAATTTTCAAAATTAGTATTTTAATAGCCCAATTCCTATGAATTAATAAGTAAAGCAATGTTTACTTGAAAATTTGGAGACCCGAAAATTACATATTTTGTTTATTATGTAATTAATTAAGGACCGTTTTGAAAATATTTTTTAAAACTACCATGCATATGTATTTTGACCCAAGGAATCCATTTTTGATAAAATTAAGGCAGTATCTCATACCTGTCAATGGGTAAATATTTGCTACCCAGAACTGGGTAGATATACAAATTTGCTGATTACACCATTCGATTCAGCGGACTTTCTAATATATGTATGCCAATTTTCAAAATTAGTATTTTAATAGCCCAATTCCTATGAATTAATAAGTAAAGCAATGTTTACTTGAAAATTTGGAGACCCGAAAATTACATATTTTGTTTATTATGTAATTAATTAAGGACCGTTTTGAAAATATTTTTTAAAACTACCATGCATATGTATTTTGACCCAAGGAATCCATTTTTGATAAAATTAAGGCAGTATCTCATACCTGTCAATGGGTAAATATTTGCTACCCAGAACTGGGTAGATATACAAATTTGCTGATTACACCATTCTATTCAGCGGACTTTCTAATATATGTATGCCAATTTTCAAAATTAGTATTTTAATAGCCCAATTCCTATGAATTAATAAGTAAAGCAATGTTTACTTGAAAATTTGGAGACCCGAAAATTACATATTTTGTTTATTATGTAATTAATTAAGGACCGTTTTGAAAATATTTTTGAAAACTACCATGCATATGTATTTTGACCCAAGGAATCCATTTTTGATAAAATTAAGGCAGTATCTCATACCTGTCAATGGGTAAATATTTGCTACCCAGAACTGGGTAGATATACAAATTTGCTGATTACACCATTCGATTCAGCGGACTTTCTAATATATGTATGCCAATTTTCAAAGTTAGTATTTTAATACTCCAATTCCTATGAATTAATAAGTAAAGCAATGTTTACTTGAAAATTTGGAGACCCGAAAATTACATATTTTGTTTATTATGTAATTAATTAAGGACCGTTTTGAAAATATTTTTGAAAACTACCATGCATATGTATTTTGACCCAAGGAATCCATTTTTGATAAAATTAAGGCAGTATCTCATACCTGTCAATGGGTAAATATTTGCTACCCAGAACTGGGTAGATATACAAATTTGCTGATTACACCATTCGATTCAGCGGACTTTCTAATATATGTATGCCAATTTTCAAAATTAGTATTTTAATAGCCCAATTCCTATGAATTAATAAGTAAAGCAATGTTTACTTGAAAATTTGGAGACCCGAAAATTACATATTTTGTTTATTATGTAATTAATTAAGGACCGTTTTGAAAATATTTTTGAAAACTACCATGCATATGTATTTTGACCCAAGGAATCCATTTTTGATAAAATTAAGGCAGTATCTCATACGTGTCAATGGGTAAATATTTGCTACCCAGAACTGGGTAGATATACAAATTTGCTGATTACACCATTCGATTCAGCGGACTTTCTAATATATGTATGCCAATTTTCAAAATTAGTATTTTAATAGCCCAATTCCTATGAATTAATAAGTAAAGCAATGTTTACTTGAAAATTTGGAGACCCGAAAACTACATATTTTGTTTATTATGTAATTAATTAAAAACCGTTTTGAAAATATTTTTTAAAACTACCATGCATATGTATTTTGACCCAAGGAATCCATTTTTGATAAAATTAAGGCAGTATCTCATACCTGTCAATGGGTAAATATTTGCTACCCAGAACTGGGTAGATATACAAATTTGCTGATTACACCATTCGATTCAGCGGACTTTCTAATATATGTATGCCAATTTTCAAAATTAGTATTTTAATAGCCCAATTCCTATGAATTAATAAGTAAAGCAATGTTTACTTGAAAATTTGGAGACCCGAAAATTACATATTTTGTTTATTATGTAATTAATTAAGGACCGTTTTGAAAATATTTTTTAAAACTACCATGCATATGTATTTTGACCCAAGGAATCCATTTTTGATAAAATTAAGGCAGTATCTCATACCTGTCAATGGGTAAATATTTGCTACCCAGAACTGGGTAGATATACAAATTTGCTGATTACACCATTCGATTCAGCGGACTTTCTAATATATGTATGCCAATTTTCAAAATTAGTATTTTAATAGCCCAATTCCTATGAATTAATAAGTAAAGCAATGTTTACTTGAAAATTTGGAGACCCGAAAATTACATATTTTGTTTATTATGTAATTAATTAAGGACCGTTTTGAAAATATTTTTTAAAACTACCATGCATATGTATTTTGACCCAAGGAATCCATTTTTGATAAAATTAAGGCAGTATCTCATACCTGTCAATGGGTAAATATTTGCTACCCAGAACTGGGTAGATATACAAATTTGCTGATTACACCATTCTATTCAGCGGACTTTCTAATATATGTATGCCAATTTTCAAAATTAGTATTTTAATAGCCCAATTCCTATGAATTAATAAGTAAAGCAATGTTTACTTGAAAATTTGGAGACCCGAAAATTACATATTTTGTTTATTATGTAATTAATTAAGGACCGTTTTGAAAATATTTTTGAAAACTACCATGCATATGTATTTTGACCCAAGGAATCCATTTTTGATAAAATTAAGGCAGTATCTCATACCTGTCAATGGGTAAATATTTGCTACCCAGAACTGGGTAGATATACAAATTTGCTGATTACACCATTCGATTCAGCGGACTTTCTAATATATGTATGCCAATTTTCAAAGTTAGTATTTTAATACTCCAATTCCTATGAATTAATAAGTAAAGCAATGTTTACTTGAAAATTTGGAGACCCGAAAATTACATATTTTGTTTATTATGTAATTAATTAAGGACCGTTTTGAAAATATTTTTGAAAACTACCATGCATATGTATTTTGACCCAAGGAATCCATTTTTGATAAAATTAAGGCAGTATCTCATACCTGTCAATGGGTAAATATTTGCTACCCAGAACTGGGTAGATATACAAATTTGCTGATTACACCATTCGATTCAGCGGACTTTCTAATATATGTATGCCAATTTTCAAAATTAGTATTTTAATAGCCCAATTCCTATGAATTAATAAGTAAAGCAATGTTTACTTGAAAATTTGGAGACCCGAAAATTACATATTTTGTTTATTATGTAATTAATTAAGGACCGTTTTGAAAATATTTTTAAAAACTACCATGCATATGTATTTTGACCCAAGGAATCCATTTTTGATAAAATTAAGGCAGTATCTCATACCTGTCAATGGGTAAATATTTGCTACCCAGAACTGGGTAGATATACAAATTTGCTGATTACACCATTCGATTCAGCGGACTTTCTAATATATGTATGCCAATTTTCAAAATTAGTATTTTAATAGCCCAATTCCTATGAATTAATAAGTAAAGCAATGTTTACTTGAAAATTTGGAGACCCGAAAATTACATATTTTGTTTATTATGTAATTAATTAAGGACCGTTTTGAAAATATTTTTGAAAACTACCATGCATATGTATTTTGACCCAAGGAATCCATTTTTGATAAAATTAAGGCAGTATCTCATACCTGTCAATGGGTAAATATTTGCTACCCAGAACTGGGTAGATATACAAAATTGCTGATTACACCATTCGATTCAGCGGACTTTCTAATATATGTACGCCAATTTTCAAAGTTAGTATTTTAATACCCCAATTCCTATGAATTAATAAGTAAAGCAATGTTTACTTGAAAATTTGGAGACCCGAAAATTACATATTTTGTTTATTATGTAATTAATTAAGGACCGTTTTGAAAATATTTTTGAAAACTACCATGCATATGTATTTTGACCCAAGGAATCCATTTTTGATAAAATTAAGGCAGTATCTCATACCTGTCAATGGGTAAATATTTGCTACCCAGAACTGGGTAGATATACAAATTTGCTGATTACACCATTCGATTCAGCGGACTTTCTAATATATGTATGCCAATTTTCAAAATTAGTATTTTAATAGCCCAATTCCTATGAATTAATAAGTAAAGCAATGTTTACTTGAAAATTTGGAGACCCGAAAATTACATATTTTGTTTATTATGTAATTAATTAAGGACCGTTTTGAAAATATTTTTTAAAACTACCATGCATATGTATTTTGACCCAAGGAATCCATTTTTGATAAAATTAAGGCAGTATCTCATACCTGTCAATGGGTAAATATTTGCTACCCAGAACTGGGTAGATATACAAATTTGCTGATTACACCATTCGATTCAGCGGACTTTCTAATATATGTATGCCAATTTTCAAAATTAGTATTTTAATAGCCCAATTCCTATGAATTAATAAGTAAAGCAATGTTTACTTGAAAATTTGGAGACCCGAAAATTACATATTTTGTTTATTATGTAATTAATTAAGGACCGTTTTGAAAATATTTTTTAAAACTACCATGCATATGTATTTTGACCCAAGGAATCCATTTTTGATAAAATTAAGGCAGTATCTCATACCTGTCAATGGGTAAATATTTGCTACCCAGAACTGGGTAGATATACAAATTTGCTGATTACACCATTCGATTCAGCGGACTTTCTAATATATGTATGCCAATTTTCAAAATTAGTATTTTAATAGCCCAATTCCTATGAATTAATAAGTAAAGCAATGTTTACTTGAAAATTTGGAGACCCGAAAATTACATATTTTGTTTATTATGTAATTAATTAAGGACCGTTTTGAAAATATTTTTTAAAACTACCATGCATATGTATTTTGACCCAAGGAATCCATTTTTGATAAAATTAAGGCAGTATCTCATACCTGTCAATGGGTAAATATTTGCTACCCAGAACTGGGTAGATATACAAATTTGCTGATTACACCATTCGATTCAGCGGACTTTCTAATATATGTATGCCAATTTTCAAAATTAGTATTTTAATAGCCCAATTCCTATGAATTAATAAGTAAAGCAATGTTTACTTGAAAATTTGGAGACCCGAAAATTACATATTTTGTTTATTATGTAATTAATTAAGGACCGTTTTGAAAATATTTTTTAAAACTACCATGCATATGTATTTTGACCCAAGGAATCCATTTTTGATAAAATTAAGGCAGTATCTCATACCTGTCAATGGGTAAATATTTGCTACCCAGAACTGGGTAGATATACAAATTTGCTGATTACACCATTCGATTCAGCGGACTTTCTAATATATGTATACCAATTTTCAAAATTAGTATTTTAATAGCCCAATTCCTATGAATTAATAAGTAAAGCAATGTTTACTTGAAAATTTGGAGACCCGAAAATTATATATTTTGTTTATTATGTAATTAATTAAGGACCGTTTTGAAAATATTTTTTAAAACTACCATGCATATGTATTTTGACCCAAGGAATCCATTTTTGATAAAATTAAGGCAGTATCTCATACCTGTCAATGGGTAAATATTTGCTACCCAGAACTGGGTAGATATACAAATTTGCTGATTACACCATTCGATTCAGCGGACTTTCTAATATATGTATGCCAATTTTCAAAATTAGTATTTTAATAGCCCAATTCCTATGAATTAATAAGTAAAGCAATGTTTACTTGAAAATTTGGAGACCCGAAAATTACATATTTTGTTTATTATGTAATTAATTAAGGACCGTTTTGAAAATATTTTTAAAAACTACCATGCATATGTATTTTGACCCAAGGAATCCATTTTTGATAAAATTAAGGCAGTATCTCATACCTGTCAATGGGTAAATATTTGCTACCCAGAACTGGGTAGATATACAAATTTGCTGATTACACCATTCGATTCAGCGGACTTTCTAATATATGTATGCCAATTTTCAAAATTAGTATTTTAATAGCCCAATTCCTATGAATTAATAAGTAAAGCAATGTTTACTTGAAAATTTGGAGACCCGAAAATTATATATTTTGTTTATTATGTAATTAATTAAGGACCGTTTTGAAAATATTTTTTAAAACTACCATGCATATGTATTTTGACCCAAGGAATCCATTTTTGATAAAATTAAGGCAGTATCTCATACCTGTCAATGGGTAAATATTTGCTACCCAGAACTGGGTAGATATACAAATTTGCTGATTACACCATTCGATTCAGCGGACTTTCTAATATATGTATGCCAATTTTCAAAATTAGTATTTTAATAGCCCAATTCCTATGAATTAATAAGTAAAGCAATGTTTACTTGAAAATTTGGAGACCCGAAAATTATATATTTTGTTTATTATGTAATTAATTAAGGACCGTTTTGAAAATATTTTTTAAAACTACCATGCATATGTATTTTGACCCAAGGAATCCATTTTTGATAAAATTAAGGCAGTATCTCATACCTGTCAATGGGTAAATATTTGCTACCCAGAACTGGGTAGATATACAAATTTGCTGATTACACCATTCGATTCAGCGGACTTTCTAATATATGTATGCCAATTTTCAAAATTAGTATTTTAATAGCCCAATTCCTATGAATTAATAAGTAAAGCAATGTTTACTTGAAAATTTGGAGACCCGAAAATTATATATTTTGTTTATTATGTAATTAATTAAGGACCGTTTTGAAAATATTTTTTAAAACTACCATGCATATGTATTTTGACCCAAGGAATCCATTTTTGATAAAATTAAGGCAGTATCTCATACCTGTCAATGGGTAAATATTTGCTACCCAGAACTGGGTAGATATACAAATTTGCTGATTACACCATTCGATTCAGCGGACTTTCTAATATATGTATGCCAATTTTCAAAATTAGTATTTTAATAGCCCAATTCCTATGAATTAATAAGTAAAGCAATGTTTACTTGAAAATTTGGAGACCCGAAAATTACATATTTTGTTTATTATGTAATTAATTAAGGACCGTTTTGAAAATATTTTTAAAAACTACCATGCATATGTATTTTGACCCAAGGAATCCATTTTTGATAAAATTAAGGCAGTATCTCATACCTGTCAATGGGTAAATATTTGCTACCCAGAACTGGGTAGATATACAAATTTGCTGATTACACCATTCGATTCAGCGGACTTTCTAATATATGTATGCCAATTTTCAAAATTAGTATTTTAATAGCCCAATTCCTATGAATTAATAAGTAAAGCAATGTTTACTTGAAAATTTGGAGACCCGAAAATTATATATTTTGTTTATTATGTAATTAATTAAGGACCGTTTTGAAAATATTTTTAAAAACTACCATGCATATGTATTTTGACCCAAGGAATCCATTTTTGATAAAATTAAGGCAGTATCTCATACCTGTCAATGGGTAAATATTTGCTACCCAGAACTGGGTAGATATACAAATTTGCTGATTACACCATTCGATTCAGCGGACTTTCTAATATATGTATGCCAATTTTCAAAATTAGTATTTTAATAGCCCAATTCCTATGAATTAATAAGTAAAGCAATGTTTACTTGAAAATTTGGAGACCCGAAAATTACATATTTTGTTTATTATGTAATTAATTAAGGACCGTTTTGAAAATATTTTTTAAAACTACCATGCATATGTATTTTGACCCAAGGAATCCATTTTTGATAAAATTAAGGCAGTATCTCATACCTGTCAATGGGTAAATATTTGCTACCCAGAACTGGGTAGATATACAAATTTGCTGATTACACCATTCGATTCAGCGGACTTTCTAATATATGTATGCCAATTTTCAAAATTAGTATTTTAATAGCCCAATTCCTATGAATTAATAAGTAAAGCAATGTTTACTTGAAAATTTGGAGACCCGAAAATTACATATTTTGTTTATTATGTAATTAATTAAGGACCGTTTTGAAAATATTTTTAAAAACTACCATGCATATGTATTTTGACCCAAGGAATCTATTTTTGATAAAATTAAGGCAGTATCTCATACCTGTCAATGGGTAAATATTTGCTACCCAGAACTGGGTAGATATACAAATTTGCTGATTACACCATTCGATTCAGCGGACTTTCTAATATATGTATGCCAATTTTCAAAATTAGTATTTTAATAGCCCAATTCCTATGAATTAATAAGTAAAGCAATGTTTACTTGAAAATTTGGAGACCCGAAAATTATATATTTTGTTTATTATGTAATTAATTAAGGACCGTTTTGAAAATATTTTTTAAAACTACCATGCATATGTATTTTGACCCAAGGAATCCATTTTTGATAAAACTAAGGCAGTATCTCATACCTGTCAATGGGTAAATATTTGCTACCCAGAACTGGGTAGATATACAAATTTGCTGATTACACCATTCGATTCAGCGGACTTTCTAATATATGTATGCCAATTTTCAAAATTAGTATTTTAATAGCCCAATTCCTATGAATTAATAAGTAAAGCAATGTTTACTTGAAAATTTGGAGACCCGAAAATTACATATTTTGTTTATTATGTAATTAATTAAGGACCGTTTTGAAAATATTTTTTAAAACTACCATGCATATGTATTTTGACCCAAGGAATCCATTTTTGATAAAATTAAGGCAGTATCTCATACCTGTCAATGGGTAAATATTTGCTACCCAGAACTGGGTAGATATACAAATTTGCTGATTACACCATTCGATTCAGCGGACTTTCTAATATATGTATGCCAATTTTCAAAATTAGTATTTTAATAGCCCAATTCCTATGAATTAATAAGTAAAGCAATGTTTACTTGAAAATTTGGAGACCCGAAAATTACATATTTTGTTTATTATGTAATTAATTAAGGACCGTTTTGAAAATATTTTTAAAAACTACCATGCATATGTATTTTGACCCAAGGAATCCATTTTTGATAAAATTAAGGCAGTATCTCATACCTGTCAATGGGTAAATATTTGCTACCCAGAACTGGGTAGATATACAAATTTGCTGATTACACCATTCGATTCAGCGGACTTTCTAATATATGTATGCCAATTTTCAAAATTAGTATTTTAATAGCCCAATTCCTATGAATTAATAAGTAAAGCAATGTTTACTTGAAAATTTGGAGACCCGAAAATTACATATTTTGTTTATTATGTAATTAATTAAGGACCGTTTCGAAAATATTTTTGAAAACTACCATGCATATGTATTTTGACCCAAGGAATCCATTTTTGATAAAATTAAGGCAGTATCTCATACCTGTCAATGGGTAAATATTTGCTACCCAGAACTGGGTAGATATACAAAATTGCTGATTACACCATTCGATTCAGCGGACTTTCTAATATATGTACGCCAATTTTCAAAGTTAGTATTTTAATACCCCAATTCCTATGAATTAATAAGTAAAGCAATGTTTACTTGAAAATTTGGAGACCCGAAAATTACATATTTTGTTTATTATGTAATTAATTAAGGACCGTTTTGAAAATATTTTTGAAAACTACCATGCATATGTATTTTGACCCAAGGAATCCATTTTTGATAAAATTAAGGCAGTATCTCATACCTGTCAATGGGTAAATATTTGCTACCCAGAACTGGGTAGATATACAAATTTGCTGATTACACCATTCGATTCAGCGGACTTTCTAATATATGTATGCCAATTTTCAAAATTAGTATTTTAATAGCCCAATTCCTATGAATTAATAAGTAAAGCAATGTTTACTTGAAAATTTGGAGACCCGAAAATTGCATATTTTGTTTATTATGTAATTAATTAAGGACCGTTTTGAAAATATTTTTGAAAACTACCATGCGTATGTATTTTGACCCAAGGAATCCATTTTTGATAAAATTAAGGCAGTATCTCATACCTGTCAATAGGTAAATATTTGCTACCCAGAACTGGGTAGATATACAAATTTGCTGATTACACCATTCGATTCAGCGGACTTTCTAATATATGTATGCCAATTTTCAAAATTAGTATTTTAATAGCCCAATTCCTATGAATTAATAAGTAAAGCAATGTTTACTTGAAAATTTGGAGACCCGAAAATTACATATTTTGTTTATTATGTAATTAATTAAGGACCGTTTTGAAAATATTTTTAAAAACTACCATGCATATGTATTTTGACCCAGGGAATCCATTTTTGATAAAATTAAGGCAGTATCTCATACCTGTCAATGGGTAAATATTTGCTACCCAGAACTGGGTAGATATACAAATTTGCTGATTACACCATTCGATTCAGCGGACTTTCTAATATATGTATGCCAATTTTCAAAATTAGTATTTTAATAGCCCAATTCCTATGAATTAATAAGTAAAGCAATGTTTACTTGAAAATTTGGAGACCCGAAAATTGCATATTTTGTTTATTATGTAATTAATTAAGGACCGTTTTGAAAATATTTTTGAAAACTACCATGCGTATGTATTTTGACCCAAGGAATCCATTTTTGATAAAATTAAGGCAGTATCTCATACCTGTCAATAGGTAAATATTTGCTACCCAGAACTGGGTAGATATACAAATTTGCTGATTACACCATTCGATTCAGCGGACTTTCTAATATATGTATGCCAATTTTCAAAATTAGTATTTTAATAGCCCAATTCCTATGAATTAATAAGTAAAGCAATGTTTACTTGAAAATTTGGAGACCCGAAAATTGCATATTTTGTTTATTATGTAATTAATTAAGGACCGTTTTGAAAATATTTTTGAAAACTACCATGCGTATGTATTTTGACCCAAGGAATCCATTTTTGATAAAATTAAGGCAGTATCTCATACCTGTCAATAGGTAAATATTTGCTACCCAGAACTAGGTAGATATACAAATTTGCAGATTACACCATTCGATTCAGCGGACTTTCTAATATATGTATGCCAATTTTCAAAATTAGTATTTTAATAGCCCAATTCCTATGAATTAATAAGTAAAGCAATGTTTACTTGAAAATTTGGAGACCCGAAAATTACATATTTTGTTTATTATGTAATTAATTAAGGACCGTTTTGAAAATATTTTTGAAAACTACCATGCATATGTATTTTGACCCAAGGAATCCATTTTTGATAAAATTAAGGCAGTATCTCATACCTGTCAATGGGTAAATATTTGCTACCCAGAACTGGGTAGATATACAAATTTGCTGATTACACCATTCGATTCAGCGGACTTTCTAATATATGTATGCCAATTTTCAAAATTAGTATTTTAATAGCCCAATTCCTATGAATTAATAAGTAAAGCAATGTTTACTTGAAAATTTGGAGACCTGAAAATTACATATTTTGTTTATTATGTAATTAATTAAGGACCGTTTTGAAAATATTTTTGAAAACTACCATGCATATGTATTTTGACCCAAGGAATCCATTTTTGATAAAATTAAGGCAGTATCTCATACCTGTCAATGGGTAAATATTTGCTACCCAGAACTGGGTAGATATACAAATTTGCTGATTACACCATTCGATTCAGCGGACTCTCTAATATATGTATGCCAATTTTCAAAATTAGTATTTTAATAGCCCAATTCCTATGAATTAATAAGTAAAGCAATGTTTACTTGAAAATTTGGAGACCTGAAAATTACATATTTTGTTTATTATGTAATTAATTAAGGACCGTTTTGAAAATATTTTTGAAAACTACCATGCATATGTATTTTGACCCAAGGAATCCATTTTTGATAAAATTAAGGCAGTATCTCATACCTGTCAATGGGTAAATATTTGCTACCCAGAACTAGGTAGATATACAAATTTGCAGATTACACCATTCGATTCAGCGGACTTTCTAATATATGTATGCCAATTTTCAAAATTAGTATTTTAATAGCCCAATTCCTATGAATTAATAAGTAAAGCAATGTTTACTTGAAAATTTGGAGACCCGAAAATTACATATTTTGTTTATTATGTAATTAATTAAGGACCGTTTTGAAAATTTTTTTGAAAACTACCATGCATATGTATTTTGACCCAAGGAATCCATTTTTGATAAAATTAATGCAGTATCTCATACCTGTCAATGGGTAAATATTTGCTACCCAGAACTGGGTAGATATACAAATTTGCTGATTACACCATTCGATTCAGCGGACTTTCTAATATATGTATGCCAATTTTCAAAATTAGTATTTTAATAGCCCAATTCCTATGAATTAATAAGTAAAGCAATGTTTACTTGAAAATTTGGAGACCTGAAAATTACATATTTTGTTTATTATGTAATTAATTAAGGACCGTTTTGAAAATATTTTTGAAAACTACCATGCATATGTATTTTGACCCAAGGAATCCATTTTTGATAAAATTAAGGCAGTATCTCATACCTGTCAATGGGTAAATATTTGCTACCCAGAACTGGGTAGATATACAAATTTGCTGATTACACCATTCGATTCAGCGGACTCTCTAATATATGTATGCCAATTTTCAAAATTAATATTTTAATAGCCCAATTCCTATGAATTAATAAGTAAAGCAATGTTTACTTGAAAATTTGGAGACCCGAAAATTACATATTTTGTTTATTATGTAATTAATTAAGGACCGTTTTGAAAATATTTTTGAAAACTACCATGCATATGTATTTTGACCCAAGGAATCTATTTTTGATAAAATTAAGGCAGTATCTCATACCTGTCAATGGGTAAATATTTGCTACCCAGAACTGGGTAGATATACAAATTTGCTGATTACACCATTCGATTCAGCGGACTTTCTAATATATATATATGCCAATTTTCAAAATTAGTATTTTAATAGCCCAATTCCTATGAATTAATAAGTAAAGCAATGTTTACTTGAAAATTTGGAGACCCGAAAATTACATATTTTGTTTATTATGTAATTAATTAAGGACCGTTTTGAAAATATTTTTGAAAACTACCATGCATATGTATTTTGACCCAAGGAATCCATTTTTGATAAAATTAAGGCAGTATCTCATACCTGTCAATGGGTAAATATTTGCTACCCAGAACTGGGTAGATATACAAATTTGCTGATTACACCATTCGATTCAGCGGACTTTCTAATATATGTATGCCAATTTTCAAAATTAGTATTTTAATAGCCCAATTCCTATGAATTAATAAGTAAAGCAATGTTTACTTGAAAATTTGGAGACCCGAAAATTACATATTTTGTTTATTATGTAATTAATTAAGGACCGTTTTGAAAATATTTTTGAAAACTACCATGCATATGTATTTTGACCCAAGGAATCCATTTTTGATAAAATTAAGGCAGTATCTCATACCTGTCAATGGGTAAATATTTGCTACCCAGAACTGGGTAGATATACAAATTTGCTGATTACACCATTCGATTCAGCGGACTTTCTAATATATGTATGCCAATTTTCAAAATTAGTATTTTAATAGCCCAATTCCTATGAATTAATAAGTAAAGCAATGTTTACTTGAAAATTTGGAGACCCGAAAATTACATATTTTGTTTATTATGTAATTAATTAAGGACCGTTTTGAAAATATTTTTGAAAACTACCATGCATATGTATTTTGACTCAAGGAATCCATTTTTGATAAAATTAAGGCAGTATCTCATACCTGTCAATGGGTAAATATTTGCTACCCAGAACTGGGTAGATATACAAATTTGCTGATTACACCATTCGATTCAGCGGACTTTCTAATATATGTATACAAATTTTCAAAATTAGTATTTTAATAGCAAAATTCCTATGAATTAATAAGTAAAGCAATGTTTACTTGAAAATTTGGAGACCCGAAAATTACATATTTTGTTTATTATGTAATTAATTAAGGACCGTTTTGAAAATATTTTTGAAAACTACCATGCATATGTATTTTGACTCAAGGAATCCATTTTTGATAAAATTAAGGCAGTATCTCATACCTGTCAATGGGTAAATATTTGCTACCCAGAACTGGATAGATATACAAATTTGCTGATTACACCATTCGATTCAGCGGACTTTCTAATATATGTATACAAATTTTCAAAATTAGTATTTTAATAGCCCAATTCCTATGAGTTAATAAGTAAAGCAATGTTTACTTGAAAATTTGGAGACCTGAAAATTACATATTTTGTTTATTATGTAATTAATTAAGGACCGTTTTGAAAATATTTTTGAAAACTACCATGCATATGTATTTTGACCCAAGGAATCCATTTTTGATAAAATTAAGGCAGTATCTCATACCTGTCAATGGGTAAATATTTGCTACCCAGAACTGGGTAGATATACAAATTTGCTGATTACACCATTCGATTCAGCGGACTTTCTAATATATGTATACCAATTTTCAAAGTTAGTATTCTAATACTCCAATTCCTATGAATTAATAAGTAAAGCAATGTTTACTTGAAAATTTGGAGACCCGAAAATTACATATTTTGTTTATTATGTAATTAATTAAGGACCGTTTTGAAAATATTTTTGAAAACTACCATGCATATGTATTTTGACCCAAGGAATCTATTTTTGATAAAATTAAGGCAGTATCTCATACCTGTCAATGGGTAAATATTTGCTACCCAGAACTGGGTAGATATACAAATTTGCTGATTACACCATTCGATTCAGCGGACTTTCTTATATATGTATGCCAATTTTCAAAATTAGTATTTTAATAGCCCAATTCCTATGAATTAATAAGTAAAGCAATGTTTACTTGAAAATTTGGAGACCCGAAAATTACATATTTTGTTTATTATGTAATTAATTAAGGACCGTTTTGAAAATATTTTTGAAAACTACCATGCATATGTATTTTGACCCAAGGAATCCATTTTTGATAAAATTAAGGCAGTATCTCATACCTGTCAATGGGTAAATATTTGCTACCCAGAACTGGGTAGATATACAAATTTGCTGATTACACCATTCGATTCAGCGGACTTTCTAATATATGTATGCCAATTTTCAAAATTAGTATTTTAATAGCCCAATTCCTATGAATTAATAAGTAAAGCAATGTTTACTTGAAAATTTGGAGACCCGAAAATTATATATTTTGTTTATTATGTAATTAATTAAGGACCGTTTTGAAAATATTTTTTAAAACTACCATGCATATGTATTTTGACCCAAGGAATCCATTTTTGATAAAATTAAGGCAGTATCTCATACCTGTCAATGGGTAAATATTTGCTACCCAGAACTGGGTAGATATACAAATTTGCTGATTACACCATTCGATTCAGCGGACTTTCTAATATATGTATGCCAATTTTCAAAATTAGTATTTTAATAGCCCAATTCCTATGAATTAATAAGTAAAGCAATGTTTACTTGAAAATTTGGAGACCCGAAAATTATATATTTTGTTTATTATGTAATTAATTAAGGACCGTTTTGAAAATATTTTTTAAAACTACCATGCATATGTATTTTGACCCAAGGAATCCATTTTTGATAAAATTAAGGCAGTATCTCATACCTGTCAATGGGTAAATATTTGCTACCCAGAACTGGGTAGATATACAAATTTGCTGATTACACCATTCGATTCAGCGGACTTTCTAATATATGTATGCCAATTTTCAAAATTAGTATTTTAATAGCCCAATTCCTATGAATTAATAAGTAAAGCAATGTTTACTTGAAAATTTGGAGACCCGAAAATTATATATTTTGTTTATTATGTAATTAATTAAGGACCGTTTTGAAAATATTTTTTAAAACTACCATGCATATGTATTTTGACCCAAGGAATCCATTTTTGATAAAATTAAGGCAGTATCTCATACCTGTCAATGGGTAAATATTTGCTACCCAGAACTGGGTAGATATACAAATTTGCTGATTACACCATTCGATTCAGCGGACTTTCTAATATATGTATGCCAATTTTCAAAATTAGTATTTTAATAGCCCAATTCCTATGAATTAATAAGTAAAGCAATGTTTACTTGAAAATTTGGAGACCCGAAAATTATATATTTTGTTTATTATGTAATTAATTAAGGACCGTTTTGAAAATATTTTTTAAAACTACCATGCATATGTATTTTGACCCAAGGAATCCATTTTTGATAAAATTAAGGCAGTATCTCATACCTGTCAATGGGTAAATATTTGCTACCCAGAACTGGGTAGATATACAAATTTGCTGATTACACCATTCGATTCAGCGGACTTTCTAATATATGTATGCCAATTTTCAAAATTAGTATTTTAATAGCCCAATTCCTATGAATTAATAAGTAAAGCAATGTTTACTTGAAAATTTGGAGACCCGAAAATTACATATTTTGTTTATTATGTAATTAATTAAGGACCGTTTTGAAAATATTTTTAAAAACTACCATGCATATGTATTTTGACCCAAGGAATCCATTTTTGATAAAATTAAGGCAGTATCTCATACCTGTCAATGGGTAAATATTTGCTACCCAGAACTGGGTAGATATACAAATTTGCTGATTACACCATTCGATTCAGCGGACTTTCTAATATATGTATGCCAATTTTCAAAATTAGTATTTTAATAGCCCAATTCCTATGAATTAATAAGTAAAGCAATGTTTACTTGAAAATTTGGAGACCCGAAAATTATATATTTTGTTTATTATGTAATTAATTAAGGACCGTTTTGAAAATATTTTTAAAAACTACCATGCATATGTATTTTGACCCAAGGAATCCATTTTTGATAAAATTAAGGCAGTATCTCATACCTGTCAATGGGTAAATATTTGCTACCCAGAACTGGGTAGATATACAAATTTGCTGATTACACCATTCGATTCAGCGGACTTTCTAATATATGTATGCCAATTTTCAAAATTAGTATTTTAATAGCCCAATTCCTATGAATTAATAAGTAAGGCAATGTTTACTTGAAAATTTGGAGACCCGAAAATTACATATTTTGTTTATTATGTAATTAATTAAGGACCGTTTTGAAAATATTTTTTAAAACTACCATGCATATGTATTTTGACCCAAGGAATCCATTTTTGATAAAATTAAGGCAGTATCTCATACCTGTCAATGGGTAAATATTTGCTACCCAGAACTGGGTAGATATACAAATTTGCTGATTACACCATTCGATTCAGCGGACTTTCTAATATATGTATGCCAATTTTCAAAATTAGTATTTTAATAGCCCAATTCCTATGAATTAATAAGTAAAGCAATGTTTACTTGAAAATTTGGAGACCCGAAAATTACATATTTTGTTTATTATGTAATTAATTAAGGACCGTTTTGAAAATATTTTTAAAAACTACCATGCATATGTATTTTGACCCAAGGAATCTATTTTTGATAAAATTAAGGCAGTATCTCATACCTGTCAATGGGTAAATATTTGCTACCCAGAACTGGGTAGATATACAAATTTGCTGATTACACCATTCGATTCAGCGGACTTTCTAATATATGTATGCCAATTTTCAAAATTAGTATTTTAATAGCCCAATTCCTATGAATTAATAAGTAAAGCAATGTTTACTTGAAAATTTGGAGACCCGAAAATTATATATTTTGTTTATTATGTAATTAATTAAGGACCGTTTTGAAAATATTTTTTAAAACTACCATGCATATGTATTTTGACCCAAGGAATCCATTTTTGATAAAACTAAGGCAGTATCTCATACCTGTCAATGGGTAAATATTTGCTACCCAGAACTGGGTAGATATACAAATTTGCTGATTACACCATTCGATTCAGCGGACTTTCTAATATATGTATGCCAATTTTCAAAATTAGTATTTTAATAGCCCAATTCCTATGAATTAATAAGTAAAGCAATGTTTACTTGAAAATTTGGAGACCCGAAAATTACATATTTTGTTTATTATGTAATTAATTAAGGACCGTTTTGAAAATATTTTTTAAAACTACCATGCATATGTATTTTGACCCAAGGAATCCATTTTTGATAAAATTAAGGCAGTATCTCATACCTGTCAATGGGTAAATATTTGCTACCCAGAACTGGGTAGATATACAAATTTGCTGATTACACCATTCGATTCAGCGGACTTTCTAATATATGTATGCCAATTTTCAAAATTAGTATTTTAATAGCCCAATTCCTATGAATTAATAAGTAAAGCAATGTTTACTTGAAAATTTGGAGACCCGAAAATTACATATTTTGTTTATTATGTAATTAATTAAGGACCGTTTTGAAAATATTTTTAAAAACTACCATGCATATGTATTTTGACCCAAGGAATCCATTTTTGATAAAATTAAGGCAGTATCTCATACCTGTCAATGGGTAAATATTTGCTACCCAGAACTGGGTAGATATACAAATTTGCTGATTACACCATTCGATTCAGCGGACTTTCTAATATATGTATGCCAATTTTCAAAATTAGTATTTTAATAGCCCAATTCCTATGAATTAATAAGTAAAGCAATGTTTACTTGAAAATTTGGAGACCCGAAAATTACATATTTTGTTTATTATGTAATTAATTAAGGACCGTTTCGAAAATATTTTTGAAAACTACCATGCATATGTATTTTGACCCAAGGAATCCATTTTTGATAAAATTAAGGCAGTATCTCATACCTGTCAATGGGTAAATATTTGCTACCCAGAACTGGGTAGATATACAAAATTGCTGATTACACCATTCGATTCAGCGGACTTTCTAATATATGTACGCCAATTTTCAAAGTTAGTATTTTAATACCCCAATTCCTATGAATTAATAAGTAAAGCAATGTTTACTTGAAAATTTGGAGACCCGAAAATTACATATTTTGTTTATTATGTAATTAATTAAGGACCGTTTTGAAAATATTTTTGAAAACTACCATGCATATGTATTTTGACCCAAGGAATCCATTTTTGATAAAATTAAGGCAGTATCTCATACCTGTCAATGGGTAAATATTTGCTACCCAGAACTGGGTAGATATACAAATTTGCTGATTACACCATTCGATTCAGCGGACTTTCTAATATATGTATGCCAATTTTCAAAATTAGTATTTTAATAGCCCAATTCCTATGAATTAATAAGTAAAGCAATGTTTACTTGAAAATTTGGAGACCCGAAAATTGCATATTTTGTTTATTATGTAATTAATTAAGGACCGTTTTGAAAATATTTTTGAAAACTACCATGCGTATGTATTTTGACCCAAGGAATCCATTTTTGATAAAATTAAGGCAGTATCTCATACCTGTCAATAGGTAAATATTTGCTACCCAGAACTGGGTAGATATACAAATTTGCTGATTACACCATTCGATTCAGCGGACTTTCTAATATATGTATGCCAATTTTCAAAATTAGTATTTTAATAGCCCAATTCCTATGAATTAATAAGTAAAGCAATGTTTACTTGAAAATTTGGAGACCCGAAAATTACATATTTTGTTTATTATGTAATTAATTAAGGACCGTTTTGAAAATATTTTTAAAAACTACCATGCATATGTATTTTGACCCAGGGAATCCATTTTTGATAAAATTAAGGCAGTATCTCATACCTGTCAATGGGTAAATATTTGCTACCCAGAACTGGGTAGATATACAAATTTGCTGATTACACCATTCGATTCAGCGGACTTTCTAATATATGTATGCCAATTTTCAAAATTAGTATTTTAATAGCCCAATTCCTATGAATTAATAAGTAAAGCAATGTTTACTTGAAAATTTGGAGACCCGAAAATTGCATATTTTGTTTATTATGTAATTAATTAAGGACCGTTTTGAAAATATTTTTGAAAACTACCATGCGTATGTATTTTGACCCAAGGAATCCATTTTTGATAAAATTAAGGCAGTATCTCATACCTGTCAATAGGTAAATATTTGCTACCCAGAACTGGGTAGATATACAAATTTGCTGATTACACCATTCGATTCAGCGGACTTTCTAATATATGTATGCCAATTTTCAAAATTAGTATTTTAATAGCCCAATTCCTATGAATTAATAAGTAAAGCAATGTTTACTTGAAAATTTGGAGACCCGAAAATTGCATATTTTGTTTATTATGTAATTAATTAAGGACCGTTTTGAAAATATTTTTGAAAACTACCATGCGTATGTATTTTGACCCAAGGAATCCATTTTTGATAAAATTAAGGCAGTATCTCATACCTGTCAATGGGTAAATATTTGCTACCCAGAACTGGGTAGATATACAAATTTGCTGATTACACCATTCGATTCAGCGGACTTTCTAATATATGTATGCCAATTTTCAAAATTAGTATTTTAATAGCCCAATTAATATGAATTAATAAGTAAAGCAATGTTTACTTGAAAATTTGGAGACCCGAAAATTGCATATTTTGTTTATTATGTAATTAATTAAGGACCGTTTTGAAAATATTTTTAAAAACTACCATGCATATGTATTTTGACCCAGGGAATCCATTTTTGATAAAATTAAGGCAGTATCTCATACCTGTCAATGGGTAAATATTTGCTACCCAGAACTGGGTAGATATACAAATTTGCTGATTACACCATTCGATTCAGCGGACTTTCTAATATATGTACGCCAATTTTCAAAATTAGTATTTTAATAGCCCAATTCCTATGAATTAATAAGTAAAGCGATGTTTACTTGAAAATTTGGAGACCCGAAAATTACATATTTTCTTTTATTATGTAATTAATTAAGGACCGTTTTGAAAATATTTTTGAAAACTACCATGCATATGTATTTTGACCCAAGGAATCCATTTTTGATAAAATTAAGGCAGTATCTCATACCTGTCAATGGGTAAATATTTGCTACCCAGAACTGGGTAGATATACAAATTTGCTGATTACACCATTCGATTCAGCGGACTTTCTAATATATGTATGCCAATTTTCAAAATTAGTATTTTAATAGCCCAATTCCTATGAATTAATAAGTAAAGCAATGTTTACTTGAAAATTTGGAGACCCGAAAATTACATATTTTGTTTATTATGTAATTAATTAAGGACCGTTTTGAAAATATTTTTGAAAACTACCATGCATATGTATTTTGACCCAAGAAATCCATTTTTGATAAAATTAAGGCAGTATCTCATACCTGTCAATGGGTAAATATTTGCTACCCAGAACTGGGTAGATATACAAATTTGCTGATTACACCATTCTATTCAGCGGACTTTCTAATATATGTATGCCAATTTTCAAAATTAGTATTTTAATAGCCCAATTCCTATGAATTAATAAGTAAAGCAATGTTTACTTGAAAATTTGGAGACCCGAAAATTACATATTTTGTTTATTATGTAATTAATTAAGGACCGTTTTGAAAATATTTTTGAAAACTACCATGCATATGTATTTTGACCCAAGGAATCCATTTTTGATAAAATTAAGGCAGTATCTCATACCTGTCAATGGGTAAATATTTGCTACCCAGAACTGGGTAGATATACAAATTTGCTGATTACACCATTCGATTCAGCGGACTTTCTAATATATGTATGCCAATTTTCAAAATTAGTATTTTAATAGCCCAATTCCTATGAATTAATAAGTAAAGCAATGTTTACTTGAAAATTTGGAGACCCGAAAATTACATATTTTGTTTATTATGTAATTAATTAAGGACCGTTTTGAAAATATTTTTGAAAACTACCATGCATATGTATTTTGACCCAAGGAATCCATTTTTGATCAAATTAAGGCAGTATCTCATACCTGTCAATGGGTAAATATTTGCTACCCAGAACTGGGTAGATATACAAATTTGCTGATTACACCATTCGATTCAGCGGACTTTCTAATATATGTATGCCAATTTTCAAAATTAGTATTTTAATAGCCCATGTCCTATGAATTAATAAGTAAAGCAATGTTTACTTGAAAATTTGGAGACCCGAAAATTACATATTTTGTTTATTATGTAATTAATTAAGGACCGTTTTGAAAATATTTTTGAAAACTACCATGCATATGTATTTTGACCCAAGGAATCCATTTTTGATAAAATTAAGGCAGTATCTCATACCTGTCAATGGGTAAATATTTGCTACCCAGAACTGGGTAGATATACAAATTTGCTGATTACACCATTCGATTCAGCGGACTTTCTAATATATGTATGCCAATTTTCAAAGTTAGTATTTTAATACTCCAATTCCTATGAATTAATAAGTAAAGCAATGTTTACTTGAAAATTTGGAGACCCGAAAATTACATATTTTGTTTATTATGTAATTAATTAAGGACCGTTTTGAAAATATTTTTGAAAACTACCATGCATATGTATTTTGACCCAAGGAATCCATTTTTGATAAAATTAAGGCAGTATCTCATACCTGTCAATGGGTAAATATTTGCTACCCAGAACTGGGTAGATATACAAATTTGCTGATTACACCATTCGATTCAGCGGACTTTCTAATATATGTATGCCAATTTTCAAAATTAGTATTTTAATAGCCCAATTCCTATGAATTAATAAGTAAAGCAATGTTTACTTGAAAATTTGGAGACCCGAAAATTACATATTTTGTTTATTATGTAATTAATTAAGGACCGTTTTGAAAATATTTTTGAAAACAACCATGCATATGTATTTTGACCCAAGGAATCCATTTTTGATAAAATTAAGGCAGTATCTCATACCTGTCAATGGGTAAATATTTGCTACCCAGAACTGGGTAGATATACAAATTTGCAGATTACACCATTCGATTCAGCGGACTTTCTAATATATGTATGCCAATTTTCAAAATTAGTATTTTAATAGCCCAATTCCTATGAATTAATAAGTAAAGCAATGTTTACTTGAAAATTTGGAGACCCGAAAATTACATATTTTGTTTATTATGTAATTAATTAAGGACCGTTTTGAAAATATTTTTGAAAACTACCATGCATATGTATTTTGACCCAGGGAATCCATTTTTGATAAAATTAAGGCAGTATCTCATACCTGTCAATGGGTAAATATTTGCTACCCAGAACTGGGTAGATATACAAATTTGCAGATTACACCATTCGATTCAGCGGACTTTCTAATATATGTATGCCAATTTTCAAAATTAGTATTTTAATAGCCCAATTCCTATGAATTAATAAGTAAAGCAATGTTTACTTGAAAATTTGGAGACCCGAAAATTACATATTTTGTTTATTATGTAATTAATTAAGGACCGTTTTGAAAATATTTTTGAAAACTACCATGCATATGTATTTAGACCCAGGGAATCCATTTTTGATAAACATAAGGCAGTATCTCATACCTGTCAATGGGTAAATGTTTGCTACCCAGAACTGGGTAGATATACAAATTTGCTGATTACACCATTCGATTCAGCGGACTTTCTAATATATGTATGCCAATTTTCAAAATTAGTATTTTAATAGCCCAATTCCTATGAATTAATAAGTAAAGCAATGTTTACTTGAAAATTTGGAGACCCGAAAATTACATATTTTGTTTATTATGTAATTAATTAAGGACCGTTTTGAAAATATTTTTGAAAACTACCATGCATATGTATTTTGACCCAAGGAATCCATTTTTGATAAAATTAAGGCAGTATCTCATACCTGTCAATGGGTAAATATTTGCTACCCAGAACTGGGTAGATATACAAAATTGCTGATTACACCATTCGATTCAGCGGACTTTCTAATATATGTACGCCAATTTTCAAAGTTAGTATTTTAATACCCCAATTCCTATGAATTAATAAGTAAAGCAATGTTTACTTGAAAATTTGGAGACCCGAAAATTACATATTTTGTTTATTATGTAATTAATTAAGGACCGTTTTGAAAATATTTTTGAAAACTACCATGCATATGTATTTTGACCCAAGGAATCCATTTTTGATAAAATTAAGGCAGTATCTCATACCTGTCAATGGGTAAATATTTGCTACCCAGAACTGGGTAGATATACAAATTTGCTGATTACACCATTCGATTCAGCGGACTTTCTAATATATGTATGCCAATTTTCAAAATTAGTATTTTAATAGCCCATGTCCTATGAATTAATAAGTAAAGCAATGTTTACTTGAAAATTTGGAGACCCGAAAATTGCATATTTTGTTTATTATGTAATTAATTAAGGACCGTTTTGAAAATATTTTTTGAAAACTACCATGCGTATGTATTTTGACCCAAGGAATCCATTTTTGATAAAATTAAGGCAGTATCTCATACCTGTCAATAGGTAAATATTTGCTACCCAGAACTGGGTAGATATACAAATTTGCTGATTACACCATTCGATTCAGCGGACTTTCTAATATATGTATGCCAATTTTCAAAATTAGTATTTTAATAGCCCAATTCCTATGAATTAATAAGTAAAGCAATGTTTACTTGAAAATTTGGAGACCCGAAAATTACATATTTTGTTTATTATGTAATTAATTAAGGACCGTTTTGAAAATAATTTTGAAAACTACCATGCATATGTATTTTGACCCAAGAAATCCATTTTTGATAAAATTAAGGCAGTATCTCATACCTGTCAATGGGTAAATATTTGCTACCCAGAACTGGGTAGATATACAAATTTGCTGATTACACCATTCTATTCAGCGGACTTTCTAATATATGTATGCCAATTTTCAAAATTAGTATTTTAATAGCCCAATTCCTATGAATTAATAAGTAAAGCAATGTTTACTTGAAAATTTGGAGACCCGAAAATTACATATTTTGTTTATTATGTAATTAATTAAGGACCGTTTTGAAAATATTTTTGAAAACTACCATGCATATGTATTTTGACCCAAGGAATCCATTTTTGATAAAATTAAGGCAGTATCTCATACCTGTCAATGGGTAAATATTTGCTACCCAGAACTGGGTAGATATACAAATTTGCTGATTACACCATTCGATTCAGCGGACTTTCTAATATATGTATGCCAATTTTCAAAATTAGTATTTTAATAGCCCAATTCCTATGAATTAATAAGTAAAGCAATGTTTACTTGAAAATTTGGAGACCCGAAAATTACATATTTTGTTTATTATGTAATTAATTAAGGACCGTTTTGAAAATATTTTTGAAAACTACCATGCATATGTATTTTGACCCAAGGAATCCATTTTTGATCAAATTAAGGCAGTATCTCATACCTGTCAATGGGTAAATATTTGCTACCCAGAACTGGGTAGATATACAAATTTGCTGATTACACCATTCGATTCAGCGGACTTTCTAATATATGTATGCCAATTTTCAAAATTAGTATTTTAATAGCCCATGTCCTATGAATTAATAAGTAAAGCAATGTTTACTTGAAAATTTGGAGACCCGAAAATTACATATTTTGTTTATTATGTAATTAATTAAGGACCGTTTTGAAAATATTTTTGAAAACTACCATGCATATGTATTTTGACCCAAGGAATCCATTTTTGATAAAATTAAGGCAGTATCTCATACCTGTCAATGGGTAAATATTTGCTACCCAGAACTGGGTAGATATACAAATTTGCTGATTACACCATTCGATTCAGCGGACTTTCTAATATATGTATGCCAATTGTCAAAGTTAGTATTTTAATACTCCAATTCCTATGAATTAATAAGTAAAGCAATGTTTACTTGAAAATTTGGAGACCCGAAAATTACATATTTTGTTTATTATGTAATTAATTAAGGACCGTTTTGAAAATATTTTTGAAAACTACCATGCATATGTATTTTGACCCAAGGAATCCATTTTTGATAAAATTAAGGCAGTATCTCATACCTGTCAATGGGTAAATATTTGCTACCCAGAACTGGGTAGATATACAAATTTGCTGATTACACCATTCGATTCAGCGGACTTTCTAATATATGTATGCCAATTTTCAAAATTAGTATTTTAATAGCCCAATTCCTATGAATTAATAAGTAAAGCAATGTTTACTTGAAAATTTGGAGACCCGAAAATTACATATTTTGTTTATTATGTAATTAATTAAGGACCGTTTTGAAAATATTTTTGAAAACAACCATGCATATGTATTTTGACCCAAGGAATCCATTTTTGATAAAATTAAGGCAGTATCTCATACCTGTCAATGGGTAAATATTTGCTACCCAGAACTGGGTAGATATACAAATTTGCAGATTACACCATTCGATTCAGCGGACTTTCTAATATATGTATGCCAATTTTCAAAATTAGTATTTTAATAGCCCAATTCCTATGAATTAATAAGTAAAGCAATGTTTACTTGAAAATTTGGAGACCCGAAAATTACATATTTTGTTTATTATGTAATTAATTAAGGACCGTTTTGAAAATATTTTTGAAAACTACCATGCATATGTATTTTGACCCAGGGAATCCATTTTTGATAAAATTAAGGCAGTATCTCATACCTGTCAATGGGTAAATATTTGCTACCCAGAACTGGGTAGATATACAAATTTGCAGATTACACCATTCGATTCAGCGGACTTTCTAATATATGTATGCCAATTTTCAAAATTAGTATTTTAATAGCCCAATTCCTATGAATTAATAAGTAAAGCAATGTTTACTTGAAAATTTGGAGACCCGAAAATTACATATTTTGTTTATTATGTAATTAATTAAGGACCGTTTTGAAAATATTTTTGAAAACTACCATGCATATGTATTTAGACCCAGGGAATCCATTTTTGATAAACATAAGGCAGTATCTCATACCTGTCAATGGGTAAATGTTTGCTACCCAGAACTGGGTAGATATACAAATTTGCTGATTACACCATTCGATTCAGCGGACTTTCTAATATATGTATGCCAATTTTCAAAATTAGTATTTTAATAGCCCAATTCCTATGAATTAATAAGTAAAGCAATGTTTACTTGAAAATTTGGAGACCCGAAAATTACATATTTTGTTTATTATGTAATTAATTAAGGACCGTTTTGAAAATATTTTTGAAAACTACCATGCATATGTATTTTGACCCAAGGAATCCATTTTTGATAAAATTAAGGCAGTATCTCATACCTGTCAATGGGTAAATATTTGCTACCCAGAACTGGGTAGATATACAAAATTGCTGATTACACCATTCGATTCAGCGGACTTTCTAATATATGTACGCCAATTTTCAAAGTTAGTATTTTAATACCCCAATTCCTATGAATTAATAAGTAAAGCAATGTTTACTTGAAAATTTGGAGACCCGAAAATTACATATTTTGTTTATTATGTAATTAATTAAGGACCGTTTTGAAAATATTTTTGAAAACTACCATGCGTATGTATTTTGACCCAAGGAATCCATTTTTGATAAAATTAAGGCAGTATCTCATACCTGTCAATGGGTAAATATTTGCTACCCAGAACTGGGTAGATATACAAATTTGCTGATTACACCATTCGATTCAGCGGACTTTCTAATATATGTATGCCAATTTTCAAAATTAGTATTTTAATAGCCCATGTCCTATGAATTAATAAGTAAAGCAATGTTTACTTGAAAATTTGGAGACCCGAAAATTGCATATTTTGTTTATTATGTAATTAATTAAGGACCGTTTTGAAAATATTTTTTGAAAACTACCATGCGTATGTATTTTGACCCAAGGAATCCATTTTTGATAAAATTAAGGCAGTATCTCATACCTGTCAATAGGTAAATATTTGCTACCCAGAACTGGGTAGATATACAAATTTGCTGATTACACCATTCGATTCAGCGGACTTTCTAATATATGTATGCCAATTTTCAAAATTAGTATTTTAATAGCCCAATTCCTATGAATTAATAAGTAAAGCAATGTTTACTTGAAAATTTGGAGACCCGAAAATTACATATTTTGTTTATTATGTAATTAATTAAGGACCGTTTTGAAAATATTTTTTAAAACTACCATGCATATGTATTTTGACCCAGGGAATCCATTTTTGATAAAATTAAGGCAGTATCTCATACCTGTCAATGGGTAAATATTTGCTACCCAGAACTGGGTAGATATACAAATTTGCTGATTACACCATTCGATTCAGCGGACTTTCTAATATATGTATGCCAATTTTCAAAATTAGTATTTTAATAGCCCAATTCCTATGAATTAATAAGTAAAGCAATGTTTACTTGAAAATTTGGAGACCCGAAAATTGCATATTTAGTTTATTATGTAAGTAATTAAGGACCGTTTTGAAAATATTTTTGAAAACTACCATGCGTATGTATTTTGACCCAAGGAATCCATTTTTGATAAAATTAAGGCAGTATCTCATACCTGTCAATAGGTAAATATTTGCTACCCAGAACTGGGTAGATATACAAATTTGCTGATTACACCATTCGATTCAGCGGACTTTCTAATATATGTATGCCAATTTTCAAAATTAGTATTTTAATAGCCCAATTCCTATGAATTAATAAGTAAAGCAATGTTTACTTGAAAATTTGGAGACCCGAAAATTACATATTTTGTTTATTATGTAATTAATTAAGGACCGTTTTGAAAATATTTTTGAAAACTATCATGCATATGTATTTTGACCCAAGGAATCCATTTTTGATAAAATTAAAGCAGTATCTCATACCTGTCAATGGGTAAATATTTGCTACCCAGAACTGGGTAGATATACAAATTAGAAGATTACACCATTCGATTCAGCGGACTTTCTAATATATGTATGCCAATTTTCAAAGTTAGTATTTTAATAGCCCAATTCCTATGAATTAATAAGTAAAGCAATGTTTACTTGAAAATTTGGAGACCCGAAAATTACATATTTGGTTTATTATGTAATTAATTAAGGACCGTTTTGAAAATATTTTTGAAAACTACCATGCATATGTATTTTGACCCAAGGAATCCATTTTTGATAAAATTAAGGCAGTATCTCATACCTGTCAATGGGTAAATATTTGCTACCCAGAACTAGGTAGATATACAAATTTGCAGATTACACCATTCGATTCAGCGGACTTTCTAATATATGTATGCCAATTTTCAAAATTAGTATTTTAATAGCCCAATTCCTATGAATTAATAAGTAAAGCAATGTTTACTTGAAAATTTGGAGACCCGAAAATTACATATTTTGTTTATTATGTAATTAATTAAGGACCGTTTTGAAAATATTTTTGAAAACTACCATGCATATGTATTTTGACCCAAGGAATCCATTTTTGATAAAATTAAGGCAGTATCTCATACCTGTCAATGGGTAAATATTTGCTACCCAGAACTGGGTAGATATACAAATTTGCTGATTACACCATTCGATTCAGCGGACTTTCTAATATATGTATGCCAATTTTCAAAATTAGTATTTTAATAGCCCAATTCCTATGAATTAATAAGTAAAGCAATGTTTACTTGAAAATTTGGAGACCTGAAAATTACATATTTTGTTTATTATGTAATTAATTAAGGACCGTTTTGAAAATATTTTTGAAAACTACCATGCATATGTATTTTGACCCAAGGAATCCATTTTTGATAAAATTAAGGCAGTATCTCATACCTGTCAATGGGTAAATATTTGCTACCCAGAACTAGGTAGATATACAAATTTGCAGATTACACCATTCGATTCAGCGGACTTTCTAATATATGTATGCCAATTTTCAAAATTAGTATTTTAATAGCCCAATTCCTATGAATTAATAAGTAAAGCAATGTTTACTTGAAAATTTGGAGACCCGAAAATTACATATTTTGTTTATTATGTAATTAATTAAGGACCGTTTTGAAAATATTTTTGAAAACTACCATGCATATGTATTTTGACCCAAGGAATCCATTTTTGATAAAATTAAGGCAGTATCTCATACCTGTCAATGGGTAAATATTTGCTACCCAGAACTGGGTAGATATACAAATTTGCTGATTACACCATTCGATTCAGCGGACTTTCTAATATATGTATGCCAATTTTCAAAATTAGTATTTTAATAGCCCAATTCCTATGAATTAATAAGTAAAGCAATGTTTACTTGAAAATTTGGAGACCTGAAAATTACATATTTTGTTTATTATGTAATTAATTAAGGACCGTTTTGAAAATATTTTTGAAAACTACCATGCATATGTATTTTGACCCAAGGAATCCATTTTTGATAAAATTAAGGCAGTATCTCATACCTGTCAATGGGTAAATATTTGCTACCCAGAACTGGGTAGATATACAAATTTGCTGATTACACCATTCGATTCAGCGGACTCTCTAATATATGTATGCCAATTTTCAAAATTAATATTTTAATAGCCCAATTCCTATGAATTAATAAGTAAAGCAATGTTTACTTGAAAATTTGGAGACCCGAAAATTACATATTTTGTTTATTATGTAATTAATTAAGGACCGTTTTGAAAATATTTTTGAAAACTACCATGCATATGTATTTTGACCCAAGGAATCTATTTTTGATAAAATTAAGGCAGTATCTCATACCTGTCAATGGGTAAATATTTGCTACCCAGAACTGGGTAGATATACAAATTTGCTGATTACACCATTCGATTCAGCGGACTTTCTAATATATATATATGCCAATTTTCAAAATTAGTATTTTAATAGCCCAATTCCTATGAATTAATAAGTAAAGCAATGTTTACTTGAAAATTTGGAGACCCGAAAATTACATATTTTGTTTATTATGTAATTAATTAAGGACCGTTTTGAAAATATTTTTGAAAACTACCATGCATATGTATTTTGACCCAAGGAATCCATTTTTGATAAAATTAAGGCAGTATCTCATACCTGTCAATGGGTAAATATTTGCTACCCAGAACTGGGTAGATATACAAATTTGCTGATTACACCATTCGATTCAGCGGACTTTCTAATATATGTATGCCAATTTTCAAAATTAGTATTTTAATAGCCCAATTCCTATGAATTAATAAGTAAAGCAATGTTTACTTGAAAATTTGGAGACCCGAAAATTACATATTTTGTTTATTATGTAATTAATTAAGGACCGTTTTGAAAATATTTTTGAAAACTACCATGCATATGTATTTTGACCCAAGGAATCCATTTTTGATAAAATTAAGGCAGTATCTCATACCTGTCAATGGGTAAATATTTGCTACCCAGAACTGGGTAGATATACAAATTTGCTGATTACACCATTCGATTCAGCGGACTTTCTAATATATGTATGCCAATTTTCAAAATTAGTATTTTAATAGCCCAATTCCTATGAATTAATAAGTAAAGCAATGTTTACTTGAAAATTTGGAGACCCGAAAATTACATATTTTGTTTATTATGTAATTAATTAAGGACCGTTTTGAAAATATTTTTGAAAACTACCATGCATATGTATTTTGACTCAAGGAATCCATTTTTGATAAAATTAAGGCAGTATCTCATACCTGTCAATGGGTAAATATTTGCTACCCAGAACTGGGTAGATATACAAATTTGCTGATTACACCATTCGATTCAGCGGACTTTCTAATATATGTATACAAATTTTCAAAATTAGTATTTTAATAGCAAAATTCCTATGAATTAATAAGTAAAGCAATGTTTACTTGAAAATTTGGAGACCCGAAAATTACATATTTTGTTTATTATGTAATTAATTAAGGACCGTTTTGAAAATATTTTTGAAAACTACCATGCATATGTATTTTGACCCAAGGAATCCATTTTTGATAAAATTAAGGCAGTATCTCATACCTGTCAATGGGTAAATATTTGCTACCCAGAACTGGGTAGATATACAAATTTGCTGATTACACCATTCGATTCAGCGGACTTTCTAATATATGTATGCCAATTTTCAAAATTAGTATTTTAATAGCCCAATTCCTATGAATTAATAAGTAAAGCAATGTTTACTTGAAAATTTGGAGACCCGAAAATTACATATTTTGTTTATTATGTAATTAATTAAGGACCGTTTTGAAAATATTTTTGAAATCTACCATGCATATGTATTTTGACCCAAGGAATCCATTTTTGATAAAATTAAGGCAGTATCTCATACCTGTCAATGGGTAAATATTTGCTACCCAGAACTGGGTAGATATACAAATTTGCTGATTACACCATTCGATTCACCGGACTTTCTAATATATGTATGCCAATTTTCAAAATTAGTATTTTAATAGCCCAATTCCTATGAATTAATAAGTAAAGCAATGTTTACTTGAAAATTTGGAGACCCGAAAATTACATATTTTGTTTATTATGTAATTAATTAAGGACCGTTTTGAAAATATTTTTGAAAACTACCATGCATATGTATTTTGACCCAAGGAATCCATTTTTGATAAAATTAAGGCAGTATCTCATACCTGTCAATGGGTAAATATTTGCTACTTAGAACTGGGTAGATATACAAATTTGCAGATTACACCATTCGATTCAGCGGACTTTCTAATATATGTATGCCAATTTTCAAAATTAGTATTTTAATAGCCCAATTCCTATGAATTAATAAGTAAAGCAATGTTTACTTGAAAATTTGGAGACCCGAAAATTACATATTTTGTTTATTATGTAATTAATTAAGGACCGTTTTGAAAATATTTTTGAAAACTACCATGCATATGTATTTTGACTCAAGGAATCCATTTTTGATAAAATTAAGGCAGTATCTCATACCTGTCAATGGGTAAATATTTGCTACCCAGAACTGGGTAGATATACAAATTTGCTGATTACACCATTCGATTCAGCGGACTTTCTAATATATGTATACAAATTTTCAAAATTAGTTTTTTAATAGCCCAATTCCTATGAATTAATAAGTAAAGCAATGTTTACTTGAAAATTTGGAGACCTGAAAATTACATATTTTGTTTATTATGTAATTAATTAAGGACCGTTTTGAAAATATTTTTGAAAACTACCATGCATATGTATTTTGACCCAAGGAATCCATTTTTGATAAAATTAAGGCAGTATCTCATACCTGTCAATGAGTAAATATTTGCTACCCAGAACTGGGTAGATATACAAATTTGCTAATTACACCATTCGATTCAGCGGACTTTCTAATATATGTATACCAATTTTCAAAGTTAGTATTCTAATACTCCAATTCCTATGAATTAATAAGTAAAGCAATGTTTACTTGAAAATTTGGAGACCCGAAAATTACATATTTTGTTTATTATGTAATTAATTAAGGACCGTTTTAAAAATATTTTTGAAAACTACCATATATATGTATTTTGACCCAAAGAATCTATTTTTGATAAAATTAAGGCAGTATCTCATACCTGTCAATGGGTAAATATTTGCTACCCAGAACTGGGTAGATATACAAATTTGCTGATTACACCATTCGATTCAGCAGACTTTCTAATATATGTATGCCAATTTTCAAAATTAGTATTTTAATAGCCCAATTCCTATGAATTAATAAGTAAAGCAATGTTTACTTGAAAATTTGGAGACCCGAAAATTACATATTTTGTTTATTATGTAATTAATTAAAGACCGTTTTGAAAATATTTTTGAAAACTACCATGCATATGTATTTTGACCCAAGGAATCCATTTTTGATAAAATTAAGGCAGTATCTCATACCTGTCAATGGGTAAATATTTGCTACCCAGAACAGGGTAGATATACAAATTTGCAGATTACACCATTCGATTCATCGGACTTTCTAATATATGTATGCCAATTTTCAAAATTAGTATTTTAATAGCCCCATTCCTATGAATTAATAAGTAAAGCAATGTTTACTTGAAAATTTGGAGACCCGAAAATTACATATTCTGTTTATTATGTAATTTATTAAGGACCGTTTTGAATATATTTTTGAAAACTACCATGCATATGTATTTTGACCCAAGGAATCCATTTTTGATAAAAATTAGGCCGTATCATATACCTGTCAATGGTTAAATATTTGCTACCCAGAACTGGGTAGATATACAAATTTGCTGATTACACCATTCGATTCAGCGGACTTTCTAATATATGTGTGCCAATTTTCAAAATTAGTATTTTAATAGCCCAATTCCTATGAATTAATAAGTAAAGCAATGTTTACTTGAAAATTTGGAGACCCGAAAATTACATATTTTGTTTATTATGTAATTAATTAAGGACCGTTTTGAAAATATTTTTGAAAACTACCATGCATATGTATTTTGACCCAGGGAATCCATTTTTGATAAAATTAAGGCAGTATCTCATACCTGTCAATGGGTAAATATTTGCTACCCAGAACTGGGTAGATATACAAATTTGCTGATTACACCATTCGATTCAGCGGACTTTCTAATATATGTATACCAATTTTCAAAGTTAGTATTCTAATACTCCAATTCCTATGAATTAATAAGTAAAGCAATGTTTACTTGAAAATTTGGAGACCCGAAAATTACATATTTTGTTTATTATGTAATTAATTAAGGACCGTTTTGAAAATATTTTTGAAAACTACCATGCATATGTATTTTGACTCAAGGAATCCATTTTTGATAAAATTAAGGCAGTATCTCATACCTGTCAATGGGTAAATATTTGCTACCCAGAACTGGGTAGATATACAAATTTGCTGATTACACCATTCGATTCAGCGGACTTTCTAATATATGTATACAAATTTTCAAAATTAGTATTTTAATAGCCCAATTCCTATGAATTAATAAGTAAAGCAATGTTTACTTGAAAATTTGGAGACCTGAAAATTACATATTTTGTTTATTATGTAATTAATTAAGGACCGTTTTGAAAATATTTTTGAAAACTACCATGCATATGTATTTTGACCCAAGGAATCCATTTTTGATAAAATTAAGGCAGTATCTCATACCTGTCAATGAGTAAATATTTGCTACCCAGAACTGGGTAGATATACAAATTTGCTAATTACACCATTCGATTCAGCGGACTTTCTAATATATGTATACCAATTTTCAAAGTTAGTATTCTAATACTCCAATTCCTATGAATTAATAAGTAAAGCAATGTTTACTTGAAAATTTGGAGACCCGAAAATTACATATTTTGTTTATTATGTAATTAATTAAGGACCGTTTTAAAAATATTTTTGAAAACTACCATGCATATGTATTTTGACCCAAAGAATCTATTTTTGATAAAATTAAGGCAGTATCTCATACCTGTCAATGGGTAAATATTTGCTACCCAGAACTGGGTAGATATACAAATTTGCTGATTACACCATTCGATTCAGCGGACTTTCTAATATATGTATGCCAATTTTCAAAATTAGTATTTTAATAGCCCAATTCCTATGAATTAATAAGTAAAGCAATGTTTACTTGAAAATTTGGAGACCCGAAAATTACATATTTTGTTTATTATGTAATTAATTAAGGACCGTTTTGAAAATATTTTTGAAATCTACCATGCATATGTATTTTGACCCAAGGAATCCATTTTTGATAAAATTAAGGCAGTATCTCATACCTGTCAATGGGTAAATATTTGCTACCCAGAACTGGGTAGATATACAAATTTGCTGATTACACCATTCGATTCACCGGACTTTCTAATATATGTATGCCAATTTTCAAAATTAGTATTTTAATAGCCCAATTCCTATGAATTAATAAGTAAAGCAATGTTTACTTGAAAATTTGGAGACCCGAAAATTACATATTTTGTTTATTATGTAATTAATTAAGGACCGTTTTGAAAATATTTTTGAAAACTACCATGCATATGTATTTTGACCCAAGGAATCCATTTTTGATAAAATTAAGGCAGTATCTCATACCTGTCAATGGGTAAATATTTGCTACCCAGAACTGGGTAGATATACAAATTTGCTGATTACACCATTCGATTCAGCGGACTTTCTAATATATGTATACAAATTTTCAAAATTAGTATTTTAATAGCCCAATTCCTATGAATTAATAAGTAAAGCAATGTTTACTTGAAAATTTGGAGACCTGAAAATTACATATTTTGTTTATTATGTAATTAATTAAGGACCGTTTTGAAAATATTTTTGAAAACTACCATGCATATGTATTTTGACCCAAGGAATCCATTTTTGATAAAATTAAGGCAGTATCTCATACCTGTCAATGAGTAAATATTTGCTACCCAGAACTGGGTAGATATACAAATTTGCTAATTACACCATTCGATTCAGCGGACTTTCTAATATATGTATACCAATTTTCAAAGTTAGTATTCTAATACTCCAATTCCTATGAATTAATAAGTAAAGCAATGTTTACTTGAAAATTTGGAGACCCGAAAATTACATATTTTGTTTATTATGTAATTAATTAAGGACCGTTTTAAAAATATTTTTGAAAACTACCATGCATATGTATTTTGACCCAAAGAATCTATTTTTGATAAAATTAAGGCAGTATCTCATACCTGTCAATGGGTAAATATTTGCTACCCAGAACTGGGTAGATATACAAATTTGCTGATTACACCATTCGATTCAGCGGACTTTCTAATATATGTATGCCAATTTTCAAAATTAGTATTTTAATAGCCCAATTCCTATGAATTAATAAGTAAAGCAATGTTTACTTGAAAATTTGGAGACCCGAAAATTACATATTTTGTTTATTATGTAATTAATTAAGGACCGTTTTGAAAATATTTTTGAAATCTACCATGCATATGTATTTTGACCCAAGGAATCCATTTTTGATAAAATTAAGGCAGTATCTCATACCTGTCAATGGGTAAATATTTGCTACCCAGAACTGGGTAGATATACAAATTTGCTGATTACACCATTCGATTCACCGGACTTTCTAATATATGTATGCCAATTTTCAAAATTAGTATTTTAATAGCCCAATTCCTATGAATTAATAAGTAAAGCAATGTTTACTTGAAAATTTGGAGACCCGAAAATTACATATTTTGTTTATTATGTAATTAATTAAGGACCGTTTTGAAAATATTTTTGAAAACTACCATGCATATGTATTTTGACCCAAGGAATCCATTTTTGATAAAATTAAGGCAGTATCTCATACCTGTCAATGGGTAAATATTTGCTACTTAGAACTGGGTAGATATACAAATTTGCAGATTACACCATTCGATTCAGCGGACTTTCTAATATATGTATGCCAATTTTCAAAATTAGTATTTTAATAGCCCAATTCCTATGAATTAATAAGTAAAGCAATGTTTACTTGAAAATTTGGAGACCCGAAAATTACATATTTTGTTTATTATGTAATTAATTAAGGACCGTTTTGAAAATATTTTTGAAAACTACCATGCATATGTATTTTGACTCAAGGAATCCATTTTTGATAAAATTAAGGCAGTATCTCATACCTGTCAATGGGTAAATATTTGCTACCCAGAACTGGGTAGATATACAAATTTGCTGATTACACCATTCGATTCAGCGGACTTTCTAATATATGTATACAAATTTTCAAAATTAGTTTTTTAATAGCCCAATTCCTATGAATTAATAAGTAAAGCAATGTTTACTTGAAAATTTGGAGACCTGAAAATTACATATTTTGTTTATTATGTAATTAATTAAGGACCGTTTTGAAAATATTTTTGAAAACTACCATGCATATGTATTTTGACCCAAGGAATCCATTTTTGATAAAATTAAGGCAGTATCTCATACCTGTCAATGAGTAAATATTTGCTACCCAGAACTGGGTAGATATACAAATTTGCTAATTACACCATTCGATTCAGCGGACTTTCTAATATATGTATACCAATTTTCAAAGTTAGTATTCTAATACTCCAATTCCTATGAATTAATAAGTAAAGCAATGTTTACTTGAAAATTTGGAGACCCGAAAATTACATATTTTGTTTATTATGTAATTAATTAAGGACCGTTTTAAAAATATTTTTGAAAACTACCATATATATGTATTTTGACCCAAAGAATCTATTTTTGATAAAATTAAGGCAGTATCTCATACCTGTCAATGGGTAAATATTTGCTACCCAGAACTGGGTAGATATACAAATTTGCTGATTACACCATTCGATTCAGCAGACTTTCTAATATATGTATGCCAATTTTCAAAATTAGTATTTTAATAGCCCAATTCCTATGAATTAATAAGTAAAGCAATGTTTACTTGAAAATTTGGAGACCCGAAAATTACATATTTTGTTTATTATGTAATTAATTAAAGACCGTTTTGAAAATATTTTTGAAAACTACCATGCATATGTATTTTGACCCAAGGAATCCATTTTTGATAAAATTAAGGCAGTATCTCATACCTGTCAATGGGTAAATATTTGCTACCCAGAACAGGGTAGATATACAAATTTGCAGATTACACCATTCGATTCATCGGACTTTCTAATATATGTATGCCAATTTTCAAAATTAGTATTTTAATAGCCCCATTCCTATGAATTAATAAGTAAAGCAATGTTTACTTGAAAATTTGGAGACCCGAAAATTACATATTCTGTTTATTATGTAATTAATTAAGGACCGTTTTGAATATATTTTTGAAAACTACCATGCATATGTATTTTGACCCAAGGAATCCATTTTTGATAAAAATTAGGCCGTATCATATACCTGTCAATGGTTAAATATTTGCTACCCAGAACTGGGTAGATATACAAATTTGCTGATTACACCATTCGATTCAGCGGACTTTCTAATATATGTGTGCCAATTTTCAAAATTAGTATTTTAATAGCCCAATTCCTATGAATTAATAAGTAAAGCAATGTTTACTTGAAAATTTGGAGACCCGAAAATTACATATTTTGTTTATTATGTAATTAATTAAGGACCGTTTTGAAAATATTTTTGAAAACTACCATGCATATGTATTTTGACCCAGGGAATCCATTTTTGATAAAATTAAGGCAGTATCTCATACCTGTCAATGGGTAAATATTTGCTACCCAGAACTGGGTAGATATACAAATTTGCTGATTACACCATTCGATTCAGCGGACTTTCTAATATATGTATGCCAATTTTCAAAATTAGTATTTTAATAGCCCAATTCCTATGAATTAATAAGTAAAGCAATGTTTACTTGAAAATTTGGAGACCCGAAAATTACATATTTTGTTTATTATGTAATTAATTAAGGACCGTTTTGAATATATTTTTGAAAACTACCATGCATATGTATTTTGACCAAAGGAATCCATTTTTGAAAAAATTAAGGCCGTTTCTCATACCTGTCAATGGGTAAATATTTGCTACCCAGAACTGGGTAGATATAAAAATTTGGTGATTACACCATTCGATTCATCGGACTTTCTAATATATGTATGCCAATTTTCAAAATTAGTATTTTAATAGCCCAATTCCTATGAATTAATAAGTAAAGCAATGTTTACTTGAAAATTTGGAGACCCGAAAATTATATATTTTGTTTATTATGTAATTAATTTAGGACCGTTTTGAATATATTTTTGAAAACTACCATGCATATGTATTTTGACCCAAGGAATCCATTTTTGATAAAATTAAGGCTGTATCTTATACCTGTCAATGGGTAAATATTTGCTACCCAGAACTGGGTAAATATACAAATTTGATGATTACACCATTCGATTCAGCGGACTTTCTTATATACGTATGCCAATTTTCAAAATTAGTATTTTAATAGTCCAATTCCTATGAATTAATAAGTAAAGCAATGTTTACTTGAAAATTTGGAGACCCGAAAATTACATATTTTGTTTATTATGTAATTAATTAAGGACCGTTTTGAATATATTTTTGAAAACTACCATGCATATGTATTTTGACCCAAGGAATCCAATTTTGATAAAATTAAGGCTGTGTCTCATACCTATCAATGGGTAAATATTTGCTACCCAGAACTGGGTAGATATACAAATTTGCTGATAACACCGTTCGATTCAGCGGACTTTGTAATATATGTATGCTAATTTTCAAAATTAGTATTTTAATAGTCCAATTCCTATGAATTAATAAGTAAAGCAATGTTTACTTGAAAATTTCGAGACCCGAAATTACATATTTTGTTTATTATGTAATTAATTAAGGACCGTTTTGAAAATATTTTTGAAAACTACCATGCACATGTATTTTGACCCAAGGAATCCATTTTTGATAAAAATTAGGCCGTATCACATACCTGTCAATGGGTAAATATTTGCTACCCAGAACTGGGTAGATATACAAATTTGCTGATTACACCATTCGATTCAGCGGACTTTCTAATATATTTATGCCAATTTTCAAAAATAGTATTTTAATAGTCCAATTCCTATGAATTAATAAGTAAAGCAATGTTTACTTGAAAATTTGGAGACCCGAAAATTACATATTTTGTTTATTATGTAATTAATTAAGGACCGTTTTGAATATATTTTTGAAAACTACCATGCATATGTATTTTGACCCAAGGAATCCATTTTTGATAAAATTAAGGCTGTATCTCATACCTGTCAATGGGTAAATATTTGCTACCCAGAACTGGGTAGATATACAAATTTGCTGATTACACCATTCGATTCAGCGGACTTTCTAATATACGTATGCCAATTTTCAAAATTAGTATTTTAATAGTACAATTCCTATGAATTAATAAGTAAAGCAATGTTTACTTGAAAATTTGGAGACCCGAAAATTACATATTTTGTTTATTATGTAATTAATTAAGGACGGTTTCGAAAATATTTTTGAAAACTACGATGCATATGTATTTTGTCCCAAGGAATCCATTTTTGATAAAATTAAGGCCGTATCTCATACCTGTAAATGGGTAAATATTTGCTACCCAGAACTGGGTAGATACATAAATTTGCTGATTACACCATTCGATTCAGCGGACTTTCTAATATATGTATGCCAATTTTCAAAATTAGTATTTTAATAGCCCAATTCCTATGAATTAATAAGTAAAGCAATGTTTACTTGAAAATTTGGAGACCCGAAAATTACATATTTTGTTTATTATGTAATTAATTAAGGACCGTTTTGAAAATATTTTTGAAAACTACCATGCATATGTATTTTGACCCAAGGAATCCATTTTTGATAAAATTAAGGCAGTATCTCATACCTGTCAATGGGTAAATATTTGCTACCCAGAACTGGGTAGATATACAAATTTGCTGATTACACCATTCGATTCAGCGGACTTTCTAATATATGTATGCCAATTTTCAAAATTAGTATTTTAATAGCCCAATTCCTATGAATTAATAAGTAAAGCAATGTTTACTTGAAAATTTGGATACCTGAAAATTACATATTTTGTTTATTATGTAATTAATTAAGGACCGTTTTGAAAATATTTTTGAAAACTACCATGCATATGTATTTTGACCCAAGGAATCCATTTTTGATAAAATTAAGGCAGTATCTCATACCTGTCAATGGGTAAATATTTGCTACCCAGAACTGGGTAGATATACAAATTTGCTGATTACACCATTCGATTCAGCGGACTTTCTAATATATGTATGCCAATTTTCAAAATTAATATTTTAATAGCCCAATTCCTATGAATTAATAAGTAAAGCAATGTTTACTTGAAAATTTGGAGACCCGAAAATTACATATTTTGTTTATTATGTAATTAATTAAGGACCGTTTTGAAAATATTTTTGAAAACTACCATGCATATGTATTTTGACCCAAGGAATCTATTTTTGATAAAATTAAGGCAGTATCTCATACCTGTCAATGGGTAAATATTTGCTACCCAGAACTGGGTAGATATACAAATTTGCTGATTACACCATTCGATTCAGCGCACTTTCTAATATATGTATGCCAATTTTCAAAATTAGTATTTTAATAGCCCAATTCCTATGAATTAATAAGTAAAGCAATGTTTACTTGAAAATTTGGAGACCCGAAAATTACATATTTTGTTTATTATGTAATTAATTAAGGACCGTTTTGAAAATATTTTTGAAAACTACCATGCATATGTATTTTGACCCAAGGAATCCATTTTTGATAAAATTAAGGCAGTATCTCATACCTGTCAATGGGTAAATATTTGCTACCCAGAACTGGGTAGATATACAAATTTGCTGATTACACCATTCGATTCAGCGGACTTTCTAATATATGTATGCCAATTTTCAAAGTTAGTATTTTAATAGCCCAATTCCTATGAATTAATAAGTAAAGCAATGTTTACTTGAAAATTTGGAGACCCGAAAATTACATATTTTGTTTATTATGTAATTAATTAAGGACCGTTTTGAAAATATTTTTGAATACTACCATGCATATGTATTTTGACCCAAGGAATCCATTTTTGATAAAATTGAAGCAGTATCTCATACCTGTCAATGGGTAAATATTTGCTACCCAGAACTAGGTAGATATACAAATTTGCAGATTACACCATTCGATTCAGCGGACTTTCTAATATATGTATGCCAATTTTCAAAATTAGTATTTTAATAGCCCAATTCCTATGAATTAATAAGTAAAGCAATGTTTACTTGAAAATTTGGAGACCCGAAAATTACATATTTTGTTTATTATGTAATTAATTAAGGACCGTTTTGAAAATATTTTTGAAAACTACCATGCATATGTATTTTGACCCAAGGAATACATTTTTGATAAAATTAAGGCAGTATCTTATACCTGTCAATGGGTAAATATTTGCTACTCAGAACTGGGTAGATATACAAATTTGCTGATTACACCATTCGATTCAGCGGACTTTCTAATATATGTATGCCAATTTTCAAAGTTAGTATTTTAATACTCCAATTCCTATGAATTAATAAGTAAAGCAATGTTTACTTGAAAATTTGGAGACCCGAAAATTACATATTTTGTTTATTATGTAATTAATTAAGGACCGTTTTGAAAATATTTTTTAAAACTACCATGCATATGTATTTTGACCCAAGGAATCCATTTTTGATAAAATTAAGGCAGTATCTCATACCTGTCAATGGGTAAATATTTGCTACCCAGAACTGGGTAGATATACAAATTTGCTGATTACACCATTCGATTCAGCGGACTTTCTAATATATGTATGCCAATTTTCAAAATTAGTATTTTAATAGCCCAATTCCTATGAATTAATAAGTAAAGCAATGTTTACTTGAAAATTTGGAGACCCGAAAATTACATATTTTGTTCATTATGTAATTAATTAAGGACCGTTTTGAAAATATTTTTGAAAACTATCATGCATATGTATTTTGACCCAAGGAATCCATTTTTGATAAAATTAAAGCAGTATCTCATACCTGTCAATGGGTAAATATTTGCTACCCAGAACTGGGTAGATATACAAATTAGAAGATTACACCATTCGATTCAGCGGACTTTCTAATATATGTATGCCAATTTTCAAAGTTAGTATTTTAATAGCCCAATTCCTATGAATTAATAAGTAAAGCAATGTTTACTTGAAAATTTGGAGACCCGAAAATTACATATTTTGTTTATTATGTAATTAATTAAGGACCGTTTTGAAAATATTTTTGAAAACTACCATGCATATGTATTTTGACCCAAGGAATCCATTTTTGATAAAATTAAAGCAGTATCTCATACCTGTCAATGGGTAAATATTTGCTACCCAGAACTAGGTAGATATACAAATTTGCAGATTACACCATTCGATTCAGCGGACTTTCTAATATATGTATGCCAATTTTCAAAATTAGTATTTTAATAGCCCAATTCCTATGAATTAATAAGTAAAGCAATGTTTACTTGAAAATTTGGAGACCCGAAAATTACATATTTTGTTTATTATGTAATTAATTAAGGACCGTTTTGAAAATATTTTTGAAAACTACCATGCATATGTATTTTGACCCAAGGAATCCATTTTTGATAAAATTAAGGCAGTATCTCATACCTGTCAATGGGTAAATATTTGCTACCCAGAACTGGGTAGATATACAAATTTGCTGATTACACCATTCGATTCAGCGGACTTTCTAATATATGTATGCCAATTTTCAAAATTAGTATTTTAATAGCCCAATTCCTATGAATTAATAAGTAAAGCAATGTTTACTTGAAAATTTGGAGACCTGAAAATTACATATTTTGTTTATTATGTAATTAATTAAGGACCGTTTTGAAAATATTTTTGAAAACTACCATGCATATGTATTTTGACCCAAGGAATCTATTTTTGATAAAATTAAGGCAGTATCTCATACCTGTCAATGGGTAAATATTTGCTACCCAGAACTGGGTAGATATACAAATTTGCTGATTACACCATTCGATTCAGCGGACTTTCTAATATATGTATGCCAATTTTGAAAATTAGTATTTCAATAGCCCAATTCCTATGAATTAATAAGTAAAGCAATGTTTACTTGAAAATTTGGAGACCCGAAAATTACATATTTTGTTTATTATGTAATTAATTAAGGACCGTTTTGAAAATATTTTTGAAAACTACCATGCATATGTATTTTGACCCAAGGAATCCATTTTTGATAAAATTAAGGCAGTATCTCATACCTGTCAATGGGTAAATATTTGCTACCCAGAACTGGGTAGATATACAAATTTGCTGATTACACCATTCGATTCAGCGGACATTCTAATATATGTATGCCAATTTTCAAAATTAGTATTTTAATAGCCCAATTCCTATGAATTAATAAGTAAAGCAATGTTTACTTGAAAATTTGGAGACCCGAAAATTACATATTTTGTTTATTATGTAATTAATTAAGGACCGTTTTGAAAATATTTTTGAAAACTACCATGCATATGTATTTTGACCCAAGGAATCCATTTTTGATAAAATTAAGGCAGTATCTCATACCTGTCAATGGGTAAATATTTGCTACCCAGAACTGGGTAGATATACAAATTTGCTGATTACACCATTCGATTCAGCGGACTTTCTAATATATGTATGCCAATTTTCAAAATTAGTATTTTAATAGCCCAATTCCTATGAATTAATAAGTAAAGCAATGTTTACTTGAAAATTTGGAGACCCGAAAATTACATATTTTGTTTATTATGTAATTAATTAAGGACCGTTTTGAAAATATTTTTGAAAACTACCATGCATATGTATTTTGACCCAAGGAATCCATTTTTGATAAAATTAAGGCAGTATCTCATACCTGTCAATGGGTAAATATTTGCTACCCAGAACTGGGTAGATATACAAATTTGCTGATTACACCATTCGATTCAGCGGACTTTCTAATATATGTATGCCAATTTTCAAAATTAGTATTTTAATAGCCCAATTCCTATGAATTAATAAGTAAAGCAATGTTTACTTGAAAATTTGGAGACCCGAAAATTACATATTTTGTTTATTATGTAATTAATTAAGGACCGTTTTGAAAATATTTTTGAAAACTACCATGCATATGTATTTTGACCCAAGGAATCCATTTTTGATAAAATTAAGGCAGTATCTCATACCTGTCAATGGGTAAATATTTGCTACCCAGAACTGGGTAGATATACAATATTGCTGATTACACCATTCGATTCACCGGACTTTCTAATATATGTATGCCAATTTTCAAAATTAGTATTTTAATAGCCCAATTCCTATGAATTAATAAGTAAAGCAATGTTTACTTGAAAATTTGGAGACCCGAAAATTACATATTTTGTTTATTATGTAATTAATTAAGGACCGTTTTGAAAATATTTTTGAAAACTACCATGCATATGTATTTTGACTCAAGGAATCCATTTTTGATAAAATTAAGGCAGTATCTCATACCTGTCAATGGGTAAATATTTGCTACCCAGAACTGGGTAGATATACAAATTTGCTGATTACACCATTCGATTCAGCGGACTTTCTAATATATGTATACAAATTTTCAAAATTAGTATTTTAATAGCCCAATTCCTATGAATTAATAAGTAAAGCAATGTTTACTTGAAAATTTGGAGACCTGAAAATTACATATTTTGTTTATTATGTAATTAATTAAGGACCGTTTTGAAAATATTTTTGAAAACTACCATGCATATGTATTTTGACCCAAGGAATCCATTTTTGATAAAATTAAGGCAGTATCTCATACCTGTCAATGAGTAAATATTTGCTACCCAGAACTGGGTAGATATACAAATTTGCTAATTACACCATTCGATTCAGCGGACTTTCTAATATATGTATACCAATTTTCAAAGTTAGTATTCTAATACTCCAATTCCTATGAATTAATAAGTAAAGCAATGTTTACTTGAAAATTTGGAGACCCGAAAATTACATATTTTGTTTATTATGTAATTAATTAAGGACCGTTTTAAAAATATTTTTGAAAACTACCATGCATATGTATTTTGACCCAAAGAATCTATTTTTGATAAAATTAAGGCAGTATCTCATACCTGTCAATGGGTAAATATTTGCTACCCAGAACTGGGTAGATATACAAATTTGTTGATTACACCATTCGATTCAGAGGACTTTCTAATATATGTATGCCAATTTTCAAAATTAGTATTTTAATAGCCCAATTCCTATGAATTAATAAGTAAAGCAATGTTTACTTGAAAATTTGGAGACCCGAAAATTACATATTTTGTTTATTATGTAATTAATTAAGGACCGTTTTGAAAATATTTTTGAAATCTACCATGCATATGTATTTTGACCCAAGGAATCCATTTTTGATAAAATTAAGGCAGTATCTCATACCTGTCAATGGGTAAATATTTGCTACCCAGAACTGGGTAGATATACAAATTTGCTGATTACACCATTCGATTCACCGGACTTTCTAATATATGTATGCCAATTTTCAAAATTAGTATTTTAATAGCCCAATTCCTATGAATTAATAAGTAAAGCAATGTTTACTTGAAAATTTGGAGACCCGAAAATTACATATTTTGTTTATTATGTAATTAATTAAGGACCGTTTTGAAAATATTTTTTAAAACTACCATGCATATGTATTTTGACCCAAGGAATCCATTTTTGATAAAATTAAGGCAGTATCTCATACCTGTCAGTGGGTAAATATTTGCTACCCAGAACTGGGTAGATATACAAATTTGCAGATTACACCATTCGATTCAGCGGACTTTCTAATATATGTATGCCAATTTTCAAAATTAGTATTTTAATAGCCCAATTCCTATGAATTAATAAGTAAAGCAATGTTTACTTGAAAATTTGGAGACCCGAAAATTACATATTTTGTTTATTATGTAATTAATTAAGGACCGTTTTGAAAATATTTTTGAAAACTACCATACATATGTATTTTGACTCAAGGAATCCATTTTTGATAAAATTAAGGCAGTATCTCATACCTGTCAATGGGTAAATATTTGCTACCCAGAACTGGGTAGATATACAAATTTGCTGATTACACCATTCGATTCAGCGGACTTTCTAATATATGTATACAAATTTTCAAAATTAGTTTTTTAATAGCCCAATTCCTATGAATTAATAAGTAAAGCAATGTTTACTTGAAAATTTGGAGACCTGAAAATTACATATTTTGTTTATTATGTAATTAATTAAGGACCGTTTTGAAAATATTTTTGAAAACTACCATGCATATGTATTTTGACCCAAGGAATCCATTTTTGATAAAATTAAGGCAGTATCTCATACCTGTCAATGAGTAAATATTTGCTACCCAGAACTGGGTAGATATACAAATTTGCTAATTACACCATTCGATTCAGCGGACTTTCTAATATATGTATACCAATTTTCAAAGTTAGTATTCTAATACTCCAATTCCTATGAATTAATAAGTAAAGCAATGTTTACTTGAAAATTTGGAGACCCGAAAATTACATATTTTGTTTATTATGTAATTAATTAAGGACCGTTTTAAAAATATTTTTGAAAACTACCATGCATATGTATTTTGACCCAAAGAATCTATTTTTGATAAAATTAAGGCAGTATCTCATACCTGTCAATGGGTAAATATTTGCTACCCAGAACTGGGTAGATATACAAATTTGCTGATTACACCATTCGATTCAGCGGACTTTCTAATATATGTATGCCAATTTTCAAAATTAGTATTTTAATAGCCCAATTCCTATGAATTAATAAGTAAAGCAATGTTTACTTGAAAATTTGGAGACCCGAAAATTACATATTTTGTTTATTATGTAATTAATTAAGGACCGTTTTGAAAATATTTTTGAAAACTACCATGCATATGTATTTTGACCCAAGGAATCCATTTTTGATAAAATTAAGGCAGTATCTCATACCTGTCAATGGGTAAATATTTGCTACCCAGAACTGGGTAGATATACAATATTGCTGATTACACCATTCGATTCACCGGACTTTCTAATATATGTATGCCAATTTTCAAAATTAGTATTTTAATAGCCCAATTCCTATGAATTAATAAGTAAAGCAATGTTTACTTGAAAATTTGGAGACCCGAAAATTACATATTTTGTTTATTATGTAATTAATTAAGGACCGTTTTGAAAATATTTTTGAAAACTACCATGCATATGTATTTTGACCCAAGGAATCCATTTTTGATAAAATTAAGGCAGTATCTCATACCTGTCAATGGGTAAATATTTGCTACCCAGAACTGGGTAGATATACAAATTTGCAGATTACACCATTCGATTCAGCGGACTTTCTAATATATGTATGCCAATTTTCAAAATTAGTATTTTAATAGCCCAATTCCTATGAATTAATAAGTAAAGCAATGTTTACTTGAAAATTTGGAGACCCGAAAATTACATATTTTGTTTATTATGTAATTAATTAAGGACCGTTTTGAAAATATTTTTGAAAACTACCATGCATATGTATTTTGACTCAAGGAATCCATTTTTGATAAAATTAAGGCAGTATATCATACCTGTCAATGGGTAAATATTTGCTACCCAGAACTGGGTAGATATACAAATTTGCTGATTACACCATTCGATTCAGCGGACTTTCTAATATATGTATACAAATTTTCAAAATTAGTTTTTTAATAGCCCAATTCCTATGAATTAATAAGTAAAGCAATGTTTACTTGAAAATTTGGAGACCTGAAAATTACATATTTTGTTTATTATGTAATTAATTAAGGACCGTTTTGAAAATATTTTTGAAAACTACCATGCATATGTATTTTGACCCAAGGAATCCATTTTTGATAAAATTAAGGCAGTATCTCATACCTGTCAATGAGTAAATATTTGCTACCCAGAACTGGGTAGATATACAAATTTGCTAATTACACCATTCGATTCAGCGGACTTTCTAATATATGTATACCAATTTTCAAAGTTAGTATTCTAATACTCCAATTCCTATGAATTAATAAGTAAAGCAATGTTTACTTGAAAATTTGGAGACCCGAAAATTACATATTTTGTTTATTATGTAATTAATTAAGGACCGTTTTGAAAATATTTTTGAAAACTACCATGCATATGTATTTTGACCCAAAGAATCTATTTTTGATAAAATTAAGGCAGTATCTCATACCTGTCAATGGGTAAATATTTGCTACCCAGAACTGGGTAGATATACAAATTTGCTGATTACACCATTCGATTCAGCGGACTTTCTAATATATGTATGCCAATTTTCAAAATTAGTATTTTAATAGCCCAATTCCTATGAATTAATAAGTAAAGCAATGTTTACTTGAAAATTTGGAGACCCGAAAATTACATATTTTGTTTATTATGTAATTAATTAAAGACCGTTTTGAAAATATTTTTGAAAACTACCATGCATATGTATTTTGACCCAAGGAATCCATTTTTGATAAAATTAAGGCAGTATCTCATACCTGTCAATGGGTAAATATTTGCTACCCAGAACAGGGTAGATATACAAATTTGCAGATTACACCATTCGATTCATCGGACTTTCTAATATATGTATGCCAATTTTCAAAATTAGTATTTTAATAGCCCCATTCCTATGAATTAATAAGTAAAGCAATGTTTACTTGAAAATTTGGAGACCCGAAAATTACATATTCTGTTTATTATGTAATTAATTAAGGACCGTTTTGAATATATTTTTGAAAACTACCATGCATATGTATTTTGACCCAAGGAATCCATTTTTGATAAAAATTAGGCCGTATCACATACCTGTCAATGGTTAAATATTTGCTACCCAGAACTGGGTAGATATACAAATTTGCTGATTACACCATTCGATTCAGCGGACTTTCTAATATATGTGTGCCAATTTTCAAAATTAGTATTTTAATAGCCCAATTCCTATGAATTAATAAGTAAAGCAATGTTTACTTGAAAATTTGGAGACCCGAAAATTACATATTTTGTTTATTATGTAATTAATTAAGGACCGTTTTGAAAATATTTTTGAAAACTACCATGCATATGTATTTTGACCCAGGGAATCCATTTTTGATAAAATTAAGGCAGTATCTCATACCTGTCAATGGGTAAATATTTGCTACCCAGAACTGGGTAGATATACAAATTTGCTGATTACACCATTCGATTCAGCGGACTTTCTAATATATGTATGCCAATTTTCAAAATTAGTATTTTAATAGCCCAATTCCTATGAATTAATAAGTAAAGCAATGTTTACTTGAAAATTTGGAGACCCGAAAATTACATATTTTGTTTATTATGTAATTAATTTAGGACCGTTTTGAATATATTTTTGAAAACTACCATGCATATGAATTTTGACCCAAGAAATCCATTTTTGATAAAATTAAGGCTGTATCTTATACCTGTCAATGGGTAAATATTTGCTACCCAGAACTGGGTAAATATACAAATTTGCTGATTACACCATTCGATTCAGCGGACTTTCTAATATACGTATGCCAATTTTCAAAATTAGTATTTTAATAGTCCAATTCCTATGAATTAATAAGTAAAGCAATGTTTACTTGAAAATTTGGAGACCCGAAAATTACATATTTTGTTTATTATGTAATTAATTAAGGACCGTTTTGAATATATTTTTGAAAACTACCATGCATATGTATTTTGACCCAAGGAATCCAATTTTGATAAAATTAAGGCTGTATCTCATACATGTCAATGGGTAAATATTTGCTACCCAGAACTGGGTAGATATACAAATTTGCTGATAACACCGTTCGATTCAGCGGACTTTGTAATATACGTATGCCAATTTTCAAAATTAGTATTTTAATAGTCCAATTCCTATGAATTAATAAGTAAAGCAATGTTTACTTGAAAATTTGGAGACCCGAAAATTACATATTTTGTTTATTATGTAATTAATTAAGGACGGTTTCGAAAATATTTTTGAAAACTACCATGCATATGTATTTTGTCCCAAGGAATCCATTTTTGATAAAATTAAGGCCGTATCTCATACCTGTAAATGGGTAAATATTTGCTACCCAGAACTGGGTAGATACATAAATTTGCTGATAACACTTTTCGATTCAGCGGACTTTCTAATATATGTATGCCAATTTTCAAAATTAGTATTTTAATAGTCCAATTCCTATGAATTAATAAGTAAAGCAATGTTTACTTGAAAATTTGGAGACCCGAAAATTACATATTTTGTTTATCATGTAATTAATTAAGGACCGTTTTGAAAATATTTTTGAAAACTACCATGCATATGTATTATGAGCCAAGGAATCCATTTTTGAAAAAATTAAGGCCGTATCTCATACCTGTCAATGGGTAAATATTTGCTACCCACAACTGGGTAGATATACAAATTTGCTGATTACACCATTCGATTCAGCGGACTTTCTAATACATGTATGCCAATTTTCAAAATTAGTATTTTAATAGCCCAATTCCTATGAATTAATAAGTAAAGCAATGTTTACTTGAAAATTTGGAGACCCGAAAATTACATATTCTGTTTATTATGTAATTAAGTAAGGACCGTTTTGAATATATTTTTGAAAACTACCATGCATATGTATTTTGACCCAAGGAATCCAATTTTGATAAAATTAAGGCTGTGTCTCATACCTATCAATGGGTAAATATTTGCTACCCAGAACTGGGTAGATATACAAATTTGCTGATAACACCGTTCGATTCAGCGGACTTTGTAATATATGTATGCTAATTTTCAAAATTAGTATTTTAATAGTCCAATTCCTATGAATTAATAAGTAAAGCAATGTTTATTTGAAAATTTCGAGACCCGAAATTACATATTTTGTTTATTATGTAATTAATTAAGGACCGTTTTGAAAATATTTTTGAAAACTACCATGCACATGTATTTTGACCCAAGGAATCCATTTTTGATAAAAATTAGGCCGTATCACATACCTGTCAATGGGTAAATATTTGCTACCCAGAACTGGGTAGATATACAAATTTGCTGATTACACCATTCGATTCAGCGGACTTTCTAATATATTTATGCCAATTTTCAAAAATAGTATTTTAATAGTCCAATTCCTATGAATTAATAAGTAAAGCAATGTTTACTTGAAAATTTGGAGACCCGAAAATTACATATTTTGTTTATTATGTAATTAATTAAGGACCGTTTTGAATATATTTTTGAAAACTACCATGCATATGTATTTTGACCCAAGGAATCCATTTTTGATAAAATTAAGGCTGTATCTCATACCTGTCAATGGGTAAATATTTGCTACCCAGAACTGGGTAGATATACAAATTTGCTGATTACACCATTCGATTCAGCGGACTTTCTAATATACGTATGCCAATTTTCAAAATTAGTATTTTAATAGTACAATTCCTATGAATTAATAAGTAAAGCAATGTTTACTTGAAAATTTGGAGACCCGAAAATTACATATTTTGTTTATTATGTAATTAATTAAGGACGGTTTCGAAAATATTTTTGAAAACTACCATGCATATGTATTTTGTCCCAAGGAATCCATTTTTGATAAAATTAAGGCCGTATCTCATACCTGTAAATGGGTAAATATTTGCTACCCAGAACTGGGTAGATACATAAATTTGCTGATTACACCATTCGATTCAGCGGACTTTCTAATATATGTGTGCCAATTTTCAAAATTAGTATTTTAATAGTCCAATTCCTATGAATTAATAAGTAAAGCAATGTTTACTTGAAAATTTGGAGACCCGAAAATTACATATTTTGTTTATTATGTAATTAATTAAAGACCGTTTTGAAAATATTTTTGAAAACTACCATGCATATGTATTATGACCCAAGGAATCCATTTTTGAAAAAATTAAGGCCGTATCTCATACCTGTCAATGGGTAAATATTTGCTACCCAGAACTGGGTAGATATAAAAATTTGATGATTACACCATTCGATTCATCGGACTTTCTAATATATGTATGCCAATTTTCAAAATTAGTATTTTAATAGCCCAATTCCTATGAATTAATAAGTAAAGCAATGTTTACTTGAAAATTTGGAGACCCGAAAATTACACATTTTGTTTATTATGTAATTAATTTAGGACCGTTTTGAATATATTTTTGAAAACTACCATGCATATGTATTTTGACCCAAGGAATCCATTTTTGATAAAATTAAGGCTGTATCTTATACCTGTCAATGGGTAAATATTTGCTACCCAGAACTGGGTAAATATACAAATTTGCTGATTACACAATTCGATTCAGCGGACTTTCTAATATACGTATGTCAATTTTCAAAATTAGTATTTTAATAGTCCAATTCCTATGAATTAATAAGTAAAGCAATGTTTACTTGAAAATTTGGAGACCCGAAAATTACATATTTTGTTTATTATGTAATTAATTAAGGACCGTTTTGAAAATATTTTTAAAAACTACCATGCATATGTATTCTGACCCAAGGAATTCATTTTTGATAAAATTAAGGCCGTATCTCATACCTGTCAATGGGTAAATATTTGCTACCCACAACTGGGTAGATATACAAATTTGCTGATTACACCATTCGATTCAGCGGACTTTCTAATACATGTATGCCAATTTTCAAAATTAGTATTTTAATAGTCCAATTCCTATGAATTAATAAGTAAAGCAATGTTTACTTGAAAATTTGGAGACCCGAAAATTACATATTTTGTTTATTATGTAATTAATTAAGGACCGTTTTGAAAATATTTTTGAAAACTACCATGCATATGTATTTTGACCCAAGGAATCTATTTTTGATAAAATTAAGGCCGTATCTCATACCTGTAAATGGGTAAATATTTGCTACCCAGAACTGGGTTGATATACAAATTTGCTGATAACACCGTTCGATTCAGCGGACTTTCTAATATATGTATGCCAATTTTCAAAATTAGTATTTTAATAGTCCAATTCCTATGAATTAATAAGTAAAGCAATGTTTACTTGAAAATTTGGAGACCCGAAAATTACTTATTTTGTTTATTACGTAATTAATTAAGGACCGTTTTGAAAATATTTTTGAAAACTACCATGCATATGTATTTTGACCCAAGGAAACCATTTTTGATAAAATTGAGGCCGTATCTCATACCTGTCAATGGGTAAATATTTGCTACCCAGAACTGGGTAGATATACAAATTTGCTGATTACACCATTCGATTCAGCGGACTTTCTAATATATGTATGCCAATTTTCAAAATTTGTTCTTTAATAGTCCAATTCTTATGAATTAATAAGTAAAGCAATGTTTACTTGAAAATTTGGAGACCCGATAATTCCATATTTTGATTATTATACAATTAATTAAGGACTGTTTTGAAAATATTTATGAAAATTGCTATGCATATGTATTTTGATCCAAGCAATCCATTTTTATAAAATTAAGGCCGTATCTCATATCTGTCAATGGGTAAATATTTGCTACCCAGAACTGGGTAGATATACAAATTTGCTGATTACACCATTCGATTCAGCGGACTTTCTAATATATGTAAGCCAATTTTCAAAATTAGTTCTTTAATAGTCCAATTCTTATGAATTAATAAGTAAAGCAATGTTTACTTGAAAATTTGGAGACCCGAAAATTACATATTTTGATTATTATATAATTAATTAAGGACTGTTTTGAACATATTTATGAAAATTGCTATGCATATGTATTTTGACCCATGTTATACCTGTCAATGGGTAAATATTTGCTACCCAGAACTGGGTAGATATAAAAATTTGCTGATTATACCGTTCGATTCAGCAGACTTTCTCATACAAATTTAGTAGTATCAAAATCATTACTCTTATTTTGTAATCGCTATTGCTTAATCAGTAAAACAATATTAACAAAGGCTGTCATCATGTTCATTTTAATTTTCATTATATTTTGCCTATCCTTCCCTTCTTTTATCTGAATATCCTATCGATCAAAATTTGATTAATTGTGTACACTTATTAAAATAAATGACTAGACTACAGATTATCAATATTATAACACGCTATCCTTAAAAGTACCCTAAGTTAATACATATTGTAATATTCATATATGATGTACAATTTTATAAGGTTGTTAACTTATGTTTCTCGTCTTGAAATCAACCGGAAATGGATAGCGGAAGTAGTGACCTATAGGTCCTTAGAATATAAATTGCAATTGTTTATTTTGGACTCTTTATTTGGCTGTGGTAAACAAATATATCATACTGGTTGGTATGCATCCAAAATTTTACAGAATAAATAAAAATATTGTTTCAAAAAATAATGTACCAACTATTGTTGTATAAATTCAACTCATTTTTTGGTTATTTCTGTCATGGTTTTTAAGCGTACAACAAAGACCAAAATCTGTTTCTTATTTTGGGGCACGAGAGCACATACGCCTTCGCAAGCAGATGTACGGTGCGAAGGCGCGTGTTTTGAGCACACGTGTATGTACACGTGTGCTCGAGTGGTTAAATTTATGACTTGAAAAGGGGCAATAGGGTTCAAAACTTTAAGAAATAATCGTGTGGCATTCAAGAAAATGTTTTATTAATTATTTTGTATGCATAGTATTTTGCATAAAAATGTTGTTTTATAGCGTTACTATATGAATATGTATATATGTATAACAGTATATATTTATATTAATACATATATGTACTGTTATATTAGAAGACTTTTTTAGTAAAAATAATAATTACATAATAATTAGACATTTTTATATGACGTTTTAAAATGTAATAACTTGTAACTAAAATACTTTTTGCAAATATAAACTGTTTGTCATCTTTTAAAGTATATATCGTTGTACGTAACTCATATTTACAATACTTGGACTATGGTTGTTATTACCAAGAACTTTTCAATTTTTTCTGGGGGATAAATATATATATATATATATATATATATATATATATATATATATATATATATATATATAACACTTTATATACAAAAATATGTATGTTATATTAAACTATTTAAACATTCTATGAGCCTAGTAGTATATTTTTTCGTTATTTGATGGCAGCACCAACTTGTTAAAATTCGCAATTTTTATATATGAATTGAATAAAATAAAATATGAATAAAATCATGAATTTATTTCAACGCGCGTCAACAATAAGGTGTACCAGACTTGCACAAACCAAATTTCTATTTTTAGATTGTTGCTTGTTCATTTATTATTTTAAGATAAAACATGTAGAACTACTTTTTTAGGATTAGAAAATATATTTAATTAATATGCCCAAAAATTAATACGCGTTGAAGCAAAATTTTGCACTATTTTCTATTAATTTTTATATATAAAATAAATACAGTTAATTCAGAAATGAACACGAGATGGTACTAGAAATCTTGATTTTATTTTAAACATAAATTAATTGAATTGTTTTTTTCTCTGTCAAACCTTTATAAATTATTATGTATAAACATATTTCTATTTCTACCCAGCACAATACCTCTCGCTAATTTTATTTTATTGTTATTTCAATGAACACAATATAACATTATTATTTTTTGTTTCACCCTAACTTTCTTAATATCTCTGTCTTTTTTCTGTGTGTCTGTCTTTGTCGGCACATCTGCCAGACCTGAGGAAGGTCTTTAGCTATAAAGTAAAGGAAATGGGAAGCACCAAGCACACAGCTTGTGAAGAACATGTGGTCCCGAATTCCGTAAAGCCAGGTGCAAGTTTAGAAAATACATGTATGTGTTAACACATAAATATTTACAAAATCATATTTATTTCAAATTTAAATATAATATTTTATTATTAAATTTGTGCCGCTCTGTTAAAATAAAGACATGCATTGAATGGATTCCCTGCCTAACCTTACTAGTCCTTTAACATTAATGTTATTTTTGTTTGAAATGAAAACTGCAGCTCCGAAAATTATTTATGTATACAATGTTAAATTATAATGTACTTTAATAGCACCTGGTGTTTTTCTCAAAATCTGAACATATGTATAAGACCATCTGCTGGTAACTTGTTATAAATCTCAAATAAAAAGATTTATACACCTGCCTCAGTTTTTCACTGCAAGCGAACAGGCGATATTAAATCTATACAGAGTGAGTCTGGGAAGACGCCTTCCCCCCTTTAATTTTTTTATTATAAGTAATAGAAAAAAATGGCTCATATAAAAGTTTTATTATTTTACATATACTATTTGATGGCAGATGTAAATATTTTTTTATAAAGTCAGGTTTACAAGATACGACTATCAACTTTTATTTTTCAAATGGCAACCTATAATTATTTTAGAAAATAGAAACCGCCAATTTTTTCTCTTTTCAACGATGTATTTGAAAATTTTTGAGAAAAATGAGATAATTTAGAAATATTAGAAATAATTTTTAAACAAATATTATAGGTAGCTATGTAAAAATGAACAAAACGTAACAGTGCTATACAACTTAGCAAACTAAAACAACAAACTTAGTAACAAAAACAACTTAAAACAAAGAGAAAAAAATGGCGGTTTCTATTTTATTAAAATAATTATATGTTGCCATAAAGTTGATAGTCGTATCTTGTAAACCTGACTTTATAAAAAAATCTACATCTGCCATCAAATAGTATATGTAAAATAATAAAACTTTTATATGAGCCATTTTTTTCTATTACTTATAATAAAAAAGTTAAAGGGGGGGAGCGTCTTCCCAGACTCACCTTGTATGCAATTAAAATATCTATTGAGTCAAGCCATTGTATGTGTACGTTTGCAGGGACAAAATGGATGGGTGACCATTTCAAAATTCACCTATAAATGTAATATGAATTTTTCGTGTACTTTACTTGCATTTCGCCTGTTATCAACAATAATACAGTGCATATAGTGCTTTTCAAACAGTTCAGACATAATATATGTCACATGAGTTTTTGGAAATCTAATGGACTCTTTCCAGTACAGAAAAAGGTCGAAATATAAGATTTCAAAATTTTCTAAATGATAGTATTTGAGTTAGAGTGGAGGATTCACACACATACACACAGACATCATCGTGAAAATGTTAAATTGGATTCTAGGGACTTTAAAACGTGGTCAATTGCCAAAATCTCGATATGCGATTTTTAGCACGATCCCTATACCTCCCTTACCAAAGGTAGCGGGAGGTAAAAAATCCGAAAACGTGATATTGTTAGACATACATACATAAATACACACAAATATGCTGGTATGTATTTAGCAGCATATATGTTAATTATTTATACAATAAATACAAATATATTTGTTTATAAGTTCATGAAACATATTTTGAAACATCAAAATAAAATTAGAGATAGTTTTTATGAAGTCACTGACCTATTTATGCTGATAAACAGAGGCAACGTCATTCTGGTCTTCATAAAGAGTCCACAACACTTTTCACACAAAAATAATTATTTATACATATGTAATATTGTTTACACAGACATTACAACAATTTTACACTATTATTACACATATTTTAGATGAGATTTCTATTTATTTTTACTGAAAAACAGTCCAAACATCATTCGCGATTGCCATTTTTTTACTATTGACAGTTTAGGAATGCACAAGTTTATACAAATTAATACCAATGATTATTTATATTTTAAATTGTTGTTTATTGTGACAGATGTCTCTACGTTTGTGCTGCTTTGGTTACACGGTAAAATATTCAAATTTAAACAACGATAAGGGGTAAATTTGTAATTCTAATGTGGGTATTATTAACCCTTATTGTAAATACAATAATACACAAATATTTTACCGTTATGTTAATGTAATTACGTTGAATATATTATTATTTTGTTTGTATTCAATTTAATATTTAAATATTGTTTAATACCAAACTATATATTTATCAAAACCATAATATTATTATTATTTTTAACAATGTATACACATGCTACGTACATACGAGTATATCTTCCAAAGACCAACAGTTTAATGATACGGTTTATGAACATACTAAGTTTAAATATAAACTTAGAGGAGGGTTAAAGATAATTTTAACTAAAGAGACAATAACCTTGACAACAAACATACATACATATTCTATACAGGAGTCACGCTAGAATAATTGAGAAAATTTTAAACATTATCTGTCATTTGATAACAAGTTTCGAATTTAAAACTTAGTTAAATATTTTTTTAATGAACCAGGCCTTCTTTGGCTGCAATTTATCGTTAGTAGAAATAATTGGCACTATACTAACTTTCTTAAATAATAATGCGAAAGTATACGTAAATTAATGAGTAATAATGAAAGCATTTACAAACGATTGAAGTCGATTAATAATTTGGATGACGTGTCATATCCTAAGCAATTTGATTGGTTGCCTGATTTTAAACGCGAGACTCGCGCGTTTTTTACCCGCTCACACACACATATATATATATATATATATATATATATATATATATATATATATATATATATATATATATATATATACAGGCTGTGCAACGAAACGCGGAACATAGAAGTTTAACACAGGATTTTAAAAATGTGCGAAAATTTGCTCTCCTTTACATTTTAGAACAAAAGTACAATAATGAAAAGTTAATTAATTAATTTGTACTTATAAAATAGATTAACTGTAGCACTAGATATTCAGAAAAGAAAATACGACATTTTCGTCGGAAATCAGATAGCCATGGAAATAAAAAACAAATAAAATAAAGTCTCATTCTGACAGTTCAGTGTTATTGGTGTTTATTGTTAAAATCATTGTGTCTACATTGTTATAATTTAGGAATAAATATTTAAATATTATGATCTTAATTAATATTTTGTTTTATTTGTTTCTTATTTCTATTTATAGCTATCTGATTATTGAAGAAAATGTCATCTTTATTTTCTAAATATCTAGTGCTACAGATATTCTATTGCATTAGATGAAGACTTTTTAAAAGTAGAAATTAATTTTAAACAAGTTTTAATTCTTGTACTTTTGCTCTAAAATATAAAGGAGAGCCAATTTCCACACTTTTTAAAAATCCCATGTTAAACTCGTATGTTCCGCGTTTCGTTGCACACCCTGTATATATGGATATATGTGACATGACCAGCGAATGAAAGTTAACGTTTCAGATATGAAGTTTTTGCATGATCCCATTTAAATACTGGACTAGAAAAGCACAGAAATACATTACTATGTCTGGCTGTAAATGTATAGCCAACTAGGGTAACTGAATATCAAAACAGGAGTGCGTTTAAAATATTTTAAACATTTTTCGTTTATGTTGATAATAACAAAATATTTTGATCTTTAAACTATTTAGATTGGCAATTCTATGAAATAGGATTATTTTTAATTTCCTCTAACAGTAATTCCGACTATCCGACTCGAGGGTTGCTTACACCTGAGACGAACGAACTAGAATTTGCGGTATTAAATTTTTTAAATACATCCCTGAATCCTGTTGCTAAGGTCATTTTAAATGCCTCCTGGTATTGAGAACAATTCTAATCTTCAGTAACGGAATACATAAGGGTCAGTTCCCTTTCAAATCAAATATAGGGAAATGTTTCAAAGAAACATATCAAAAATTCATATCTCGCTTATTTGGTAAAATTTTGAAGTCGTGATTACCCTGAAATTTTGGTTCCACATATTTTTCCAGAATAAAAAAATAAAATTTATAGAGTAGCCTATTACTTCGACACCTTGGGCAGTAAATCGCCAAAAATTGACATATTTTTGACTGTCTTAAGTCCCCCAGAATAGGGAAGGAAACTAATATGATCATATTTTATTAATACTCATTTTTTGAAGACCTCTATTATGTTAGAAGTTCATCTATTGTTTGAAGACATCTGCTAACAATTTTCTTTACCGGGCATAGTAACCGGAAGTGAATTCGTAAGCGTAACGAAGTAATTTCAAGTCAACATAAACCACGTGTACTTTTGACTCGTGCTAAATGTATAAAGGATATATGCTTCAATTATTTCTACAGTGTTGTTATGGAGATATGAATTCTATTGTTACAGAATAGAGTAATTACAGTACTAACATGTAAGACGTATAACTATGTTTAAAAAAAATTGTAAAGTAAAAAAAACGTTTATTAAAATATATTACAATTCATCTTTAACAGCATTTTGAAGTAATTTTTTATCATCTTCAATAAACCATTCTTCATATATTTTTTCTGGATCGACCATCCAATGTTTATGGAAAGAAATGGCTTCATTTCTGGATAAATAATCCGTTGGATAATCGTTGGGCCTGGCCTGCAAATCATCCATACATCAACAATAAGTTAAACTTTAAAATTTTACAAAATACTATTTATTTTGTAGCTATCTCTCTCACACACTTCAACAGCTGAGTGAGACAGATATACTTTATTACTTCGTAACGTATAACATATAGTTGTTCTAAAGAGTAAAAACTGTGTTTTCGATAACACATTCACGCTGTTTTCTGATTGGCTGATTATATTTCAAAACAGTTTTTAATGTGTAATATCTATTAAATCATAAAATTTATTATACCTGATGAAACTGGGATGAATGGACCATTTTTACACCCAATCTAGCTAGGCATACACCCAAAAACATATCATCTGGGCTGCTGTTTTTTGGACAAGTACAAAGTTCGTCATTATCAATTATTTTTTCAACTATGTTTTTATTTAATATTGTACCAGCTCCTCCTGTAAGATAGTTATACCCTTTTTGTTCTAAATTTAGGGTATGGTAGCCGTATCGTTCGCCTAAAGCCAGAAACTCTTCATTTTTGTAACAAGATAATAAATTTGTTAATCTGTATGGACTGAAAAAAAATTGGTACAGTAATATTTTTTTAAATGCTTTTATTGTCACATATATTTTTATAATAACAATATAACAGTAATATTGTATGTATAAAAACTAAATAAAGGACACTACTGAATTTAACAAAATAGATCAGACAAAAAAATTATGTGATTTGCAGTCAAGCTATGATGAAAATAATTTGTAAATGTATGGGGGACCGTTTGTAACATCATATATTTTTTGGCTTATGTGCGGTCACCCACCCATTTTTTAAATGGAGTGACACAAGCTTGACAAAAAATATCTCAAATAAATATACATTTAATTTTTTTATATACATACCTAATAATAGTATCATCATCAGTAATAACTAAATAATCAATATTTTTATTATTTAAAAAATTATTATAAAAATATTTTATTATTTCAAAAGTTTTCTCGCAATGACCATGTTCTGTATTAGGAATATTTAATGTTACTGTTGGAATTTTTTCATCTACAATTATAACAATAATAATAAATATGTTTGTTATTATTTAGTGGATTAGTGCAATAAAAACCAATGTAGACATATCAATAATATATACAGGGTGTTATGTTTATGTAAGTAATGTGCCATACGTTATCACTTAATCAGTAATAATTTATTTTCTAATTGTTGTAATTGTAAAAGCACTTCAAGATGGACCAATAATAATTATTTTACTTACATAACACCCTGTATAATGAACATTATTATTAATTTTTACCTTCCGTCACCTTTAGATAAGGAAGATATTGTCTTTGGTCAAAAATTCGGTGGTGAGTTTTTGATAAATAAACACTATTTTTACGATGACGTCTGTATGTATGTATGTATGTATGTGTGTGTGTGTGTGTGTGTGTGTGTGTGTGTGTGTGTATGTGTGTGTGTGTGTGTGTGTGTGTGTGTGTATGTGTGACGATTTTTTCGGATCCGATAACTCAAATACTACAATTCAAAAATTTATAATTCTTTCGTATTCCTTTTCTTTACATCCATTTCAAGAGATGATTAGATTTTGGTTATAATTGGTCAACCGGAAGTACTCTCATTTTAATATTTTAACAGTTTTTCTTGAAGAAACGCTGGTAAATATCATTTTTCCATATTTAATGTTATTATAAATATCAAAGAATATTTTATTCTCTATACGATTTGATTACATTTTATACTTCATATTCAATGGATATAGAGTTAAAAAATTATAAAGAAATACTATATTAAGAAAATGCTGATTGACAGATGTCAGTGTCAAGTGCAATTGACATGTTTGTGTTATGATTTTCTTGGAAATATAGAATCTCTTATGTACATGAAACTTTCTGTATGGAATTTGTATAAAATATATGGAACTGACGCAAGGTAATGTGCTGGCCACATCAGATTTCTTTATTTTTATAATGTATTTCCAATATTATGGAGTGTAAACATTGGTTGTTTTAGCATTAATCTACCAGATATATGTTAAAAGTATTTACCAAATATATCGCTAAAAAAAATAATATTTTTTACGTATTTGGCCCATGTTTTTTTAACAACATTTAATCTGTTATCATGAAATTTATGACATGTTTTTACAGCAAAAAATAATGAATTTATATTTACTGGTTTCCCCTAAAAATATTAAATATTAATAATATTTAAATTTTTTATATTGTTATACATACACATTTTTGAAATTGTTTAACATACGTAGCACAATCATCTCCATTTGCCACACAAAATTTGGGTTCATTTATTAAAATATGTCCACTACCATTTTCCCAAAAGTAAAGTGACAATTCATGCATTGAATCTATAGAAAATTCATTTAAATTTTCATTATTTTCATAACTGTCTTGTACATATTTATTACTTATTCTAAAACATAAATACTGTAATTTTTATACCCTTAAATGGGTAGTACATACTTAGCTACTAAAGGCATGCTTATGGCAAACCCAGAACCCAAATTCGGGTATAGAAAACTCGTCGGGTTTTCATGAAAAGCAAAGTGGTGAATTATTGTTACATCCTGATCGTAAAGAGTACGTCCCAACCATATTTTCTGGTTAACAAAATAAATATTTATATATATTTTTAAGTATTTGTTGTAAAATTAAACATACCTCACTATAATTGTATTTATTTAATACCTGAACAAGTTTATCTAAATTTATTTTTGTCCTATCGTCACATATAAAAAGCCAGTGAACAAAATTTTCATTTTCTATAAATTTAGGCAAAATAGGCAATATAGTCCAATCGCCTATATGGGGAAAATCTCTATGGGAAATATATATAATAGGCGGTGCCTAAAATATTTAAATATATACAAATTTGCCTGTAATTTACTATAAAAAAACATACTTTATTCATTACTTTTGATTGTTCATTAATATCATTTTCTGATTCTTCTGCTAAATTATTATTATATATAGTATTTTGACTTATTATTAGTATTGAAATATCACGTGGTTCTATAAAAAAATATATTATATGTGTTGTACCTACGTCAAATTATTAGCCTAATTTTATATAAAAATGATACAGGCATGTCAATATGGTTGCATTTAAAAATTAAGGTAAAACTTTAATTTTTTTGGAAAATATATAAATAAGACTTACCTAAGGCATTAATTGTGCATTTATTTATTATAAGTATTAATAAGAAATATATAATTCTTTGATCCATAGCTGTAAAAAATGTAAAATGATTTTATTGTAAATATATGTTATCTTGTATGTTTTTCAAATAAAATACAATAAAAAAACGTTTGATTATATAAAATACAATGAATATATTAAAAAATATACAATAATAAATTATTATACAACAATATTTAATGCAAAAAAATAATAAAAAAATTATTTAAAATGCAAGTATCGTACTTATAAGTAACCCTGAACAAATCTCTGTACAAATTATTGTTTATATCAAAAAATATTTATATTATTTAACACAAATATCGTTGAACATCACATATGTCACATTTGACATTGTCTACACGTGCTGCTATAGAAAATAGCGGGAAATATCCAAACCAAAATAGCGGCCGATAAACCGAAAGTTTCGTTATAACATACATTAATTTTATAAAATATTATATGGATTATTGTACATATTTGTGTTTAGCATACATTAAAAAGTATATTGGTATATTTTACTTAAAGTTTCGTTAAATTTTAATGGATATTTAAAGGAAAACAAGGGCGTGGTGTTTTTACGATGCTCCTATCGATTTGATAGTCCGAGCGGAAATGGTGCTTGTTTACAATTAACGGAAATCCGTTAAGGAATAAAAATGTTATAAGTTGATATATTTTGGATAATTGTATATGTTTTTAGAATGTTATGTGTATAAATTCAATAATATTTGATGAACATTAAGTATAGTTATTGTACGAAACATAATAAGGTGTATATGCGGGTGAGTGTACTTTCTGAACAACCGGTATATTATTGGCTTTTAAAAATAATGAACTCCCGACTATTATGTTCTTATCTTCACAGCTGTTAGCTTGAATAGCTGACATGTTCCACATACTTGACACGTAAAATCGCCGAATACATATGATTTTATATATGTAAATACTACTAAGATTTTAATTTATACTTTACGTATCAAATGTACAAGATTTAGTGATACAATACATGTATAAATCCTGTAATATTTTATACATAAAATGATTCTACGGTTAATAATATTAGTGCTGTGTTTAATACATTTATGTAAAGGATTAAATAATGTTATTTATGCTATAAATGCAGGCGGAGATGGGCATATAGACGAAAATGGTATCAAATATGAACGAGATCCATTGATGAACAAAGTAGGAACGGCATCAGATTATGGCAAACAATTATTGATAGCAAGAGTGTCTGGAAATGACCAAATATTGTATCAAACCGAAAGGTATCATTACAACACATTCGGATATGAAATCCCAATACAAAGCGACGGAGATTACGTGTTAGTTTTAAAGTTTTGTGAAGTATACTTCAACGCACCAAATATGAAAGTTTTTGACGTTGTCCTCAACGGCGACCACACAATCGTATCAGAATTAGATATTTACGACCGAGTAGGTCGCGGGGTTGCTCACGACGAATACATTCCATTTAGTGTAGTGAAAGGAAAGCTTTTTTACAATGAAGAAGACAGCGAAATCCGCGGTGGAAAAGTCCGCGTAGAATTCATCAAAGGATACAAAGACAATCCCAAAATTAACGCCATGTATGTCATTAAAGGTAAATTAGAACAAGTACAAAAACTACCACCGATTCCTATTGAAAATGAACAAGAAACCGAAGAATTCAGAGATGATTTCGAAGAAAAAAGCTCGAAGAATCGAAGACCAAGCGGGCCCAAACACCCCGACCCCTACAGCATGGATGACTCATCAATAATGTTACCAGTCTTCGTGGCAATTGGGGCCTTTATCCCACTATTATTTTGTTTATGTAAATTGTGATTGTAAAACTAATAATTTGTACATATTAACGGTGATTGATCGCAACAATGTATCCGTTTTATTGTAAGTACTTACGCAGTATTTGACAAAGTGCAATTTTAGACAGTATTCCAATGTACTTAAATTAAAAATAAAGTAGCACTCGTTCACAAAATCGCACTGGTGATGGGTGAATAACTGATTTCTTGACTGTTATTGTTATTGTTAATGTAAATATTTGTATGCTTCAATAAACAGGAATGTTATATTTTAAACATTTTTTACAATAAACATTTAACTGTACAAAACATTTATTTACATAAATTTTTACCTATATTACAAAAATACTTGACAGGTTATCAAAATTAATATTTACAAAGTACGAATCAGATATTTTATATTTCCGAGCATTTTTTAAAAACAACATAGATGCTCCGTGAAGCAAATAAATGATTTAAAACTTTCAAACATTGCTTATATAACTTCTCCCCAAAAAAATTTACGTGCTTCATTCTGATTGGCTTAAACTTTTCCCCACCACGATCCGTGGTATAAATATGCGCCCAAGTTCAGAATCAGAATAGTTCGGCTCGGCGCTTGATTAGTTAACATATTCAGCAAACAAATTATATAACCTACGCAAATTATGAAAATTTTTCACAAACTTCTTTCAGCTCGTTTAAAATGTAGATTTTAAACTTACAAAAACTGAATGCTATTCACGTGTTCCGCCATTTAATATTGAATTACATTGTCTTTATTAGTAATACCAGCTTTAATTCTATTAGGATTAAGCAATCCACAAACCCCCAAAAGCGGCGACGTATGTCGTAGCTCTCTCCAGGAACATATATATAATATGTATGTATTTATAATTTGTAAATGAAAATGCAGGCTGTCTTGGAAATAGGAACCACAGATTCCTGGGCCCAAAAAAAGACGATTTAACTAAACTTACCTATATCCGACAGTGCACCGTTTAGCCAGTATTCTGCTTCAAAGCCTTTCTAAAAAAAATATATTACTTATAATAACCAAACGCTTTGTTCGATTTGAATAAAATATGGTATGACAATACATATGGATATAATTCATCTTTTAAGATGGTATTTGTTATTGTTAGTGGACCACTAGAGTATGAAACTTGGGTGTCGCGACCATGAATAAACCACAACTTTTTAATGGCAACGCCAATAATGTAAATTTATTGTTTTTCATAAAGATACATTCAATAATAAACTTTCGTGTCTGCGTAAGTTATATCTGTAACGATTTAGTCAGAAAATAATAATGTAAGTGATTGCGCCGTGTAATTTTTAAAATAAATTTTATCTAGCAGTCTTTCCAAATATCAAACAACTACTTTTTAATGACAGTAACAATTGTTTATGGGTTGTCAAAAATTTCCTTTGCCATATTTTAAAACTAGTAACATATCCGTTTGTTCGGCCTTATAGTATTTTATTGTTATTATTATAATAAGACGATTAGATAATGTTAGCTCACTCCTAAACAACTTTAGAAGATTGACAACTCATAAAAAATTGTTTGTCATTAAAAATTAGTAGTTTGACATGTGGACAGACTGCTAGATAAAATTTATTTTAAAAATTACACGGCGCAGGCACTTACATTTTATTTTCTTCTGACTAAATCGTTACAGATATAACTTACGCAGAGACACCAAAGTTTACTATTGAATGTATTTTTCTGAAAAACAGTATATTTACATTATTGGCGTTGCCATTAAAAAGTTATGGTTTAATCATGGTCGCGATACCCAAGTTTCATACACTCGTGGTTCACTTTCCGGGAATGGACTGTGTCATATTTTGAGCCAGAGCTCAACGTTTCGCCCGCAGTCGTATGGGGCATCTACAGGAGCAAGGGGGATAGTACTGTCGTTACCCGACGTGTCAACCACGCTAGAGGCCGAGTTTAAGCAACAAGGGGGGAGACTCATTTTACAAGGTTACCCGACGTGTAAACCACGCTAGAGGCCAAATAAACCAAGTGACGAAGGAAGGCCGAGAAGACAGTTATATATTAATCTAAAGGTATGAGCAAAGCTAATGAGGACCAATGGGAATCGAGTTCGTAATGGTAGATTTTTAGAAAGACTTTAAAGCAAAATACAGGTTAAGCGGTAAGTTTAGTTTAATCGTCTTATTTTGGTCCCAGGAATCTGTGGTTAAGCCATGTCCCCCTATTTCCAAGGCACCCTGTATTTCAATATACCTATAAATATAAAATATCTGATCCAGAGTTTACAATAAATAAATATATTGTCTTATCATTAATTTCTTTGGTATATCAGTCATATAAAGACAAGTTTACACACACAATTAATGTAAACATACTCTTTACAATATTACAATAAATATCACGTACGATACGTGTTAATAACAATAAATTCATTCATTATTTCAGCTATCAACATCATTATTTTTTTTAATAGATCCGTTACTATTTTCGTCTATTTTATTGGCACTACTGGCAGTTAATCTAAAGTTGACTTTAAAAGGACTTAGCTTTAAACTTCTCGCTGGAGAGTCGTTACTTAAAGACAGTACAGATTTTCTGTTAATTTGGGCTTCGACTAAAAATAATGATCTTGAGAGCTGAGGAGATGAATTGCTAAAATATTTATTATTAGATAGTTTAAATATATCACTAGATTCACTATTTTGACTTAAAGTGGAATTATCTGCATAGAAAACATCGTCGTCTCCTAATTCTAGATCATCTATAGGACCTTCAATAAAACCTGAATTTATTTTACCACTACTATCACTGTCAATAATGTCGTCGGGAAATATTTGATTGTCTCTTTCTCCATTGTTTTCACTAACAGAAGTTGATGGAACTTCAGTAATCATACACATACGTCTTTCCCCCGCTGATAAAGCTACGACAGACGTCGTTCCTTGTACAATAGGCGTACAAATCGGCAAACGTTTATTGTCATTTTGACGTCCAATAAATCTTCTATTTTGTAAGCTGGTGTTTGCATTTCTTATGTATTTCATGCGATGGGTACAACTGTTAGATATTAAACTTGGTCGACAATTCCTGTCGGTACATGTGGAGTTTTGTACGCCGAATAAACTTAAAATATATGCTTTTAACGCTGCCCGAAAATCTCGTAGATGATATGCGTATAATAATGGATTTCCCGCTGAATTCAAGTGAGATAAAATAATACAAAAATTTGTTAATGTTAAAGGGATAGGACAATGTTTACAAAAAGCTTGTATACAATTAATTGTATACAAGGGAAACCAACATATAACAAAAAATAAAACAATTATTGATAGATTTTGTGTAGCTTTAACTTCACTTTTTTGAGCTGCCCCTAACATTCGTAGCATTGTACCGCCATTTTGTCGTATATGGCCATTTGAATTTGTGCCTCCTGGGTTCATTGTTACAATCTGTCGTAGCTGAAACATAAAATATGTATATTAAAATTTCACTAAACTTACGTGCGTAGATATCGACCACTTCTCAGTTTTGAATTTAATTTTTACCTCCCGCTACCCTTGGTAAGGGAGGTATAGGGATCGTGCTAAAAATCGCATATCGAGATTTTGGTAAATGACCACGTTTTAAGGTCCCTAGAATGCAGTTTTAACATTTTCGCGATGATGTCTGTGTGTATGTGTGTGTGGATCCTTTACTCTAACTCAAATACTATCATTCAGAAAAAATTTCTGTAATGGAAAGAGCCCATTAGATTTTGGTGTAAATCGGATAACCGGAAAAGGCACTTTACTAGAAGCTCAAAATAGTTTATCTTCGAAAAATACCTTTAAATGTTATTTTTTCGAGATTAATGTTAATATAAAAATTAAAGATTATTAAATTTTCTACAGATTTGCATTAATACTTTTTCTAAATATTTTATGGATAAATTTATAAAATTATCTATAAATTTAATCCCGGAGCCTACGCTTTAAACAAGCAAAACTCCTTGGTTACACAGTTCATATATTAAATGTATGTAACTGACAGATAAATGTCACTGTCAAAGAACTAATCATTTCAAATTAATAAGAGTAACGTTTTAAAAAGAAAATAGTAAATAGAAGCCTAGTTATTTAGAATGGATCTTAATACAGTTTCCGCAATAACTAAATATGTAAGTATGTATATTTAAATTAATAAAAATTAAATAGAAGGAGATTTTTGAGGATGGTGCGATTTAAAAAAAGGTCAAAATTTTTAAAAAATTAAAAATTATGAAAATTTGTATTTAAGTACTTTGAAGGATGTAGATTTAAGATTTTAAAACCGCAGGTCGATATCTCTTTTCGTGTCCGAGATATTCGTCCTCGAAACTTTGCTCAAAAATGCCCATTTTTGGGCCATATCCCAAAAATGGTCAATTGTACACCGCTGGCGATATCACCATTAGATTCTACGAGCAAAATTACATAAGCATACCAATTTTCATAATTTTTGAACAACTATTACAATCTCCAGAAGGAAAAGTCTGAAAATGGCCAAAAATCGCAAAAAATCTAAGGTGTACCCCTTGCCATTTTTTCAGTTTTTGACAATTTTAAAGAATGTTTAATAATTAATGTATCCGTTGGAATATTTTGATGAAATTTGGTATACTTATGTTTTTTGGTACGAGGAATATACTGGTGAGGTCGTTGAAGGTGTACCGCACACCCATTTTTGGGTATAAGGGTGGTGTGGATTAAAAAAGGGTCGAAATTTTTAAAAAATTAAAAATTCTGAAAATTTGTATTTAAGTAGTTTTAAGGGTGTAGATTTAAGATTTTAAAACCGCAGGTCGATATCTCTTTTCGTGTCCGAGATATTCGTCCTCAAAACTTTGATCAAAAATGCCCAGTTTTGGGTCATATCCCAAAAATGGTCAATTGTACACCGCTGGCGATATCACCATTAGATTCTACGAGCAAAATTACATAAGCATACCAATTTTCATAATTTTTGAACAACTATTACAATCTCCAGAAGGAAAAGTCTGAAAATGGCCAAAAATCGCAAAAAATCTTAGGTGTACCCCTTGCCATTTTTTCAGTTTTTGACAATTTTAAAGAATGTTTAATAATTAATGTATCCGTTGGAATATTTTGATGAAATTTGGTATACTTATGTTTTTTGGTACGAGGAATATACTGGTGAGGTCGTTGAAGGTGTACCGCACACCCATTTTTGGGTATAAGGGTGGTGTGGATTAAAAAAGGGTCGAAATTTTTAAAAAATTAAAAATTCTGAAAATTTGTATTTAAGTAGTTTTAAGGGTGTAGATTTAATATTTTAAAACCGTAGGTCGATATCTCTTTTCGTGTCCGAGATATTCGTCCTCAAAACTTTGCTCAAAAATGACCATTTTTGGGTCATATCCCAAAAATGGTCAATTGTACACCGCTGGCGATATCACCATTAGATTCTACGAGCAAAATTACATAAGCATACCAATTTTCATAATTTTTGAACAACTATTACAATCTCCAGAAGGAAAAGTCTGAAAATGGCCAAAAATCGCAAAAAATCTAAGGTGTACCCCTTGCCATTTTTTCAGTTTTTGACAATTTTAAAGAATGTTTAATAATTAATGTATCCGTTGGAATATTTTGATGAAATTTGGTATACTTATGTTTTTTGGTACGAGGAATATACTGGTGAGGTCGTTGAAGGTGTACCGCACACCCATTTCTGGGTATGAGGATGGTGTGGTTTAAAAAAGGGTGGAATTTTTTAAAAAATTAAAAATTTTGAAAATTTGTATTTAAATACTTTGAAGGGTGTAGATTTAAGATTTTAAAACCACAGGTCGATATCTCTTTTCTTTTTCGAGATATTCGATATTTTTTACAAAAAAGTGAATACAGCCTTTCTCTCGGTTGTAATTATGGAACTTCCGGTATAACCGGAAGAGACATCAACTTGTAAATTTAAATACAACCTCTACTATTTTTTAGTTTCATAATATTTATTAAAACAGGTGAAATTTTTAACCAACGTTCCGCTTGTAATATGTTACTAAAAAAAAAAAAATGTATTTAATTATGCAAAACGTTTGGAAATAAAGACAAAAGGTGTTTTCCTATTGGCTATGAATGACCTACTATATGTAATTTGACGTCACAGGAGTGGTTTTTCATATTTCTGGCACCAATTTTTTTATTTAATTATTTATTAATAACAAAATAAATAAACTATATATTTTTATTACCTGTTTAAGAACTACCCTGTATATATGCGCGTAGAATACAGCCAACAATAGAGTCGGAGTAATAATTGTTGCAAAATACAAAAATACTAAATAATCGTAGTGCATGACTTTGTCAAAAAGGCATTCTTGATTGGTGTCTCCAGCATTCCAACCCAACAATGGAAGAAAGCCGACAAAGGTCCCTGCCATCCAACAAATACTGATAATCACTGCAACAAAGAAATACATTGTTGTAATCAACATAAAGGGTAGGGGCTGTGTCTTGGGAACAAGGTGGATGGGAAGTTTCTGTTAAAAAAAATTCAATCCTAAATATAGAGTGGACGAACGAAAACGGGTCTGTAGCCGACAACCTGCGCGCGTTTAGTATTCGGTCCCAAATAGGGATAGTACTGTCTTAAACAAGGTTACCCGACGTGTCAACCACGCTAGAGGCCGAGTTTAAGCAACAAGAGGGGCAGACTCAGTTTACAAGGTTACCCGACGTGTAAACCACGCTAGAGGCCAAATAAACCAAGTGACGAAAGGAAGGCCGAGAAGACAGTTATATACTAATATAAAGATACGGAACACGACACGCCCAATCTACCATTATGAACTCGATTCCCATTGGTTCTCATTAGCTTTGCTCTTGTTGATTAAACTCGGCCTCTAGCGTGGTTGACACGTCGGGTAACCTTGTTTAAGACAGTACTATCCCCCTTGCTCCTGAAGATGCCCCATACGACTGCGGGCGTAACGTTGAGCTCTGACTCAAAATATGACACAGTCCATTCCCGGAAAACGAATTTTTCTTACAACTTTATAAAATTATCTATAATTTAAATCACAGAGCCTGCGCTTTAAACAAACACAACTACTTGATTAGACAGTTCATACCTCAAATGTGTGTAACTGACAGATAAATGTGACTGTCAAAGAACCAATTATTTCAAATTAATATTAGTAACGTCTTAAAAAGAAAATAGTAAATAGAACCATAGTTATATGGAATGGATTTTAATACAGTTTCTAGTATAACTAAATATGTAAGTATGTATATTTAAATTAAAGAAAATTAAATAACGGGAGGTGTTGTGTTGGCCACATCAGATTTTTTAATTCTCTTTCAAAACTGCTCTGCAATACACTGTATTATTTTTTTAAAAGAATTTCACATATATCGTATTTACTAGTATTGCAAATATCGAAAAACAGTTACATATATCGATTCTCAGAAAATATTTGCGTGTGTACAAAGATAAAGTTGATTAATTAAAGTAGTCATTAACTAAAGACGTCCAATTACTATCGGCATACAATGGGGTAAACATTATCTATGGTAACGAAACAAAATGTTGTGTTAAGTACACATTTTTCCCGTTGCAGGTCAAGGTAACACGCCGGAAATGATACAAACCGGAAATACACTAGATCACATTTTTTACACCCTGAAAAATCAATGCAACAAGGAGTTGAAAGTTTATTTTTAATTTAAAAAACTTTATTTGAACTTTTAATAAAAACTTTCATCATTCTTGAGAAAATTTTTATTTTTCCTGTCCGAATTCAAAATCCTCAGACATTTTTACATAAGTCCATCAATTTTCAATTATTTTTATCTACTGGTACAAGTTTAATTTAAAATTTTTTGAAAATTGCACATTCAAAAATCGATACTCGTGTGTAGCCGTTCGTAACTCAAATACCAAGCCTCGGCCTCCCGCTACCCTTGGTAAGGGAGGTATAGGGATAGTGCTAAAGATCGCATATCCAGATTTAAACATTCTATGAGCCTAGTAGTATATTTTTTCGTTGTTTGATGGCAGCATCAACACGTTCAAATTCGCAATTTTTATATATGAATCGAATAAAATATAAATAAAATCGTGCATTTATTTCAGAGCGCGTCAACAATAGGGTGTACCAGACATGCACAAACCAAATTTCTATTTTTAGAATGTTGCTTGTTCACATATTATTTGAAGATGAAACATGTAGAACTACTTTTTTAGGATTAGAAAATATATTTAATTAATATGCCCAAAAATCACTACGCGTTGAAGCAAAATTTTGCACTATTTTCTACCAATTTTTATATATGAAATAAATGCATTTAATTCAGAAATGAACACGAAATGGTACTAGAAGTCTTGTTTTTATTTTAAACATAAATTAATTGAATTGTTTTATTTTCTCTGTTAATCGTTTATAGATTATTATGTATAAACATATTTTTATTTCTACCCAGCACAATACCTCTTGCTAATTTTATTTTATTACCTCCCGCTACCCTTGGTAAGGGAGGTATAGGGAGCGTGCTAAAAACCGCATATCGAGATTTTGCTAAATGAGCACGTTTTAAGATCCCTAGAATCCAATTTTAACATTTTCACGATGATGTCTGTGTGTATGTATGTGTGGATCCTTTACTCTCACTCATATACTATCATTCAGAAAATTTTGAAACCTTGTATTTCGAACTTTTTCTGTAATGGAAAGAACCCATTAGATTTTGATGTAAATCGAATAACCGGAAATGACACTTTACTAGAAGCTCAAAATAGTTTTTCTTCGAAAAATACCTTTAAAAGTTATTTTTTCGAGATTAATATTATTATAAAAATTAAAGATTATTAAATTTTCTACAAATGTACATTAATACTTTTTCTATATATTTTATGGATAAATTTGTAAAATTACCTATAAATTTAATCCCGGAGCCTACGCTTTAAACAAGCAAAACTCCTTGGTTACACAGTTCATATCTTAAATGTATGTAACTGACAGATAAATGTGACTGTTAAAGAACTAATCATTTCAAATTAATAACAGTAACGTTTTAAAACGAAAATAGTAAATAGAACCATAGTTATATGGAATGGATCTTAATACAGTTTCCGCAATAACTAAATATGTAAGTATATATATATATATATATATATATATTTAAATTAATAAAAATGAAATAGCGGGAGGTTTGGTGTTGGCCACATCAGATTTTTTACATATGTACCTACGCAAATAATTTACAAATTTTAGCAAATTAATGACAAAAATTTATTTAAAAAACATTGGTAAATATAATGTGAATTCTATTCTATTCTAATAAAAAAGAAATTTAGAGTAAAATTCGCTATACCAAAAATAAGGATTAACTTAATCTTTTTTGTGACTCGGGCTGTAAATGGCGGGAGGTATTGTGTTGGCCACTTCAGATTTTTTAAAATTAAAATTATGAACATAACATAAATAACTATTTAAAGTAATGATAATGTTAGAAATAAAAGCAAGTGCCCTTTTTAATTAAACAATAGTGCTAATAACAATTGCTTTTAGTACTAAATATCAACACCAAGAAAACAATAAAACTTCGTTTAATTTTGTTTCAGAAGTTTCATAAAACTTTATTGTAACTTGCAAGAAAATGTATCGAAAAAACTTTATTAATTTTTCCGATATCGTAAGAGATTTGTTTTTGATTGCTACACATTTGAAACAAATGTATAGTAATTTGTTTCAAGATGTCCTTTCAAGGTCATCTGTGTCGTGTTGCATTTATCTCTCTTCATATTGTTCGACTAAGTTAGTACATTTAATTTTAAAATGATGCTCGTTGTTCACAATACTTTTGCTGTAATGTAAGATTATTTATTAATTCAGATAAACTATTATTAACGAAAGATGACTATACAAGGTCATTTGTGAGCCGTCTGATATATTACTTGCAGATAACTTCATTGCATTTCGTATGCATAGGCGTACAACATGAAATATTTATGGACACATTTTAACTGAAAAAATAAAAGTAATTCATTTTAAAATTGTTTCTTTCTAAATAATGTCTTTCTGTTTATGTTCTACACTTATGTTTTTGCAAAATTAAAAAAACATAGATTTATCTATAAATCAAGGAATAATAATTTGGCTTAAACGGCAACGCCACTGAGTAAATATTAGCACAGAGGGCAGTGTAATAGTTAATTAGGTATATACATACAACATATGTCATTATTATTTATAGTGTGTTAGAAAATAATGACACTATTTACGTATATCTGTCACGCCAAAAACAAAATCAAACTGCACCTAACATTATTTTCCTACGTAAAATGAAGTATAGGTCATGTATAATTTGTATCAGTGGTACCAAACAAGTTATACAAAATTCTGTTATTTTTGTCGTTTGTACCAGCTAATAAATGTTATTCTAACAACTAAACACATTAATATAATTTTAAATTAATAATGTCAACTTTTAAAATTTTATGTGTGACATACTAGCGCTCAACATAATAAATTATTGCCATTATCTTCTCAGTTCCGTAACCTAGTAACAGTATAAATTATATCTCAAGTTTACCCATTATTCTAAATCAAGACACCATTGCTTAACAGATGACTGCACAATGCAGTACTTTATATTCAGTTTGCGAGATAGGGACGTACTATTATTATTACAATATTTCTGAATAATGCAAAATGAGGACAAAATTTAAAAAAATAATTTAATAGTAATTCACATCGCAAGATTGTTACTCAGAACGTTATAGGCGTGCATGGTACCTAATGAGCGAGAGAAGCGAGCTTGTTATTCGTGCGAGCACGTAAATTTTGGGTAACGGTTGAGCATTGTACAGTGTTTTATGATATACTAAATCGTAAATAATTTGAAAAATATCTGATGTGGCCAGGACATTTCCTTCCATCAGTTATATGTATTTTGTACAAATTTAATACAGAAAAATCCTTGCAAAAGATTCTTTTTCTTGTACATTACCTTCCGACAGTTGTATGTATTTTATACAAATTCCATACATAAAGTTTCCAGTAAAATTATAAGACAAACATACTATGTCAATTGTACTTGACACTGACATCTTTCAATCATAATTTGCTTAATATAGTAGCTGTTTCCATAGTTATAGCATAGCTGGCTAATTTATGAAATCCATTTAATATGAAGTATAAAATGCAGTCAAATCGTATAGATAGTAAAATATTCTTTAATATTTATAATAACGTTAAATGTGAAAAAATGATATTTAACATTGTTTTTTCAAGAAAAACTGTTAAAATCTTTAAATGTGGGTACTTCCGGTTGACCAATTATAACCAAAATATAATCATATGGATGTAACGAAAAGAAATACGTAAGAATTATAATTTTTAAAATTGTAGTATTAGAGTTATCATAGGGCAATTTTTTTATCACACACACACATACACACACACACACACAAACACACAAACAAACATACATACATACATACACACACACACACAAGCACGCATGCACACACACACACACTCACACACACACTCACACACACACTCACACACACACTCACACACACACTCACATACACACACTCACACACACACACACTCACACAAACACAAACACACACACACACACACACGCACACACACACACGCACACACACATACGCACACACGCACACACACACACACTAACATACACACACACATCCACACACACACACACATCCACACACACACATACACACATGCACACACAAATGCACACACACACATACACACACACACACACACACACAGAGAGAGAGAGATCATCGTAAAAATAGTAAAATCGTATTCTAGGCCTTAAAACGTGCTTATTGATTAAAAACCTTCCTTACCTAAAGGTGACGGAAGGTAAAAAAAATATTGGAATCTACAACAGAATACATTAAACTACTTGATCGAAATAGTCTTTGAAAACATATGGCGAAGCGAAATAATAAATAAGTAAATCTGTATACATGTTGCTATAGTTTTAACAGCCCGTAATTTTTTTTACGGGCTCTTTCTTTACCACTAGAAACAGAGCTCTATAATAAGACGTTCACGATTCAGTATAACATAAAAACATTTAATACTGTTCACCATCTTTTATATTATAAACAATTTTTCATTAAATGCTAAAACTTTTTTAATCCCAACACCGGATTTACACTTAACAGCGTAGCTAAGCAACCAAATAACAATAAGAAATTGTGGTGTCGTGACAATAATGAAATTACAAACAATTCCAGTGTATCCATGCTGAAAATATCCTGAAACTTTCTTTCAGCGCGGATAAGAATTCAGAACACGTCGAAAAACTCTTAAAGAATATATTAAGTTTTTTCTGAAACCCTTAACTTTTTTGTTAATTAATTTAAAACATTTATAAGCACTTAGTTTTAAGTGAGATACAATAATTATGTTTAAGTACAAAATAATGTCGATCTGATATTTTAAGTATACCGCAGTTTAAATAAATTTGAATATGTAATGAATTATTAATAAAGTTCCGTGACTGAAGTAAATTTTTCTCTTTCTGTGTTAATGGCCTTAATAAATTTTATACCACGATAAATATAAAGCACTAATTAACATATTAAAGGGCTGTATACATATGTTTCAAATGTGTTAAAAAGTTAAAATGGAATGTCCTAAATTAGTCGATCGAAGTTCTTTTAATATTTACTGTATACTATTATTCACAAAAGATGACTATTCAAGGTCATCTGTTAGAAGAAAGAATACACATCACTTTATAGCAGTAGCTTAGCAACATTTTGTATTAGAAAGAGAAAGATTACTTCACCTATGTCTATTTAATTTATGTGGTATGACAGATATACGAAAATGGTGGCATTACTTTCTAACATACTATAAATAATAATGACGTATATCGTAGAATTACAGATACCTAATTATCTACTACACTGCCCTCTGTACTAATATTTACCCAGTGGCGTTGACGTTTAAATCAAATTATTATTTCTTGGTTTATAGTTAAGTCTGTTTTTGAATTTTGCAAAAAACATAAGTGAAGAACATAAATCTTTCAGAAAGGCATTATTTAGAAAGAAACATAATTTTCAAATAAATTATTCTTATTTTTTCAGTTAAAATGTGCCCATAAATATTTCATGTTGCACGCCTATGCATACGAAATGCAATAGGTTTATTAAAAAATATTTCAGAAGGTTCAACAGTTACATACCTATATTTTCATTTTTAGGAAAACATTTTTGGAAGCACTGGTCTAATTAATCACGTATTATAAATACACATTAAATTTATAACTATACTAAATTTCAGCCTGATATTTTAAACAGTTCCAAAGTTACACCTCTTTAACTTTAGGCCAACATTTTAAATACCACTGGTTTAATAAATTTATTAATTAATATACCTAACAATAGCCAAAGGTCTCAAAAGTATTATATTAAAATTTGAGCTCGATATCTCAAACGGTTCAATAGTTACAGCATCTTGAAATTTTTCAAAAATCTACCCGTGTGGGCTATTAAAAAGCTATCTATTCCTGTGCCAGTCTGTGGTTTGTTATCAGGTAATAAAAATATACCTGCTATTCAGTGGTGAAAAACCACAAGGGTGTAACTGATACCGTGCACGTGTGCCTGGAGAAAACACCTGGTCGACTAGAATTTTAAAGGTCTATATACCATTTACAACAAATAAAATAAGTTTTTGACTTTGAAAGCTTGTAATTTCTAAACCAATCGTCAAAAAAAATTGAAAATTGGTATACTGGGTACTTGAAGGGTGCTGAGTTCAATAGCGTACAATTTTTATGTATTTTTAAGGGGTTGGGGGTTATTAACCGGCAAATGGGTTCGGAGCAAAACTAGAATTTTATATATGTTCATATAAAAATTTGTAATAGTTAAAATAAAATTATGAAAATTAGTATGCATACTAAAAAAAGTATGCTAAATTTAATGGCCTAAACACATTTGAAATATACTATTTAGTTTTGAAGTTATTAAGGGTTAAACATGGTAATGGCTGAAATCTCTTTACCGGTGATTGAGGTATCTGCTCATTTTTCAAACTTTTATTTCCCAAAACTGTATCAATATTATAAAAAACTTAAAAATTGGTATGCTTATGTAGAAATGTCTAAGGAATCCGAATCCGGGAGCAGGCATTTTTTTTAAACCCCAGTTTTTGAATTATCAACCCCTCAATAGACATTATATTTACCAATGTTTTTTAAATAAATTTTTGTCATTAATTTGCTAAAATTTGTAAATTATTTGCGTAGGTACATATGTAAAAAATCTGATGTGGCCAACACCAAACCTCCCGCTATTTCATTTTTATTAATTTAAATATATATATATATATATATATATATATATATATATATATATATATATATATATATATTTAAATTAATAAAAATGAAATAGCGGGAGGTTTGGTGTTGGCCACATCAGATTTTTTACATATGTACCTACGCAAATAATTTACAAATTTTAGCAAATTAATGACAAAAATTTATTTAAAAAACATTGGTAAATATAATGTCTATTGAGGGGTTGATAATTCAAAAACTGGGGTTTAAAAAAAATGCCTGCTCCCGGATTCGGATTCCTTAGACATTTCTACATAAGCATACCAATTTTTAAGTTTTTTATAATATTGATACAGTTTTGGGAAATAAAAGTTTGAAAAATGAGCAGATACCTCAATCACCGGTAAAGAGATTTCAGCCATTACCATGTTTAACCCTTAATAACTTCAAAACTAAATAGTATATTTCAAATGTGTTTAGGCCATTAAATTTAGCATACTTTTTTTAGTATGCATACTAATTTTCATAATTTTATTTTAACTATTACAAATTTTTATATGAACATATATAAAATTCTAGTTTTGCTCCGAACCCATTTGCCGGTTAATAACCCCCAACCCCTTAAAAATACATAAAAATTGTACGCTATTGAACTCAGCACCCTTCAAGTACCCAGTATACCAATTTTCAATTTTTTTTGACGATTGGTTCAGAAATTACAAGCCTTCAAAGTCAAAAACTTATTTTGTTTGTTGTTCATGGTTTATAGACCTTTAAAATTCTAGTCGACCAGGTGTTTTCTCCAGGCACACGTGCACGGTATCAGTTACACCCTTGTGGTTTTACACCACTGAATAGCAGGTATATTTTTATTACCTGATAACAAACCACAGACTGGCAGAGGAATAGATAGCTTTTTAATAGCCCAAACGGGTAGATTTTTGAAAAATTTCAAGAAGCTGTAACTATTGAACCGTTTGAGATATCGAGCTCAAATTTTAATATGATACTTTTGAAACCTTTGGCTATTATTTGGTAATTTAATTAATAAATTTATTAAACCAGTGGTATTTAAAATGTTGGTCTGAAGTTAAAGAGGTGTAACTTTGGAACTTTTTGAAATATCAGGCTGAAATTTAGTATAGTTATAAATTTAATGTGTATTTATATAATACGTTATTAATTAGACCAGTGCTGCCAAAAATGTTTCCCTAAAAACCTTCTGAAATATTTGGGTGAAATTTGATATTATGACAATAATTAATAAATGAATGTGTTAATTATTTATACCAATGGTCCTCAAAATTTTTCAAAAACCTATTGAATTGAAATTTAATACGGGAATAGTTGAAATATTAGAAATTTAACGTGTAATTAGTGTTTGTAATTATTTAGACCAGAAGTACCAAAAATGTTTGATTAAAAATAAAAATTTGTATATCTTTTGAACAGGAATATTGGAGTAAAATTGGGAACATATACTATTATTATTCACGAAAGATGACTATTCAAGGTCATTTGTGAGCCGTCTTATATAATACTTGCAGATAACTTCATTGCATTTCATATGCATAGGCGCGCAACATGAAATATTTATGGGCACATTTTAACTGAAAAAATAAGAATAATTTATTTAAAAATTATGTTTCTTTCTAAATAATATCTTTCTGAAAGATTTATGTTCTTCACTTATATTTTCGCAAAATTCAAAAACAGAAAACTATAAACCAAGGAATAACAATTTGATTTAAACGTCAACGCCACTGGGTAAATATTAGTACAGAGGGCAGTGTAGTAGATAATTAGGTATCTGTAATTCTACGATATACGTCATTATTATTTATAGTATGTTAGAAAGTAATGCCACCATTTTCGTATATCTGTCATACCACATAAATTAAATAGACATAGGTGAAGTAATCTTTCTCTTTCTAATACAAAATGTTGCTAAGCTACTAATATAAAGTGATGTATATTCTTTTTTCCTCGAACAAACGACCTTGAATAGTCATCTTTCGTGAATAATAGTATATATATATATATATATATATATATATATATATATATATATATATATATATATATATACCGGGTGTTCACTTTTTTTATAGGACATAGGACATACAATGTTAAAATTTTCATTATGCGATAGTTCGTTTCCTATAAATTTTAGAACAAACGTATAAATACAAAAAATGTTCAGAATTAAAAACTGCATCAAATAAGCTTCAATTTATTGATATAATTCGTTCCTGTCCTGAGATAAACGTATACAGTATATTTAAAGAACTTCGATCGACTAATTTAGGACATTCCATTTTAACTTTTTAAAACATTTGAAACATATGTATACAGCTCTTTAATATGTTAATTAGTGCTTTATATTTATCGTGGTATAAAATTTATTAAGGCCATTAACACAGAAAGAGAAAAATTTATTCAGTCACGGAACTTTATTAATAATTCATTACATATTCAAATGTATTTAAACTGCGGTATACTTAAAATATCAGATCGACATTATTTTGTACTTAAACATAATTATTGTATCTCACTTAAAACTAAGTGCGTATAAATGTTTCAAATTAATTAACAAAAAAGTTAAGGGTTTCAGAAAAAACTTAATATATTCTTTAAGAGTTTTTCGACGTGTTCTGAATTCTTATCCGCGCTGAAAGAAAGTTTCAGGTTATTTTCAGCATGGATACACTGGAATTGTTTGTAATTTCATTATTGTCACGACACCACAATTTCTTATTGTTATTTGGTTGCTTAGCTACGCTGTTAAGTGTAAATCCGGTGTTGGGATTAAAAAAGTTTTAGCATTTAATGAAAAATTGTTTATAATATAAAAGATGGTGAACAGTATTAAATATTTTTACGTTATACTGAATCGTAAACGTCTTATTACAGAGCTCTGTGTCTAGTGATAAAGAAAGAGCCCGTAAAAAAAATTACGGGCTGTTAAAACCATACCAACACAGATTTATTTATTCATTATTTCGCTTCGCCATATGTTTTCAAAGACTATTTCGATCAAATAGTTTAATGTATTGTGTTGTAGGTTCCATTATTTGTATTACCTTCCATCACATTTAGGTAAGGAAGGTATTGTCTTTGGTCAAAAAATTCGGAGATGAGTTTTTAAACAATAAGCACGTTTTAGGGCCCCTAGAATACGATTTTACTATTTTTACGATAACGTCGCTCTTTCTTTCTCCTCTCTCTCTCTCTCTCTCTCTCTCTCTCTCTCTCTCTCTGTGTGTGTGTGTGTGTGTGTGTGTGTGTGTGTGTGTGTGTGTGTGTGTTTGTGTGTGTGTGTGTGTGTAAGAGTGTGTGTGTGTGTGTGTGTGTGTGTGTGTGTTTGTGTGTGTGTGTGTATGTGTGTGTGTGTGTTTGTGTGTGAGTGTGTGCGTGCGTGTGTGTGTGACAAAAATTTGCACAGTGTATGTTTGTGTGTGTGTGTGTGTGTGTGTGTGTGTGTGTGTGTGTGTGTGTGTGTGTGTGTTTGTGTGTGTGTGTGATAAAAATTTGCCCTGCGATAACTCTAATACTACAATTTTAAAAATTATAATTCTTTCGTATTTCTTTTCGTTACATCCATATGATTAGATTTTGGTTATAATTGGTCAACCGGAAGTACCCACATTTGAAGATTTTAAAAGTTTGTCTTGAAAAAACAATGTTAAATATCATTTTTTCACATTGAACGTTATTATAAATATTAAAGAATATTTTATTATCTATACGATTTGACTGCATTTTATACTTCATATTAAATTTCATAAATTAGCCAGCTATGATATAACTATGGAAACAGCTACTATATTAAGAAAATTATGATTGAATGATGTCAGTGTCAAGTAGTATGTTTGTGTTATAATTTTGCTGGAAACTTTATGTATGGAATTTGTATAAAATACATACAACTGCCGGAAGGTAATGTACAAGAAATAGAATCTTTTGCAAGGAACTTTCTGTATGAAATTTGTACAAAATACATAGAACTGACGGAAGGTAATGTGCTGGCCACATCAGATTTTTTTCAAATTATTTACGATTCAGTATATCATAAAACACTGTACAATGCTCAACCGTTACCCAAAATTTACGTGCTCGCACGAATAACAAGCTCGCTTCCCTCGCTCATTAGGTACCATGCACGCCTATAACGTTCTGAGTAACAATCTTGCGATGTGAATTACTATTAAATTATTTTTTTAAATTTTGTCCTCATTTTGCATTATTCAGAAATATTGTAATAATAATAGTACGTCCCTATCTCGCAAACTGAATATAAAGTACTGCATTGTGCAGTCATCTGTTAAGCAATGGTGTCTTGATTTAGAATAATGGGTAAACTTGAGACGTAATTTATACTGTTACTAGGTTACGGAACTGAGAAGATAATGGCAATAATTTATTATGTTGAGAGCTAGTATGTCACACATAAAATTTTAAAAGTTGACATTATTAATTTAAAATTATATTAATGTGTTTAGTTGTTAGAATAAAATTTATTAGCTGATACAAACGACAAAAATAAAAGAATTTTGTATAACTTGTTTGGTACCACTAATACAAATTATACATGACCTATACTTTATTTCACGTAGGAAAATAGTGATGGGAAGATAGGTGCAGTTTGATTTTGTTTTTGGCGTGACAGATATACGTAAATAGTGTCATTATTTTCTAACACCTATACCTAATTAACTATTACACTGCCCTCTGTGCTAATATTTACTCAGTGGCGTTGCCGTTTAAATCAAATTATTATTCCTTGGTTAAATCTATGTTTTTTTTTAATTTTGCAAAAACATAAGTGTAGATCATAAACAGAAAGACATTATTTAGAAAGAAACAATTTTAAAATGAATTACTCTTATTACCTTCCGTCACCTTTAGGTAAGGAAGGTATTGTCTTTGGTCAAAAAATTCGATGATGAGTTTTTAATCAATAAGCACGTTTTAGGGCCCCTAGAATACGAATTTACTATTTTTACGATGATGTCTGTATGTGTGTGTGTGTGTGTTACAAAATTTTCGTCTGCGATAACTCTAATACTACAATTACAAAAATTATAATTATTTCGTATACTTCTTCGTTACATCTATATGAAGAGCTGATTAGATTTTGGTTAGAATTGGTCAACCGGAAGTACCATCATTTGAAGATTTTAACAGTTTTTCTTGAAAAAACTATGGTAAATATATTTTTTTCACATTTGATGTTATTATAAATATTAAAGAATATTTTATTCTCTATACGATTTGACTGCATTTTATACTTAATATTAAATGGATATAGAATTAAAAAATTATAAAGAAATTAAATTTCATAAAGTAGCCATAGCTATGGAAACAGCTACTATATTAAGAAAATTCTGATTGAAAGATGTCAGTGTCAAGTGAAATTGACATAGTGTGTTTGTCTTATACTGGAAATATAGGATCTTTTGCTTTCTGTATGGAATTTGTATTAAATACATACAACTGCTTTAAGGTACTGTACAAGAAATAATAATAATAAATCTTTTATTTCTGCAGATACATTACACTGTATATAGAAAACGTCACAAAATAATAATTTTCTGTATGAAATTTGCATAACTGCCGGAAGGTAATGTACAAGAAATAGAATATTTAATTTAGCAAGGAACTTTCCGTATGAAATTTGTACAAAATACATAAAACTGACGGAAGGTAATGTGCTGGCCACATCAGATTTTTTTTCAGTTAAAATGTGTCCATAAATATTTCATGTTGTACGCCTATCCATACGAAATGCAATGAAGTTACCTGCAAGTAATATTATATCAGACGGCTCACAAATGGCCTTGAATAGTCATCTTTCGTTAATAATAGTTTATTTGAATTAATAAATCCTTACGTTACAGCAAAAGTATTGTGAACAACGAGCATCATTTTAAAACGAAATGTATTAAGTTAGTCGAACAATATGAAGAGAGATAAATGCAACACGACACAGATGACCTTGAAAGGACATCTTGAAACAAATTACTATACATTTGTTTCAAATGTGTAGCAATCAAAAACAAATCTCTTACGATATCGGAAAAATTAATAAAGTTTTTTTCGATACATTTTCTTGCAAGTTACAATAAAGTTTTATGAAACTTCTGAAACAAAATTAAACGAAGTTTTATTGTTTTCTTGGTGTTGATATTTAGCACTAAAAGCAATTGTTATTAGCACTATTGTTTAATTTTTTATTTCTAACATTATCATTACTTTAAATAGTTATTTATGTTATGTTTATAATTTTAATTTAAAAAAATCTGATGTGGCCAACACAATACCTCCCGCCATTTACAGCCCGAGTCACAAAAAAGATTAAGTTAATCCTTATTTTTGACTTAGCGAATTTTACTCTAAATTTCTTTTTTATTTCTTAAAATATAATCTAATCCAATCCAAGTAACTACCTTTTTTTAAACCCCTCAACAGAATTAAATCCCAATTACAGAGTGGGTTCACATTCACACACATCCATGCCTTAGTGGGATTCGAACCCAGAGCCCCGAGGGCACTCATGACATGAGGCGTTGCTCTAACCATTGAGCCACCGGAGCTATAATAAAATGGATATTAAATTTTAAATACCGGAATAGAATAGAATTCACTAATCCAAATATGAGGATTAGCTTAAACATTTTTGTGAATCGTTGCTGGAAACTGTATTGAATTCCTTTTCTATTGTTTTTTGTACTTTTTCTTTTTAAAACGTTTCTAATATTATTTGGAAATGATTAGTTCTTTGGTAGTGACATTTATCTGTCAGTTACATACATGTGAATAACTGCGTTTTCTTTGTTTAAAGCGTAGGTTCTGGGATTTAAAGATAATTTTATAAATTTATCCATAGAAAAAATATTACTGCAAATCTATAGAAAATCTTTAATTTTTATAATAACATTAATCTCGAAAAAATAACATTTAAAGGTATTTTTCGATGAAAAACTATTTTGAGTTTCTAGTAAAGTGCCATTTCCGGTTATTCGATTTTCACCAAAATCTAATGGGCACTTTCTATTACAGAAAAAGTTTGAAATACAAGGTTACAAAATTTTCTGAATGATAGTATTTGAGTTAGAGTGGAGAATCCACACATTCGCACATAAACACAATTATCGTGTAAATATTAAAATTGGATTCTAGGGACCTTAAAACGTAGTCATTTACCAAAATCTCGATATGCGATTTTTAGCACGATCCCTATACCTCCCTTACCAAGGGTAGCGGATGGTAAAAAGAGCACTTGCTTTTATTGCTAACATTATCATTATTTTAAATAGTTATTTATGTTATGTTAAATTCAAGTAAACATTTATGTTAAAGGAGCAGTAAGACTATTTTAAGGTACAGAGTATGCAAGGAATCCATTTAATGTCATTATTACGATATTTATAGTTTTATTGGTGTACCCGACAAAATCAATATTTCTGACTTTACAAGTATGATACCAGAAGTGGGATTATTTCAAAAAACTTCTGCAAGAAATTGATATAAAATGCATATAATATTTTATTTTAAATATATTTTAAGTATAATAGTATTTTAACAAAATTTAGATTTCTTCGATATCATCGTCATCATAAGTTTCATCCGCTAACACATCTTGATACTGTTGATATTCCGATATCAAATCATGCATGTTGCTCTCAGCTTCTTTAAATTCCAATTCATCCATTCCTTCGCCAGTATACCAATGAAGAAAAGCCTTTCTTCTAAACATTGCTGTAAATTGTTCTCCGATTCGCTTAAACAATTCTTGTATAGCTGTTGTATTTCCAATAAAAGTAGCTGCCATTTTCAACCCCCGCGGAGGAATATCACATACCGCTGTTTTAACATTATTTGGTATCCATTCCACAAAATAGGAACTATTTTTTGATTGGACATTCATCATTTGTTCATCAACTTCTCTCATTGACATCCGTCCTCGAAAAATAGCAGCGACTGTTAGGTAGCGACCGTGTCTTGGATCACAAGCGGCCATCATGTTTTTAGCGTCGAATAATTGTTTGATTAATTCAGGAACTGTTAAATTTCTGTAAGGCGTTGATCCTCGGGATGTTAAAGGTGCATAACCAGGCATAAAAAAATGTAAGCGAGGGAATGGGACCATGTTAACAGCTATTTTACGTAAATCGGCGTTAAGTTGACCAGGAAATCTTAAACATGTTGTTATACCAGACATTGCAGCTGAAACTAAATGGTTTAAATCGCCATAACTCGGGGCGCTTAATTTTAAAGTTCGGAAACAAATATCATACAGAGCTTCATTGTCAATACAATATGTTTCATCTGTATTTTCAACTAAATGATGCATTGACATTACTGCATTGTATGGTTCAACAACTGTATCGCTTACTTTGGGACTTGGTACCACCGAAAATGTATTTATTATGCGATCGGGGTATTCTTCCCTAATTTTACCAATTAATAACGTCCCTAATCCCGCACCAGTACCACCCCCCAATGAATGGACTATTTGGAACCCTTGTAAACAATCACAACCTTCAGCTTCTACCCTAACCAAATCCAAAACAGTGTCGCACAATTCCGCCCCTTCAGTATAGTGCCCTTTTGCCCAATTATTACCAGCACCTGTTTGCCCAAAAATAAAATTATCTGGGCGAAACATTTGCCCATAAGGTGATGAACGAATTGCGTCCATTGTACCAGGTTCTAAATCGACCATTACGGCCCTAGGGACGTATTTGCATCTTGATGCTTCGTTGTAATACACGTTTATACGTTCGAGTTGTAAGTCGCTTTGGCCCCTAAAGTTTCCACAACGGTCTATGCCATGTTCGTCAGAAATTACTTCCCAAAACTAGAAAGTTATTGTCTTAAGTCTCATTTCCACCGATTGTCTTAATGATTAAGAGCTATAATTAATATCTAAGCGCAATGCGCAAAAATATTTATTATATGGCAACGTGTATTACCATTTCCAGCTATGCATAAGGCTTAATGCTTAAGAACTAAGAGCAATGCTTAAGAACAAAAGCTTGAAAACTCCAAGGTTTAAGGCGTAATGCCTAAGCGTAATTGTGAGATGGAAATACATATCTGTCATCTGTCTTTCTTTATTTTCTAATCTGAACTATCAGCTGTCAGTCTATTTTATAATTATTAAGTTTTTTTAATTTTTAGATATTGATATAGATGCCAAAAATTATGTACAGGGTGGGGCAGAAAAACCTATCCGATTTCAAATCCCTTTTTCCCAGAAGAGGGAGCAGGTAGAGTAGTGGGGTAAAAACCGTTAGAAAGCCGGTTTTATGCCATTTGTCAGTAGTCAACATGCCTTGGTCTGGTGAACATCGTGCTTTTGTTATTGAGCGGTTTATCGAATGCGGCGGTTCGATAATTGCTACACAATGTGCTTTTCGAATTCATTTCGGACTCGGGCGTCATGATCCTGTTCCACATCACGCTACGATTAAAGTGTGGGTGTCAAATTTTAGACAGACGAGTTCAGCATTGAAAAAGAAGTCGCCTGGACGTCCCAGGACAGCAACAGGACCTGAAAACGTGGCCAATGTGAGAGCCGCGATTGAACGTTCCCCGCGTCGTTCGGCGCGAAAACATTCGCTCGCTTTGGCGATTTCCAACCGCAGTATTCGGCGCATTTTGCACCGGGACCTCAAAATGCATCCCTACAAAATGGTTGTTGCACAGGAATTAAGTGAAAGGGATTTTGAAACCCGTACGAACCTGTGTCGCGATCTCCGAGAACTCCCAAACGACGATGTTGTGCTCTTCACGGACGAAGCCCATTTTCACCTTTTTGGTGCCGTTAACAGGCAGAATTTTCGATATTGGAGTGACGAAAATCCTCGAGAAATCCATCAGGAACCCCTCCATAGCCCAAAAGTGACTGTGTGGTGTGCTCTTTCCCGCCTAGGCGTCTGGGGGCCTTACTTTTTTGAAGAAAATGGGCAAACCGTAACGGTCAACAGCGAGCGCTATTGTTTCATGCTGGAAAATTTTCTTAGACCCAAAATGGAAGAAAATGGCGTGGAAAATGTGTGGTTTCAACAGGATGGTGCAACCGCCCACACATCGCGACGATCAATGGACATTCTCAGGGAACTGTTTCCCGGTCGCCTCATTTCCCTGAGAGGTGATCTTGGCTGGCCGCCGCGCTCACCGGATCTCACTCCATGTGACTTCTTCCTTTGGGGTTACCTCAAATCGAAGGTTTACCAGCATCGACCAAGGACCCTTCTTGCTTTACGAAGGGAAATTGCTCGGGCAATTGAAGAAATTCCTGTGGAAATGACGGTGAAAGTCATGGACAGCTACCGCGAGCGCCTAAATCAGTGTATCCGCTCCCAAGGACGACATTTGAGTGATGTGCTTTTCAAAACTTAAATTTAAAAATGGCATAAAATTTGCGATATGTTAATAAAAAATTTTTTTGACAAGTTGAGTGGTTTTAATTTTATAACGTTTTGAAATCGGATAGGTTTTTCTGCCCCACCCTGTATATGACATGTTAAGAAAAGAACAATTACTGCTGCAATGACAGTCTGCTAGAGTTAAAAATAAAAAGGATAAAAAATGTGACATTTCTGTCGAATTAGTCACTAAACAAAGTAGCTGTAAATGGTATCCTAGTAAATTGTTATAATGCATTAAGCATTCCACACAAATCATTATGCATTAAGCATTAAAACATTCGATGGAAATAAGTCTTTACTGTCACATGACTTTAAATATATCTATTCAAAATGGCTGCTTTTGGCTTTAACACAAGGCTAAAACGATCTGGCCAGTCTACCCAAATTTCGTTGGGGTTTAGCATGAGCTTTCTCTTTTAATTCTGTCTACAATTTGTAGTCTAAAGGGTTGAGGTCTGGACTGCCAGAGGGCCAGTCTCAAGGATGTTCTAATAAAACACTGGATAGCTGACATACGTTTAACAAGTGAGGCAAGTGGTGGGGGTACGACGCCATTTGCAGAAAAGGCAAAACGTTCATTGGTCTATTATTGCATTTTATCGTAGTTTTCTTGAATAAGTGAGATATTTCCATAATAAAAGGCAATATGCCGTCTTCTTGTATTGCTTTTGGGTGCACAAATACAAGAATAACCCTCGACAACTTTTCAAGTAAGTATTATTGTTCATATATATGTATACATATTTATTCATACTTTTGTTTTAAATATTTTACAGATTTCCTTTAAATAATAGTGGTATATTACGATTGTGGATAGATGCCATAAAAAGAAAAGATTTCACATCTACAAAAGCATCAAAAATTTGCAATGATCATTTTCTTGAAACTGATTATTTGAGAAGGTCTGGAACACATATAAGAAGATTAAAACCAGACTTAGCTTCTTCTCTACTTCCAAATTTTCCACCACATATGCAAAAGGCATCTATTTAATAAGCAAATATTATTTTAAATTCGTAGTCCTATTTTATTGTGAATTGCTATATATGCAATAAATGTATATTATATTATTAAACTATAATTTTTAAAATATACGCAATAAATATAAAAAATCTGTTAATTCATGCCATTTATAATTTGTTTCTATATGTGATTTTAAATTTGGCGCGTATTTTGCCTTTTCTGCAAATGGCTGCCTTCCAGTTTCTCGCCTCACAGGTGACTACGTGCACAACATACAAGTTATCAATCAAGTGTATATATTAATGCCATAGCAGGATGGTCAGCTTACATTAAAGCCATACACGGTCATTTTGGATAAATATAATTTTTTTCTACGGTAAATACTCGTCAATAAATTACTTGCAATACAAAATGTATTATTATTATTTATAAACCATGACAGTATTTAAGGCAGGGCTATATATATGACATATTAAATAATATTATCTAGTTCATACTTTATTGCCTATTTGGTTTCCACATTGTCCGACTTGTATATGTACTATTTCCCTCATTTTCACTAAAATTTAGACTTGTATTTCCAAAAAATAAATGTATATTTAGCACTGACAATTTAGAGTTACATGTCTTTCAAAATTTAAGCAGATTCTGTTGTTATTTTTTGACATACACTTACTAGATATTATAATAATGTAAGAATATAAGTATTCCGCTATTTAATATTGGGTTACATCGCTTTTATTAATAATAACAGCTTTAATTCTATTAGAAATTGTATCCTGAAGCCCTGCAAATTTTTCTGTGAGTATTGTCTCATATATATAGAAAATAAATCGGGACTAGATGACCCCTTAAATATGAACTATTATTACCCAATATTTGGTCTGCAGTTTTTACCTCTCGCCGAGAGGTATTGAATTCATGCTAAAATCACATATCCAGATTTTAGTGAATAAGCACGTTTTAAGATCCCTAGAATCCGATTATAACATTTTTACGTTGATGTCCGTATGTGTGTGTGTGTGTGTGTGTGTGTGTGTGTGTGTGTGCGTGTGTGTGTGTGTGCGAGTATGTGTGTGGATGTGTGGATGTTGGATCCACGATTTCTCAAATACTATAAAAATTAAGATATTTTTAACTACGGATTCCTCAATCTAACAATAATGGGAAGAGTTGATTAAGTTTTGGTAACAATTGGACAACCGGAAGTAGTAGTTATTTATGTAAATAGTTACATTAAACAACGTTAAATTCTTTATTCGATAAATATAAATTCATTATTATATCTTCTATAGATTTAGAGATAAAGAAATGCATATAAAATAATTTGATGTAAAAAATCTCAGATCAAACTACTTCAAGGCAAGAAATTCAAATGTTTGTAACTGACACATAAATGTCACTGTCAAAAATATTTGTATGCCACTGTCAAAAGTATTTGTACATCATTATGAAGATTATGAAAATAAAAAAAGTCAACAACGCAAAAGAATATACGTAAAAAAGAATATAAAAGGAATTTGCGAAAAAGTGAATATAAAGAAAATGAAAAGGAATGTAGAAACAGAAAATTTCAGGATATTGAATATAAAGAAAATGTATGTATTGTACATAATTTATATTAAAATATCCCATAGATTTTGCAAATATATGTGAGAATTATTTTGTAGTGAGACATGAATATATGTATTTGTATTTAAAAATATTTTTCGTTTTATGCGTACAACCAGGTAAAATAACTGGCGAGAGGTTATGCGCTGGCCACATCAGATTTTTAAGGTTTTAAGTCTATTCGTATGAGTTCCTAACTCGGACTAGGGTATGAACAAAGAAACTTATGTCAATTTAAACATATTTAATTAAATGTCAATTTGACGTGAGATGTTGTCGAAAATGTTATCTAAAGATATCGAAGCTTTTCTTCTTGTATCTTATTTTAGAAATTGAAACATATTAGAAAACGGCGAATGTCAATATACTGAATCTTTCTTTATTGTCTTTTCTCCTTAAAATTACATTTCAAGATCAATTTTGACAACTTGACTTTTGAATTGAATAATATTCAGAACCACGTTGCTCTGTTCAAAGCTTACCGCGAGTTAGAAATTTTTTTGAACACACTGTATTATGCCACAAACAAATGAATTGTTACACTTTTTTAGCATACTGACAAAAGAAAATATATAACAAAGCACACTACAAAAATTAAATTGATAAATATTGTTATATGTTAATTCTAACAATATAAATTCATAACCCTTTTCATATGCTAATTTTATTTTTAGTGTTTACTCGTTGCTATGGTAATATCCTTGTCACATTGACTAAGATGGATGAAAGAAAAATTAATGAAATTAAAAATGAAATATGAGTTAATACTCTAGGATTCTCAATTAATTAAAATATAATTCTTGCTAATTTAAAACTTTGATTTTGTTGATGTTTGCAAGCCCATACCCAGATATGGGTGTAATTTTGACACCAATCAATTCCTCAGATTTTAATATACAGGGTGTTATCATGTTCATGGTACTAGTTAGTAGAAGTTATAATCTGTTGTTGTTCCAAAAAACAAAATATGTTGTATGTGTGGATCCTCCACTCTAACTCAAATACTATCATTCAAAAAAAATTGAAACCTTGTACTTCGAACTTTTTCTGTAATGGAAAGAGCCCATTAGAATTTGATGAAAATCGGATAACCGGAAATGGCACTTTACTAGAAGCTCAAAATAGTTTTTCATCGAAAAATACCTTTAAATGTTATTTTTTCGAGACTAATGTTATTATAAAAATTAAAGATTATTAAATTTTCTATAGATTTGCGTTAATACTGTTTCTACATATTTTATGGATAAATTTATAAAATTATCTATAATTTAAACCCCAGAGTCTACGCTTTAAACAAACAACAAGCAGTTATTCAAATGTATGTAACTGACAGATAATGTCACTATCAAAGAACTAATCATTTCAAAATAATATTAGTAACGTTTTTTAAAAAATAAATAAATAGAAGAATAGAAAAGGAATTCAATACAGTTTCCACCATAAATAAATATGTATTTAGATTAATAAAAATTAACGATTCACAAAAATATTTAAGCTAATCCTCATTTTTGGATTAGTGTATTCTTTTCTATCCCGGTATTTAAATTTTAATGTTCATTTTATTATAGTTCCGGTGGCTCAATGGTTAGAGCAACGCCTCATGGCATGAGTGCCCTCGGGGCTCTAGGTTCGAATCCAACTAAGGCATGGATGTGTGTGAATGTGAACCCACTCTGTAATTGGGATTTAATCCTGTTGAGGGGTTTAAAAAATGTAGTTACTTGGATTAGATTAGCCTATATTTTAAGAAATAAACTGTCAAAATTAGAGTAAAATTCGCTAATCCAAAAATAATGATTAACTTAATATTTTTTGTGACTCGGGTTGTAAATGGCGGAAGGTTTTGTATTGGCCACACCAGATTTTTGTTTAATTAATTTTACGAATCAATAATGCATGGAAAATTCGGACTGTGTAATTTTAATCAAAAATTATTTGCGTTTGTCCTTGAATACTTCAATTTTCATTTCATATGTCACTAGATTTGAAAACGAATTGATTACTCATTGAGTTGAAAAATAGACATTAATTTTGTTTTCATAATTTGATTCGTATTCATTATGAACCAATGAATGGATGTACAGTGTTAGTATTGTACGATCAAATACATACATACATACATACATATGAGCCTAGGCCCATAATAATTCGGTTTTCAACATATTCTTAGTTATTGTAAACGTGACGTCATAGTCCCTGAAGACGCCCCAAGCTTACTAATCAAATTAGGAACTATAGTAGCAATATTGTCGTCTTAATGACATTGTCAAAATGTTTCAGAAATAGATTTAAACATTGTTCTTATTCTTTATACTTATCTGCATTCATTACTCATTTAGTTGACAAGGGAAAGAAGATTAACTCTTTGAGAAGCATTACAACTCGGAATTATAACGTCACAAATAATTTCAAATATTGAAAAATTGATATCTCGCTTACTAATTCGATTTTAAACATCGCGTTTTAACGAATATTCCTACAGTTGCATCAACACATTTTTACCTCCCGCTACCATTGGTAAGGGAGGTATAGGGATTGTGCTAAAAATCGTATATCAAGATTTTGGTAAATGACCACGTTTTAAGGTCCTTAGAATCTAATTTTAACATTTTCACGATGATGTCTATGTGTATGTGTGTCTAACTCAAATACTATCATTCAGAAAATTTTCAAACCTTGTAATTCTACCTTATTCTAATATGGGAAGAGACCATTAGATTTTGGTGTATATCAGATAACCGGAAATGACACTTAACTTGAAACTCAAAATAGATTTTCTTCGAAAAATACCTTCAAATGTTATTTTTTCCAGATTTATGTCATTATAAAAATTAAAGATTATTAAATTTTCTACAGATTTGTATTAATACTTTTTCTATATATTTTACGGATAAATTTATGAAATTATCTATAATTTTAATCCCGGAGCCTACGCTTTAAACAATCAAACTTCCTTGGTTACACAATTCATATCTCAAATGTATGTAACTGACAGATAAATGTCACTGTCAAAGAACTAATCATTTCAAATTAATAATAGTAACGTTTTAAAAAGAAATAGTAAATAGAACCATAGTTATATGGAATGGATCTTATTACAGTTTCCGCAATAACTAAATATGTAAGTATGTATATTTAAATTAATAAAAATGAAATAGAGGGAGGTTTGGGCTCAGTTGCATAAAACATTGTTAACTTTAATCACGTTGTTAACTTTGACAAGGCTTCTTTTCCAATGTATTTTTGATACGTATCCATGGTTACAATGTGTAGTTAAACACATGATCAGCTAACAACTTTTTATGCAACTGGCCCTTGGTGTTGGCCACATCAGATTTTTGGGTATGAGGATGGTGTGATTTAAAAAAAGGTCGAAATTTTTAAAAAATTATAAATTCTGAAAATTTGTATTTAAGTAGTTTGAAGGGTGTAGATTTAAGATTTTAAAACCGCAGGTCGATATCTCTTTTCGTGTCCGAGATATTCGTCTTCAAAACTTTACTCAAAAATGACCATTTTTGGGTCATATCCCAAAAATGGTCAATTGTACACCGCTGGCGATATCACCATTAGATTCTGCGAGCAAAATTACATAAGCATACCAATTTTCATAATTTTTGAACAATTATTACAATCTCCAGAAGGAAAAGCCTTGCCATTTTTTCAGTTTTTGGCAATTTTAAGGAATGTTTAATAATTAATGTATCCGTTGGAATATTTCGATGAAAATTGGTATACTTATGTTTTTTGGTACGAAGAATTTACTGGTGAGGTCGTTGAAGGTGTACCGCACACCCATTTTTGGGTATAAGGATGGTGTGGTTTAAAAAAGGGTGGAAATTTTTAAAAAATTAAAAATTCTGAAAATTTGTATTTAAATACTTTGAAGGGTGTAGATATAAGATTTTAAAACCATAGGTCGATATCTCTTTTCTTTTTCGAGATATTCGATATTTTTTACAAAAAAGTGGATACACCCTTTCTCTCGGTAATTATTGCAGATACACATATTGCTTATTGAATTGTGTGAAAATTGTAATTATGGAACTTCCGGTATAACCGGAAGTGACATCAACTTTGTAAATTTAAATACTACCTATACTATTTTTTAGTTTAATAATATTTATGAAAACAGGTGAAATTTTTAACCAACGTTCCACGTGTAATATAAGTACCTAAAAAACAATTATGTGTTTAATTATGAAAAACGTTTGGAAATAAAGACAAAAGGTGTTTTCCTATTGGCTATGAATGACATACTGTATGTAATTTGACGTCACAGGAGTGTAGGATTATTTTTCAAATTTCTGGCACCAATTTTTTACCTTCCGTCAACTTTCGGTAAGGAAGGTATTGTCTTTGGTCAAAAATTCAACCTCAAATATACGTAACTGACATATAAATGTCACTGTCAAAGAACTAATCATTTCATATTAATAATAGTAACGTTTTAAAAAGAAAATTGTAAATAGAACCATAGTTATATAAAATGGATCTTAATACAGTTTCAGCAATAATTAAATATGTAAGTATGTATATTTAAATTATTAAAAATTAAATAGCGGGAGGTTTAGTGTTGGCCACATCAGATTTTTAATTAATCTAAATGAACAAATTCGAATCATTGCTATTAAAAAATCGCAGTGCATTTGTTCGTCTTGATTTGTAAAACAGTTACAATATGGTTATGGTATTATAGATAAATGTTTACGTATATTTGTATATACCACGTAAATCCAGACGTACTTTAATATACTTAGATAAAACATAACACTTTTATCTACAATTTTTTTTATCATTATACTTCATAATTATTTATGTTAAAAAAAATACAAAGGCACTGTAAGTTAAGATAATGTCCTTCGTTATCCTAGCTTAAAGACAAATTGTTACCTGAGAAGTCATTATAATCCTACAAAAATTTACAAGACACAGGACACCAAATTAAAGTGATAAATGACGTCATATGTATATTTTGTTTTATTTTTGCAAAACTCACTTGAATTCAAACTATGGCTTGTAAACATAATAACCTATTAACTATAAGTGTCTATTGTAATCTCTTTTATTGGATACAAATCAATAAGATCAGAAAACAACATAGTAATATATTTTAATTAAAATTAATTGAACTAAAAGTATCTCAAAAAATCTGAAGGGGCCAGCACATGACCTCCCACCAATGTTTAAAATAGCAATGAGCTTTAAGTAACGTATCACTTCCGGTTGATCGTTTGTAAACAAAATCTAATTTCATATTCCAATAAATAGAAAAGTCTGTATTATTTTATTGTTTTCCCTCGAAAATCCGATGAGCTCCAAATTAAATACCACATCCGGTTTAACATATGTATTCTAACGTGTGAGCCCCGCTACTATCCTGAACAAGCGTCTAAGTATAAACAAACAAGCCGCGACGTGTTTAATTATTTCCGGTTGCATGAACCTTTTGTGTTCATTGTTATTATGCGGTTGAACATTTTACAGCTCTCTGGAAGTTAATGGCAGCTGTATAAAAAGGACGCAGCTATGCTCGGAAGTTAGTTAGTTACATGAAGAGACATATAGAGACATTCACATAGAGTGTTAGTGAAGCACAGCAGTATCGTGGTGAGCGTATGCAGTATAGTGTCGAGTGGAGACTCGGGAAGTTACTGGTTAACTGGGATAGCTGTGGATGTGAATACTCGGTAGTGTTGACGAGTATTGGGAAGCTAGGTATACGAGGACAGTAACGGCAAGTGGAAGTGGATATTCGGCAGTAGTGGTGAAGAGTTGTGGCATGCAGACAGTCGGTGATACTGAAGCTGTGGAAGTTAGACTGTTACTTACATAATACACAAATAGTGAGGGGAAAAGTATGACTTCTGTCCGAGCAGTTGAATGTACAGACGCTGTTGAGTCATTTGAGTATAAAAAATAAACAGTGGCATAAATAGTCGAAATAAATAATTAGTAGGATCGTATAAATAAATAGTCATGTTAATTGTTAAATAAATAAATATTGTTAGTGTTATCTAGTTAATTATAGTTTCAGTCTTAATTAGTTTTTGATAGTAATTTAATATTAGTAATAGTCATATTTATTTATCATTTAATAAACTTTTATATTACTTAATAATAATTGTTTAATATTTACAGTTCACCCAAAATAAATAAAAACATTACAAGTATAGTCAAAATCTAATAAGTTGTTTTAAATTATATACGAGTTCTAAGTACCAAATTTTAGAAGTTTTAGATTATATCATAATATAAGTTTTCATGAAAACCAAGTTCAAGTACAGTATCACTTTCGGTTTGTCAATTTTAGCAAAAATCTAATATGTTATTCCCCTTGATATAAAAGTCTTAAATACTAAAATTTAAAAGTTTGGATTATATTTTAATATTCATTAAAAACTTTTATATGCTTGAAGTAAAGTATACTTCCGGTTGTCCAATTGTACCCAAAATCTAATCAACTCTTTATATTAATGCAGAAAGCTTAAATACAGAAAATAGAAATTTTTGGAAATGCTTATTTACTGAAAATTCACTATCGAATTTTGGACCGAAAACATGACCTCCCTTGCCTATGTATGTAGATTGATGGGAGGTAATAAATGAGATATCTCAATTTAGACTTAAAAAATTTGAATACTTTGAAACAAGTTTTATATTACTTATAATGAAATTGTAAAGAATAATTTATTTATTTGCTTATTTCCTCATTTCTTAAGAAATATGACTAATCTATTATTTATAATGCATTAGAATTTTATTTGCATAAATTATTATAAAGAAAATGCAATATTTTATTGAGGAAAACACTTATAGATGTACATATAATATTATTCACGTAATAATGGAATTGCGTAATAAAAAGTATATCTTTCTTGACATCATACATAATTGAAGTACAGGGTGTGAAGCAATTAGAGGTCGTAAAATGGTAGGGGTGGTGTTTATAGAAGCAGGTGGACTAGAAATTTCTGTAAAAAAAATATTCAATCATAAAAAATGTGGACGCACGACCGACGCGCTTTTTAACGTATGGACCTACAGTATTGAGAAAATCTTTAGATGTGTCGACCAAAAATTTTGAGTCACATGAGAGAACAAAGATTAATTGCAGCCGTTAGAGACAAAGTTGGAGTGTCACAACGAACTGTAGCCAGAAGATTCAATGTTTCGAAGACCACTGTTTTTAGAACACTTTCTCGAAATGACCTGGTGTTTCGAAAAATAAGAAAGGCACCAAAATATACCGTGGTCCAATTAGAAAGTATCCCTAGATGTTGTCGTGCGTTAAGGCGCATTAATATTCTTAATAAACTTATTGTAATGGATGACGAAAAATATTTTACTCTGTCCCATTCAATGATGAAAGGAAACGATGGTTTTTATACTAATGACATGGAAAAAACAACAGACAATGTCAACTTCAAAGGATATATCTCGCAACCGTACATTAGTCGTGTTCGAGGAGAAGCCTTAACTGCACAACTTTATATTCAAAGATGGCTCTCTAAATTGCTTTAATTTTTAAATACACTTCACGCCAATGATGATATTATTTTAACTTACGTTGTGACAGATAAAACGTCAAGCATTTATTGATTTTTTGTTCAATTCCATGGCTGTCGATATTTTTAAAGCAATTTTCGACATTTTCATATTTAATTTCTGTCGTTATAAAGCATGTAAAATTAATTCTATTTATTGTTTTAGCTGTAGAATTTTATACCCTAAAACTTTTATTTGACGCATTTTTGTTTAAAATCATTAGGCGAGCAGGAAATTGCAAAAAACTGATTTCCCATGTTAATCTCCTATGTACACCTTTAAAATAGACACACGGTATATCAATATCATAAAGTAAGTGATTTTTACTCAAATAAATACATACATAAATAATATTTATACATATGCATTTTATTTAATAACCCGAAGTCTTGATAACTCGAACTTTTTTTGTGGCAAGTCATGGTTTGAGTTATCGAAGTTCGACTGTAGATGTTTATAGAACAGGGATGGCGAACCTTTACGTATCAACGTGCCATTTTTCTAAAGAAATGTTTAATGAGGTCATAGACGTGCCATCAAATAATTTTGACTTTGTGATTATTGGGAAAATAATAATAATAAATACTATCAACTCAAAACTCTATTTACTACAAAAAATAGGAACATTTTGCAATGTTTCAATTATACGCGTAATTTAAATTAAATTAAAATTAGTGTGACTTCTGTTGTTGCAGATTAGATGACAAATAACATATGTTAGGGTTGTAAGATGTTACTTTTAGCAGAATGCATGCTGAACTGGAGTCATCTGTCAAACGGTTTCTAACCGAGTCTTTAATGTTATTCATCTCTGAAAATTATGACTCGCAGGCATAGGTTGATGAAAATATTGTTAAAATAGCATGAGCCAGCTTCTTCAAACAATTAAATGTGTCTGGTAACGCATTCCATGTTTCCAAAATTTTGTTATTAGCATTTTCACTTATATTACTTGTCAATCTTTCTGTTTCAATTAATTCTAACTCTTTCCTTGTTTCAATAAATTTTTGAATCCATATTGAACTAGAGTGGAAATCAATCAGCTGCATTTCAAATTCTTCAATTTCCAACCAATCGAATTGGGACAAATTCAGTTTATTAAATCATCAGGGTATTTCCGATAATTCTCTGAACTGAGAAAATCTCACCGAAGATTCCATGATTGAAGAATCAATCACAGAAATAAATTCTTCAGTAACTTGGTCTTCGTGTGGTTTCTCATGTATTTCTAATTCGTTGATATATTTTTTAAAATTTGGAAATTACTTGTAGTTTAGTTAGTGATAATATCGTTCCTGAAAACTTGCAGTTTAGCCTCAAAAGCGCGAATGAGATCTATCATGACGATAATTGTTTTATTTATGCCCTGAAGCTTCATGTTTAACTTATTTAAATGTTGGCACATGTCTGTAAAAAAACATCAATTTTGAAAGCCACATAACATCCAACAACTGTGGGTATTCTTCAACTTTTCCCTCATTTTGCAGAAACAGTCTGATTTCTTCCAAGCAATCAACAAATCTTTGAAGTAAGCTCCCGCGAGTCAACCAGAGAACATTATTGTACATCAGTAAGCCATTGTACACCGAGGTGACTCGCGTTCGCTCGTCATATAATACCTACTTCACACTTTTTTTCGTAGTGCATCATAATGAATTTTGTGATCAGTGACGTGCCCAAAATATTGTGTCGCGTGCCATTAATGGCACGCGTGCCATTGGTTCGCCATCCCTGTTATAGAATAATATAAATTTTTCAAAAATTTCCTCATTTCAACATTCGTTGTTATTGCTTTAAACCACAGAATGTTTACTCACCTAAAGCTGTCTTAGTCCGTACATTTCTTGAATAACCCATAGGATGCAAAATAGCCCAGTATCTATCAACTGAAACGGCAACTAGACAAAAAATAGAAATAGTACACAGTACCACTAATAAACTGACAGTAAATAGGCATGCATAGAAATTCCTAGGCAATCCTATGCTAGCCATAATAGCAAACGGAATTCCTAGTAATCCTACTAGAAAATCCGCTGTAGCCAAAGAAACAATATAGTAATTAGTTCTTCGACGCAGCCGCCTTTCTTTTCTGAAAACTATAATAACCATTGCATTTCCTATGATAGCCATAATTGAAACCAAAACTTCACAGACTGTGTAAGGAATGTTCAACTCCTTTACACCTATATTCGGGTGTGGAAGTTCTGTAGAGTTCATTGTTTGCGACGTTTAGATGACATTTTTTAGAGATCTGCAACAAACAATATTATTAACTAGTTGAAGCATTTCTCTCTAAAATTTATAGACCATTTTTGCGAAAGGAAAACGCCTATACCATGCATTTCGTTTAACACCCGGTATTTATAAAAAAAGTAAATATGTGTTTTTTGTACAGAAAGGCACACCCTAAAATGGGTTTAATTTACGGAGGTATTTATAAAGCTTTTAACGAAATTAGTATTTAAATTTAAAATTCAAGTTCTCTGTTTGAAATTGAAAGATTTTAGCTTAATTAAAAATTGTAGTAAATGTATGTGGCCTAATGTATTTTAATAAAGAAAATATGGATTTATGTATACAAAATATCTTAAAATACATTTTATAAGAAAGGATCTTGTTTAACAAAAGATACAACTTGTATTTTGTGTCGCAAAAGGTAAGGTGCTGTAAAGAATCGGTCAAAAAATTAACGGAATCGTGTATAAGTTAAATTATGATGTACCTAAAATGCATAAAACATATAAAAATAAATATGTTCTTAGTAAAAATAATGTCTTGTGACCAAATATAACATTGAAGTTCATATATTTTTTAAGAGAAAAACATAAAATACATCGTATCTTATTAAAAATATTATGAAAAATCCATTTTTTCATATTTTAGGTAAATATCTTTCAATAATTTTCTAATAAATCCAAATTTTGAAATTTGTTTCATGTAAACTACCCCTATTTCAAATCCTAAAATATTGAAAATTTGGCCATAAATGCAACCCTATAAGTCTATTTCTAATACCAATTTTCAGATTAATAACTATAAAAGTTTTTAAAATATTGTATATAACACAATATTCACAATATTTAGAGTCATATGTTTGATCGAACGGCATAGAAATACTCACTAATTTTCTAAACTATTTTACAATATTTTATATATTTAAATATTTTAATATGTTTAATATGTAGAATTTTAAGCTCTATCGAATAGCATAAAATTCAAATCGATAGCATTTTTAATTTTTGAGATAATTAAACATGTTATCAACTTACAAGTACATTTACACTTGAAAATATTATTTCAAATATATTTTATAACTTATAACATTATAAGCTATCTATTAGGGACTTTCAAGTAATCCAATGCCGCAAAGCTCATCTATTATCTCTTTTAGCTTCTGAGATAATTAACATGAAAATAAAACATTGTCTAAGTCTTACACATTTGCCACACCCAAATTAAGGTATATAATTTTTAATACACAATAAAACTGAATTAAATTCTGAGCATTTTGCTGCGTCGGGGAGGTCAATATCTCTTTTAATTCTCGAGATATTGAATTTTGAAATTTTTCTGAGTTTCTAAGCATAGGGCAAAATACATGGGGTATGTGTATTATACATTTTTATTATTATTCAACTTATAAAAAATATTGAATAAATGAGACAAATCCTATCTTATGGAGAATTTTACGAGGAATCTAACGCCGCGAGGTACAAAACGGCATCTCTTTTAGTTATCAAGATATTTTCAAATTATTTTAAATTATTTAATCGTTTTAAATATTTAACTTAAATAAAATTTTAAATTAAATTATAGTCTATCTTAAGGCAAATTTTTTGATGAATTCAATTACGCAAATTATAAAGCAATATTTTTCATAGTTTTTGAAAAATAACTAATAATTAACAATTAATTGTTGGCAAGGAGTGGGGGAAGCCAGCCGCCAATCAGAGTCCAGCATCTATTTGTCAATATTTAGATAGGGTTTATATACGGGGTACAAAACGAAATTAGTTCATAGAGCGTAGTGATTTCAACACAAGTGGTGCTTTGTTTTTGTTGCGTCTGAATTTGTCTTGTGCAGTTATGCTGTGGGTTATTAGACATTGTTTATTAATTAGCATGTCCTTTGCCTGGGCCAACGTTGGAACACGGTGCACGACCATAGGCCTCCATGGGCACCCCCCTACGTCTCGTACGTAGCAGACGGAACCCATGTGCCTATGCCGGTGTCGTCGGGAATGCGGAGTTCGTTTGGAGACGTAGGCTTTCAGTCAATGTCGTGGCGAGCCCTTAGATTGTATTTCTTTAAGATATCTTTGAGTTATATGATCTATGGGGGAACCACGGTGTCCTGGCTAGGCGTGAAATCTCTGACTCTTGCTCGTGTATAGGCGAGACCAACCCGAATGGGCGGGAATCATCGGCACAGATTCCACCGTTTTTTTCTATTAGCTTCACATAGATTTGCGGACAACACGTGTTGTTCTTTAGATTCAGGATTGGGAATTAGGGATGGTGTAATTGCACTAGGTGGATTCAGACGTATTCAGAACAAAGTGTTGCTTTGAGAAATTACTGGCGTTCGCCAAATATATCCCGAAAAGGATTGTTACTTCAGATATGCTATTTACAATAAATGAATAGTTCTTTTTAGAACTGATAACTTCAAATAAAGTCTGGATTGCACATTTTCCAGTAATCAGTCGGCTCTTTTCAGAGCCACCAGATACAATTCGAAAGAGAATATTACTTCAATTATGCAACTAACTTCAAAAAAAAAAATATTTTATATAATTTTTCCTTTAAAAAATATTAATATACATTAAGTATTAAAAATATACATTATATTATGATTTGCAAGTATTATGTATATTTTCATATTTAATGGTTAAGGAAGGCCGGCGGTCAGAAATATTCAAGGAGTGGTTAACCACAGGAAACCACTTTTAAATCGGGATTGTGGTTTATATGATCTGAGTTAAATATTTAATCACCTTACTGTCTAAATATAGATTATGACTAGTCTTTTCATAGATTACTTTAGATTTCTCGTACGATCAACATAGGAAATACATTGTCTTCAATGATTGTATACTAGCGTTTGTATACTGTATATTATTTTACGTTATGGGTGGCATTAAATGACAATATTACATATATGACGTAGGTCTTATTCATATATAGAATTTAATGGATATTAAATGGTTAATTTATTTTATAGGGTCGTTTTTGCATTAATTAAACTATACAATAGACGTCAAAAAATATATATACGCAATACATACAAAACCATTTTTAAATCTTACAATAAAATATTTAATATATATTTGATTCAATAATTATTTAATTATCCCATGGAAAATACATCTTCAAGCTATTTTCCTTTATTGTAGCTATCTCTCTCATACTTCTAAATTTGAGTGAGACAGATATACATTAGTACTTCGTCACGTAACGTATGTTGCAAGTATTACAAAACAAAGTACTAAGATGGATAGTGGATGCTCCGTGTTACATGTTATAGTATGACTATTTAATAAATGTGGTTTCTTTTGAAAACATTTCCCTATATTTGATTTGATAGAAAACCTGAGGTCGATGAAGGTGTACCGCACACCCATTTTTTGGTATGAAAGTGACATGGTTCAGTTTTTGACGATTTTAAAGAATGTTTAATAATAAATGTATCCGTTGAAATATTTTGATGAAAATTAGTATACTTATGTTTTTTGGTACGAGGAATATACTGGCGAGGTCGATGAATGTGTACCTCATACCCATTTTTTGGTATGAAAGTGACATGGTTCAGTTTTTGACGATTTTAAAGAATGTTTAATAATAAATGTATCCGTTGGAATATTTTGAAGAAAATTAGTATACTTATGTTTTTTGGTACGAGGAATATACTGGTGAGGTCGATGAAGGTGCACCGCACACCCATTTTTTGGTATGAAAGTGACATGGTTCAGTTTTTGACGATTTTAAAGAATGTTTAATAATAAATGTATCCACTGGAATATTTTGATGAAAATTAGTATACTTATGTTTTTTGGTACGAGGAATATACTGGTGAGGTCGATGAAGGTGTACCGCACACCCATTTTTTGGTATGAAAGTGACATGGTTCAGTTTTTGACGATTGTAAAGAATGTTTAATAATAAATGTATCCGTTGGAATATTTTGATGAAAATTGGTATACTTATGTTTCTTGGTACGAGGAATATACTGGTGAGGACGATGAAGGTGTACCGCACACCCATTTTTTGGTGTGAAAGTGACATGGTTCAGTTTTTGACGATTTTAAAGAATGTTTAATAATAAATGTATCCGTTGAATTTACCGTAAACCTGTGCGATTTCTATGGGCATCCGATGATTCAAACGCGGGTAAATAATCATAAATTTAAAGGAAATATAATTTAAGATATTTTGTGTATCTTTTGAAGATTGAAAATTAATATATAAGGTAAAGAAACCGTGAGGATTTCAAATTTGAATTCAAAATAAGTATATTTTACTCTAAATTTTAATGACCTTCTGTCAATAAGTCTATATAGCGCCACAAAATTCTTAGCAAATTATATTCTACTTATAAGCTAATAGTAGTAATTTTGATTTATTAAGTTAACCATTACTTCCTGTACACTCTATCAAGAAATTTTCTTTGTAAATAATAGTTTTCTTGAATGTAATAATACTTTAAGTCAATATTATTGTTTCTTAATTTGCAAAAAATTCTTTGTTTTACAATGAGTAATAACGTAAACAATAAATTTCCATATCTTTCGTAAATAAAGAAATATGACGATAATTTTTGCCATTTATTAATTTGGCTTGATAACAATTTGTGATAACTTTTAATTTGCCAAAATTTACTAGCGTATAACATGCAATTATACAGTAAATAAATAAAAATACTAGTAAATAATTAGGATACCATATAAATATTTAGAATTTATCGTGCCGGCAAACAAGTACACATATTTAAATATTTTGATGGATATTCCACAACTTTATTGGCCTTCAAATATATCATCATAAAAAAATGATGATACATCATTCTATATACATATATGATGATAGCACAAACCACAAATCTCATATCTTGTGCCATATATCATATTTAAATATATATTTCTGTCATCTCAAGTAACAAAACAAATAATATGTCTGTGTGTTTTCATGTTTTATACTTCAGCTCACGTCTGAAACAGTGGCTGAAGTCATACGTGAAATAATATTTCAGCAGATAATGCTGAAATACTTTGTAAAGAATGTTGACATTTTTTTAACAAAGTTTTCTGTTTTTATAGTTTTCACCTTCCGTCACCTTTAGGTCAAAAAATTCGGTGGTGTGTTTTTGATGAATAAGTACGTTTTAGGGTCCCTAGAATACGGTTTTACTATTTTTACGATGATGTCTGTACGTATGTGTGTGTGTATGTGTGTGACAAAATTTTCGCCTGCGATAACTCTAATACTACAATTCTAAAAATTATAATTCTTTCGTATTCTTCTTCGTTACATCCATATGAAGAGCTGATTACATTTTGGTTATAATTGGTTAACCGAAAGTACCCTAATTTGAAGATTCTAACAGTTTTTCTTGAAAAAACGATGTTAAATATCATTTTTTCACATTTAATGTTATTATAAATATTAAAGAATATTTTATTCTCTATAAGATTTGACTGCAATTTATATTTAATATTAAATGGATGTAGAGTTAAAAAATTATATAAAAATTAAATTTCATAAAGTAGCCATAGCTATGGAAACAGCTACTATATTAAGAAAATTCTGATTGAAATATATCAGTGTCAAGTGAAATTGACATAGTGTGTTTGTCTTATAATTTTACTGGAAATATAGGATCTTTTGCTATAAATTTTATGTATGGAATTTGCATAAAATACATGCAACTGCCGGAAGGTAATGTACAAGAAATAGAATCTTTAGCAAGGAACTTTCTGTATGTAATTTGTACAAAATACATAGAACTGACGAAAGGTAATGTGCTGGCCACATCAGATTTTTTTTTAACAAAGTTTCTTTGTTTTTATAGTTTTTACCTTCCGTCACCTTTAGGTATTTCATATTCTTCTTCGTTACATCCATATGAAGAGCTTATTAGATTTTGGTTATAATTGGTTAACCGGATGTACCCTAATTTGAAGATTAATGTTATTATAAATATTAAAGAATATTTTATTCTCTATACAATTTGAATGCATTTTATACTTCATATTAAATGGATATAGAGTTAAAAAAATATAAATAAATTAAATATCGTATATTAGCCAGCTATGCTATAACTCTGGAAACAACTGCTATATTAAAAAAATTCTGATTGAAAGGTGTCAGCGTCAAGTGTATTTGTGTTATAATTTTTCTGGAAATATAGGATCTTTTGCTAGAAATTTTCTGTATGGAATTTGTATAAAATACATACAGCTACCTAAAGGTATTATATAAGAAATATAATTTTTTGCAAGGAACTTTCAGTATGACAATTATACAAAATACATAGAACTGACAAAAATGTGCTGGCCACATCAGATTTTTTACAGAAAAATGTATAGAATTTTTCGTAGCAAAAATGTTCTATAGTACTTTTATGATATGTTAGATATTATTACAGGCATCTGAAGCTGTTAAAGAGAGTGCATAATGTATATAAATAAATATTATTAATGGGTGTGCCAATCTGCTTTTTACATATTTACATATGTTTTATATTTTTTTATAGGGTGTTAATCAGGCGTTACTTAGCAGACACTCTAGACTAAAGTGGAGAGTGCACCACACAGTGGTGGGCTAAATGATAAAATATATTGATTTGAATAAAATAAAAATAGAAATATTGATATTAACAAATTATTTTTAAATAATATTTTCTTTTATAACAATGAAGATACTTACTGAATTTTATTCAAAGATGAATAGTATTATACTTTCATATAGTATAGTATATTATAGTCCACCATTATATAGTAATAGATTAATAAATATACACTTATACACTTAAGAAAGTTACAGCATCTACATATGTTTTTTCTTACACTCTCACGTATATTTATGTATTTTATTTTTACACATAATCATCATAAATATATTTATACATTTATAAATCATCCATTGGTTGTATCATCATAATTTTAAGTCGCTCAATTGAACAAATTTTTATTTTAACTCAATTTATTTAATTTTATTTACACATATTAATATAATTATATATCTGTACACTCATATGTCAATCACATATATCATCACTTTGGACGTATCATCACATTACACAATTATATTACGATTATACACATAATAACAAATGTTTATTAAACACTTATCATCCGAATATCATCAGGATGTATCACCCACTGTATCATCCGCATATATCATCCCCATACATCATCATTTTCTTACACCCCGATAACGAAAAAAATCACATTTCAATTTTTTTTCTCGACTGCGAGAAAACGATTTTGTCCGCCCACGCTTCATAGTTTGCGGACATATAACATCTGTGTACTCGCGGACTTCCTCGCGAAATGACCGCCAAATGCTCTGAAAGGAGTGTGCGTGATAACATAACTGCGGTCGCGAAAATGTTGATAACGAAGGATGGGAAAATGAAGAAAAGGCGATAACATTTTGAGAGCAAAAAGGGTAGGGAAGTTTTAGTATTATTAGATTAAAATAGTGTGAAAGGGGTAAATAGAGTAATTAGAGTAAAAAGAAATCGATACAGTAAGAAATAAATATTGTCAAGCTTGGTTGAGTCCGGGTATAAAATAGATGGGTATAATTGAACTCTAATATGTAATAATTTGTAATTGTAAAACTAAGAGTGTAACTGTAATATTTTACATAATTTTCTACATATATACACAGACCAATGTCAATGAATAATTCTATTCATTCTTTTTAATAACATGTGGTAAATACTAACAAATCATTTGAAATAATTACAACATTACTCATTTTATATTATGTACATATATGTACTTATACTCTCATAAGTATTAGATAAGTATGTATATGTATAAAAAATGACCTAAGACTTCTTAATTACTTAGTTGATCAGAAAAATGATAAAAATATAAAAATATTTAAAATTTATCCGCATTACTATGCACAGCAACATACTAAATCAACTAAACAATCGATACTTTTTATTATTATAATTTGTAAAATATGTCATATAAGGTTTCCGAAAATTTTGTTCTGTGGTTTAAGGTAAGTGTATTGAATATGCTTATTACTATAACAAACATAGCTTAAACTTGTACAAGTACAAGTCGATATCTTTTTAGTTCAATAATTATTTAATTCTCCTTAAAAACTATTAAAAAAAAATTATCTAATTCATTAATTTCAATTTATTTCACCCCTTTATAGGTATCTCTTTCATACTTCTATAGCTGAGTGAGAAAGATATACTTTAGTATTTCATCACAAAATGTATGTTATCCTGCAATACAAAACAATCAATGCTTAAAAAATTGTAAAATTATTTGAGTTTCCTAGTCATTCAATAGCAAACTCTATCGCAAACTAGTTCAGCCAATCACAGAGCTCTAAAGTGTAGAACATTTAAAACACATGCACAATGCATTGGTCTTACGGGGAAATAAACACGTACAGCTACGAGCTCAGAATGACTACCCTGACACACTACATAATTCTCTACAAGTGCAGTAGGATTAGGTTGACCATATTATGGTTTATTTCTATACATTTATGAAACAAATGGATGATTTTTAATGTTTTTCAGCATGAATTAAATAAATTAATATATGCAATAAGATATTTTAAATAATTTTAAAGAAAAATTAAAGGTGGCAAAATACATGAGATAGGTACATTCATTATACATTTTTATTATTATTGAACTTATAAAAAATGTTCAATGTATGAAACATATCTTATCTTATAGAGAATTTTACGAGGAATCCAATGCCGTAACGTAAAAGTTGGTAAATCTTTTATCTTCTGAGATATTTACAATTATTTTGGTATTTCTAAACGTGATATTTTATGTACTTGGAAAATATTTTTTAAATAAAATTATAGTCTATCTTAAGGGGAATAGTCCGAGAAACACAATGCAGCATAGTAAACATTAATATATTTAATAGTTTTTAAAAAAATTACAAAAATTAATAAATTATTGTTGCCAAGAAGTGGGGGAAGCCAGCAGCCAATCAGTGTTAAGGAAAAATTTATATGAGATATATATACCAGGTACAAAAGAAATTTTGTCCATAGAACGTTGTGATTTCAATACAAGTGGAACTTTGTGTCTGTTGCGTTAGAATTCTTCTTTTGCAATTATACTGTGGGTTATTAGTTTCATTGTTTATTAATTAGCATGTCCTTTGCCTGGGCCAACGTTGGAACACGGTTCACGACCATAGGCCTCCATGGGCACCCCCCCACGTCTTTGTACGTGGCAGACGGAACCCATGTGCCTATGCCGGTGTCGTCGGGAATGCAGAGTTCGTTTGGAGACGTAGGCTTTCAGTCAATGTCGTGGCGAGCCCTTAGATTGTATTTCTTTAAGTTATATCTTTGAGTTATATGATCTATGGGGGAACCACGGTGTCCTGGCTAGGCGTGAAATCTCTGACTCTTGCTCGTGTATAGGCGAGACCAACCCAAATGGGCGGGAATCATCGGCACAGATTCCACCGTTTTTTTCTATTAGCTTCACATAGATTTGCGGACAACACGTGTTGTTCTTTAGATTTAGGATTGGGAATTAGGGTTGGTATAATTGCACTAGGTGGATTCTGACGTATTCAGAACAATGTGTTTGCTTTGAGAAATTAATGGCGTTCACCAAATATATTATGAAAAGAATTTTTTACTCTCAGGTATAATATTTAAAATAAATAAAGTTTTTTTTCTTTTTCAGAATTAATAAATACAAATAAAGTCTTGATTGCACATAATATCCAGTAATCAATCGGCTCTTTTCAGAGCCACCAAATATTATATGAAAAGGATATTTAAAAGCAGATATTAAATAATTGAAACATATTCTATTATCATGGAGAACTTTACAAGGAATATAATGCCGCAATGTACGAGTCGTTAACTCCTTTAGTTTTTGAGATATTTACAATTATTAGGAAATAAAATATATCGCCTAAAAAAATAGAGTCCAATATATATTTTTCTTAAATTTATAGTTCTTTCTTATAGTATATTTTTCAAGGAATCTAATGCCGCCAAGTACAAGTCGATATCTTTTTAGTTCAATAATTATTTATTTCTCTCTAAATTCTATAAAAAATATATATATATATAATTCATTAATTTCTCTATTTTGTAGCTATCTCTTTCATACTTCCATAGCTGAGTGAAACAGATATACTTTAGTATTTCATCACATAATGTATGTTATCCTGCAATACATGTTTCATGTAAAATTATTTGAGTTTCCTAGTCATTCAATAGCAAACTCTATCACAAACTAGTTCAGCCAATCACAGAGCTCTAAAGTGTAGAACATTTGAAACACACGCACAATGCATTGGTCTTACGGGGAAATAAACACGTATAGCTTCGAGCTCAGAATGACTACCCTGACACACTACATAATTCTCTACAAGTACAGTAGGATTAGGATGACCATATTATGGTTTATCTCTATACATTTATGAAACAAATGGATGATTTTTAATGATTTTTAGAATGAATTAAATAAATTATTATATGCAATTAGGTAATTTAAATATATTTAAAGAAAAATTATAGGTGCCAAAATATATGATATAGGTACATGCATTATACAATAAATATAAATATAGTCTGGATTGCACATGATATCCAGTAATAAATCGGTTCTTTTCAGAGCCACCATATATTATATGAAAAGAATATTTTTAAAAAATGTTAAATAATTGAAACATATTCTATTATCATGGAGAATTTTACAAGGAATCCATTGCCGCAACGTACAAGTCATTTTATGTTCAAGTAGAAGAAATAGAATCATAGTTGTATAGAATGGATCTTAATACAGTTTCCGCAGTAACTAAATATGTCAATATGTATATTTAAATTAATAAAAATTAAATAGCGGGAGGTTTGGTGTTGGCCACATCAGATTTTTTACTTAAAAATACTTTATTAAATATATCTAAGAATACCAAATATGTACTAGTATTATAATTAATGAACTTTGAACACAAAATATACAAAATTTGTTTACATTTCTTCTTGTATGTCTCCTAACAATGAAGAATTCTTCAAGCAAGAGTTTCTTCTTTCAACATCTTTGTTCTGGTCATCTGAATCACCTATACCCGATTTGGAGTTACTGGAATTGTCATCCCATTCTTCATCCTCGTCTGAAATGCTTTCAGCTCTTTGAAGAAACAATTTAACTTTCCTTAAATTTTTTAATGATGACAAACTCGATGTTCTTCTAGGTCTTTGAAAAGTGGTAAAGATATCTTCTGGCACTGAAGGCAAATTTACCACATTATCTAGATCCATTAAAGATTCTTTAGCTGGTTTATCTGGATATTTTTCATCAATATCAGACTTAAAACTTTTGTTAGAACTTGAAGAATGCAGATAATTTTCATTCCATCTCTGACGATCTTCCAAATTTCGAATTTTGTCAGAAATTATCTTCATATTCACATCTAGTAGATTTTGGTTAACAGAATAGTCTATGGCTTCTATATCATCTATTTCACAAATTTCTTTATCTAGTATATTTAATAATTTTTCGTATTCATTTTTAATGACAGCTAATTTATTTTCATTTGCAGGAAAATTGTCTAGCAGCTTTACTGATTGTAGTACAAGTTTGTGCGCTAATACCAAAAATGATTTACTTGTATTTTGAATGGAATTTACAGTCTTGCAAGCCCTTATAGCGAAATTTCGTAAATTAGAGACACATTTTTCGCTTGACATGCATTTATCTTTTATATCAAGTGCCATTTCTGTCATAACTGTAGCATTATATAACATTTGTTCTGTTTGAGACTGTAAATTTATCACTTTTATATTTTCATCAATAGATTTCTTACATTTTTCATCCATTTTACGCAATTGTCACTTTGACATATAACTGTTTTGTTTTATTATTGTTTTTTACCTCTCGCTAAGAGAGGTATTGTATTCATGCTAAAAATCGCATATCCAGATTTTAATGAATAAGCACGTTTTAAGGTCCCTAGAATCCGATTATAACATTTTTACGATGATGTCCGTATGTGTGTGTGTGTGTGTGTGTGTGTTCTCAAATACTATAAGACTTAAGACATTTTTAACTACGGATTCCTCAATCTAACAATAATGGGAAGAGTCGAGTCAGTTTTGGTAACAATTGGACAACCGGAAGTAGTAATTAAAAGAAAAAAATCATATATATATTATTTATCGAAAATTTATGTAAATACTTATATTGAAGAACGTTAAATTCTTTATTCGATAAATATAAATTCATTATTATATCTTCTATAGATTTAGAGATAAAGAAATACATATAAAATAATTTGATGTAAAAATTCTTAGATCAAACTACTTCAAGGCAAGAAATTCAAATGTTTGGAATTCACACATAAATGTCACTGTCAAAAATATTTGTATGCCACTGTCAAAAATATTTGTAGATCATTATGAAGATTGTGAAAATAAATAAAAAGTCAACAACGCAAAAGAATATACCTAAAAAAGAATATAAAAGGAATTTGCGAAAAAATGACGAATAAAAGAAAAAGAAAGTAGAAAAAAAAATTCAGGATATTGAGTATAAAGAAAATGTATGTATTGTACATAATTTATATTAAAATGATTATTTTGTAGTGAGACATGAATATATGTATTTGTATTTAAAAATATTTTTCGTTTTATGCGTACAACCAGATAAAATATCTGGCGAGAGGTTATGTGCGAATATTTATTTAAGAAAATGTTTAAATTATCTCCAAGTTTCTTGCAAATATCTCAAAAACAAAAAAAGATATTCAGGTGTGCTTTGAAGTATGGGCTGTACAATTTTATATTTTTTAATATAAAATATACTTTGTATATTACAAAACTTAGATATAACAAATATTTGTATAGACAACTAACATATTATTTGCCGGCAAAACTATATTAAATTTAAGGCCACATTACTCAAAAATTCATATAAATTCAATTTTTCTAATAAGACCATTTGATTCTACGGACATTTTTCTATAAATATCCTTATTTTGAAGGTTATAAAATAATGAATTACTAGTAAATTTATTCATTATAATATGTTACAAGTTTTGTGTGACGCTGCATTTTTCAAATTAACGACTTCAAGTCTTTTCACCCAATTTAAAGAGAAATATGATATAGAATATCCTTAGGGAATAAGTTCAAGAATATCTAGTCACATATGACAGGAAATAAATGAGGGTATTGACATTAAAAAAGGAAAAATGTTTGGATAAATTCTGAAATATATTTTCCCATATATTTCTCAAATGTATTAAGTAATAATATTAAAAATTTATGTATTTATATAAGAAAATACGTAGAAGACAATATTGTGTATATTTATTATTTACCCATCTTTTATAAAGGGTAAACATTTAATTATTATTTTTCAAGATATATACTTATATTATCGATTCTAATCCTTAAAAAACTTCTTCTCAGTTAATTCCAGAGATGTAGACAATATAAAACTATATTAAAGTGTGTGCAAATATTATGTCATTCATCTTATCGAACGGCTAAGAAATACACCAACACTACGGACCAAGACTAATATTATTTTATTTGTAGATACTAAACCATATAATAAATAATATTGAAAATAAGTGTGTTTATATTAAAAAATACGCTTAATCCAATGGTAATATTTTCAACTTTCTATGTCTGCCCATTTTTGGGTAAAAAATACCAACCCATTTTAGGGTTAAATATAGAATTTTTATTTTATCATAAATGGATTCCTCGCGTTAAAGTACATATGTGTACAAAGTTTCATCAAAATAATCCAAAGGGCATGTCTTAAAATGCAGTTTGTTTAAAATTGTTAAGAACCGTATATATACCTTGAAGGCGTACCGATATGTGCTGTTAGTCCCATAAGCGCAATGTATTTTACCTGTGTAGAACGATAACACAACTGTGTACTTGTTGTTAAATTTGATTTTAAATGACTATGAATAATAATATAACGCTGAAAATTGGTATACATATGTATTTTTCCACGAGGAATCGATTTTTGGCAAAATAAAAATTCTACCTTCTACCCTAAAATGGGTTGATATTTTTTCCCAAAAATGGGTAGACGTATATTTTTTTATAATTTTGCCATATATTGGGCATATTTTATTATGTATGTGTACAAATTTTCATAATATTGTGTTTATTAGTTTAGTTTTTATTGACAAGACAATAATAATAAATTTAATTTTTGTCTAGCTAGTATTTCTTAGCCGTTCGAGCAAATATATATGTCAAATTTATGTCCAAGTAACTTTTTCAAATAAACTGTTTTCAATAATGAAAAATAAAGCCATTATCCAATAACTTATGAATCAATACATTCAATATGATATCGGTATAGCCACCTATTGATAATAATTATAAACAAACGCTAACATTTGTTGAATACTCTAAGATTGATATTCAGAAATTGTTATCTTAAAACTGGGGCATTAAATCGATAAATGTTTCAAATATAATTTGTTCAAAATACTCTATTTTAATTATTTATGTATTAATTTGTAATTATATAGTAACTATATTTGGAGATATAAATGCTTAGTTAAATAAATCATAGCCTCAAAATCTATACGTAAATAAATTAAATTATCCATTAAAACATATTTGAAATAGGATATGTTTCATTTATTAAATATTTTTTATAAGTTCAAAACTAATTAAAATATTATATATATCCCATGTTTTTGACATATACTAAACCAATGTATTTCGTATGAAGAAAAAATATGATATTATGTAACATTTAATTCTGAGTAACTTTTTTCAAATAAACTTTTTTCAAAAATGAGAAATAAAGGCGTTATTCAATAATTTATTAATCAATAATTCCAAAACAATATCAGTATAGCCACCTATTGACAATAAATATAAACAATCGATTACATTTGTTGAATATAATATTGATATTCAGAAATTGTTATCTTAAAACTGGGGCGTTAAATCGACAAATGTTTCAAATATAATTTGCTCAAAATACTCTATTTTAATTATTTATGTATTAATCTTAATTATATAGTAACTATGTTTGGAGATATAAATGCTTAGTTAAATAAATCATAGTCTCAAAATCTATACGTAAATAAATTAAATTATCCATTAAAATATATTTGAAATTGGATATGTTTCATTTATTTAATATTATTTATATAAGTTCAAAACTAATTAAAATATTTCATATATATATATATATCCCATGTTTTTGCTATATACTAAACCAATGTATTTCGTATGAAGAAAAAATATGACATTGTGTAACTTTTAATTCTGAGTATCTTTCTTCAAATAATTTTTTTTCTAAAATGAGAAATAAAGGCGTTATTCAATAATTTATTAATCAATAATTCCAAAACAATATCAGTATAGCCACCTATTGACAATAAATATAAACAATCGATGACATTTGTTGAATATAATAATATTGATTTTCAGAAATTGTTATCTTAAAACTGGGGCATTAAATCGAAAAAAGTTTCAAATATAAATTACTCAGAATGTTCTATTTTAATTTATTACAATTGTCCTAGATGTGAGGACCCGTGTAAGCGGTTTTGAGAGGGCTAACTCAGAGAGGCAGTAGAGTAGGGTGGGTTTTAAATATATTAACTCGGAATGGGCGCCAGGTAAATGTAAAATACGCGCTCTCAAATAACGTGATTTACCACACGGTACGGTAAGGACAAGGCGGGAGATTATGGGATTATATGCGACGCATAGAAACGCAGAATGTAACATTAACAAACATTTAATGATAGGACGCAGTACATATAACATTTAAATTCAAATGCCAAGTCGCGGCGTAAATCAAATGAAGGTTGTGAATACTGAATCGTGCTCATGCGAGGCAGTGGTGTAAACAAAAAGTCACTGTAGAATTACAAAATGGCGCGGGTAAGCGAAGGACGATCGTCTATGCTGTTCCGCGGAAGTAAACAAAAAAGTAGGGTTAAGCCAACTTAGAGCTATTCGCAGAAGCTTGATACAGCTGTGAAAATGTATGATAAAATGGTACGCACGCGGAAGTGGCTTTACAACGATAACATACACTGATATTCCGTTAAATCCGTAAGTACAAATGTCAACACAAACAATTACGATCATAGAATGCGCAATGTAAATTACTCTTAAATTGTAGATCTTAAGTACATCATGCACATTGGAAATATAATAATACACACACAGAGAGGCTGTGGTGTCAACGAGCATGTGAAACAGAGATATTATAAAATTCTTAGCTGGTCGCTGACTCCTGGAGAACGTCACGGAAGGGTGAGGACCTCTTGGTGAACAGACAACAACTGCTGACAGGTATAACACTCCTAGATGTTGTAGAACTCGACGGAGGTGACGTGGATGCACCAGCTCCCCGTTACGTGCTTCCAACGTGAAAATATGGCGAAGACGTACAATCACTGATATGGTAGACAGGCGTAGAGTAACCATACAGCGGCAACGTCGTGATGATGTCGAAATATATGTACGTGACGTGAAGGTATGGTTGCAACGTACAAATATGGCCGTACGTAGAAATAATCGTAAAATAACGATAAATACGTAGAATAAAAATCGCTACGTAACGTATAATATACTATGTGTGAACACAAAATAAAAAGCCTGAAATAGAACGAGAGAATTAGTCTTCGAGACAACGCAAAGAGGTAAGTGGGTGCAAAGCACATTGTGAAATCTCACCTGAGCTGGTGGGCGGCTTTTAAAGTGACTTTTCAGTTGCAGGATTGTCTTATGAGATCCCGAATAAATCGGAGGAATAACACTATTCCAAAACGGTAGCCGATGTACAAAATATCCCCTCACAAGGGCAAAATACGACGAAATACGATACTCTTAACGAGATACGAAACTGTACATCTGACTCCAATCACTGCTAGACTAAGAAGAACGACTTTAAAACCAGATTTTCGAAACTGTGCCGAAGAACTAGTCAGGACATTTTCAAAAGCGTCGACTGAGTTCATTCACCTGACCTTGAGGAAGAGTGTGTTAGTAGGCCAAGGTTTCTCAACACGGGGGTGTAGTCAGGGTTGCCTGAGGAGTGGCGCTAGGAAAAATCGTAGTGTAACAACCCCACGCTTACCTTCAGAGGAAATTTTCATGGAAAATTTCCGACAACTATGCTCGAACACTAACCAACAGAACGACAACACAAAATAAATGGAAAACCTAAATCGAAACCTAATCTAATCCTAAATCTAAACCATGTTCATAGCGGGGGGGGTCGGTAAAACAAAAGAGGTAAGTACTGAAACTATATCGATACCTATGGTGGTTCGTAATCGTGAGGGTTTGCCTTCAGGTCTTTGCTACTCCAAGTTCCTCTTAAAACGTTATCCTGGAGATCTTTAAGCTGGTACGTGTCTGTGGAAAGTCTTTTATGAATCATAAAAGGTCCGATATACTTATCTGCTAGTTTTGCGGTATAATACTGAGCGGCATTCGACAGAACGTAATTTTTCCTCCACACCAACTGATTTGGGTAATACGACACTTCTCGATGACGTAAGTCGTATCGTGCTTTTGACTTGACATAAGATTTTTGCAGGCGTTTCTTCACGTCTTCATAGAGCTTCAAGAAGTTACATGCTCTACTCTTGAGCTTATCTTTGTCCCTGTCATATCCGACAATCTCATCAGATTTCAAGTCGATAGCATCATCACCCATCAGTACTGCTTCACGTCCGAAATTTATAAAATATGGAGTAAGACCTGTGACCTCGTGTTTCGCCGTCCGCAGCGCACAAGCTACTTTATGTAGGTAGGTATCCCAAGTTCGGTGGTTGTCAGACACGAATGATATCAACATCGTTTTCAGGACGCGGTTGATACGTTCGGTGGGATTGGCTTGAGGATGATATAGCGACGTATAGGAAGGCTTAATGTTATACGACTCGAGCAGCTTAGTATACTCCTTGGAGCGGAACTGGACGCCGTTATCGGTAATGAGTGTCCTTGGAGCCCCAAACATTAAAATTACGTCATCCTCCAAGTGACGCACGATACTTTGGCTGGTGGCCTTCCTAAGCGGGAAACACAAGCAAAACTTGCTGAAACAGTCAGCAACGACCAATATATAATTGTAACCACGTGAAGATCTTGGCAATGGCCCTACAATATCAGCACAAACTACTTCCCAAGGCCTCGATATCAACGTGTGGCCGCCCATACGCCCGGGAGGTGCTCTCTGCACAGGCTTGGCTTTAATGCACGTCACGCAACAACGCACATAACTCGATATGTCGGCGCGCATTTTAGGCCAGTAGTAATGTTGAGCTACACGGTGAAACGTTTTGAATCCACCAAGATGGCCGCTGGTGGGGATATCATGACATTGTGATATGATCATTTTCCGCTTGTCTCGGGGCACAACTATCTTCCACTGATGTTTTCCACCTGATAATTCGGACCAATCCTGTTTTACGAACTTATACAGTTTACCATCAGCGACACGGAAATCAGGTAAGCGAACGGGATCGTGTAAAACAGTCTCATAAATCTTTCTATACCAACTGTCCTTGGTTTCAGACACTTCGATAAGGTCGACATGCGGTACGGAACGAGAAAGTGCATCTGGAACCAAGTGTTCTTTACCAGGCCGGTGAATTATGGTGAAGTCGTATTGTTGTAAGCGGACTGCCCAACGAGCAAGACGACCGGTAGGATTCTGCAAACTGGAAAGCCATTTCAAGGAAGCGTGATCGGTGATAACGGTAAAATGGCTTCCTTCAATATAAGGGCGTAACTTCTCAATTGCGAATAAAACTGCGAGACACTCCTTCTCGGTAGTTGAAAAGTTGCGTTCTTGACGGGTCAATGACCTACTTAAATAAGCGATAACTTTATCACCGTCATCGTGACCTTGAGTGAGTACAGCACCGATCCCAAAGTCTGAAGCATCAGTCTGTACGACGAATTCTTTGTCGAAATTAGGACACGTCAACACCGGAGCGGAAATAAGACAGTTCTTCAGCTGGTTCCATGATTCCTGACAGCGTGAATCCCAAATGAACTTTGTGTTCTTGCGCAACAAGTTGGTGATCGGCGCAATTATGGTCGAAAAGTTCGGTATGAACCGGCGGTACCAAGACGCCATTCCCACGGCACGACGTACTTCTGACGTATTCCTGGGAGCCGGGAATTCGACTATGGCGCGGACTTTGTCGGGATCGACATGGAGACCAGACTTATTGACGATATAACCTAGATATTTCAGTTCGTCACGGCAAAAGTTACACTTATCTCTACTTAATGTAAGTCCAGCATCCATAATTCGCTTAATGACGATTTCTAAAAGCTCCAAATGTCTCTCATAGGTGTCCGATACGATAATAATGTCGTCCAGGTACACAAATACATACGGCTGTAAATCGTGACCTAGAACGCCGTCAATAAAACGTTGCCAAGTAGCCGGAGCGTTATGCAATCCAAACGGTAGCCTCTTGAACTGAAACAGGCCGCGATTGGGCACTGTAAATGCGGTATAAGGTCGAGAGTCTTGTTCTAACGGTATTTGCCAGTATGCTGACTTGATATCGAGAGAGGATAAAAACTTGGCATCTCTGAGCTTATCCAACGTTTCGCTGACATACGGTAGAGGGTAAGCATCACGAGTGGTTACACTGTTCAGCTTGCGGTAATCCACACAAAATCTATAGCTGCCATCCTTTTTAGGTACGAGGAGGATCGGTGAAGACCATGGACTGTTGGAGCGCTCGACGATGTCATGCTTCAACATCTCCTCCAGCTCCTTATCGGCAATCTTCTGCATCGCCGGCGAGATGGGGTAGTACCGCTGTTTGATAGGTGGGCTATCAGTACGGATGACATGTGACACCAAGCTCGTGCAACCGATCTGATCAGGCTGGGTGTTGCAGAACATCTTGTCTATCAGCGAGCTTAGCTTTTGTTCCTGTACTGGATCTAAAGCGGAACGTGACGTAACTACCTCATCTAAAACGGCAGGCGGCTCTGCAGAGAATTTCCAATCTCCTCTCCGTAAGTCAGGCACGATACCCATAACTCTCCAAAAATTTGTACCAAGGATTAGCTCATGCGGCAGTTCCGGTACAACGAGAACATCCACAACTTTAGTCCTCTCTCTCAAATGAAACGGCACTGTAATACTGCCAATACAGCGACAACGCTGTCCATTCGCAACGGTACAAAATGATGTGTTCCTCTTTATCGGTAAGTCCATATTACGTAAGCGTTCCCAACCCGCTTTACCGATGATTGTGCATGAAGCACCCGAATCCAAAAGACCGAGAAACGGTTCATCGTATATATGGACGTTTAAATAAGGACGTTCGTCGTCCTTTGCGTGAGCGATTATAAAATCAAGAACTGGATTGACTTGAGTCGGTTTACAATCAGGATGCCGCGAGAAACGACTCACTTTCGCGGTTTGCTCCCGTTTCCCGAACACGTCGGACAGGTAGTTACTGTGTAACCTACTTTACCACATCGGTAACAATACCTCTTCGACTGTCTTAGATCACAGCCGGCAGCGCGGTGTCCTGGCTGGTCGCAATTCCAGCATTTGCGGAGGGGTGGCTCGGAAGTGGTTTGTCGTGAATCCTGATTTCGACTACTTCCTGGACGAGATTCGATAGGAGCAGCTTGGTGCTCACTCTCCGTATACACATACGCTAGATCTGGCTCATATGACTGACCGCGGCGAGGTGGAGGTACGTAAGATTCAACTGAAATCTTTCTTGCCTCTAATTTCCGGCATAACTGTAATAGGTGTGGCACGGACTCAACCTCGATAAGGCCGAGCTGAGTCTGATAAAATGGAGCGATATTTCGCAACAGAATTCTCAGCTTCTGCTTTTCGGAGAGCTTGGTTTGTAGGCGTGAGAACAGTGACGTCATTGCCGCAATATAAATACCTATAGGTTCGTTCGGCCCTTGAGTGCGTCGCTTGATCTCGTCTACCAGCTTCTCTTCGTAATCAATAGGCTGGAACTCCTGCCTTAATCCATCCACCAGCTCGTTCCATGACGTAAAATTTGATTTGTTGGCCCGATACCACATCAAAGCAACTCCCTCTAATAAGTCGACAGCGGTGTGCAGCAACTCGTCACGGGTTATATGTCTAGCCACTCGTAATTCGTCGACACGTTCGATAAAAGCGTTAACTGACATTTGCCTGACGTCACCCGAAAATTTTAAACCCCATTTTGAAGTGGGTACTGATTTTATGTTCATTCGAGTTGGAGGAGGATCTGAATCCGCGTCCGAACTCGAAGATGCAGAGTCTGTACGTAGGCGTATCGTATCAAAAAGACTAGCCTCGTCGTTAGCGGTAGAATTCCGTTTGAACAATTTAGCGGTAGACTTCAATTCCCACTCGAGACCGGCGAGTTTGACTAGCAGTTGAGACCGCTTCGTGCGATCGTCTGCAGATGAGGGTTCGCTATGGTTGAGTCGACCAACGGTGTGCGCGATTTTTGTAAGTATTTTCCGGTATTCTGGTGACGTTTTTAGTCCCTCAAACTCTTTTACTAACTGTCTAATTTCCTCTATTTTCTCTTGTAGGGCGGTAATGTCTTGCTCAAACGTAAATGGATACTTTGGTCGTGAAAACGAAGCGTTGTGCTCTATTTTGAGAACACTTCTTAAAGTCTTACGCATCTGGTCGACGGAATTGTCTGCTTCGGTAATGCCTCGAATCTTAAGTTCGTAAGTTAACTCGTCCTTCGATAATCTGTTAATTTCATATTTTCCGTCCATGATTTCAACAATAATAACTAAATAAAGAAGCTAAACCTAAATCCCAAACTATCCTAAACTAACCGAAAACTATCCTAAACTAACCGAAATCTAACTAAACTATTCGTAAAAACTAACTAAACTATTCGAAAACCAAACTGAATTTATTCTACGGTTGCGAGAGAATGTACTGCAATGAAATGTTCGATAATACCCAAATAAACGATAGAAGTAGTTAATGTTTGCCAAATTTTGTTACAGAATTTTATCGCGAGATATAATAACGAGAGGGGAGAAGGGGCCCCACGTTGGGCGCCAATTTTTATTACAATTGTCCTAGATGTGAGGACCCGTGTAAGCGGTTTTGAGAGGGCTAACTCAGAGAGGCAGTAGAGTAGGGTGGGTTTTAAATATATTAACTCGGAATGGGCGCCAGGTAAATGTAAAATACGCGCTCTCAAATAACGTGATTTACCACACGGTACGGTAAGGACAAGGCGGGAGATTATGGGATTATATGCGACGCATAGAAACGCAGAATGTAACATTAACAAACATTTAATGATAGGACGCAGTACATATAACATTTAAATTCAAATGCCAAGTCGCGGCGTAAATCAAATGAAGGTTGTGAATACTGAATCGTGCTCATGCGAGGCAGTGGTGTAAACAAAAAGTCACTGTAGAATTACAAAATGGCGCGGGTAAGCGAAGGACGATCGTCTATGCTGTTCCGCGGAAGTAAACAAAAAAGTAGGGTTAAGCCAACTTAGAGCTATTCGCAGAAGCTTGATACAGCTGTGAAAATGTATGATAAAATGGTACGCACGCGGAAGTGGCTTTACAACGATAACATACACTGATATTCCGTTAAATCCGTAAGTACAAATGTCAACACAAACAATTACGATCATAGAATGCGCAATGTAAATTACTCTTAAATTGTAGATCTTAAGTACATCATGCACATTGGAAATATAATAATACACACACAGAGAGGCTGTGGTGTCAACGAGCATGTGAAACAGAGATATTATAAAATTCTTAGCTGGTCGCTGACTCCTGGAGAACGTCACGGAAGGGTGAGGACCTCTTGGTGAACAGACAACAACTGCTGACAGGTATAACACTCCTAGATGTTGTAGAACTCGACGGAGGTGACGTGGATGCACCAGCTCCCCGTTACGTGCTTCCAACGTGAAAATATGGCGAAGACGTACAATCACTGATATGGTAGACAGGCGTAGAGTAACCATACAGCGGCAACGTCGTGATGATGTCGAAATATATGTACGTGACGTGAAGGTATGGTTGCAACGTACAAATATGGCCGTACGTAGAAATAATCGTAAAATAACGATAAATACGTAGAATAAAAATCGCTACGTAACGTATAATATACTATGTGTGAACACAAAATAAAAAGCCTGAAATAGAACGAGAGAATTAGTCTTCGAGACAACGCAAAGAGGTAAGTGGGTGCAAAGCACATTGTGAAATCTCACCTGAGCTGGTGGGCGGCTTTTAAAGTGACTTTTCAGTTGCAGGATTGTCTTATGAGATCCCGAATAAATCGGAGGAATAACACTATTCCAAAACGGTAGCCGATGTACAAAATATCCCCTCACAAGGGCAAAATACGACGAAATACGATACTCTTAACGAGATACGAAACTGTACATCTGACTCCAATCACTGCTAGACTAAGAAGAACGACTTTAAAACCAGATTTTCGAAACTGTGCCGAAGAACTAGTCAGGACATTTTCAAAAGCGTCGACTGAGTTCATTCACCTGACCTTGAGGAAGAGTGTGTTAGTAGGCCAAGGTTTCTCAACACGGGGGTGTAGTCAGGGTTGCCTGAGGAGTGGCGCTAGGAAAAATCGTAGTGTAACAAATTATATATTTATTAATCTTAATTACATACTTACTAGATTTGAAGATATAAATGCATAGTTAAATTAATCATATTCTCAAGAACTATACGTAAAAAAATAAAAATAAATTATTCATTAAAACATATTTGAAATAGGATATGATCCATTTATTTAAGATTTTTTATGAGTTCAAAATTAATAAAAATATTTCATACATATATCTCATGTTTTTGCGATATACTGAACCAATGTATTCTGTAAGAACAATATAATTTCGTATTATGTAACCTTTAATTCTGAGTAACTTTCTTCAAATAAACTTTTTTCTAAAATGAGATATAAAGGCGATATTCAATAATTTATTAATCAATAATTCCAAAACAATATCGGTATAGCCACCTATTGACAATAATTATAAACAATCGGAAATTGTTATCTTAAAACTGGGGCGTTAAATCAAAAAAAGTTTCAAATATAATTTGCTCAAAATATTCTATTTTAGTTATTTATGTATTAATCTTAATTATATAGTTACTATATTTGGAGATATAAATGCAAAAATGTATGTCAATTTTAGTTCCAAAGAATTTTTTCAAATAAACTGTTTTCAATAATAAAGAATAAAGGTATTATTCAATAACTTATGAATCAATAATTTCAATATGATATCGGTATAGCCACCTATTGACAATAATGATAAACAAACGCTAACATTTATGAATACTCTAAGATTGATATTCAGAAATTGTTATCTTAAAACTGGGGCGTTAAATCGACAAATGTTTCAAATATAAATTGCTCAAAATACTCTATTTTAATTATTTATGTATTAATCTTAACTATGTAGTTACTATATTTGGAAATATTAATGCTTAGTTAAATAAATCATCCTCTCAAAATCTATATGTAAATAAATTAAATTATCCATTAAAACATATTTGAAATAGGATATGTTCCATTTATTTAATATTTTTTATAAGTTCAAAATTAATAAAAAATATTTCATACATACATCCCATATTTTTGCCATATACTGAACCAATGTATTTTGTATGAACAAAATAATATGATATTATGTAACTTTTCATTCTGAGTAACTTTCTTCAAATAAACTTTTTTCTAAAATGATAAATAAAGGCATTATTCAATAATTATTAATCAATAATTCCAAAACAATATTGGTATAGCCACCTGTTGACAATAATTATAAACAATCGGTGACATTTGTTGAATATATTATTGATTTTCAGAAATTGTTATCTTAAAACTGGGGCGTTAAATCAAAAAAAGTTTCAAATATAATTTGCTCAAAATATTCTATTTTAGTTATTTATGTATTATTCTTAATTATATAGTTACTATATTTGGAGATATAAATGGTTAATTAACTAATCATATTCTCTAAAACTATGTAAATAAAATAAATTATTCATTAAATCATATATTGTTCTAAAGAGTAAAGAATTGATTCTAATTCTTAAAAAATATCTCCTAAGATGTTAATAAATAAAAATTTATTACAAACTGAGTGGTGTATAAGCATGTGTCCATCATCTTATCGAACAGAAATACATTAATACCAAGTAATATTATTTTATTTGTAGATATTAAACCATTTAATCAATAATATTGAAAATAAGTATGTTTATATTAAAAAATACGCTCAATCTAATGGTAATATTTTCAATTTTATATGTCTGCCCATTTTTGGGTAAAAAATACCAACCCATTTTAGGGTTAAATATAGAATTTTTATTTTACCATAAATGGATTCCTCGCGTTTAAGTACATATGTGTACAAAGTTTCATCAAAATAACCCAAAGGGCATGTCTTAATTTGCAGTTTGTTTAAAATTGTTATGAACCGTATATATACCTTGAAGGCATACCGATATTAATTAAATTCTGAGTATTATCCTGCGTTGAATTCCAACGGATACATTTATTATTAAACATTCTTTATAATCATCAAAAACTGAACCAAGTCACTTTCATACCAAAAAATGGGTGTGCGGTACACCTTCATCGACCTCACCAGTATATTCCTCGTACCAAAAAACATAAGTATACTAATTTTCATCAAAATATTCCAACGGATACATTTATTATTAAACATTCTTTAAAATCGTCAAAAACTGAACAATGTCACTTTCATACCAAAAAATGGGTGTGCGGTACACCTTCATCGACCTCACCAGTATATTCCTCGTACCAAAAAACATAAGTATACTAATTTTCATCAAAATATTCCAACGGATACATTTATTATTAAACATTCATTAAAATCGTCAAAATATATGAATGACTACAGGTCTCAAAAAGTGATTGTTCATTTTTGTTCATAGAAATTGGACTAATAATGAAAAAGATTTGATAATTGGTGTACATATATTAGATAATACGAAAAATTTAATGGTAATATTGGTAAATTTGTATGTCTACCCATTTTTGGGTAAATCATATCAACCCATTTAAGGGTTGAAGGTAGAATTTTTATTTTGTCAAAAATCGATTCCTCGTGTTAAATTACATATGTGTACCTAGTTTCATCAAAATATTCCAAAGGGCATGTCTTAATTTGAGTTAGTTTTTGAAATTGTTAGGAAACATATATATACTTGAGAGTGTAGCTATGCTAGTTTTTAGTCCCATAAGACCAATGTATTTTACTTGTGTTATAGATAACACAACTCTGGCGCACTGTGATTGGCTGTTATTTGAATGACTAGGTATTGCAAAGAGATATAAATATTGTTTTACATGTATTAAATTATATGTTTTAGAGAAGAAGGAAATAATAAAAAAAAATTGATGATTGTTTAATTTCAGGGTAGATTGAGAATAATATTTATAGTTTTAATGTATTTTGAAGTATTTTAAATATATTTAAAGTAAAAATTAACATATGGAAATATATTTTTGTGTAATATGAAACGAAAATTCAATATTAAATGTAGTTATTTTTATTGTATGTCAATAATATATTAGGCGCTGTTTTAAGAATCGATTCTACATACTAAAACGACAATTTTTAAATGAATAAATTCAAAAATACCAAAAGTATTAGACAAAATTTTATTAAGGGGGCATTTTTGAGCAAAGTTTTGAGGGCGAATATCTCGGACACGAAAACAGATATCAACCTGTGGTTTTAAAATCTTCTATCTACACCCTTCAAAGTACTTAAATACAAATTTTCAGAATTTTTAATTTTTTAAAAAATTTCACCCTTTTTTAAACCACACCATCCTCATACCCAAAAATGGGTGTGCGGTAGACCTTCAACGACCTCACCAGTAAATTCCTCGTACCAAAAACCATAAGTCTACCAATTTTCATCAAAATATTCTAACGGATACATTTATTATTAAACATTCTTTAAAATCGTCAATAACTAAAAAAATCGCAAGATTTTTTGCGATTTTTGGCCATTTTCAGACTTTTCCTTCTGGAGATTGTAATATTTGCTCAAAAATTATGAAAATTGGTATGCTTATGTTATTTTGCTCGTAGAATCTAATGGTGATATCGCCAGCGGTGTATAATTAACCATTTTTGAGATATGACCCTGTTTGTTTCATTCCTGACTTATGTTTAATTTTCAAAAATTTCTTTATGTAAACTACCCCTATTTTCACCCTCAAAATATTGTTAATTATTCAGTAAATGAATTCCAACAAGCCCATTTCCAATACCCAATTTCAATTTAATATCTTTTTTATTTCTTGAAATATTTTAAATTATCTGTATTATATATAATCCCATTTTCATCACGTAACATATGTTATCCTACAGTACATATTTTATAGTTTAACACAATGCTTAAAAAATTGTAAAATTCTTTCAGTTTCCTAGTCATTCAATAGCAATCTCTATCGCAAACTAAGTCAGCCAATCACAGAGCTCTATAGTGTGGAACATTTAAAATACATGCACAATGCATTGGTCTTACGGGGAAATAAACACGGATAGCTACGAGCTCAGAATGACTACCCTGACACACTACATAATTCTCTACAAGTACAGTAGGATTAGGATGACCATATTATGGTTTATCTATACATGTATGAAACAAATTGATGATTTTTAATGATTTTCAGCATGAATTAAATAAATTAATATATGCAATAAGATATTTTAAATATTTTTTAAAAAAAATTATAGGTTGCAAAACACATGAGATAGGTACATGCATTATACATTTTTATTATTAATTAACTTATGAAAAATATTAAATATGTGAAACGTATGTTATCTTATAAAGAATTTAACGAGGAATCTAATGTTGTAACGTATAAGTTGGTAACTCTTTTAGCTTCTGAGATATTAACAATTATTTTGGAATTTCTAATCGCCACTAAATACTATATAAATATATATATTTTTTTAAATATTAAATAATTGAACTTTGCATAAAATTATTATTCCAATTCTTTAAACCATAAATTTTTATATAGAATCTAATGCCGAAAAAACAAGTTGATAACTTTTTTATGTTGCGAAATAATTAAAGTGAAACACACATTGTTTATATCAAATACACAGTTGTCACACCCAAATTAAGGTATATAGTTTTTAATATAATATAAAACTGCATAATATTCTGAGTAAATATCTCTTTTATTTCCAGAGATATAGAATTTTGAATATTTTCTGAGTTTTAACGATGAACATTCTCAAATGATATACATAGTTGTTATACCCAAATTAAGGTACATATATTTTAATACCGTATATAACTACATTAAATTCTGAGTATTTTGCTGCGTTGAAGAAGTCTCTACGTCTTTTAGTTTTTCAGATATTAAATTTTGAAAATTTTATAAGTTTTTAAGTATAGGGCAAAATAATGGGATAATTTGATTAATTTTGAACTTATAAAAAATATGCAATAAATGAAACATATCGTATCTTATGGAAAATTTTACGAGGAATTGAAATCCGCTAATTAAAAATCATTATTTTCCTTAGTTTTTGCAAAAATTACGAATAATTAACAATTAATTGTTGTTAAGGAGTGGGGGACACTAGCAGCCAATCAGCTTCGAATAAAAATTAATCAATATTTAATTAGGGTATATATACCAGGTACAAAACGAAATTAGTTCATAGAACGTAGTGACTTCAACATAAGTGGTGCTTTGTTTCTGTTGCGTCTGAATTCCTCTTGTGCGATTATACTGTGGGTTATTAGTTTTATTGTTTATTAATTAGCATGTCCTTTGCCTGGGCCAACGTTGGAACACGGTGCACGACCATAGGCCTCCATGGGCACCCCCCCACGTCCTCGTACGTGGCAGACGGAACCCATGTGCCTATGCCGGTGTCGTCGGGAATGCGGAGTTCGTTTGGAGACGTAGGCTTTCAGTCAATGTCGTGGCGAGCCCGTAGATTGTATTTCTTCAAGGTATATCTTTGAGTTATATGATCTATGGGGGAACCACGGTGTCCTGGCTAGGCGTGAAATCTCTGACTCTTGCTCGTGTATAGGCGAGACCAACCCGAATGGGCGGGAATCATCGGCACAGATTCCACCGTTTTTTGTATTAGCTTCACATAGATTTGTGGACAACACGTGTTGTTCTTTAGATTTAGGATTGGGAATTAGGGATGGTGTAATTACACTAGGTGGATTCAGACGTATTCAGAACAAAGTGTTGCTTTGAGAAATTACTGTCGTTCGCCAAATATATCCCGAAGAGGATTTTTACTTCAGATATGCTGTTTACAATTAATAAAGTCTGGATTGCACATTTTCCAGTAATCGATCGGCTCTTTTCAGAGCCACCAATTTTTATGAAAAGAGTTTTTATCTCATTTATGTTATTACAAATAAATGATCTGTTTTCATAGCTACTGTTATATGTATATGTTTAATGAAAACTAATTTTAAATTCCAACGGATACATTTATTATTAAACATTCTTTAAAATCGTCAAAAACTGAACCATGTCACTTTCATACCAAAAAATGGGTGTGCGGTACACCTTCATCGACCTCACCAGTATATTCCTCGTACCAAAAAACATAAGTATACTAATTTTCATCAAAATATTCCAACGGATACATTTATTATTAAACATTCTTTAAAATCGTCAAAAACTGAACCATGTCACTTTCATACCAAAAAATGGGTGTGCGGTACACCTTCATCGACCTCACCAGTATATTCCTCGTACCAAAAAACATAAGTATACTAATTTTCATCAAAAGATTCCAACGGATACATTTATTATTAAACATTCATTAAAATCGTCAAAATATATGAATGACTACAGGTCTCAAAAAGTGATTGTTCATTTTTGTTCATAGAAATTGGACTAATAATGAAAAAGATTTGATAATTGGTGTACATATATTAGATAATACGAAAAATTTAATGGTAATATTGGTAAATTTGTATGTCTACCCATTTTTGGGTAAATCATATCAACCCATTTAAGGGTTGAAGGTAGAATTTTTATTTTGTCAAAAATCGATTCCTCGTGTTAAATTACATATGTGTACCTAGTTTCATCAAAATATTCCAAAGGGCATGTCTTAATTTGAGTTAGTTTTTGAAATTGTTAGGAAACATATATATACTTGAGTGTAGCTATGCTAGTTTTTAGTCCCATAAGGCCAATGTATTTTACTTGTGTTATAGAAACACACAACTTTAGCGCTCTATGATTGGCTGACATTTGAATGACTAGGGTCTAGCATTTTAGTCTGTATCTTATGTCTTGTTTCTTATCGAACGGCTGAGAAATACTTTAAGCTTCCAGCATAATATTATTTTATTAGTAAAATTTAAACCATACGATCAGTAATATTGAAAATAAGTACGTTTATATTAGAAAATACGCAAAATTTAATGGTAATATTGGCAAATTTGTATGTCCACCCATTTTTGGGTAAATGAAATCAACCCATTTAAGGGTTAAAGGTAGAATTTTTATTTTGTCAAAAATCGATTCCTCGTGTTAAATTACATATGTGTACCTAGTTTCATCAAAATATTCTAAAAGGCATGTTCTAATTTGAGTTAGTTTTTGAAATTGTTTGGAAAAGTATATATACTTGAGAGTGTAGCTATGCTAGTTTTTAGTCCCATAAGACCAATGTATTTTACTTGTGTTATAGATAACACAACTCTGGCGCACTGTGATTGGCTGTTATTTGAATGACTAGGTATTGCAAAGAGATATAAATATTGTTTTACATGTATTAAATTATATGTTTTAGAGAAGAAGGAAATAATAAAAAAAAATTGATGATTGTTTAATTTCAGGGTAGATTGAGAATAATATTTATAGTTTTAATGTATTTTGAAGTATTTTAAATATATTTAAAGTAAAAATTAACATATGGAAATATATTTTTGTGTAATATGAAACGAAAATTCAATATTAAATGTAGTTATTTTTATTGTATGTCAATAATATATTAGGCGCTGTTTTAAGAATCGATTCTACATACTAAAACGACAATTTTTAAATGAATAAATTCAAAAATACCAAAAGTATTAGACAAAATTTTATTAAGGGGGCATTTTTGAGCAAAGTTTTGAGGGCGAATATCTCGGACACGAAAACAGATATCAACCTGTGGTTTTAAAATCTTCTATCTACACCCTTCAAAGTACTTAAATACAAATTTTCAGAATTTTTAATTTTTTAAAAAATTTCACCCTTTTTTAAACCACACCATCCTCATACCCAAAAATGGGTGTGCGGTAGACCTTCAACGACCTCACCAGTAAATTCCTCGTACCAAAAACCATAAGTCTACCAATTTTCATCAAAATATTCTAACGGATACATTTATTATTAAACATTCTTTAAAATCGTCAATAACTAAAAAAATCGCAAGATTTTTTGCGATTTTTGGCCATTTTCAGACTTTTCCTTCTGGAGATTGTAATATTTGCTCAAAAATTATGAAAATTGGTATGCTTATGTTATTTTGCTCGTAGAATCTAATGGTGATATCGCCAGCGGTGTATAATTAACCATTTTTGAGATATGACCCTGTTTGTTTCATTCCTGACTTATGTTTAATTTTCAAAAATTTCTTTATGTAAACTACCCCTATTTTCACCCTCAAAATATTGTTAATTATTCAGTAAATGAATTCCAACAAGCCCATTTCCAATACCCAATTTCAATTTAATATCTTTTTTATTTCTTGAAATATTTTAAATTATCTGTATTATATATAATCCCATTTTCATCACGTAACATATGTTATCCTACAGTACATATTTTATAGTTTAACACAATGCTTAAAAAATTGTAAAATTCTTTCAGTTTCCTAGTCATTCAATAGCAATCTCTATCGCAAACTAAGTCAGCCAATCACAGAGCTCTATAGTGTGGAACATTTAAAATACATGCACAATGCATTGGTCTTACGGGGAAATAAACACGGATAGCTACGAGCTCAGAATGACTACCCTGACACACTACATAATTCTCTACAAGTACAGTAGGATTAGGATGACCATATTATGGTTTATCTATACATGTATGAAACAAATTGATGATTTTTAATGATTTTCAGCATGAATTAAATAAATTAATATATGCAATAAGATATTTTAAATATTTTTTAAAAAAAATTATAGGTTGCAAAACACATGAGATAGGTACATGCATTATACATTTTTATTATTAATTAACTTATGAAAAATATTAAATATGTGAAACGTATGTTATCTTATAAAGAATTTAACGAGGAATCTAATGTTGTAACGTATAAGTTGGTAACTCTTTTAGCTTCTGAGATATTAACAATTATTTTGGAATTTCTAATCGCCACTAAATACTATATAAATATATATATTTTTTTAAATATTAAATAATTGAACTTTGCATAAAATTATTATTCCAATTCTTTAAACCATAAATTTTTATATAGAATCTAATGCCGAAAAAACAAGTTGATAACTTTTTTATGTTGCGAAATAATTAAAGTGAAACACACATTGTTTATATCAAATACACAGTTGTCACACCCAAATTAAGGTATATAGTTTTTAATATAATATAAAACTGCATAATATTCTGAGTAAATATCTCTTTTATTTCCAGAGATATAGAATTTTGAATATTTTCTGAGTTTTAACGATGAACATTCTCAAATGATATACATAGTTGTTATACCCAAATTAAGGTACATATATTTTAATACCGTATATAACTACATTAAATTCTGAGTATTTTGCTGCGTTGAAGAAGTCTCTACGTCTTTTAGTTTTTCAGATATTAAATTTTGAAAATTTTATAAGTTTTTAAGTATAGGGCAAAATAATGGGATAATTTGATTAATTTTGAACTTATAAAAAATATGCAATAAATGAAACATATCGTATCTTATGGAAAATTTTACGAGGAATTGAAATCCGCTAATTAAAAATCATTATTTTCCTTAGTTTTTGCAAAAATTACGAATAATTAACAATTAATTGTTGTTAAGGAGTGGGGGACACTAGCAGCCAATCAGCTTCGAATAAAAATTAATCAATATTTATTTAGGGTATATATACCAGGTACAAAACGAAATTAGTTCATAGAACGTAGTGACTTCAACATAAGTGGTGCTTTGTTTCTGTTGCGTCTGAATTCCTCTTGTGCGATTATACTGTGGGTTATTAGTTTTATTGTTTATTAATTAGCATGTCCTTTGCCTGGGCCAACGTTGGAACACGGTGCACGACCATAGGCCTCCATGGGCACCCCCCCACGTCCTCGTACGTGGCAGACGGAACCCATGTGCCTATGCCGGTGTCGTCGGGAATGCGGAGTTCGTTTGGAGACGTAGGCTTTCAGTCAATGTCGTGGCGAGCCCGTAGATTGTATTTCTTCAAGGTATATCTTTGAGTTATATGATCTATGGGGGAACCACGGTGTCCTGGCTAGGCGTGAAATCTCTGACTCTTGCTCGTGTATAGGCGAGACCAACCCGAATGGGCGGGAATCATCGGCACAGATTCCACCGTTTTTTGTATTAGCTTCACATAGATTTGTGGACAACACGTGTTGTTCTTTAGATTTAGGATTGGGAATTAGGAATGGTGTAATTACACTAGGTGGATTCAGACGTATTCAGAACAAAGTGTTGCTTTGAGAAATTACTGTCGTTCGCCAAATATATCCCGAAGAGGATTTTTACTTCAGATATGCTGTTTACAATTAATAAAGTCTGGATTGCACATTTTCCAGTAATCGATCGGCTCTTTTCAGAGCCACCAATTTTTATGAAAAGAGTTTTTATCTCATTTATGTTATTACAAATAAATGATCTGTTTTCATAGCTACTGTTATATGTATATGTTTAATGAAAACTAATTATAAATTCCAACGGATACATTTATTATAAAACATTCTTTAAAATCGTCAAAAACTGAACCATGTCACTTTCATACCAAAAAATGGGTGTGCGGTACACCTTCATCGACCTCACCAGTATATTCCTCGTACCAAAAAACATAAGTATACTAATTTTCATCAAAATATTCCAACGGATACATTTATTATTAAACATTCTTTAAAATCGTCAAAAACTGAACCATGTCACTTTCATACCAAAAAATGGGTGTGCGGTACACCTTCATCGACCTCACCAGTATATTCCTCGTACCAAAAAACATAAGTATACTAATTTTCATCAAAAGATTCCAACGGATACATTTATTATTAAACATTCATTAAAATCGTCAAAATATATGAATGACTACAGGTCTCAAAAAGTGATTGTTCATAGAAATTGGACTAATAATGAAAAAGATTTGATAATTGGTGTACATATATTAGATAATACGAAAAATTTAATGGTAATATTGGTAAATTTGTATGTCTACCCATTTTTGGGTAAATCATATCAACCCATTTAAGGGTTGAAGGTAGAATTTTTATTTTGTCAAAAATCGATTCCTCGTGTTAAATTACATATGTGTACCTAGTTTCATCAAAATATTCCAAAGGGCATGTCTTAATTTGAGTTAGTTTTTGAAATTGTTAGGAAACATATATATACTTGAGAGTGTAGCTATGCTAGTTTTTAGTCCCATAAGGCCAATGTATTTTACTTGTGTTATAGAAACACACAACTTTAGCGCTCTATGATTGGCTGACATTTGAATGACTAGGGTCTAGCATTTTAGTCTGTATCTTATGTCTTGTTTCTTATCGAACGGCTGAGAAATACTTTAAGCTTCCAGCATAATATTATTTTATTAGTAAAATTTAAACCATACGATCAGTAATATTGAAAATAAGTACGTTTATATTAGAAAATACGCAAAATTTAATGGTAATATTGGCAAATTTGTATGTCCACCCATTTTTGGGTAAATGATATCAACCCATTTAAGGGTTAAAGGTAGAATTTTTATTTTGTCAAAAATCGATTCCTCGTGTTAAATTACATATGTGTACCTAGTTTCATCAAAATATTCTAAAAGGCATGTTCTAATTTGAGTTAGTTTTTGAAATTGTTTGGAAAAGTATATATACTTGAGAGTGTAGCTATGCTAGTTTTTAGTCCCATAAGACCAATGTATTTTACTTGTGTTATAGATAACACAACTCTGGCGCACTGTGATTGGCTGTTATTTGAATGACTAGGTATTGCAAAGAGATATAAATATTGTTTTACATGTATAGAGAAGAAGGAAATAATAAAAAAAAATTGATGATTGTTTAATTTCAGGGTAGATTGAGAATAATATTTATAGTTTTAATGTATTTTGAAGTATTTTAAATATATTTAAAGTAAAAATTAACATATGGAAATATATTTTTGTGTAATATGAAACGAAAATTCAATATTAAATGTAGTTATTTTTATTGTATGTCAATAATATATTAGGCGCTGTTTTAAGAATCGATTCTACATACTAAAACGACAATTTTTAAATGAATAAATTCAAAAATACCAAAAGTATTAGACAAAATTTTATTAAGGGGGCATTTTTGAGCAAAGTTTTGAGGGCGAATATCTCGGACACGAAAACAGATATCAACCTGTGGTTTTAAAATCTTCTATCTACACCCTTCAAAGTACTTAAATACAAATTTTCAGAATTTTTAATTTTTTAAAAAATTTCACCCTTTTTTAAACCACACCATCCTCATACCCAAAAATGGGTGTGCGGTAGACCTTCAACGACCTCACCAGTAAATTCCTCGTACCAAAAACCATAAGTCTACCAATTTTCATCAAAATATTCTAACGGATACATTTATTATTAAACATTCTTTAAAATCGTCAATAACTAAAAAAATCGCAAGATTTTTTGCGATTTTTGGCCATTTTCAGACTTTTCCTTCTGGAGATTGTAATATTTGCTCAAAAATTATGAAAATTGGTATGCTTATGTTATTTTGCTCGTAGAATCTAATGGTGATATCGCCAGCGGTGTATAATTAACCATTTTTGAGATATGACCCTGTTTGTTTCATTCCTGACTTATGTTTAATTTTCAAAAATTTCTTTATGTAAACTACCCCTATTTTCACCCTCAAAATATTGTTAATTATTCAGTAAATGAATTCCAACAAGCCCATTTCCAATACCCAATTTCAATTTAATATCTTTTTTATTTCTTGAAATATTTTAAATTATCTGTATTATATATAATCCCATTTTCATCACGTAACATATGTTATCCTACAGTACATATTTTATAGTTTAACACAATGCTTAAAAAATTGTAAAATTCTTTCAGTTTCCTAGTCATTCAATAGCAATCTCTATCGCAAACTAAGTCAGCCAATCACAGAGCTCTATAGTGTGGAACATTTAAAATACATGCACAATGCATTGGTCTTACGGGGAAATAAACACGGATAGCTACGAGCTCAGAATGACTACCCTGACACACTACATAATTCTCTACAAGTACAGTAGGATTAGGATGACCATATTATGGTTTATCTATACATGTATGAAACAAATTGATGATTTTTAATGATTTTCAGCATGAATTAAATAAATTAATATATGCAATAAGATATTTTAAATATTTTTTAAAAAAAATTATAGGTTGCAAAACACATGAGATAGGTACATGCATTATACATTTTTATTATTAATTAACTTATGAAAAATATTAAATATGTGAAACGTATGTTATCTTATAAAGAATTTAACGAGGAATCTAATGTTGTAACGTATAAGTTGGTAACTCTTTTAGCTTCTGAGATATTAACAATTATTTTGGAATTTCTAATCGCCACTAAATACTATATAAATATATATATTTTTTTAAATATTAAATAATTGAACTTTGCATAAAATTATTATTCCAATTCTTTAAACCATAAATTTTTATATAGAATCTAATGCCGAAAAAACAAGTTGATAACTTTTTTATGTTGCGAAATAATTAAAGTGAAACACACATTGTTTATATCAAATACACAGTTGTCACACCCAAATTAAGGTATATAGTTTTTAATATAATATAAAACTGCATAATATTCTGAGTAAATATCTCTTTTATTTCCAGAGATATAGAATTTTGAATATTTTCTGAGTTTTAACGATGAACATTCTCAAATGATATACATAGTTGTTATACCCAAATTAAGGTACATATATTTTAATACCGTATATAACTACATTAAATTCTGAGTATTTTGCTGCGTTGAAGAAGTCTCTACGTCTTTTAGTTTTTCAGATATTAAATTTTGAAAATTTTATAAGTTTTTAAGTATAGGGCAAAATAATGGGATAATTTGATTAATTTTGAACTTATAAAAAATATGCAATAAATGAAACATATCGTATCTTATGGAAAATTTTACGAGGAATTGAAATCCGCTAATTAAAAATCATTATTTTCCTTAGTTTTTGCAAAAATTACGAATAATTAACAATTAATTGTTGTTAAGGAGTGGGGGACACTAGCAGCCAATCAGCTTCGAATAAAAATTAATCAATATTTATTTAGGGTATATATACCAGGTACAAAACGAAATTAGTTCATAGAGCGTAGTGACTTCAACATAAGTGGTGCTTTGTTTCTGTTGCGTCTGAATTCCTCTTGTGCGATTATACTGTGGGTTATTAGTTTTATTGTTTATTAATTAGCATGTCCTTTGCCTGGGCCAACGTTGGAACACGGTGCACGACCATAGGCCTCCATGGGCACCCCCCCACGTCCTCGTACGTGGCAGACGGAACCCATGTGCCTATGCCGGTGTCGTCGGGAATGCGGAGTTCGTTTGGAGACGTAGGCTTTCAGTCAATGTCGTGGCGAGCCCGTAGATTGTATTTCTTCAAGGTATATCTTTGAGTTATATGATCTATGGGGGAACCACGGTGTCCTGGCTAGGCGTGAAATCTCTGACTCTTGCTCGTGTATAGGCGAGACCAACCCGAATGGGCGGGAATCATCGGCACAGATTCCACCGTTTTTTGTATTAGCTTCACATAGATTTGTGGACAACACGTGTTGTTCTTTAGATTTAGGATTGGGAATTAGGAATGGTGTAATTACACTAGGTGGATTCAGACGTATTCAGAACAAAGTGTTGCTTTGAGAAATTACTGTCGTTCGCCAAATATATCCCGAAGAGGATTTTTACTTCAGATATGCTGTTTACAATTAATAAAGTCTGGATTGCACATTTTCCAGTAATCGATCGGCTCTTTTCAGAGCCACCAATTTTTATGAAAAGAGTTTTTATCTCATTTATGTTATTACAAATAAATGATCTGTTTTCATAGCTACTGTTATATGTATATGTTTAATGAAAACTAATTATAAATTCCAACGGATACATTTATTATTAAACATTCTTTAAAATCGTCAAAAACTGAACCATGTCACTTTCATACCAAAAAATGGGTGTGCGGTACACCTTCATCGACCTCACCAGTATATTCCTCGTACCAAAAAACATAAGTATACTAATTTTCATCAAAATATTCCAACGGATACATTTATTATTAAACATTCTTTAAAATCGTCAAAAACTGAACCATGTCACTTTCATACCAAAAAATGGGTGTGCGGTACACCTTCATCGACCTCACCAGTATATTCCTCGTACCAAAAAACATAAGTATACTAATTTTCATCAAAAGATTCCAACGGATACATTTATTATTAAACATTCATTAAAATCGTCAAAATATATGAATGACTACAGGTCTCAAAAAGTGATTGTTCATTTTTGTTCATAGAAATTGGACTAATAATGAAAAAGATTTGATAATTGGTGTACATATATTAGATAATACGAAAAATTTAATGGTAATATTGGTAAATTTGTATGTCTACCCATTTTTGGGTAAATCATATCAACCCATTTAAGGGTTGAAGGTAGAATTTTTATTTTGTCAAAAATCGATTCCTCGTGTTAAATTACATATGTGTACCTAGTTTCATCAAAATATTCCAAAGGGCATGTCTTAATTTGAGTTAGTTTTTGAAATTGTTAGGAAACATATATATACTTGAGAGTGTAGCTATGCTAGTTTTTAGTCCCATAAGGCCAATGTATTTTACTTGTGTTATAGAAACACACAACTTTAGCGCTCTATGATTGGCTGACATTTGAATGACTAGGGTCTAGCATTTTAGTCTGTATCTTATGTCTTGTTTCTTATCGAACGGCTGAGAAATACTTTAAGCTTCCAGCATAATATTATTTTATTAGTAAAATTTAAACCATACGATCAGTAATATTGAAAATAAGTACGTTTATATTAGAAAATACGCAAAATTTAATGGTAATATTGGCAAATTTGTATGTCCACCCATTTTTGGGTAAATGAAATCAACCCATTTAAGGGTTAAAGGTAGAATTTTTATTTTGTCAAAAATCGATTCCTCGTGTTAAATTACATATGTGTACCTAGTTTCATCAAAATATTCTAAAAGGCATGTTCTAATTTGAGTTAGTTTTTGAAATTGTTTGGAAAAGTATATATACTTGAGAGTGTAGCTATGCTAGTTTTTAGTCCCATAAGACCAATGTATTTTACTTGTGTTATAGATAACACAACTCTGGCGCACTGTGATTGGCTGTTATTTGAATGACTAGGTATTGCAAAGAGATATAAATATTGTTTTACATGTATTAAATTATATGTTTTAGAGAAGAAGGAAATAATAAAAAAAAATTGATGATTGTTTAATTTCAGGGTAGATTGAGAATAATATTTATAGTTTTAATGTATTTTGAAGTATTTTAAATATATTTAAAGTAAAAATTAACATATGGAAATATATTTTTGTGTAATATGAAACGAAAATTCAATATTAAATGTAGTTATTTTTATTGTATGTCAATAATATATTAGGCGCTGTTTTAAGAATCGATTCTACATACTAAAACGACAATTTTTAAATGAATAAATTCAAAAATACCAAAAGTATTAGACAAAATTTTATTAAGGGGGCATTTTTGAGCAAAGTTTTGAGGGCGAATATCTCGGACACGAAAACAGATATCAACCTGTGGTTTTAAAATCTTCTATCTACACCCTTCAAAGTACTTAAATACAAATTTTCAGAATTTTTAATTTTTTAAAAAATTTCACCCTTTTTTAAACCACACCATCCTCATACCCAAAAATGGGTGTGCGGTAGACCTTCAACGACCTCACCAGTAAATTCCTCGTACCAAAAACCATAAGTCTACCAATTTTCATCAAAATATTCTAACGGATACATTTATTATTAAACATTCTTTAAAATCGTCAATAACTAAAAAAATCGCAAGATTTTTTGCGATTTTTGGCCATTTTCAGACTTTTCCTTCTGGAGATTGTAATATTTGCTCAAAAATTATGAAAATTGGTATGCTTATGTTATTTTGCTCGTAGAATCTAATGGTGATATCGCCAGCGGTGTATAATTAACCATTTTTGAGATATGACCCTGTTTGTTTCATTCCTGACTTATGTTTAATTTTCAAAAATTTCTTTATGTAAACTACCCCTATTTTCACCCTCAAAATATTGTTAATTATTCAGTAAATGAATTCCAACAAGCCCATTTCCAATACCCAATTTCAATTTAATATCTTTTTTATTTCTTGAAATATTTTAAATTATCTGTATTATATATAATCCCATTTTCATCACGTAACATATGTTATCCTACAGTACATATTTTATAGTTTAACACAATGCTTAAAAAATTGTAAAATTCTTTCAGTTTCCTAGTCATTCAATAGCAATCTCTATCGCAAACTAAGTCAGCCAATCACAGAGCTCTATAGTGTGGAACATTTAAAATACATGCACAATGCATTGGTCTTACGGGGAAATAAACACGGATAGCTACGAGCTCAGAATGACTACCCTGACACACTACATAATTCTCTACAAGTACAGTAGGATTAGGATGACCATATTATGGTTTATCTATACATGTATGAAACAAATTGATGATTTTTAATGATTTTCAGCATGAATTAAATAAATTAATATATGCAATAAGATATTTTAAATATTTTTTAAAAAAAATTATAGGTTGCAAAACACATGAGATAGGTACATGCATTATACATTTTTATTATTAATTAACTTATGAAAAATATTAAATATGTGAAACGTATGTTATCTTATAAAGAATTTAACGAGGAATCTAATGTTGTAACGTATAAGTTGGTAACTCTTTTAGCTTCTGAGATATTAACAATTATTTTGGAATTTCTAATCGCCACTAAATACTATATAAATATATATATTTTTTTAAATATTAAATAATTGAACTTTGCATAAAATTATTATTCCAATTCTTTAAACCATAAATTTTTATATAGAATCTAATGCCGAAAAAACAAGTTGATAACTTTTTTATGTTGCGAAATAATTAAAGTGAAACACACATTGTTTATATCAAATACACAGTTGTCACACCCAAATTAAGGTATATAGTTTTTAATATAATATAAAACTGCATAATATTCTGAGTAAATATCTCTTTTATTTCCAGAGATATAGAATTTTGAATATTTTCTGAGTTTTAACGATGAACATTCTCAAATGATATACATAGTTGTTATACCCAAATTAAGGTACATATATTTTAATACCGTATATAACTACATTAAATTCTGAGTATTTTGCTGCGTTGAAGAAGTCTCTACGTCTTTTAGTTTTTCAGATATTAAATTTTGAAAATTTTATAAGTTTTTAAGTATAGGGCAAAATAATGGGATAATTTGATTAATTTTGAACTTATAAAAAATATGCAATAAATGAAACATATCGTATCTTATGGAAAATTTTACGAGGAATTGAAATCCGCTAATTAAAAATCATTATTTTCCTTAGTTTTTGCAAAAATTACGAATAATTAACAATTAATTGTTGTTAAGGAGTGGGGGACACTAGCAGCCAATCAGCTTCGAATAAAAATTAATCAATATTTATTTAGGGTATATATACCAGGTACAAAACGAAATTAGTTCATAGAACGTAGTGACTTCAACATAAGTGGTGCTTTGTTTCTGTTGCGTCTGAATTCCTCTTGTGCGATTATACTGTGGGTTATTAGTTTTATTGTTTATTAATTAGCATGTCCTTTGCCTGGGCCAACGTTGGAACACGGTGCACGACCATAGGCCTCCATGGGCACCCCCCCACGTCCTCGTACGTGGCAGACGGAACCCATGTGCCTATGCCGGTGTCGTCGGGAATGCGGAGTTCGTTTGGAGACGTAGGCTTTCAGTCAATGTCGTGGCGAGCCCGTAGATTGTATTTCTTCAAGGTATATCTTTGAGTTATATGATCTATGGGGGAACCACGGTGTCCTGGCTAGGCGTGAAATCTCTGACTCTTGCTCGTGTATAGGCGAGACCAACCCGAATGGGCGGGAATCATCGGCACAGATTCCACCGTTTTTTGTATTAGCTTCACATAGATTTGTGGACAACACGTGTTGTTCTTTAGATTTAGGATTGGGAATTAGGAATGGTGTAATTACACTAGGTGGATTCAGACGTATTCAGAACAAAGTGTTGCTTTGAGAAATTACTGTCGTTCGCCAAATATATCCCGAAGAGGATTTTTACTTCAGATATGCTGTTTACAATTAATAAAGTCTGGATTGCACATTTTCCAGTAATCGATCGGCTCTTTTCAGAGCCACCAATTTTTATGAAAAGAGTTTTTATCTCATTTATGTTATTACAAATAAATGATCTGTTTTCATAGCTACTGTTATATGTATATGTTTAATGAAAACTAATTATAAATTCCAACGGATACATTTATTATTAAACATTCTTTAAAATCGTCAAAAACTGAACCATGTCACTTTCATACCAAAAAATGGGTGTGCGGTACACCTTCATCGACCTCACCAGTATATTCCTCGTACCAAAAAACATAAGTATACTAATTTTCATCAAAATATTCCAACGGATACATTTATTATTAAACATTCTTTAAAATCGTCAAAAACTGAACCATGTCACTTTCATACCAAAAAATGGGTGTGCGGTACACCTTCATCGACCTCACCAGTATATTCCTCGTACCAAAAAACATAAGTATACTAATTTTCATCAAAAGATTCCAACGGATACATTTATTATTAAACATTCATTAAAATCGTCAAAATATATGAATGACTACAGGTCTCAAAAAGTGATTGTTCATAGAAATTGGACTAATAATGAAAAAGATTTGATAATTGGTGTACATATATTAGATAATACGAAAAATTTAATGGTAATATTGGTAAATTTGTATGTCTACCCATTTTTGGGTAAATCATATCAACCCATTTAAGGGTTGAAGGTAGAATTTTTATTTTGTCAAAAATCGATTCCTCGTGTTAAATTACATATGTGTACCTAGTTTCATCAAAATATTCCAAAGGGCATGTCTTAATTTGAGTTAGTTTTTGAAATTGTTAGGAAACATATATATACTTGAGAGTGTAGCTATGCTAGTTTTTAGTCCCATAAGGCCAATGTATTTTACTTGTGTTATAGAAACACACAACTTTAGCGCTCTATGATTGGCTGACATTTGAATGACTAGGGTCTAGCATTTTAGTCTGTATCTTATGTCTTGTTTCTTATCGAACGGCTGAGAAATACTTTAAGCTTCCAGCATAATATTATTTTATTAGTAAAATTTAAACCATACGATCAGTAATATTGAAAATAAGTACGTTTATATTAGAAAATACGCAAAATTTAATGGTAATATTGGCAAATTTGTATGTCCACCCATTTTTGGGTAAATGATATCAACCCATTTAAGGGTTAAAGGTAGAATTTTTATTTTGTCAAAAATCGATTCCTCGTGTTAAATTACATATGTGTACCTAGTTTCATCAAAATATTCTAAAAGGCATGTTCTAATTTGAGTTAGTTTTTGAAATTGTTTGGAAAAGTATATATACTTGAGAGTGTAGCTATGCTAGTTTTTAGTCCCATAAGACCAATGTATTTTACTTGTGTTATAGATAACACAACTCTGGCGCACTGTGATTGGCTGTTATTTGAATGACTAGGTATTGCAAAGAGATATAAATATTGTTTTACATGTATTAAATTATATGTTTTAGAGAAGAAGGAAATAATAAAAAAAAATTGATGATTGTTTAATTTCAGGGTAGATTGAGAATAATATTTATAGTTTTAATGTATTTTGAAGTATTTTAAATATATTTAAAGTAAAAATTAACATATGGAAATATATTTTTGTGTAATATGAAACGAAAATTCAATATTAAATGTAGTTATTTTTATTGTATGTCAATAATATATTAGGCGCTGTTTTAAGAATCGATTCTACATACTAAAACGACAATTTTTAAATGAATAAATTCAAAAATACCAAAAGTATTAGACAAAATTTTATTAAGGGGGCATTTTTGAGCAAAGTTTTGAGGGCGAATATCTCGGACACGAAAACAGATATCAACCTGTGGTTTTAAAATCTTCTATCTACACCCTTCAAAGTACTTAAATACAAATTTTCAGAATTTTTAATTTTTTAAAAAATTTCACCCTTTTTTAAACCACACCATCCTCATACCCAAAAATGGGTGTGCGGTAGACCTTCAACGACCTCACCAGTAAATTCCTCGTACCAAAAACCATAAGTCTACCAATTTTCATCAAAATATTCTAACGGATACATTTATTATTAAACATTCTTTAAAATCGTCAATAACTAAAAAAATCGCAAGATTTTTTGCGATTTTTGGCCATTTTCAGACTTTTCCTTCTGGAGATTGTAATATTTGCTCAAAAATTATGAAAATTGGTATGCTTATGTTATTTTGCTCGTAGAATCTAATGGTGATATCGCCAGCGGTGTATAATTAACCATTTTTGAGATATGACCCTGTTTGTTTCATTCCTGACTTATGTTTAATTTTCAAAAATTTCTTTATGTAAACTACCCCTATTTTCACCCTCAAAATATTGTTAATTATTCAGTAAATGAATTCCAACAAGCCCATTTCCAATACCCAATTTCAATTTAATATCTTTTTTATTTCTTGAAATATTTTAAATTATCTGTATTATATATAATCCCATTTTCATCACGTAACATATGTTATCCTACAGTACATATTTTATAGTTTAACACAATGCTTAAAAAATTGTAAAATTCTTTCAGTTTCCTAGTCATTCAATAGCAATCTCTATCGCAAACTAAGTCAGCCAATCACAGAGCTCTATAGTGTGGAACATTTAAAATACATGCACAATGCATTGGTCTTACGGGGAAATAAACACGGATAGCTACGAGCTCAGAATGACTACCCTGACACACTACATAATTCTCTACAAGTACAGTAGGATTAGGATGACCATATTATGGTTTATCTATACATGTATGAAACAAATTGATGATTTTTAATGATTTTCAGCATGAATTAAATAAATTAATATATGCAATAAGATATTTTAAATATTTTTTAAAAAAAATTATAGGTTGCAAAACACATGAGATAGGTACATGCATTATACATTTTTATTATTAATTAACTTATGAAAAATATTAAATATGTGAAACGTATGTTATCTTATAAAGAATTTAACGAGGAATCTAATGTTGTAACGTATAAGTTGGTAACTCTTTTAGCTTCTGAGATATTAACAATTATTTTGGAATTTCTAATCGCCACTAAATACTATATAAATATATATATTTTTTTAAATATTAAATAATTGAACTTTGCATAAAATTATTATTCCAATTCTTTAAACCATAAATTTTTATATAGAATCTAATGCCGAAAAAACAAGTTGATAACTTTTTTATGTTGCGAAATAATTAAAGTGAAACACACATTGTTTATATCAAATACACAGTTGTCACACCCAAATTAAGGTATATAGTTTTTAATATAATATAAAACTGCATAATATTCTGAGTAAATATCTCTTTTATTTCCAGAGATATAGAATTTTGAATATTTTCTGAGTTTTAACGATGAACATTCTCAAATGATATACATAGTTGTTATACCCAAATTAAGGTACATATATTTTAATACCGTATATAACTACATTAAATTCTGAGTATTTTGCTGCGTTGAAGAAGTCTCTACGTCTTTTAGTTTTTCAGATATTAAATTTTGAAAATTTTATAAGTTTTTAAGTATAGGGCAAAATAATGGGATAATTTGATTAATTTTGAACTTATAAAAAATATGCAATAAATGAAACATATCGTATCTTATGGAAAATTTTACGAGGAATTGAAATCCGCTAATTAAAAATCATTATTTTCCTTAGTTTTTGCAAAAATTACGAATAATTAACAATTAATTGTTGTTAAGGAGTGGGGGACACTAGCAGCCAATCAGCTTCGAATAAAAATTAATCAATATTTATTTAGGGTATATATACCAGGTACAAAACGAAATTAGTTCATAGAGCGTAGTGACTTCAACATAAGTGGTGCTTTGTTTCTGTTGCGTCTGAATTCCTCTTGTGCGATTATACTGTGGGTTATTAGTTTTATTGTTTATTAATTAGCATGTCCTTTGCCTGGGCCAACGTTGGAACACGGTGCACGACCATAGGCCTCCATGGGCACCCCCCCACGTCCTCGTACGTGGCAGACGGAACCCATGTGCCTATGCCGGTGTCGTCGGGAATGCGGAGTTCGTTTGGAGACGTAGGCTTTCAGTCAATGTCGTGGCGAGCCCGTAGATTGTATTTCTTCAAGGTATATCTTTGAGTTATATGATCTATGGGGGAACCACGGTGTCCTGGCTAGGCGTGAAATCTCTGACTCTTGCTCGTGTATAGGCGAGACCAACCCGAATGGGCGGGAATCATCGGCACAGATTCCACCGTTTTTTGTATTAGCTTCACATAGATTTGTGGACAACACGTGTTGTTCTTTAGATTTAGGATTGGGAATTAGGAATGGTGTAATTACACTAGGTGGATTCAGACGTATTCAGAACAAAGTGTTGCTTTGAGAAATTACTGTCGTTCGCCAAATATATCCCGAAGAGGATTTTTACTTCAGATATGCTGTTTACAATTAATAAAGTCTGGATTGCACATTTTCCAGTAATCGATCGGCTCTTTTCAGAGCCACCAATTTTTATGAAAAGAGTTTTTATCTCATTTATGTTATTACAAATAAATGATCTGTTTTCATAGCTACTGTTATATGTATATGTTTAATGAAAACTAATTATAAATTCCAACGGATACATTTATTATTAAACATTCTTTAAAATCGTCAAAAACTGAACCATGTCACTTTCATACCAAAAAATGGGTGTGCGGTACACCTTCATCGACCTCACCAGTATATTCCTCGTACCAAAAAACATAAGTATACTAATTTTCATCAAAATATTCCAACGGATACATTTATTATTAAACATTCTTTAAAATCGTCAAAAACTGAACCATGTCACTTTCATACCAAAAAATGGGTGTGCGGTACACCTTCATCGACCTCACCAGTATATTCCTCGTACCAAAAAACATAAGTATACTAATTTTCATCAAAAGATTCCAACGGATACATTTATTATTAAACATTCATTAAAATCGTCAAAATATATGAATGACTACAGGTCTCAAAAAGTGATTGTTCATTTTTGTTCATAGAAATTGGACTAATAATGAAAAAGATTTGATAATTGGTGTACATATATTAGATAATACGAAAAATTTAATGGTAATATTGGTAAATTTGTATGTCTACCCATTTTTGGGTAAATCATATCAACCCATTTAAGGGTTGAAGGTAGAATTTTTATTTTGTCAAAAATCGATTCCTCGTGTTAAATTACATATGTGTACCTAGTTTCATCAAAATATTCCAAAGGGCATGTCTTAATTTGAGTTAGTTTTTGAAATTGTTAGGAAACATATATATACTTGAGAGTGTAGCTATGCTAGTTTTTAGTCCCATAAGGCCAATGTATTTTACTTGTGTTATAGAAACACACAACTTTAGCGCTCTATGATTGGCTGACATTTGAATGACTAGGGTCTAGCATTTTAGTCTGTATCTTATGTCTTGTTTCTTATCGAACGGCTGAGAAATACTTTAAGCTTCCAGCATAATATTATTTTATTAGTAAAATTTAAACCATACGATCAGTAATATTGAAAATAAGTACGTTTATATTAGAAAATACGCAAAATTTAATGGTAATATTGGCAAATTTGTATGTCCACCCATTTTTGGGTAAATGATATCAACCCATTTAAGGGTTAAAGGTAGAATTTTTATTTTGTCAAAAATCGATTCCTCGTGTTAAATTACATATGTGTACCTAGTTTCATCAAAATATTCTAAAAGGCATGTTCTAATTTGAGTTAGTTTTTGAAATTGTTTGGAAAAGTATATATACTTGAGAGTGTAGCTATGCTAGTTTTTAGTCCCATAAGACCAATGTATTTTACTTGTGTTATAGATAACACAACTCTGGCGCACTGTGATTGGCTGTTATTTGAATGACTAGGTATTGCAAAGAGATATAAATATTGTTTTACATGTATTAAATTATATGTTTTAGAGAAGAAGGAAATAATAAAAAAAAATTGATGATTGTTTAATTTCAGGGTAGATTGAGAATAATATTTATAGTTTTAATGTATTTTGAAGTATTTTAAATATATTTAAAGTAAAAATTAACATATGGAAATATATTTTTGTGTAATATGAAACGAAAATTCAATATTAAATGTAGTTATTTTTATTGTATGTCAATAATATATTAGGCGCTGTTTTAAGAATCGATTCTACATACTAAAACGACAATTTTTAAATGAATAAATTCAAAAATACCAAAAGTATTAGACAAAATTTTATTAAGGGGGCATTTTTGAGCAAAGTTTTGAGGGCGAATATCTCGGACACGAAAACAGATATCAACCTGTGGTTTTAAAATCTTCTATCTACACCCTTCAAAGTACTTAAATACAAATTTTCAGAATTTTTAATTTTTTAAAAAATTTCACCCTTTTTTAAACCACACCATCCTCATACCCAAAAATGGGTGTGCGGTAGACCTTCAACGACCTCACCAGTAAATTCCTCGTACCAAAAACCATAAGTCTACCAATTTTCATCAAAATATTCTAACGGATACATTTATTATTAAACATTCTTTAAAATCGTCAATAACTAAAAAAATCGCAAGATTTTTTGCGATTTTTGGCCATTTTCAGACTTTTCCTTCTGGAGATTGTAATATTTGCTCAAAAATTATGAAAATTGGTATGCTTATGTTATTTTGCTCGTAGAATCTAATGGTGATATCGCCAGCGGTGTATAATTAACCATTTTTGAGATATGACCCTGTTTGTTTCATTCCTGACTTATGTTTAATTTTCAAAAATTTCTTTATGTAAACTACCCCTATTTTCACCCTCAAAATATTGTTAATTATTCAGTAAATGAATTCCAACAAGCCCATTTCCAATACCCAATTTCAATTTAATATCTTTTTTATTTCTTGAAATATTTTAAATTATCTGTATTATATATAATCCCATTTTCATCACGTAACATATGTTATCCTACAGTACATATTTTATAGTTTAACACAATGCTTAAAAAATTGTAAAATTCTTTCAGTTTCCTAGTCATTCAATAGCAATCTCTATCGCAAACTAAGTCAGCCAATCACAGAGCTCTATAGTGTGGAACATTTAAAATACATGCACAATGCATTGGTCTTACGGGGAAATAAACACGGATAGCTACGAGCTCAGAATGACTACCCTGACACACTACATAATTCTCTACAAGTACAGTAGGATTAGGATGACCATATTATGGTTTATCTATACATGTATGAAACAAATTGATGATTTTTAATGATTTTCAGCATGAATTAAATAAATTAATATATGCAATAAGATATTTTAAATATTTTTTAAAAAAAATTATAGGTTGCAAAACACATGAGATAGGTACATGCATTATACATTTTTATTATTAATTAACTTATGAAAAATATTAAATATGTGAAACGTATGTTATCTTATAAAGAATTTAACGAGGAATCTAATGTTGTAACGTATAAGTTGGTAACTCTTTTAGCTTCTGAGATATTAACAATTATTTTGGAATTTCTAATCGCCACTAAATACTATATAAATATATATATTTTTTTAAATATTAAATAATTGAACTTTGCATAAAATTATTATTCCAATTCTTTAAACCATAAATTTTTATATAGAATCTAATGCCGAAAAAACAAGTTGATAACTTTTTTATGTTGCGAAATAATTAAAGTGAAACACACATTGTTTATATCAAATACACAGTTGTCACACCCAAATTAAGGTATATAGTTTTTAATATAATATAAAACTGCATAATATTCTGAGTAAATATCTCTTTTATTTCCAGAGATATAGAATTTTGAATATTTTCTGAGTTTTAACGATGAACATTCTCAAATGATATACATAGTTGTTATACCCAAATTAAGGTACATATATTTTAATACCGTATATAACTACATTAAATTCTGAGTATTTTGCTGCGTTGAAGAAGTCTCTACGTCTTTTAGTTTTTCAGATATTAAATTTTGAAAATTTTATAAGTTTTTAAGTATAGGGCAAAATAATGGGATAATTTGATTAATTTTGAACTTATAAAAAATATGCAATAAATGAAACATATCGTATCTTATGGAAAATTTTACGAGGAATTGAAATCCGCTAATTAAAAATCATTATTTTCCTTAGTTTTTGCAAAAATTACGAATAATTAACAATTAATTGTTGTTAAGGAGTGGGGGACACTAGCAGCCAATCAGCTTCGAATAAAAATTAATCAATATTTATTTAGGGTATATATACCAGGTACAAAACGAAATTAGTTCATAGAGCGTAGTGACTTCAACATAAGTGGTGCTTTGTTTCTGTTGCGTCTGAATTCCTCTTGTGCGATTATACTGTGGGTTATTAGTTTTATTGTTTATTAATTAGCATGTCCTTTGCCTGGGCCAACGTTGGAACACGGTGCACGACCATAGGCCTCCATGGGCACCCCCCCACGTCCTCGTACGTGGCAGACGGAACCCATGTGCCTATGCCGGTGTCGTCGGGAATGCGGAGTTCGTTTGGAGACGTAGGCTTTCAGTCAATGTCGTGGCGAGCCCGTAGATTGTATTTCTTCAAGGTATATCTTTGAGTTATATGATCTATGGGGGAACCACGGTGTCCTGGCTAGGCGTGAAATCTCTGACTCTTGCTCGTGTATAGGCGAGACCAACCCGAATGGGCGGGAATCATCGGCACAGATTCCACCGTTTTTTGTATTAGCTTCACATAGATTTGTGGACAACACGTGTTGTTCTTTAGATTTAGGATTGGGAATTAGGAATGGTGTAATTACACTAGGTGGATTCAGACGTATTCAGAACAAAGTGTTGCTTTGAGAAATTACTGTCGTTCGCCAAATATATCCCGAAGAGGATTTTTACTTCAGATATGCTGTTTACAATTAATAAAGTCTGGATTGCACATTTTCCAGTAATCGATCGGCTCTTTTCAGAGCCACCAATTTTTATGAAAAGAGTTTTTATCTCATTTATGTTATTACAAATAAATGATCTGTTTTCATAGCTACTGTTATATGTATATGTTTAATGAAAACTAATTATAAATTCCAACGGATACATTTATTATTAAACATTCTTTAAAATCGTCAAAAACTGAACCATGTCACTTTCATACCAAAAAATGGGTGTGCGGTACACCTTCATCGACCTCACCAGTATATTCCTCGTACCAAAAAACATAAGTATACTAATTTTCATCAAAATATTCCAACGGATACATTTATTATTAAACATTCTTTAAAATCGTCAAAAACTGAACCATGTCACTTTCATACCAAAAAATGGGTGTGCGGTACACCTTCATCGACCTCACCAGTATATTCCTCGTACCAAAAAACATAAGTATACTAATTTTCATCAAAAGATTCCAACGGATACATTTATTATTAAACATTCATTAAAATCGTCAAAATATATGAATGACTACAGGTCTCAAAAAGTGATTGTTCATTTTTGTTCATAGAAATTGGACTAATAATGAAAAAGATTTGATAATTGGTGTACATATATTAGATAATACGAAAAATTTAATGGTAATATTGGTAAATTTGTATGTCTACCCATTTTTGGGTAAATCATATCAACCCATTTAAGGGTTGAAGGTAGAATTTTTATTTTGTCAAAAATCGATTCCTCGTGTTAAATTACATATGTGTACCTAGTTTCATCAAAATATTCCAAAGGGCATGTCTTAATTTGAGTTAGTTTTTGAAATTGTTAGGAAACATATATATACTTGAGAGTGTAGCTATGCTAGTTTTTAGTCCCATAAGGCCAATGTATTTTACTTGTGTTATAGAAACACACAACTTTAGCGCTCTATGATTGGCTGACATTTGAATGACTAGGGTCTAGCATTTTAGTCTGTATCTTATGTCTTGTTTCTTATCGAACGGCTGAGAAATACTTTAAGCTTCCAGCATAATATTATTTTATTAGTAAAATTTAAACCATACGATCAGTAATATTGAAAATAAGTACGTTTATATTAGAAAATACGCAAAATTTAATGGTAATATTGGCAAATTTGTATGTCCACCCATTTTTGGGTAAATGAAATCAACCCATTTAAGGGTTAAAGGTAGAATTTTTATTTTGTCAAAAATCGATTCCTCGTGTTAAATTACATATGTGTACCTAGTTTCATCAAAATATTCTAAAAGGCATGTTCTAATTTGAGTTAGTTTTTGAAATTGTTTGGAAAAGTATATATACTTGAGAGTGTAGCTATGCTAGTTTTTAGTCCCATAAGACCAATGTATTTTACTTGTGTTATAGATAACACAACTCTGGCGCACTGTGATTGGCTGTTATTTGAATGACTAGGTATTGCAAAGAGATATAAATATTGTTTTACATGTATTAAATTATATGTTTTAGAGAAGAAGGAAATAATAAAAAAAAATTGATGATTGTTTAATTTCAGGGTAGATTGAGAATAATATTTATAGTTTTAATGTATTTTGAAGTATTTTAAATATATTTAAAGTAAAAATTAACATATGGAAATATATTTTTGTGTAATATGAAACGAAAATTCAATATTAAATGTAGTTATTTTTATTGTATGTCAATAATATATTAGGCGCTGTTTTAAGAATCGATTCTACATACTAAAACGACAATTTTTAAATGAATAAATTCAAAAATACCAAAAGTATTAGACAAAATTTTATTAAGGGGGCATTTTTGAGCAAAGTTTTGAGGGCGAATATCTCGGACACGAAAACAGATATCAACCTGTGGTTTTAAAATCTTCTATCTACACCCTTCAAAGTACTTAAATACAAATTTTCAGAATTTTTAATTTTTTAAAAAATTTCACCCTTTTTTAAACCACACCATCCTCATACCCAAAAATGGGTGTGCGGTAGACCTTCAACGACCTCACCAGTAAATTCCTCGTACCAAAAACCATAAGTCTACCAATTTTCATCAAAATATTCTAACGGATACATTTATTATTAAACATTCTTTAAAATCGTCAATAACTAAAAAAATCGCAAGATTTTTTGCGATTTTTGGCCATTTTCAGACTTTTCCTTCTGGAGATTGTAATATTTGCTCAAAAATTATGAAAATTGGTATGCTTATGTTATTTTGCTCGTAGAATCTAATGGTGATATCGCCAGCGGTGTATAATTAACCATTTTTGAGATATGACCCTGTTTGTTTCATTCCTGACTTATGTTTAATTTTCAAAAATTTCTTTATGTAAACTACCCCTATTTTCACCCTCAAAATATTGTTAATTATTCAGTAAATGAATTCCAACAAGCCCATTTCCAATACCCAATTTCAATTTAATATCTTTTTTATTTCTTGAAATATTTTAAATTATCTGTATTATATATAATCCCATTTTCATCACGTAACATATGTTATCCTACAGTACATATTTTATAGTTTAACACAATGCTTAAAAAATTGTAAAATTCTTTCAGTTTCCTAGTCATTCAATAGCAATCTCTATCGCAAACTAAGTCAGCCAATCACAGAGCTCTATAGTGTGGAACATTTAAAATACATGCACAATGCATTGGTCTTACGGGGAAATAAACACGGATAGCTACGAGCTCAGAATGACTACCCTGACACACTACATAATTCTCTACAAGTACAGTAGGATTAGGATGACCATATTATGGTTTATCTATACATGTATGAAACAAATTGATGATTTTTAATGATTTTCAGCATGAATTAAATAAATTAATATATGCAATAAGATATTTTAAATATTTTTTAAAAAAAATTATAGGTTGCAAAACACATGAGATAGGTACATGCATTATACATTTTTATTATTAATTAACTTATGAAAAATATTAAATATGTGAAACGTATGTTATCTTATAAAGAATTTAACGAGGAATCTAATGTTGTAACGTATAAGTTGGTAACTCTTTTAGCTTCTGAGATATTAACAATTATTTTGGAATTTCTAATCGCCACTAAATACTATATAAATATATATATTTTTTTAAATATTAAATAATTGAACTTTGCATAAAATTATTATTCCAATTCTTTAAACCATAAATTTTTATATAGAATCTAATGCCGAAAAAACAAGTTGATAACTTTTTTATGTTGCGAAATAATTAAAGTGAAACACACATTGTTTATATCAAATACACAGTTGTCACACCCAAATTAAGGTATATAGTTTTTAATATAATATAAAACTGCATAATATTCTGAGTAAATATCTCTTTTATTTCCAGAGATATAGAATTTTGAATATTTTCTGAGTTTTAACGATGAACATTCTCAAATGATATACATAGTTGTTATACCCAAATTAAGGTACATATATTTTAATACCGTATATAACTACATTAAATTCTGAGTATTTTGCTGCGTTGAAGAAGTCTCTACGTCTTTTAGTTTTTCAGATATTAAATTTTGAAAATTTTATAAGTTTTTAAGTATAGGGCAAAATAATGGGATAATTTGATTAATTTTGAACTTATAAAAAATATGCAATAAATGAAACATATCGTATCTTATGGAAAATTTTACGAGGAATTGAAATCCGCTAATTAAAAATCATTATTTTCCTTAGTTTTTGCAAAAATTACGAATAATTAACAATTAATTGTTGTTAAGGAGTGGGGGACACTAGCAGCCAATCAGCTTCGAATAAAAATTAATCAATATTTATTTAGGGTATATATACCAGGTACAAAACGAAATTAGTTCATAGAACGTAGTGACTTCAACATAAGTGGTGCTTTGTTTCTGTTGCGTCTGAATTCCTCTTGTGCGATTATACTGTGGGTTATTAGTTTTATTGTTTATTAATTAGCATGTCCTTTGCCTGGGCCAACGTTGGAACACGGTGCACGACCATAGGCCTCCATGGGCACCCCCCCACGTCCTCGTACGTGGCAGACGGAACCCATGTGCCTATGCCGGTGTCGTCGGGAATGCGGAGTTCGTTTGGAGACGTAGGCTTTCAGTCAATGTCGTGGCGAGCCCGTAGATTGTATTTCTTCAAGGTATATCTTTGAGTTATATGATCTATGGGGGAACCACGGTGTCCTGGCTAGGCGTGAAATCTCTGACTCTTGCTCGTGTATAGGCGAGACCAACCCGAATGGGCGGGAATCATCGGCACAGATTCCACCGTTTTTTGTATTAGCTTCACATAGATTTGTGGACAACACGTGTTGTTCTTTAGATTTAGGATTGGGAATTAGGAATGGTGTAATTACACTAGGTGGATTCAGACGTATTCAGAACAAAGTGTTGCTTTGAGAAATTACTGTCGTTCGCCAAATATATCCCGAAGAGGATTTTTACTTCAGATATGCTGTTTACAATTAATAAAGTCTGGATTGCACATTTTCCAGTAATCGATCGGCTCTTTTCAGAGCCACCAATTTTTATGAAAAGAGTTTTTATCTCATTTATGTTATTACAAATAAATGATCTGTTTTCATAGCTACTGTTATATGTATATGTTTAATGAAAACTAATTATAAATTCCAACGGATACATTTATTATAAAACATTCTTTAAAATCGTCAAAAACTGAACCATGTCACTTTCATACCAAAAAATGGGTGTGCGGTACACCTTCATCGACCTCACCAGTATATTCCTCGTACCAAAAAACATAAGTATACTAATTTTCATCAAAATATTCCAACGGATACATTTATTATTAAACATTCTTTAAAATCGTCAAAAACTGAACCATGTCACTTTCATACCAAAAAATGGGTGTGCGGTACACCTTCATCGACCTCACCAGTATATTCCTCGTACCAAAAAACATAAGTATACTAATTTTCATCAAAAGATTCCAACGGATACATTTATTATTAAACATTCATTAAAATCGTCAAAATATATGAATGACTACAGGTCTCAAAAAGTGATTGTTCATAGAAATTGGACTAATAATGAAAAAGATTTGATAATTGGTGTACATATATTAGATAATACGAAAAATTTAATGGTAATATTGGTAAATTTGTATGTCTACCCATTTTTGGGTAAATCATATCAACCCATTTAAGGGTTGAAGGTAGAATTTTTATTTTGTCAAAAATCGATTCCTCGTGTTAAATTACATATGTGTACCTAGTTTCATCAAAATATTCCAAAGGGCATGTCTTAATTTGAGTTAGTTTTTGAAATTGTTAGGAAACATATATATACTTGAGAGTGTAGCTATGCTAGTTTTTAGTCCCATAAGGCCAATGTATTTTACTTGTGTTATAGAAACACACAACTTTAGCGCTCTATGATTGGCTGACATTTGAATGACTAGGGTCTAGCATTTTAGTCTGTATCTTATGTCTTGTTTCTTATCGAACGGCTGAGAAATACTTTAAGCTTCCAGCATAATATTATTTTATTAGTAAAATTTAAACCATACGATCAGTAATATTGAAAATAAGTACGTTTATATTAGAAAATACGCAAAATTTAATGGTAATATTGGCAAATTTGTATGTCCACCCATTTTTGGGTAAATGATATCAACCCATTTAAGGGTTAAAGGTAGAATTTTTATTTTGTCAAAAATCGATTCCTCGTGTTAAATTACATATGTGTACCTAGTTTCATCAAAATATTCTAAAAGGCATGTTCTAATTTGAGTTAGTTTTTGAAATTGTTTGGAAAAGTATATATACTTGAGAGTGTAGCTATGCTAGTTTTTAGTCCCATAAGACCAATGTATTTTACTTGTGTTATAGATAACACAACTCTGGCGCACTGTGATTGGCTGTTATTTGAATGACTAGGTATTGCAAAGAGATATAAATATTGTTTTACATGTATAGAGAAGAAGGAAATAATAAAAAAAAATTGATGATTGTTTAATTTCAGGGTAGATTGAGAATAATATTTATAGTTTTAATGTATTTTGAAGTATTTTAAATATATTTAAAGTAAAAATTAACATATGGAAATATATTTTTGTGTAATATGAAACGAAAATTCAATATTAAATGTAGTTATTTTTATTGTATGTCAATAATATATTAGGCGCTGTTTTAAGAATCGATTCTACATACTAAAACGACAATTTTTAAATGAATAAATTCAAAAATACCAAAAGTATTAGACAAAATTTTATTAAGGGGGCATTTTTGAGCAAAGTTTTGAGGGCGAATATCTCGGACACGAAAACAGATATCAACCTGTGGTTTTAAAATCTTCTATCTACACCCTTCAAAGTACTTAAATACAAATTTTCAGAATTTTTAATTTTTTAAAAAATTTCACCCTTTTTTAAACCACACCATCCTCATACCCAAAAATGGGTGTGCGGTAGACCTTCAACGACCTCACCAGTAAATTCCTCGTACCAAAAACCATAAGTCTACCAATTTTCATCAAAATATTCTAACGGATACATTTATTATTAAACATTCTTTAAAATCGTCAATAACTAAAAAAATCGCAAGATTTTTTGCGATTTTTGGCCATTTTCAGACTTTTCCTTCTGGAGATTGTAATATTTGCTCAAAAATTATGAAAATTGGTATGCTTATGTTATTTTGCTCGTAGAATCTAATGGTGATATCGCCAGCGGTGTATAATTAACCATTTTTGAGATATGACCCTGTTTGTTTCATTCCTGACTTATGTTTAATTTTCAAAAATTTCTTTATGTAAACTACCCCTATTTTCACCCTCAAAATATTGTTAATTATTCAGTAAATGAATTCCAACAAGCCCATTTCCAATACCCAATTTCAATTTAATATCTTTTTTATTTCTTGAAATATTTTAAATTATCTGTATTATATATAATCCCATTTTCATCACGTAACATATGTTATCCTACAGTACATATTTTATAGTTTAACACAATGCTTAAAAAATTGTAAAATTCTTTCAGTTTCCTAGTCATTCAATAGCAATCTCTATCGCAAACTAAGTCAGCCAATCACAGAGCTCTATAGTGTGGAACATTTAAAATACATGCACAATGCATTGGTCTTACGGGGAAATAAACACGGATAGCTACGAGCTCAGAATGACTACCCTGACACACTACATAATTCTCTACAAGTACAGTAGGATTAGGATGACCATATTATGGTTTATCTATACATGTATGAAACAAATTGATGATTTTTAATGATTTTCAGCATGAATTAAATAAATTAATATATGCAATAAGATATTTTAAATATTTTTTAAAAAAAATTATAGGTTGCAAAACACATGAGATAGGTACATGCATTATACATTTTTATTATTAATTAACTTATGAAAAATATTAAATATGTGAAACGTATGTTATCTTATAAAGAATTTAACGAGGAATCTAATGTTGTAACGTATAAGTTGGTAACTCTTTTAGCTTCTGAGATATTAACAATTATTTTGGAATTTCTAATCGCCACTAAATACTATATAAATATATATATTTTTTTAAATATTAAATAATTGAACTTTGCATAAAATTATTATTCCAATTCTTTAAACCATAAATTTTTATATAGAATCTAATGCCGAAAAAACAAGTTGATAACTTTTTTATGTTGCGAAATAATTAAAGTGAAACACACATTGTTTATATCAAATACACAGTTGTCACACCCAAATTAAGGTATATAGTTTTTAATATAATATAAAACTGCATAATATTCTGAGTAAATATCTCTTTTATTTCCAGAGATATAGAATTTTGAATATTTTCTGAGTTTTAACGATGAACATTCTCAAATGATATACATAGTTGTTATACCCAAATTAAGGTACATATATTTTAATACCGTATATAACTACATTAAATTCTGAGTATTTTGCTGCGTTGAAGAAGTCTCTACGTCTTTTAGTTTTTCAGATATTAAATTTTGAAAATTTTATAAGTTTTTAAGTATAGGGCAAAATAATGGGATAATTTGATTAATTTTGAACTTATAAAAAATATGCAATAAATGAAACATATCGTATCTTATGGAAAATTTTACGAGGAATTGAAATCCGCTAATTAAAAATCATTATTTTCCTTAGTTTTTGCAAAAATTACGAATAATTAACAATTAATTGTTGTTAAGGAGTGGGGGACACTAGCAGCCAATCAGCTTCGAATAAAAATTAATCAATATTTATTTAGGGTATATATACCAGGTACAAAACGAAATTAGTTCATAGAGCGTAGTGACTTCAACATAAGTGGTGCTTTGTTTCTGTTGCGTCTGAATTCCTCTTGTGCGATTATACTGTGGGTTATTAGTTTTATTGTTTATTAATTAGCATGTCCTTTGCCTGGGCCAACGTTGGAACACGGTGCACGACCATAGGCCTCCATGGGCACCCCCCCACGTCCTCGTACGTGGCAGACGGAACCCATGTGCCTATGCCGGTGTCGTCGGGAATGCGGAGTTCGTTTGGAGACGTAGGCTTTCAGTCAATGTCGTGGCGAGCCCGTAGATTGTATTTCTTCAAGGTATATCTTTGAGTTATATGATCTATGGGGGAACCACGGTGTCCTGGCTAGGCGTGAAATCTCTGACTCTTGCTCGTGTATAGGCGAGACCAACCCGAATGGGCGGGAATCATCGGCACAGATTCCACCGTTTTTTGTATTAGCTTCACATAGATTTGTGGACAACACGTGTTGTTCTTTAGATTTAGGATTGGGAATTAGGAATGGTGTAATTACACTAGGTGGATTCAGACGTATTCAGAACAAAGTGTTGCTTTGAGAAATTACTGTCGTTCGCCAAATATATCCCGAAGAGGATTTTTACTTCAGATATGCTGTTTACAATTAATAAAGTCTGGATTGCACATTTTCCAGTAATCGATCGGCTCTTTTCAGAGCCACCAATTTTTATGAAAAGAGTTTTTATCTCATTTATGTTATTACAAATAAATGATCTGTTTTCATAGCTACTGTTATATGTATATGTTTAATGAAAACTAATTATAAATTCCAACGGATACATTTATTATTAAACATTCTTTAAAATCGTCAAAAACTGAACCATGTCACTTTCATACCAAAAAATGGGTGTGCGGTACACCTTCATCGACCTCACCAGTATATTCCTCGTACCAAAAAACATAAGTATACTAATTTTCATCAAAATATTCCAACGGATACATTTATTATTAAACATTCTTTAAAATCGTCAAAAACTGAACCATGTCACTTTCATACCAAAAAATGGGTGTGCGGTACACCTTCATCGACCTCACCAGTATATTCCTCGTACCAAAAAACATAAGTATACTAATTTTCATCAAAAGATTCCAACGGATACATTTATTATTAAACATTCATTAAAATCGTCAAAATATATGAATGACTACAGGTCTCAAAAAGTGATTGTTCATTTTTGTTCATAGAAATTGGACTAATAATGAAAAAGATTTGATAATTGGTGTACATATATTAGATAATACGAAAAATTTAATGGTAATATTGGTAAATTTGTATGTCTACCCATTTTTGGGTAAATCATATCAACCCATTTAAGGGTTGAAGGTAGAATTTTTATTTTGTCAAAAATCGATTCCTCGTGTTAAATTACATATGTGTACCTAGTTTCATCAAAATATTCCAAAGGGCATGTCTTAATTTGAGTTAGTTTTTGAAATTGTTAGGAAACATATATATACTTGAGAGTGTAGCTATGCTAGTTTTTAGTCCCATAAGGCCAATGTATTTTACTTGTGTTATAGAAACACACAACTTTAGCGCTCTATGATTGGCTGACATTTGAATGACTAGGGTCTAGCATTTTAGTCTGTATCTTATGTCTTGTTTCTTATCGAACGGCTGAGAAATACTTTAAGCTTCCAGCATAATATTATTTTATTAGTAAAATTTAAACCATACGATCAGTAATATTGAAAATAAGTACGTTTATATTAGAAAATACGCAAAATTTAATGGTAATATTGGCAAATTTGTATGTCCACCCATTTTTGGGTAAATGAAATCAACCCATTTAAGGGTTAAAGGTAGAATTTTTATTTTGTCAAAAATCGATTCCTCGTGTTAAATTACATATGTGTACCTAGTTTCATCAAAATATTCTAAAAGGCATGTTCTAATTTGAGTTAGTTTTTGAAATTGTTTGGAAAAGTATATATACTTGAGAGTGTAGCTATGCTAGTTTTTAGTCCCATAAGACCAATGTATTTTACTTGTGTTATAGATAACACAACTCTGGCGCACTGTGATTGGCTGTTATTTGAATGACTAGGTATTGCAAAGAGATATAAATATTGTTTTACATGTATTAAATTATATGTTTTAGAGAAGAAGGAAATAATAAAAAAAAATTGATGATTGTTTAATTTCAGGGTAGATTGAGAATAATATTTATAGTTTTAATGTATTTTGAAGTATTTTAAATATATTTAAAGTAAAAATTAACATATGGAAATATATTTTTGTGTAATATGAAACGAAAATTCAATATTAAATGTAGTTATTTTTATTGTATGTCAATAATATATTAGGCGCTGTTTTAAGAATCGATTCTACATACTAAAACGACAATTTTTAAATGAATAAATTCAAAAATACCAAAAGTATTAGACAAAATTTTATTAAGGGGGCATTTTTGAGCAAAGTTTTGAGGGCGAATATCTCGGACACGAAAACAGATATCAACCTGTGGTTTTAAAATCTTCTATCTACACCCTTCAAAGTACTTAAATACAAATTTTCAGAATTTTTAATTTTTTAAAAAATTTCACCCTTTTTTAAACCACACCATCCTCATACCCAAAAATGGGTGTGCGGTAGACCTTCAACGACCTCACCAGTAAATTCCTCGTACCAAAAACCATAAGTCTACCAATTTTCATCAAAATATTCTAACGGATACATTTATTATTAAACATTCTTTAAAATCGTCAATAACTAAAAAAATCGCAAGATTTTTTGCGATTTTTGGCCATTTTCAGACTTTTCCTTCTGGAGATTGTAATATTTGCTCAAAAATTATGAAAATTGGTATGCTTATGTTATTTTGCTCGTAGAATCTAATGGTGATATCGCCAGCGGTGTATAATTAACCATTTTTGAGATATGACCCTGTTTGTTTCATTCCTGACTTATGTTTAATTTTCAAAAATTTCTTTATGTAAACTACCCCTATTTTCACCCTCAAAATATTGTTAATTATTCAGTAAATGAATTCCAACAAGCCCATTTCCAATACCCAATTTCAATTTAATATCTTTTTTATTTCTTGAAATATTTTAAATTATCTGTATTATATATAATCCCATTTTCATCACGTAACATATGTTATCCTACAGTACATATTTTATAGTTTAACACAATGCTTAAAAAATTGTAAAATTCTTTCAGTTTCCTAGTCATTCAATAGCAATCTCTATCGCAAACTAAGTCAGCCAATCACAGAGCTCTATAGTGTGGAACATTTAAAATACATGCACAATGCATTGGTCTTACGGGGAAATAAACACGGATAGCTACGAGCTCAGAATGACTACCCTGACACACTACATAATTCTCTACAAGTACAGTAGGATTAGGATGACCATATTATGGTTTATCTATACATGTATGAAACAAATTGATGATTTTTAATGATTTTCAGCATGAATTAAATAAATTAATATATGCAATAAGATATTTTAAATATTTTTTAAAAAAAATTATAGGTTGCAAAACACATGAGATAGGTACATGCATTATACATTTTTATTATTAATTAACTTATGAAAAATATTAAATATGTGAAACGTATGTTATCTTATAAAGAATTTAACGAGGAATCTAATGTTGTAACGTATAAGTTGGTAACTCTTTTAGCTTCTGAGATATTAACAATTATTTTGGAATTTCTAATCGCCACTAAATACTATATAAATATATATATTTTTTTAAATATTAAATAATTGAACTTTGCATAAAATTATTATTCCAATTCTTTAAACCATAAATTTTTATATAGAATCTAATGCCGAAAAAACAAGTTGATAACTTTTTTATGTTGCGAAATAATTAAAGTGAAACACACATTGTTTATATCAAATACACAGTTGTCACACCCAAATTAAGGTATATAGTTTTTAATATAATATAAAACTGCATAATATTCTGAGTAAATATCTCTTTTATTTCCAGAGATATAGAATTTTGAATATTTTCTGAGTTTTAACGATGAACATTCTCAAATGATATACATAGTTGTTATACCCAAATTAAGGTACATATATTTTAATACCGTATATAACTACATTAAATTCTGAGTATTTTGCTGCGTTGAAGAAGTCTCTACGTCTTTTAGTTTTTCAGATATTAAATTTTGAAAATTTTATAAGTTTTTAAGTATAGGGCAAAATAATGGGATAATTTGATTAATTTTGAACTTATAAAAAATATGCAATAAATGAAACATATCGTATCTTATGGAAAATTTTACGAGGAATTGAAATCCGCTAATTAAAAATCATTATTTTCCTTAGTTTTTGCAAAAATTACGAATAATTAACAATTAATTGTTGTTAAGGAGTGGGGGACACTAGCAGCCAATCAGCTTCGAATAAAAATTAATCAATATTTATTTAGGGTATATATACCAGGTACAAAACGAAATTAGTTCATAGAACGTAGTGACTTCAACATAAGTGGTGCTTTGTTTCTGTTGCGTCTGAATTCCTCTTGTGCGATTATACTGTGGGTTATTAGTTTTATTGTTTATTAATTAGCATGTCCTTTGCCTGGGCCAACGTTGGAACACGGTGCACGACCATAGGCCTCCATGGGCACCCCCCCACGTCCTCGTACGTGGCAGACGGAACCCATGTGCCTATGCCGGTGTCGTCGGGAATGCGGAGTTCGTTTGGAGACGTAGGCTTTCAGTCAATGTCGTGGCGAGCCCGTAGATTGTATTTCTTCAAGGTATATCTTTGAGTTATATGATCTATGGGGGAACCACGGTGTCCTGGCTAGGCGTGAAATCTCTGACTCTTGCTCGTGTATAGGCGAGACCAACCCGAATGGGCGGGAATCATCGGCACAGATTCCACCGTTTTTTGTATTAGCTTCACATAGATTTGTGGACAACACGTGTTGTTCTTTAGATTTAGGATTGGGAATTAGGAATGGTGTAATTACACTAGGTGGATTCAGACGTATTCAGAACAAAGTGTTGCTTTGAGAAATTACTGTCGTTCGCCAAATATATCCCGAAGAGGATTTTTACTTCAGATATGCTGTTTACAATTAATAAAGTCTGGATTGCACATTTTCCAGTAATCGATCGGCTCTTTTCAGAGCCACCAATTTTTATGAAAAGAGTTTTTATCTCATTTATGTTATTACAAATAAATGATCTGTTTTCATAGCTACTGTTATATGTATATGTTTAATGAAAACTAATTATAAATTCCAACGGATACATTTATTATAAAACATTCTTTAAAATCGTCAAAAACTGAACCATGTCACTTTCATACCAAAAAATGGGTGTGCGGTACACCTTCATCGACCTCACCAGTATATTCCTCGTACCAAAAAACATAAGTATACTAATTTTCATCAAAATATTCCAACGGATACATTTATTATTAAACATTCTTTAAAATCGTCAAAAACTGAACCATGTCACTTTCATACCAAAAAATGGGTGTGCGGTACACCTTCATCGACCTCACCAGTATATTCCTCGTACCAAAAAACATAAGTATACTAATTTTCATCAAAAGATTCCAACGGATACATTTATTATTAAACATTCATTAAAATCGTCAAAATATATGAATGACTACAGGTCTCAAAAAGTGATTGTTCATAGAAATTGGACTAATAATGAAAAAGATTTGATAATTGGTGTACATATATTAGATAATACGAAAAATTTAATGGTAATATTGGTAAATTTGTATGTCTACCCATTTTTGGGTAAATCATATCAACCCATTTAAGGGTTGAAGGTAGAATTTTTATTTTGTCAAAAATCGATTCCTCGTGTTAAATTACATATGTGTACCTAGTTTCATCAAAATATTCCAAAGGGCATGTCTTAATTTGAGTTAGTTTTTGAAATTGTTAGGAAACATATATATACTTGAGAGTGTAGCTATGCTAGTTTTTAGTCCCATAAGGCCAATGTATTTTACTTGTGTTATAGAAACACACAACTTTAGCGCTCTATGATTGGCTGACATTTGAATGACTAGGGTCTAGCATTTTAGTCTGTATCTTATGTCTTGTTTCTTATCGAACGGCTGAGAAATACTTTAAGCTTCCAGCATAATATTATTTTATTAGTAAAATTTAAACCATACGATCAGTAATATTGAAAATAAGTACGTTTATATTAGAAAATACGCAAAATTTAATGGTAATATTGGCAAATTTGTATGTCCACCCATTTTTGGGTAAATGATATCAACCCATTTAAGGGTTAAAGGTAGAATTTTTATTTTGTCAAAAATCGATTCCTCGTGTTAAATTACATATGTGTACCTAGTTTCATCAAAATATTCTAAAAGGCATGTTCTAATTTGAGTTAGTTTTTGAAATTGTTTGGAAAAGTATATATACTTGAGAGTGTAGCTATGCTAGTTTTTAGTCCCATAAGACCAATGTATTTTACTTGTGTTATAGATAACACAACTCTGGCGCACTGTGATTGGCTGTTATTTGAATGACTAGGTATTGCAAAGAGATATAAATATTGTTTTACATGTATTAAATTATATGTTTTAGAGAAGAAGGAAATAATAAAAAAAAATTGATGATTGTTTAATTTCAGGGTAGATTGAGAATAATATTTATAGTTTTAATGTATTTTGAAGTATTTTAAATATATTTAAAGTAAAAATTAACATATGGAAATATATTTTTGTGTAATATGAAACGAAAATTCAATATTAAATGTAGTTATTTTTATTGTATGTCAATAATATATTAGGCGCTGTTTTAAGAATCGATTCTACATACTAAAACGACAATTTTTAAATGAATAAATTCAAAAATACCAAAAGTATTAGACAAAATTTTATTAAGGGGGCATTTTTGAGCAAAGTTTTGAGGGCGAATATCTCGGACACGAAAACAGATATCAACCTGTGGTTTTAAAATCTTCTATCTACACCCTTCAAAGTACTTAAATACAAATTTTCAGAATTTTTAATTTTTTAAAAAATTTCACCCTTTTTTAAACCACACCATCCTCATACCCAAAAATGGGTGTGCGGTAGACCTTCAACGACCTCACCAGTAAATTCCTCGTACCAAAAACCATAAGTCTACCAATTTTCATCAAAATATTCTAACGGATACATTTATTATTAAACATTCTTTAAAATCGTCAATAACTAAAAAAATCGCAAGATTTTTTGCGATTTTTGGCCATTTTCAGACTTTTCCTTCTGGAGATTGTAATATTTGCTCAAAAATTATGAAAATTGGTATGCTTATGTTATTTTGCTCGTAGAATCTAATGGTGATATCGCCAGCGGTGTATAATTAACCATTTTTGAGATATGACCCTGTTTGTTTCATTCCTGACTTATGTTTAATTTTCAAAAATTTCTTTATGTAAACTACCCCTATTTTCACCCTCAAAATATTGTTAATTATTCAGTAAATGAATTCCAACAAGCCCATTTCCAATACCCAATTTCAATTTAATATCTTTTTTATTTCTTGAAATATTTTAAATTATCTGTATTATATATAATCCCATTTTCATCACGTAACATATGTTATCCTACAGTACATATTTTATAGTTTAACACAATGCTTAAAAAATTGTAAAATTCTTTCAGTTTCCTAGTCATTCAATAGCAATCTCTATCGCAAACTAAGTCAGCCAATCACAGAGCTCTATAGTGTGGAACATTTAAAATACATGCACAATGCATTGGTCTTACGGGGAAATAAACACGGATAGCTACGAGCTCAGAATGACTACCCTGACACACTACATAATTCTCTACAAGTACAGTAGGATTAGGATGACCATATTATGGTTTATCTATACATGTATGAAACAAATTGATGATTTTTAATGATTTTCAGCATGAATTAAATAAATTAATATATGCAATAAGATATTTTAAATATTTTTTAAAAAAAATTATAGGTTGCAAAACACATGAGATAGGTACATGCATTATACATTTTTATTATTAATTAACTTATGAAAAATATTAAATATGTGAAACGTATGTTATCTTATAAAGAATTTAACGAGGAATCTAATGTTGTAACGTATAAGTTGGTAACTCTTTTAGCTTCTGAGATATTAACAATTATTTTGGAATTTCTAATCGCCACTAAATACTATATAAATATATATATTTTTTTAAATATTAAATAATTGAACTTTGCATAAAATTATTATTCCAATTCTTTAAACCATAAATTTTTATATAGAATCTAATGCCGAAAAAACAAGTTGATAACTTTTTTATGTTGCGAAATAATTAAAGTGAAACACACATTGTTTATATCAAATACACAGTTGTCACACCCAAATTAAGGTATATAGTTTTTAATATAATATAAAACTGCATAATATTCTGAGTAAATATCTCTTTTATTTCCAGAGATATAGAATTTTGAATATTTTCTGAGTTTTAACGATGAACATTCTCAAATGATATACATAGTTGTTATACCCAAATTAAGGTACATATATTTTAATACCGTATATAACTACATTAAATTCTGAGTATTTTGCTGCGTTGAAGAAGTCTCTACGTCTTTTAGTTTTTCAGATATTAAATTTTGAAAATTTTATAAGTTTTTAAGTATAGGGCAAAATAATGGGATAATTTGATTAATTTTGAACTTATAAAAAATATGCAATAAATGAAACATATCGTATCTTATGGAAAATTTTACGAGGAATTGAAATCCGCTAATTAAAAATCATTATTTTCCTTAGTTTTTGCAAAAATTACGAATAATTAACAATTAATTGTTGTTAAGGAGTGGGGGACACTAGCAGCCAATCAGCTTCGAATAAAAATTAATCAATATTTATTTAGGGTATATATACCAGGTACAAAACGAAATTAGTTCATAGAACGTAGTGACTTCAACATAAGTGGTGCTTTGTTTCTGTTGCGTCTGAATTCCTCTTGTGCGATTATACTGTGGGTTATTAGTTTTATTGTTTATTAATTAGCATGTCCTTTGCCTGGGCCAACGTTGGAACACGGTGCACGACCATAGGCCTCCATGGGCACCCCCCCACGTCCTCGTACGTGGCAGACGGAACCCATGTGCCTATGCCGGTGTCGTCGGGAATGCGGAGTTCGTTTGGAGACGTAGGCTTTCAGTCAATGTCGTGGCGAGCCCGTAGATTGTATTTCTTCAAGGTATATCTTTGAGTTATATGATCTATGGGGGAACCACGGTGTCCTGGCTAGGCGTGAAATCTCTGACTCTTGCTCGTGTATAGGCGAGACCAACCCGAATGGGCGGGAATCATCGGCACAGATTCCACCGTTTTTTGTATTAGCTTCACATAGATTTGTGGACAACACGTGTTGTTCTTTAGATTTAGGATTGGGAATTAGGAATGGTGTAATTACACTAGGTGGATTCAGACGTATTCAGAACAAAGTGTTGCTTTGAGAAATTACTGTCGTTCGCCAAATATATCCCGAAGAGGATTTTTACTTCAGATATGCTGTTTACAATTAATAAAGTCTGGATTGCACATTTTCCAGTAATCGATCGGCTCTTTTCAGAGCCACCAATTTTTATGAAAAGAGTTTTTATCTCATTTATGTTATTACAAATAAATGATCTGTTTTCATAGCTACTGTTATATGTATATGTTTAATGAAAACTAATTATAAATTCCAACGGATACATTTATTATTAAACATTCTTTAAAATCGTCAAAAACTGAACCATGTCACTTTCATACCAAAAAATGGGTGTGCGGTACACCTTCATCGACCTCACCAGTATATTCCTCGTACCAAAAAACATAAGTATACTAATTTTCATCAAAATATTCCAACGGATACATTTATTATTAAACATTCTTTAAAATCGTCAAAAACTGAACCATGTCACTTTCATACCAAAAAATGGGTGTGCGGTACACCTTCATCGACCTCACCAGTATATTCCTCGTACCAAAAAACATAAGTATACTAATTTTCATCAAAAGATTCCAACGGATACATTTATTATTAAACATTCATTAAAATCGTCAAAATATATGAATGACTACAGGTCTCAAAAAGTGATTGTTCATTTTTGTTCATAGAAATTGGACTAATAATGAAAAAGATTTGATAATTGGTGTACATATATTAGATAATACGAAAAATTTAATGGTAATATTGGTAAATTTGTATGTCTACCCATTTTTGGGTAAATCATATCAACCCATTTAAGGGTTGAAGGTAGAATTTTTATTTTGTCAAAAATCGATTCCTCGTGTTAAATTACATATGTGTACCTAGTTTCATCAAAATATTCCAAAGGGCATGTCTTAATTTGAGTTAGTTTTTGAAATTGTTAGGAAACATATATATACTTGAGAGTGTAGCTATGCTAGTTTTTAGTCCCATAAGGCCAATGTATTTTACTTGTGTTATAGAAACACACAACTTTAGCGCTCTATGATTGGCTGACATTTGAATGACTAGGGTCTAGCATTTTAGTCTGTATCTTATGTCTTGTTTCTTATCGAACGGCTGAGAAATACTTTAAGCTTCCAGCATAATATTATTTTATTAGTAAAATTTAAACCATACGATCAGTAATATTGAAAATAAGTACGTTTATATTAGAAAATACGCAAAATTTAATGGTAATATTGGCAAATTTGTATGTCCACCCATTTTTGGGTAAATGAAATCAACCCATTTAAGGGTTAAAGGTAGAATTTTTATTTTGTCAAAAATCGATTCCTCGTGTTAAATTACATATGTGTACCTAGTTTCATCAAAATATTCTAAAAGGCATGTTCTAATTTGAGTTAGTTTTTGAAATTGTTTGGAAAAGTATATATACTTGAGAGTGTAGCTATGCTAGTTTTTAGTCCCATAAAACCAATGTATTTTACTTGTGTTATAGATAACACAACTCTGGCGCACTGTGATTGGCTGTTATTTGAATGACTAGGTATTGCAAAGAGATATAAATATTGTTTTACATGTATTAAATTATATGTCAATTTGGGGATACGCGGGCACAGCACAAATGCAAAGACGCCAGGTGATCCAAAACAAGTTCCTGCGCATGGCAACAGACGCGCCGTGGTTCATGAGAAATGACCAGCTCCACCGCGATCTGAACCTTGAACCAATCAAAGAATACATAACAAAAATCTCAGAGAAGTTTTTCGCCGGAGTTGAGAGCCACGCGAACCAGGGCATCAAACGGAGCGGCGAAGACTACGAGGCCGACTCGGTCTTGAAATACAAGCGACCAAAACTTGTGCTGACGTAACGTCGGAGTGAAGCCATCCACCAAAGCGCGGAATCAGAAAAAAAAATGTATAGATATATATATACACAGTGAAGGACAATAAAAGCGATGTGAAGGTGATAAAGGCAAAAGCCGGGTGCACCGCAAAAGCGAGAAGAATATTGATTGATTGAATATTGATATTGATAAATTATATGTTTTAGAGAAGAAGGAAATAATAAAAAAAAATTGATGATTGTTTAATTTCAGGGTAGATTGAGAATAATATTTATAGTTTTAATGTATTTTGAAGTATTTTAAATATATTTAAAGTAAAAATTAACATATGGAAATATATTTTTGTGTAATATGAAACGAAAATTCAATATTAAATGTAGTTATTTTTATTGTATGTCAATAATATATTAGGCGCTGTTTTAAGAATCGATTCTACATACTAAAACGACAATTTTTAAATGAATAAATTCAAAAATACCAAAAGTATTAGACAAAATTTTATTAAGGGGGCATTTTTGAGCAAAGTTTTGAGGGCGAATATCTCGGACACGAAAACAGATATCAACCTGTGGTTTTAAAATCTTCTATCTACACCCTTCAAAGTACTTAAATACAAATTTTCAGAATTTTTAATTTTTTAAAAAATTTCACCTTTTTTTAAACCACACCATCCTCATACCCAAAAATGGGTGTGCGGTAGACCTTCAACGACCTCACCAGTAAATTCCTCGTACCAAAAACCATAAGTCTACCAATTTTCATCAAAATATTCTAACGGATACATTTATTATTAAACATTCTTTAAAATCGTCAATAACTAAAAAAATCGCAAGATTTTTTGCGATTTTTGGCCATTTTCAGACTTTTCCTTCTGGAGATTGTAATATTTGCTCAAAAATTATGAAAATTGGTATGCTTATGTTATTTTGCTCGTAGAATCTAATGGTGATATCGCCAGCGGTGTATAATTAACCATTTTTGAGATATGACCCTGTTTGTTTCATTCCTGACTTATATTTAATTTTCAAAAATTTCTTCATGTAAACTACCCCTATTTTCACCCTCAAAATATTGTTAATTATTCAGTAAATGAATTCCAACAAGCCCATTTCCAATACCCAATTTCAATTTAATATCTTTTTTATTTCTTGAAATATTTTAAATTATCTGTATTATATATAATCCCATTTTCATCACGTAACATATGTTATCCTACAGTACATATTTTATAGTTTAACACAATGCTTAAAAAATTGTAAAATTCTTTCAGTTTCCTAGTCATTCAATAGCAATCTCTATCGCAAACTAAGTCAGCCAATCACAGAGCTCTATAGTGTGGAACATTTAAAATACATGCACAATGCATTGGTCTTACGGGGAAATAAACACGGATAGCTACGAGCTCAGAATGACTACCCTGACACACTACATAATTCTCTACAAGTACAGTAGGATTAGGATGACCATATTATGGTTTATCTATACATGTATGAAACAAATTGATGATTTTTAATGATTTTCAGCATGAATTAAATAAATTAATATATGCAATAAGATATTTTAAATATTTTTTAAAAAAAATTATAGGTTGCAAAACACATGAGATAGGTACATGCATTATACATTTTTATTATTAATTAACTTATGAAAAATATTAAATATGTGAAACGTATGTTATCTTATAAAGAATTTAACGAGGAATCTAATGTTGTAACGTATAAGTTGGTAACTCTTTTAGCTTCTGAGATATTAACAATTATTTTGGAATTTCTAATCGCCACTAAATACTATATAAATATATATATTTTTTTAAATATTAAATAATTGAACTTTGCATAAAATTATTATTCCAATTCTTTAAACCATAAATTTTTATATAGAATCTAATGCCGAAAAAACAAGTTGATAACTTTTTTATGTTGCGAAATAATTAAAGTGAAACACACATTGTTTATATCAAATACACAGTTGTCACACCCAAATTAAGGTATATAGTTTTTAATATAATATAAAACTGCATAATATTCTGAGTAAATATCTCTTTTATTTCCAGAGATATAGAATTTTGAATATTTTCTGAGTTTTAACGATGAACATTCTCAAATGATATACATAGTTGTTATACCCAAATTAAGGTACATATATTTTAATACCGTATATAACTACATTAAATTCTGAGTATTTTGCTGCGTTGAAGAAGTCTCTACGTCTTTTAGTTTTTCAGATATTAAATTTTGAAAATTTTATAAGTTTTTAAGTATAGGGCAAAATAATGGGATAATTTGATTAATTTTGAACTTATAAAAAATATGCAATAAATGAAACATATCGTATCTTATGGAAAATTTTACGAGGAATTGAAATCCGCTAATTAAAAATCATTATTTTCCTTAGTTTTTGCAAAAATTACGAATAATTAACAAAATTAATTGTTGTTAAGGAGTGGGGGACACTAGCAGCCAATCAGCTTCGAATAAAAATTAATCAATATTTATTTAGGGTATATATACCAGGTACAAAACGAAATTAGTTCATAGAACGTAGTGACTTCAACATAAGTGGTGCTTTGTTTCTGTTGCGTCTGAATTCCTCTTGTGCGATTATACTGTGGGTTATTAGTTTTATTGTTTATTAATTAGCATGTCCTTTGCCTGGGCCAACGTTGGAACACGGTGCACGACCATAGGCCTCCATGGGCACCCCCCCACGTCCTCGTACGTGGCAGACGGAACCCATGTGCCTATGCCGGTGTCGTCGGGAATGCGGAGTTCGTTTGGAGACGTAGGCTTTCAGTCAATGTCGTGGCGAGCCCGTAGATTGTATTTCTTCAAGGTATATCTTTGAGTTATATGATCTATGGGGGAACCACGGTGTCCTGGCTAGGCGTGAAATCTCTGACTCTTGCTCGTGTATAGGCGAGACCAACCCGAATGGGCGGGAATCATCGGCACAGATTCCACCGTTTTTTGTATTAGCTTCACATAGATTTGTGGACAACACGTGTTGTTCTTTAGATTTAGGATTGGGAATTAGGGATGGTGTAATTACACTAGGTGGATTCAGACGTATTCAGAACAAAGTGTTGCTTTGAGAAATTACTGTCGTTCGCCAAATATATCCCGAAGAGGATTTTTACTTCAGATATGCTGTTTACAATTAATAAAGTCTGGATTGCACATTTTCCAGTAATCGATCGGCTCTTTTCAGAGCCACCAATTTTTATGAAAAGAGTTTTTATCTCATTTATGTTATTACAAATAAATGATCTGTTTTCATAGCTACTGTTATATGTATATGTTTAATGAAAACTAATTATAAATTCCAACGGATACATTTATTATAAAACATTCTTTAAAATCGTCAAAAACTGAACCATGTCACTTTCATACCAAAAAATGGGTGTGCGGTACACCTTCATCGACCTCACCAGTATATTCCTCGTACCAAAAAACATAAGTATACTAATTTTCATCAAAATATTCCAACGGATACATTTATTATTAAACATTCTTTAAAATCGTCAAAAACTGAACCATGTCACTTTCATACCAAAAAATGGGTGTGCGGTACACCTTCATCGACCTCACCAGTATATTCCTCGTACCAAAAAACATAAGTATACTAATTTTCATCAAAAGATTCCAACGGATACATTTATTATTAAACATTCATTAAAATCGTCAAAATATATGAATGACTACAGGTCTCAAAAAGTGATTGTTCATTTTTGTTCATAGAAATTGGACTAATAATGAAAAAGATTTGATAATTGGTGTACATATATTAGATAATACGAAAAATTTAATGGTAATATTGGTAAATTTGTATGTCTACCCATTTTTGGGTAAATCATATCAACCCATTTAAGGGTTGAAGGTAGAATTTTTATTTTGTCAAAAATCGATTCCTCGTGTTAAATTACATATGTGTACCTAGTTTCATCAAAATATTCCAAAGGGCATGTCTTAATTTGAGTTAGTTTTTGAAATTGTTAGGAAACATATATATACTTGAGAGTGTAGCTATGCTAGTTTTTAGTCCCATAAGGCCAATGTATTTTACTTGTGTTATAGAAACACACAACTTTAGCGCTCTATGATTGGCTGACATTTGAATGACTAGGGTCTAGCATTTTAGTCTGTATCTTATGTCTTGTTTCTTATCGAACGGCTGAGAAATACTTTAAGCTTCCAGCATAATATTATTTTATTAGTAAAATTTAAACCATACGATCAGTAATATTGAAAATAAGTACGTTTATATTAGAAAATACGCAAAATTTAATGGTAATATTGGCAAATTTGTATGTCCACCCATTTTTGGGTAAATGATATCAACCCATTTAAGGGTTAAAGGTAGAATTTTTATTTTGTCAAAAATCGATTCCTCGTGTTAAATTACATATGTGTACCTAGTTTCATCAAAATATTCTAAAAGGCATGTTCTAATTTGAGTTAGTTTTTGAAATTGTTTGGAAAAGTATATATACTTGAGAGTGTAGCTATGCTAGTTTTTAGTCCCATAAGACCAATGTATTTTACTTGTGTTATAGATAACACAACTCTGGCGCACTGTGATTGGCTGTTATTTGAATGACTAGGTATTGCAAAGAGATATAAATATTGTTTTACATGTATTAAATTATATGTTTTAGAGAAGAAGGAAATAATAAAAAAAAATTGATGATTGTTTAATTTCAGGGTAGATTGAGAATAATATTTATAGTTTTAATGTATTTTGAAGTATTTTAAATATATTTAAAGTAAAAATTAACATATGGAAATATATTTTTGTGTAATATGAAACGAAAATTCAATATTAAATGTAGTTATTTTTATTGTATGTCAATAATATATTAGGCGCTGTTTTAAGAATCGATTCTACATACTAAAACGACAATTTTTAAATGAATAAATTCAAAAATACCAAAAGTATTAGACAAAATTTTATTAAGGGGGCATTTTTGAGCAAAGTTTTGAGGGCGAATATCTCGGACACGAAAACAGATATCAACCTGTGGTTTTAAAATCTTCTATCTACACCCTTCAAAGTACTTAAATACAAATTTTCAGAATTTTTAATTTTTTAAAAAATTTCACCCTTTTTTAAACCACACCATCCTCATACCCAAAAATGGGTGTGCGGTAGACCTTCAACGACCTCACCAGTAAATTCCTCGTACCAAAAACCATAAGTCTACCAATTTTCATCAAAATATTCTAACGGATACATTTATTATTAAACATTCTTTAAAATCGTCAATAACTAAAAAAATCGCAAGATTTTTTGCGATTTTTGGCCATTTTCAGACTTTTCCTTCTGGAGATTGTAATATTTGCTCAAAAATTATGAAAATTGGTATGCTTATGTTATTTTGCTCGTAGAATCTAATGGTGATATCGCCAGCGGTGTATAATTAACCATTTTTGAGATATGACCCTGTTTGTTTCATTCCTGACTTATGTTTAATTTTCAAAAATTTCTTTATGTAAACTACCCCTATTTTCACCCTCAAAATATTGTTAATTATTCAGTAAATGAATTCCAACAAGCCCATTTCCAATACCCAATTTCAATTTAATATCTTTTTTATTTCTTGAAATATTTTAAATTATCTGTATTATATATAATCCCATTTTCATCACGTAACATATGTTATCCTACAGTACATATTTTATAGTTTAACACAATGCTTAAAAAATTGTAAAATTCTTTCAGTTTCCTAGTCATTCAATAGCAATCTCTATCGCAAACTAAGTCAGCCAATCACAGAGCTCTATAGTGTGGAACATTTAAAATACATGCACAATGCATTGGTCTTACGGGGAAATAAACACGGATAGCTACGAGCTCAGAATGACTACCCTGACACACTACATAATTCTCTACAAGTACAGTAGGATTAGGATGACCATATTATGGTTTATCTATACATGTATGAAACAAATTGATGATTTTTAATGATTTTCAGTATGAATTAAATAAATTAATATATGCAATAAGATATTTTAAATATTTTTTAAAAAAAATTATAGGTTGCAAAACACATGACATAGGTACATGCATTATACATTTTTATTATTAATTAACTTATGAAAAATATTAAATATGTGAAACGTATGTTATCTTATAAAGAATTTAACGAGGAATCTAATGTTGTAACGTATAAGTTGGTAACTCTTTTAGCTTCTGAGATATTAACAATTATTTTGGAATTTCTAATCGCCACTAAATACTATATAAATATATATATTTTTTTAAATATTAAATAATTGAACTTTGCATAAAATTATTATTCCAATTCTTTAAACCATAAATTTTTATATAGAATCTAATGCCGAAAAAACAAGTTGATAACTTTTTTATGTTGCGAAATAATTAAAGTGAAACACACATTGTTTATATCAAATACACAGTTGTCACACCCAAATTAAGGTATATAGTTTTTAATATAATATAAAACTGCATAATATTCTGAGTAAATATCTCTTTTATTTCCAGAGATATAGAATTTTGAATATTTTCTGAGTTTTAACGATGAACATTCTCAAATGATATACATAGTTGTTATACCCAAAATAAGGTACATATATTTTAATACCGTATATAACTACATTAAATTCTGAGTATTTTGCTGCGTTGAAGAAGTCTCTACGTCTTTTAGTTTTTCAGATATTAAATTTTGAAAATTTTATAAGTTTTTAAGTATAGGGCAAAATAATGGGATAATTTGATTAATTTTGAACTTATAAAAAATATGCAATAAATGAAACATATCGTATCTTATGGAAAATTTTACTAGGAATTGAAATCCGCTAATTTAAAATCATTATTTTCCGTAGTTTTTGCAAAAATTACGAATAATTAACAATTAATTGTTGTTAAGGAGTGGGGGACACTAGCAGCCAATCAGCTTCGAATAAAAATTAATCAATATTTATTTAGGGTATATATACCAGGTACAAAACGAAATTAGTTCATAGAACGTAGTGACTTCAACATAAGTGGTGCTTTGTTTCTGTTGCGTCTGAATTCCTCTTGTGCGATTATACTGTGGGTTATTAGTTTTATTGTTTATTAATTAGCATGTCCTTTGCCTGGGCCAACGTTGGAACACGGTGCACGACCATAGGCCTCCATGGGCACCCCCCCACGTCCTCGTACGTGGCAGACGGAACCCATGTGCCTATGCCGGTGTCGTCGGGAATGCGGAGTTCGTTTGGAGACGTAGGCTTTCAGTCAATGTCGTGGCGAGCCCGTAGATTGTATTTCTTCAAGGTATATCTTTGAGTTATATGATCTATGGGGGAACCACGGTGTCCTGGCTAGGCGTGAAATCTCTGACTCTTGCTCGTGTATAGGCGAGACCAACCCGAATGGGCGGGAATCATCGGCACAGATTCCACCGTTTTTTGTATTAGCTTCACATAGATTTGTGGACAACACGTGTTGTTCTTTAGATTTAGGATTGGGAATTAGGGATGGTGTAATTACACTAGGTGGATTCAGACGTATTCAGAACAAAGTGTTGCTTTGAGAAATTACTGTCGTTCGCCAAATATATCCCGAAGAGGATTTTTACTTCAGATATGCTGTTTACAATTAATAAAGTCTGGATTGCACATTTTCCAGTAATCGATCGGCTCTTTTCAGAGCCACCAATTTTTATGAAAAGAGTTTTTATCTCATTTATGTTATTACAAATAAATGATCTGTTTTCATAGCTACTGTTATATGTATATGTTTAATGAAAACTAATTTTAAATTCCAACGGATACATTTATTATTAAACATTCTTTAAAATCGTCAAAAACTGAACCATGTCACTTTCATACCAAAAAATGGGTGTGCGGTACACCTTCATCGACCTCACCAGTATATTCCTCGTACCAAAAAACATAAGTATACTAATTTTCATCAAAAGATTCCAACGGATACATTTATTATTAAACATTCATTAAAATCGTCAAAATATTTGAATGACTACAGGTCTCAAAAAGTGATTGTTCATTTTTGTTCATAGAAATTGGACTAATAATGAAAAAGATTTGAAAATTGGTGTACATATATTAGATAATACGAAAAATTTAATGGTAATATTGGTAAATTTGTATGTCTACCCATTTTTGGGTAAATGATATCAACCCATTTAAGGGTTGAAGTAAGAATTTTTATTTTGTCAAAAATCGATTCCTCGTGTTAAATTACATATGTGTACCTAGTTTCATCAAAATATTCTAAAAGGCATGTTCTAATTTAAGTTAGGTTTTGAAATTGTTTGGAAAAGTATATATACTTGAGAGTGTAGCTATGCTAGTTTTTAGTCCCATAAGCGCAATGTATTTTACCTGTGTAGAACGATAACACAACTGTGTACTTGTTGTTAATTTTGATTTTAAATGACTATGAATAATAATATAATGCTAAAAATTGGTGTACGTATGTATTTTGCCACAAGGAATCGATTTTTGACAAAATAAAAATTCTACCTCCTACCCTAAAATGGGTTGATATTTTTGCCAAAAAATGGGTAGACGTATATTTTTTTCTAATTTTACCATATATTGCGCATATTTTATTATGTATGTGTACAAATTTTCATAATATTGTGTTTATTAGTTTAGTTTTTATTGACAAGACAATAATAATAAATTACATTGTTGGCTCGCAAGTATTTCTGCGCCGTTCGAGCAAAAATGTATGTCAATTTTAGTTCCGAGGAATTTTTTCAAATTAACTGTTTTCAATAATAAAGAATAAAGGTATTATTCAATAACTTATGAATCAATAATTTCAATATGATATCGGTATAGCCACCTATTGACAATAATGATAAACAAACGCTAACAATTGTTGAATACTCTAAGATTGATATTCAGAAATTGTTATCTTAAAACTGGGGCGTTAAATCGAGAAATGTTTCAAATATAATTTGCTCAAAATACTCTATTTTAATTATTTATTTATTAATCTTAATTATATAGTTACTATATTTGGAGATATAAATACTTAGTTAAATAAATCATAGTCTCAAAATCTATACGTAAATAAATTAAATTATCCATTTAAACATATTTGAAATTGGATATGTTTCATTTATTTAATATTTATTATATAAGTTCAGAATTAATTTAAATATTTCAAATATATATCTCATGTTTTTGCTATATACTAAACCAATGTATTTCGTATGAAGAAAAAATATGATATTATGTAACATTTAATTCTGAGTAGCTTTCTTCAAATAAAATTTTTCTAAAATGAGAAATAAAAGCATTATTCAATAATTTAATAATCAATAATTCCAAAATAATATCGGTATAGCCACCTATTGACAATTATTATAAACAATCGGTGACATTTGTTGTATATAATATTATTGATTTTCAGAAATTGTTATCTTAAAACTGGGGCCTTAAATCAAAAAATGTTTCAAATATAATTTGCTCAAAATATTGTATTTTAATTATTTATGTATTAATCTTAATTATATAATTAATATATTTGGAGATATATAAGTATGCTTAGTTATATTAATCATAATCTCAAGAACTATACGTAAATAAAATAAATTATTAATTAAAATATATTTAAAATTAAATAATAAATAGAGTTTGTTATAAAATTTATATTGTAAAAAATTTATTTGAGAAAAATAAATATATTTTAAGTATTTTTTGTAATCTCCGAAGTTAAAACGAAATTCAAAAAAAGTTTCAACAAAACTATACTTTATTTTTAATTAAAAATCTTTTTTATGATAGCCAAAAAAAGGATTTTCTTAAAATTGTTAATACCAAATTAATACTGCTGCTGTACTCTATCGTGAAAATCACGAACTATATTTTAATGGTGTGGTGTATATAAGTACGTTGATGTATCGTGTAAATGGGAGAAAATCAATACCAATGACATATGAATTGACCAATCAGATTTCGAGAAATGTATATGATATATAAGCGGCAAGAAAAATGATATATTATACCTACTTTTGAATGTAACAGCTATATTTTATATTTCCTATAAGTAAATAATAAAAATACAACAAAATAAATAATTTTAAATATATTTATTTAATATAAACGAACAATAATTATTGTACATTATTATCTCTTGATATAAATATATAATACAAAATCTTAATCAAATCAATGTTTTTTATAATGGTCATTATTAATTTCTATCCTTAACGGACTTTTATGGTCTGTATTTAGCCCTAATCGAGATTTTAAATCCCTGTTAAAACCCGGTCGAGAGTTGACAGCTTTCGAGAACTTTTGTCTGTCGGCCAGGTTGTATTCTTCATCAGTTTCACTGTCCGACGATTCCGAAGAAGATTTACTGGAATCTGATTTGGATTCTGTATCAGATTTTGTTTGAAGTTTCTTTTCTAGGTCTAATCTGGACCATATTGTTGAAGCTACAGTCGGTTTTGGCGGTTTTTTAACAATGACAGTTACTTTACTCTTTTGTTGAACGTGTACGTCTTCTTCTTCATCGGAACTGATGTCTTCATTTCTTTTTGTGACTTCTATTCTTACTGGCCGAAGCTTAGCAGGCTCTGGAATCTTTTTTTCGGCAGTATGGCGCCCAATTCGATTGCGAAGATCTGGGATTGTCTTTGCCATGTTTTCTTCGATTTTTTCGAGTTCGCGTATTTTTTTTAATTGTTTGACTTTTTCTATGCGAGCTTCTTCTTCATCCGCGTACATCCGCATCCTAGGGACTTTTGATTTTTTGGGTTCTGGTTCGATTTCTGGTGATTTTGTGCGTTTGTTTGCCCCCAGACGATTTAAAATTGATTTGGAGACTGTTTTTGGTTGAAAAGGCACGTCAACGGTAGGATCGCGTTCGAAGGTATCGTTGTTCCAGTTTTTAGCCAAAGACCCCCAGGGATTTTCTCTAGATACCTTTTCTTCTGGTAGTAAACCTTTCATTCTTTTCTTTTTACTTTCGCTGATTAACCCGCGAATCCCGCCAGAAGTAGGGTTACCGTATTTTCGACAATACTCGCTGAATTTTTCAGATTTTAACGGCTTTTTATCAGATATTTTCGCGTAACGTAACAACAAATATTTTGATTTTAAATGCGGTTCGCCTAATCGCCAAAAACCTGGAGGAATGGGGATGTTTACGTCACTCATTTTCACGGCACTCACTTGTTTTGCACTGTCACTAAGCACTGTACGTTGTTTCAACAAAATACTTCTTCCATCTTCTTTTTCACAAGTTCCATCGCTGGGCATTCCTTCAATAGCTCGCGAAAGATCCAAAAATGCTTTTACTGCGTTATTTTTGTCCAACCAAACTACATTACATGATTCGTCGTTAATCCATTCGATACTCCCGGGTGAATATTTACCAAAATAATCGAATACGTCTTGTGTATTTAATTCAGAAGTGCCGTGCATGTGTATTGCTTCAAATCTAGTGTTGATTTCTTCGTCTTGAGTAACCCCCAAACTGTTATAAAGTTCTTGAAGTTCAGATTCAGTGACGGACGAATCCAGGCCAAATCTTTGTGCGCGAAACTGCAACTTTTCTTGATCTTCTTGTGGAATATCGGTCTATAAACACAAAAAGAAAGCGTTGGAAACAATTTTCTAAAAAATTTCAGTGATGGAATGGATAAATAAATGTTTAATTTCTCATTTGAGCTGTTCGAATCCTCGATGCATCAAATACGTAAGTCATGTTTGAATTTACCTCCACACAACTTATGCTGTGATTGGTTGAAGTTTTCTTTGTTGTTGCATCTTCTACAGATTTGCTGTCTGATATTTCACCATCCTCAATGTCTTGTTCGATGGTTTCTGAAGTATCAACTTCCATTTCTTCGGTGAAATCATTTTTAATTTCGATTCTTATGTTTGCTCGTGATGCAGGGTCGTTTACTGACGCCATACTTTAGAAAACTGATAGGGAAAAATAACCCTAACTGAACTTTGTTTTACACGAAATAAAGTAATTATTTAGATATTTATTTATGTATTTAAACAATAAAAACATTGATGGTACATTTTATATATAGATATTTGTCATAATATATTTGTAAATATTTTATTTTTATGCATACATGTTTTCGTTCGTAACACAAAATATTCCTACAGAGTTTACTTGATGATTAATGTGTATTTATATAAAATATTGTGCGTTTTTAATAATAAACAAATTGATGCTTCAATTATAAATATAATTTCTGTATATACATATAAAATAATCATAAAAACATACTTAATAACACAACTTAACTAATATAACCTATAAAAATGTTGAGTACACCAAAAATGAGTGAAAATTTAATGGTAAACAAACAACAAACACATCCTGCAACAATTTTATTTATTTATTTACAGAATCCAATTCAAAATCGTGTAAATCAAGCAGTCCAAACACCGATTTCAAACCGATGTGCCGAATTAACAGTCCTAATCGACCGATGCAGCAGCAAAGATTTACAAACTGTCTTTCCAGGGCTCCTGGAAAACATTTTCGGTACAGCTGGAAGTGTTTCCTGGAGATTACGTAGCATTTTATCCAATAAAATGTCAAATGAGTTCCAGGCTTTGCATCATTTTCTCGGACCGCTCGGTCCCGTTTTTAGGTTAATTTATAAATTGTTAACAGAAACTACTGTTAAATATGAGTATCCCGTTGTTTATTTGCCAGTAAGAATTCGTTTTTGTGCAATTGTGTGTTTTAAATAAGGTAGGTGTATGTTTTATTTTAGGAAAAAGTGCGGCAGAATCTTGAAAACACGAAAGTTCCGCCATTTTATACGGACTTACTAAACGTAGATATTCAAACACGAAAACTACATTCACTACACTTAAGTATAAATTTTAACACTATTTAAAACACATTTTTATTAAAAATATTTGCAGATCCTTTCGATTATTACATGTTTCACTTCGCATATTATTTAGTAAATCCATTTCAACAATACAATGTCAGTAATGAATGGTCAGTTTGGAACACAGTATATTATGTTTTAAGTTGCGATTATTTGTTACATTTTCTTCCAACTGATCCAAATGTAGTTATTTTGCCACAATTGATACATTTTACCGGCAAAAATCCGACGATAATTCCGCCACAAAATGTTGCAAATAGGTACACAATACATTTATTGTTTGAAACTTTTCTTCACATTTGTGCATTTTAGACCGCAAAATCAATCAAAATTATTCAGAAATCATATTTTGCAACAATCTACTTCGAATATTAGCACACTTCATCAACCTATGCAACAACACCCAAGGGGAGAAATTTGGCGCTCAGAAGCCGTCGTGCAAATATTTATAGATTTGTGGTTAAATAGTGATATTGTAGGTTCGGGAGATATGTCTTTCAATCTTCAGTTTAATAATAAAGTAAGCAATGTTGTATAACGGGTTTAATTTGTTTTAAAATTATCAATTTTATGCGTAACTTCACTCATTGGGATTGCATTTGAAACTGAACTGATTAAAATTGTTGCACGGTTTATATACCTTCTGTCAAATTAATGCTGAGTTTTGATTGGCCGGCTCGCTCCCCCCACCCTTAATACCTAGGGATATGTTTATAATTTGTTGTTATTTTGCTATCACATAAAAAAATTAATATTTCTGGAACCCCTCAACAGATTTTAATAAAATTTGGAATATATATAAAAAAAAGTATGCCGAATCCAAATATGCAACAATTAACCCCGTAACTATTTTAGTTTGCGAGATATTCGGGTTCAAATCCCAAGCTATTTTCAACATAAAATTGATGCATTTTGAAATGAATTCGACCATTTTCAAACCAAACCAATTATTATACGATATTTTAATATATTCTTGTCAGATTTCTCGACTTCCAAACGGCGAATTTATTCGCATAATTCGAGTATTTGTCAAACAACTACACGCCTTTGCTAATAGCGGTAAAATGGACACATCGCCACTTGCAGAACTAAAAAAAATAGTTCAGCCTATGATTCAAGGACCTATGTATGCGTTTATTAGACATTTGGTTCACCGATGGCCGACTGATGGTTCATTTAGGTTAGTTTTGGAATTATGGTTGAGTTTTATTCAACCATGGCGATATTCCGGTGAAAAAGAAATTAAAAATAAGTAAGGATTTTATTACGTATTTCTATTAATTTTTATCAATATTTGATTGATTTTTATAGTGATGACGAGGATCCTAACGCGCCACACACAAAATTTGTCGACCAAACTTCGTTAAATTTTATCGCAGATAATCTTTTAGCTTATACTGTTATACTACAACAATTAATTCCTAGGTTTTCTAGGATTGATTTATCAAGTCCAAAATTGTGTTTGATGGTCTTCCGTATTTTAAAAGTAAGAAAAATTAAACACAAACGTCCCTAAAACTTTAGAATTTTTTTATAGGTTTTCAGTCAACCAGGTCTCGTAGAAATGATCCGAGACATAGAATCTTGCGTCGAAAGTCTAAACCATTCCCCCACTCACACCTACAGTCCTCAATCCGTGTACCTCCCCCCTTTATGTCCGACATCTTGCTGGTCGACAAACACAACTTGTTCGACATTTTCCGACACAAAATCGTCGGCATCGAACGATTCTCTTTCGTTTTCGACGTCGAGAAATAATCTCTTAACCAATAAATGGGCTGCGATTGTTCGACATCGAATTTTCGAACTCGAGGGGCCGGAGTTTTGTTATAAACCGATGTTCACTCGAAAACCGGCGAGGGAAGTCTACCAACTTTTAGGGCAGATAAAAATGGCGGAAATACATGCCAAAGAATTGGTGGATATTAAACAGAAAGAACGGGATAGTAGTTATGGGAATATATGGAAAAGTTTTTGGAAAACGTTGACAGAAAATGAGGAATTTATATATGACGAATTCTCTTTAGAAGAAAGAATTAGAGTACCGATGTTATTAGCAAATTCTAGACAGTTTTTAGTCGAAATTTTTAAAATTGATACTGAATATTACGACGAAACAGCGTCAGAAAGTCTCAAAGCGAACACGTCTAACACTTCATTGAGTTCTTCGAACATCCCAAATTTAGATTTAACCCCTAACGGGTCTAGAATTCGCGCCAAAAATATTAAATATCAAGGAGATCCCGATTTGCATCCAATAAGAAGCAACGAAAACGCTTTTCTCGTAAGAATTTTATATCAACTAGCCCAGAAAATCAACCAAAATGTAAGTAAAAACAGGCATTTATATCAAATACAAGTAAATATGCACAGAAAACATTAAAAACTGAACGAATTGTATGATTGAAAAAGCGGGGAGATTTGCTTGAAAATATGCCGGCGATCGACGCGTCACTTGCCGACAAAAAATTGTAAATCTTCGGTGAAAATAATTTCAAAACCATTGCACAAATTTTATTAAAACTTAGTACATATATCTAAAAATCGTCGAAAATTACGAATATGACCTCAAAATGGACGTATCTCAATTATTTTTTAAGTTACAAGGGCCGTAACAACATAAAAATTGATGTTTTTTTGTGATATTTACGGGGAGATTTGCTTGAAAATGTACCGGCGATCGACGCGTCAATTGCCGGCAAAATTTTTGTAAATCTCCGGTAAAACAATTTCAAATATTTTCAAAACCACTGCACAAATTTCAATAAAACTTAGTACATATATCCAAAAATCGTTGAAAATTACGAATTTGAACTCAAAATCGAAGTATCTCAATTAATTTTTGAGTTATAAAGCCCGTAACAAAATAAAAATTAATCGAATTGTATAATTGAAAAAGCGGGGAGATTTGTTTGAAAATGTACCGGCGATCGACGCGTTACTTGCCGACAAGAAAATTGTAAATCTCCGGTAAAAATATTTTCAAACCACTACATAAATTTCAATAAAACTTAGTACATATATCCAAAAAACGTCGAAAATTATGAATTTGATCTCAAAATCGACGTATCTCAATTATTTTTTGAGTTACAAGGGCCGTAACAACATAAAAATTGATGTTTTTTGTGATATTTACGGGGAGATTTGCTTGAAAATGTACCGGCGATCGACGCGTCACTTGCCGGCAAAAAAATTGTAAATCTCCGGTAAAACAATTTCAAATATTTTCAAAACCACTGCTCAAATTTCAATAAAACTTAGTACATATATCCAAAAATCGTCGAAAATTGCGAATTTGATCTCAAAATCGAAGTATCTCAATTATTTTTTGAGTTATAAGGGCCGTAACAACATAAAAATTAATATTTGCATTCATTACAATTCCGTGATATTTACGGGGAGATTTGCTTGAAAATGTACCGGCGATCGACGCGTCACTTGCCGGCAAAAAAATTGTAAATCTCCGGTAAAACAATTTCAAATATTTTCAAAACCACTGCACAAATTTCAATAAAACTTAGTACATATATCCAAAAATCGTCGAAAATTACGAATTTGATCTCAAAATCGACGTATCTCAATTATTTTTTGAGTTATAAAGGCCGTAACAACATAAAAATTAATGTTTGCATTCATTACAATTACGTGATATTTACGGGGAGATTTGCTTGAAAATGTACCGGCGATCGACGCGTCACTTGCCGACAAAAAATTGTAAATCTCCGGTAAAAATATTTTCAAAACCACTGCACATATTTCAATAAAACTTAGTAAATATATCCAAAAATCGTCAAAAAATTCGAATTTGAACTCAAAATCGACGTATCTCAATTATTTTTTGAGTTATAAGGGCCGTAACAACATAATTTTTTTTCAGTATTCATTACAATTACGTGATATTTACTACAGAAATGGTTTTCTGGGCAAAATATGTCGTCAAATTTTGCAAAAACCGTTGATGACACAACAGTACGACAAAACAATTCCAGGATTTTCGCCAAGGGTACATAGGATGTTACCACCACGAATAAGCTTACGATATTTCGCGAAACATTCATTTTTAGCTTATATAATATTGGGATATTTAATTTTAAGATTTTTAGGATATAATATGATATCTTATTTGTGTATTTTATTAATATTTTGGGTCTTTTTAATATTTTTCAAAGCCATTATTGACAGATCAGATCCAAATATTATAGAAAATGATTTTTTTAATGATCCTATTCATGATCTGTCGTATTAATTGATAAAACTATTTTTGTACTTTGTAAGAAATAATAAAATTCTGAATAAATACTTTATATATTTTATTTATTACAAAACATACATTAACATATATTAATAATTGTACCCATTTTCAGTATAACTTCCATCATAGCTTCCACTAGGTGGTGGCGGGGCCCTAGCGAAAGGGGGCCGATTGAACGGTGCCCCAGGTGGTGGGGGACGCCACCCAGGGGGTGGGCGACCTCCTGGTGGAGGTGGAGGGGGAAACGCACCCTAAAACACAAAAAAACATGTTACATAATTATTTTTATAAAAAATCGGGTTTTGAACCCCGATATCTCGGAATCTAAACTGTTTTTGATGGATCTGACTGCAGAAATGAATTCTGCAAGGCTTTTTTGGTATATGTACCAATTTTTGTTAAGATTGGTTAGAAAATGTAGAAGATATTAAGGGTTGAATTAGTCCGCAAAATTTTTATTTTTTTAGTGCGCGATCGATGGGTCGCTGGCCGACATTTTTGATGGGGAATTTGCGGTGAAATTTAACAGTAAATATTTTGGAAACCAATCGACCATTTTTGATAAAAATTTGGATATATACGAAAGAAAGCATGCGGAATACGAATCCGCAACAATTATTAATATAATAAAATAAATTTTTGTTAAAATTGGTCAAAAAATATAAAAGATATTAGGTGTTGAATTAGTCCGCAAAAATTGTATTTTTTTAGTGCGCGATCGATGCGTCGCTGGCCGTCATTTTTTATGGAGAATTTGCGGTGAAATTTATCCATAATTTGGAAACCAATTTTGATAAAAATTTGGATATATACGAAACTGGTTGTAGACATCGAGATATCGGGGTTCGAATCCTTAAAAAAAATGTCTACCTGGAAATGTTGTGGCGGTGGTGGGGGGAACCCCTGTCCCCACATAACTCTTCCGGGGGGTTGAGGGGGCGGCTGAGGTTGCGCCGAAGACGTCGGAACGGGGGGTAGAGGTGGCAACGGGGGTCCAGGGGGAAGTGGGGGCTGCATACTGAGCGGGGGTAAAGGGGGAGGTGGAATTCCAGATGGAAAACTGCTTGGAGGGGGGACTGGTGGTGGAGGGGGCGGTTGAAGAGTTGGAGTGGGGGGCGGTGGGGGCATCATCCCTAACATTGTCACAGGAGGTGGTGGGGGGGCCATAGGCATACCAGGGGGCATCATACCCATTGGAGGGGCATCTGCAAACAACTGATGGGGCCTGTCTGCTTGACTTAATGGATTCTGTGCCGCCAAAAGTCTTTCAGCTGCACTGCCATGCCTTTCACCTTTGGCATCTTTTTTAAACGCATACGAAACAGAAATCGGCCGATTGCACAAATATTGACCGTTCATAGCTTCAATAGACGCATCGGAGGCATCAAAACTAGCAAAATTAATAAACGCAAATCCTTTCGAGTTACCCGTTTCTGGGTCGCGCATAATTTTCGGCGTTTGCAAAATAACACCAAACGCTGAAAAAGTATCATATAGTAACTTTTCGTCAACCTCTGGGTCGAGATTTCCGATAAAAATATTCGCGCCTACGTCTAGATTTTTTTGATGCGCACTGGCTTTGTTAACCCTAATAGGTTTACCGTATAATTTTATCATGTTCATTATTTTTATAGCGTAATCGGCATCTTCTTCGCCCATAAATTCGACGAAACCATAACCCTGATGCATCATGGTCACGCGATCTTTAGGCATGTGTACATTAACTGTAAGAAAAGAGTATAACAGTGGTGTTTTTTATAGGTTATGAATTATTTGTTTACCTAATGGGCCGGCTTGGACAAACAATTCCCACATTAGGGACTCGGTGACTTTGTCATCCAAGCCTCCAACGTAAATTGTTGCATCTGTATGATAAATAAATAAGATTTTGAATAGTTTATGTACGTAAAACTAAAGGTTATGTATGAAACTTACCTCGATTTCGTTCGGCAATCGGTCCGTTTGCCATTTTTATACGATTTCAATAAACTATAAACACTTTATTATAGATATTATACAATAAAAACAATTATTAAGTCATATTTTAATAAAAATTTGATGTTTTATTCATACGCAACGCTTGTGAAACGATGAATACGGTACTACTACCGCCATCCGTGGTGGAACGCTGAACTCATCAGATTATGACTTGACAATGTGCGTGAATTTTGCGCGAATATCCAGTGAACAAATGTTGTAAATTAGTGCAAATAAAAGTATTTTGAATATTCTTATTGTCCATTTCGCAAACATTCAACTATAAGGGACGTATAATCAATGCGCATTCAACAAATCCCGTCAAATGTATAGCAGCTATGACGTCACATTTAATTTAAGCAATTTCAAGCAAATAAATGTTGTAAATCAGTACAAATTAAAGTATTTTGAATGTTCTTATTGTCTATTACTCAAATATACAACTAGAAGAAACGTACAAGCAATGCAAACTCAACAAACCCCGACTAAATTTATAGTGCTAGTGACGTTACAATGTTTAACGGTTTTTAAGCGATTTCGCGAGAATATCCAGTGAATAAATGTTGTAAATCAGTACAAATTAAATATTTTGAATATTCTTATTATCCATTACTCAAATAAACAACTATAACGGACGTACAAGCAATATGCACAATTTTATATATTAGTCCGCAAACATTGTATTTTTTTTTGTGCGCGATCGATGCGTCGCTGGCCGACATTTTTTATGGGGAACTTGCGGTGAAATTTATCCATAAATATTTTAGAAACCAATCGACCATTTTTGATAAAAATTTGGATATATATCAAAGAAAGCATGCGGAATACGAATCCGGGACAATTATTAATATAAATGGTTTAGATATCGAGATATCGGGGTTCGAATCGCTAAAAAAAATGTATGGCAACTATGACGTCACAACATTTAATGATTTTTAAGCAATTTCAAGCAAATAAACGTTGTAAATCAGTACAAAATAAAGTATTTTGAATATTCTTATTGTCTCTTACTCAAATATACAACTATAAGAAACGTACAAGCAATGCAAATATAGAAGATATTACGGGTTGAATTAGTCCGCAAAAATTGTATTTTTTGTGCGCGATCGATGCGTCGCTGGCCGACATTTTTTATGGGGAACTTGCGGTGAAATTTATCCATAAATATTTTGGAAACCAATCGACCATTTTTGATAAAAATTTGGATATATATCAAAGAAAGCATGCGGAATACGAATTCGGGACAATTATTAATATAACTGGTTTAAATATCGAGATATCGGGGTTAGAATCGCTAAAAAAAATGACGTCACAACATTTAATGATTTTTAAGCGGTTTCAAGCAAATAAATGTTGTAAATCAATACAAATTAAAGTATTTTGAATATTCTTATTGTCCATTACTCAAATATACAACTATAAGAGACGTACAAGCAATTTCATACCCTGTAAAATAATTTCAAAAATCGTTCATAAATGATGATTTCTTCATTTTTAACGCCCAATATATTGATGAAGCTGTGTTAATGACAATAATCTACAGGAATTTTCAACAAGACAGCTAAAAATTGCTTCAAAAAAGAAGATTTTTATGAGATGACCTTGAGTTTTTTGACTGTTTAAATCGTCTTTTTCAAAGCAATTCATATCTACAACACATTTATTTCTTCTATTTGAGTACATTATCAACATTTTTACATACACATAAAAAAATAAAAGCAAAGGGTAAAATTATTTTTGCTACATTCGAGAATTTTTTTCTAACATCTGGTCTCATATAATCCGGATCTTCCGATATATCTGACCCATTTTATAACATCATGATCGGAATAGTTCAATTTGGGTTCAAAAACTTTTAAATATCGTACTTTGAAGCCCGACGGCGCGAAGGGCACCTCAAAATTCATGGAAATTGGAGGTCGGGTCCATTTTTTTTTCGTATCAGTTTCCAGTAGTTCTATTTCAGCAGATAACTGAGTTTCTTTCATTCCAGCCATTCTCTTGATCCTTAAAAAAATGGTCACCCATCTAAATTGTGTTTGCGGACATCCAAGCTTGATTATTTTTACGGGGAAATATAGAGAATGCAATAATTTTTCATTTTTGTAATAACATATTTTTCAAAAAAAAATGTTTAAGGGGTTTTTTTAAAGAAAAACTGATTTGGGCGTCAAGTAAAGTACCACTTACTTCCAAACAATTGCGTTTTCGCTGGCTTTATACTTTGCTTTTCCTTTTAAACAAATCAATTGAACCCCTGAAGTATTTAAAGGTGTCGGTATTTTAACCTCAATTTTTTGGCCCAGTAAAGATGGTTTAAAATTTGACTTTAAAACGACTTTAACCTCCATTTTTGTACGTCCAACTTCACGTACTAACGGAATAACTCGAAACGGCAAAGAAATATCTTTTGTTGTCCGATATCTGTAAATTCAATAATAAAACAAAAATAAACAACACCCGGTATATATACCTCATGAGTTCGAATTCCCCATCGGGCGGAATGAAACTTATCGAATGTTCCGTTTCGAATTTCGACAATTTTACGCATTGGTGGAATTGGCAGTCGTCTATAACGACTACAGGTTTACCGGAACGAGCCGGGTCTGAATCTGTATTGCCAGAAAGGCCGCCTTTACCTTTGGCTTCCATGACAATTTTATCATTAATGCCGAATTTACACTCTGGCATTCCGGAAAGATATGATTTCATCACTACTTTACCGGCTACGTGAGCCGAAAGCACTTGCCCTATCAAATAAAAAAATGTTTTTTCATGTTTGGTCATTATGTATAATTACCTTGTGGCGACATCAGTAAGTTTACATATTCTAAAACATCTAAAAATAGCTCATTTCGTCGGTATTTTATCCCTTCACGTCTCCACCCAATTTGCCCAGTTACTTGTGACGTAATCTGCGCTTGTTCTTCTTTCGTAGCTGATTTTATTCCTTGTTGAGTGATAAAAGTCTTCAAAACTCCCGTATCAGAGTTTTGGGGATATCCAAAATCGAGTATTTCTACACAAAACTCTTTATAATACACAAAAACTTACAAGAAACTTAGAAAACATACCATCCAACAATTCGTAAATCAGTACGAAGTTATTTTTGATGTTTTCTTCAGATATTTTGCCGAAATATGACTGCATAACTTCAATAATTTTAAGAAGAAATTCAAAAACCATTGCAGCGTTGACATTTTGCTTAGTAACGGCGGCTAGCCATATATTAGCCCGCTATTAACATGAAAAATTGTTTAATACATAGCCCGCAAATGTGTTGAATTTTTACCCGAAACCGATGCATCGGTTACGCACAAAAATTTGGCATATTTGCGGGCTCATAAAAAAAATAATATCTCGAAAACTATTCAATATTTTTTGATAAAATTTGGTATAAATACCAACCAACTGTTAATAATGTTTCACAATTAAAATGGAGGATGTATGCTGGAAGGAACGGCGAGTGTGTAAGCAGAAAGGCACAACAAACAGATGTTATTAATAAGGAATATGGGCGAAGAATTGGGGTTGTATAAAGGTTTTAGCGTTTCAACAAATACTTAATAATGTTTGTAAATTAAAATGGAGGATGTATGCTGGAAGGGACGGCGAGTATGTAAGCAGAAAGGCACAACAAATAGACCGCAAATTTGTTGAATTTTTGACCGAAACCGACGCATCGGTTACGCACAAAAATTTGGCATATTTGCGGGCTCATAAAAAATTAATACCTCGAAAACTATTCCATATTTTTTGATGAAATTTGTTATAAATATCAAACAACTGTTAATAATGTTTCACAATTAAAATGGAGGATGTATGCTGGAAGGGGCGGCGAGTGTGTAAGCAGAAAGGCACAACAAACAGATGTTAACAAATAGACCGCAAATTTGTTGAATTTTTGACCGAAACCGATGCGGCGGTTACGCACTAAAATTTGGCATATTTGCGGGCTCATAAAAAATTAATATCTCGAAAACTATTCAATATTTCTTGATGAAATTTGGTATAAATACCAACCAACTGTTAATAATGTTTCGCAATTAAAATGGAGGATGTATGCTGGAAGGGACGGCGAGTGTGTAAGCAGAAAGGCACAACAAACAGATGTTATAAATAAGGAATATGGGCGAAGAATTGGGGTTGTATAAAGGTTTTAGCGTTTCAACAAATATTTAATAATGTTTGTAAATTAAAATGGAGGATGTGGTTGTATACGGGAAGGCGAGTGTGTAAGCAGAAAGGCGAAACAAACAGGCGTTTACATTTTGCTTAGTGACGGCGGTTAACCATATATTAGCCCGCTATTAACATGAAAAATTGTAAAACAAATAGCCCGCTAATTTGTTGAATTTTTGACCGAAACCGATGCATCGGTTACGCACAAAAATTTGACATATTTGCGGGCTCATAAAAAATTAATATCTCGAAAACTATTCAATATTTCTTGATGAAATTTGGTATAAATACCAACCAACTGTTAATAATGTTTCGCAATTAAAATGGAGGATGTATGCTGGAAGGGACGGCGAGTGTGTAAGCAGAAAGGCACAACAAACAGATCTTATAAATAAGGAATATGGGCGAAGAATTGGGGTTGTATAAAGGTTTTAGCGTTTCAACAAATACTTAATAATGTTTGTAAATTAAAATGGAGGATGTGCTTGTATACGGGAAGGCGAGTGTGTAAGCAGAAAAGCGCAACAAACAGACGTTTACATTTTGCTTAGTGACGGCGGCTAACCATATATTAGTCCGCTATTAACACGAAAATTGTTATACAAATAGCCCGCAAATTTGTTGAATTTTTGACCGAAACCGATGCATCGGTTACGCACAAAAATTTGGCATATTTGCGGGCTCATAAAAAATTAATATCTCGAAAACTATTCAATATTTTTTGATGAAATTTGGTATAAATACCAACCAATTGTTAATAATGTTTCACAATTAAAATGGAGGATGTATGCTGGAAGGGACGGCGAGTGTGTAAGCAGAAAGGCACAACAAACAGATGTTATAAATAAGGAATATGGGCGAAGAATTGGGGTTGTATAAAGGTTTTAGCGTTTCAACAAATATTTAATAATGTTTGTAAATCAAAATGGAGGATGTGCTTGTATACGGGAAGGCGAGTGTGTAAGCAGAAAGGCGCAACAAACTGACGTTTACATTTTGCTTAGTGACGGCGGCTAACAATATATTAGCCCGCTATTAACATGAAAAATTGTTATACAAATACCCCGCAAACTTGTTGAATTTTTGACCGAAACCGATGCATCGGTTACGCACAAAAATTTGGCATATTTGCGGGCTCATAAAAAATTAATATCTCGAAAACTATTCAATATTTTTTGATGAAATTTGGTATAAATACCAACCAATTGTTAATAATGTTTCACAATTAAAATGGAGGATGTATGCTGGAAGGGACGGCGAGTGTGTAAGCAGAAAGGCACAACAAACAGATGTTATAAATAAGGAATATGGGCGAAGAATTGGGGTTGTATAAAGGTTTTAGCGTTTCAACAAATATTTAATAATGTTTGTAAATCAAAATGGAGGATGTGCTTGTATACGGGAAGGCGAGTGTGTAAGCAGAAAGGCGCAACAAACTGACGTTTACATTTTGCTTAGTGACGGCGGCTAACAATATATTAGCCCGCTATTAACATGAAAAATTGTTATACAAATACCCCGCAAACTTGTTGAATTTTTGACCGAAACCGATGCATCGGTTACGCACAAAAATTTGGCATATTTGCGGGCTCATAAAAAATTAATATCTCGAAAACTATTCAATATTTTTTGATGAAATTTGGTATAAATACAAACCAACTGTTAATAATGTTTCACAATTAAAATGGAGGATGTCTGCTGGAAGGGACGGCGAGTGTGTAAGCAGAAAAGCACAATAAACAGGTGTTAACGAATAAACCGTAAATTTGTTGAATTTTTGACCGAAATCGATGCATCGGTTACGCACTAAAATTTGGCATATTTGCGGGCTCATAAAAAATTAATATCTTTAAAACTATTCAATATTTTTTGATGAAATTTGGTATAAATACCAACCAACTGTTAATAATGTTTCACAATTAAAATGGAGGATGTATGCTGGAAGGGACGGCGAGTGTGTAAGCAGAAAGGCACAACAAACAGGTGTTAACAAATAGACCGCAAATGTGTTGAATTTTTGACCGAAACCGATGCATCGGTTACGCACAAAAATTTGGCATATTTGCGGGCTCATAAAAAAATAATATCTCGAAAACTATTCAATATTTTTTGATGAAATTTGGTATAAATACCAACGAACTGTTAATAATGTTTCACAATTAAAATGGAGGATGTATGCTGGAAGGGACGGCGAGTGTGTAAGCAGAAAGGCACACCAAACAAGTGTTAACAAATAGACCGCAAATTTGTTGAATTTTTGACCGAAACCGATGCGTCGGTTACGCACTAAAATTTGGCATATTTGCGGGCTCATAAAAAAAATTAATATCTCGAAAACTATTCAATATTTTTTGATGAAATTTGGTATAAATACCAGCCAACTGTTAATAATGTTTCACAAATAAAATGGAGGATGTATGCTGGAAGGGACGGCGAGTGTGTAAGCAGAAAGGCGCAACAAACAGGTATTATAAATAGGGAATATCGGACGAAGAATTTGGGTTATATGAAGGGTTTCGGGGTTTAAACGAACCCACCTTTATATGAAAGAAAGATGTTCTAGCTATATTTGTAACTGGAGATCGAACTTGTTGTCTGGCATGTATGACATTAACACGAAATGCATCGACTGCATTTCGCCCTATATCATCTCTATAGACACGAGAAATCAAAACCTCGCCTTTATGGTTGTAGACGAATAATCCTCCAATCATTTTGGACCTTTAAACACAAATTAAACCTTTAAAAATGTCTGAAATGTAGTACACGATTCACATATTTTTGGGCGTCAATTAATCATTTTACGCTATGAACTTTAAGTATATATTGCGTCAACATTAATGAATAACAGATTAAAGTTCATTTAATATGTTTTTATTTATATTTACCGCAAAATTCCGTTGAAATTTCTTAGAAATCTTCCAATCTTCAAACGTTCGAAATATGTACAAAACAATAAAAAATAAACATATATACATAATCAATTTATTAATTTGAATAAAATACAGCACGATTATAAATATTAATACAAATAATAACACAAAACCGATAAAATATTAATAAAATCGTACTACTTTTGACATGGCTGAACGATTGGCCGAAATACTTTATTAGATCACAAAAAAATACAATAAATTCATGCACTATACAAAATATACAACTTATATTATATTTACCTGCTATTAGCAATAAAATCTCATGGTTATTTTAGCTAAAATAGCAAAAATTTCAGCATTAAACTGACACGAATGTCACTGAGCGTACACCCACTTTCCAGTAACCTCTGAAGTCAAGTCAATCTCTGATAACTGTTACAGATAACTTAAAAATAGTTTACATCAAATAAATACAAGTATTTACAATAAAATTCAGCATACATTATTTATTTATCAATTAGAGAACTTGTAAATATATTTATTTGTATAAAAAATAATCAATATTTATCTTTAATCAATACACTTGACTTGTGTAGTGCTGTCAAAAGTTTGACAAATCATGCACAGATAATAATTTAAAATAGTAAAATATTTACAATGTCTACAACAGACGTAGAAGCGAACAATAATAATAATAAAATTGCAGAACCAAGAGAAGAAATTGTAAGTTAATCAAATATTCTAACCTCAAATACATGGTTCAAGTTTTAGATAAAAACTGCGGTTAAATTTTTACAAAATCCTCATGTATCCAAAAGCCCTTTAACTAAAAGTCAGCAGTTTTTAAGGTCTAAAGGTCTCACAGACCAAGAAATTCAAATCGCGTGTGAAAGAAGTGGTGCATATAATGTTCATTATTTCAACGAAAAGGTTTGCTGATTGTTTTGCATTATTTACCCGGTTAATTTTTACCCATTTTAGCCTGTTTTACCACCGTCTTTACCCATACAACAATACATAACACCTCAACCAAGTTTATTCTATAGAATACGAGACATACTTCAAAGTCTTGCAGTGTTTGGAGGGTTATTATACAGCTTATACATTTTTTATAAGGTAAAATCCACGAATTTTCTGAACGTTTCTTATAAGATTCTTGTAGAAATTCATCCACAAATTATTATTTGGCGAGAAAAAGAAAAAAACTATCGAAGATTCCATAAATGAACTCAATAAAAATGTGACAGAATCTATTAATGATTTACGAATTGACCTGACCGAAGTTCGATCCCAGGTTGATATAATCAGAAATAATTCAGATGGAGCGACGCATTTACAGCTACAAGACTTGAAAAGTGAAGTTTCAAGCGTTAAAGGACTTCTTCTCAGTCGGTAAGGATAAATAAATACCCCGCAAATGTGTTGAATTTTGGCCGAAAGCGACGCAGGGGTTGCGCATTAAAAAATTAGAATTTTTGCGGGGTCACAAAACTTCTTCATATCTTGCAAACCAATTGAATTTTTTTGATGAAATTTGAAATATACAACAAATAAACTACGCAGAATTCGAAATTGCCATTAAAATTATCATAAATGTTTTATTTTTTGAAATATCGGGGTTCAAATCCGCAATTGTCAATATCAATTTTTTGTGATTTTTTGTTTAATAGCAAACAGTTCCCCACTGTTGGGGGCTCCACCCCTCTGGTACCCCCTTCCATCCCCGCGTGGCAGCTCTCAAGCGTTCAGGGGGCCGACAAACCGGAAACCGAGTCAGAAGACCTCTTAGAAGTCGGATCTGGTTCCGGGGTATCCGAAACTGAAGTTGAGACTAAAAATTCTGATAGTTCTCTTGAAATTATGTAATTTAGGGCTCTGTATGGTACTACAGGAGCCCTAGGGCTCCGGAAAAGGGTGTCATAGATATTAGGTGTATAGATTTTATATTGATATTGTGTATTGTCAATAAGGGTTTTATGAATAAATTTAGTTACCAAATTCGGTCCAAAGAACATGAAATTATTGTGAATTATGTTTGATTTTTACGTTTTAAATAAATTTGGATGTATTGATTTTACATTATACAACTTTGTAAATAAATTTATTATCATATTTGTCTTCATTTTATTACAGGTTATGTATGAAAATTACACTAACCTCGGAACTTGTTATATATATATATCTTCAATTTAATAATAAAGTATGTAATGTTATATAACGGGTTTAATTTATTTTAAAATTATCAATTTTATGCGTTACTTCATACATTGGGATTGAATTTGACACTGAAATCATTAAAATTGTTGCATTGTTTATATACCATCTGTCAAATCAATGCTGAGTTTTGATTGGCCGGTTCGTTCCCCCCACCCTAACAACGGGTTAAGTTTATAAATACAGGTACAATTTTTGTTGTTGTCACATAAAAAATTTAATATTTCTGGAACTACTCAACGCATTTTAATAAAATTTGGAATATATACTAAAGAAAGTATGCTGAATTCAAATATGTCCACCAAATTGACGTACCTGTTTTAGTTTCCAAGATATCCGGGTCCAAATCTAGTAATCTTTTAAATAAAAATTAAACAAAGTGCATCTATTTTAAAACATTTATTTCATATATTTCAACAATTTTCACTCTTTCTACGTGATTTAGTACAAACTCTTTTACACTGGAGTTACAAATTTGTACTTTTTTTTCTAGGATTGTAAAGAAATTCACATAATCTACAGAAAATCATAGTCACATTTTGTCTATTTACATTTATATTCTAGCGAATTAAAGCAAGGAACTTAATAAATAACAAAATATATAAAAATTAGGAGAAATTAATTAACAAATCGCATCGTCTTTAACAATTAATCTTCTAAATCTATGGAGAACTATATTTACATTATACATACAGGGCGAAACCTGCATAAGACCCGACAGTTTGTGACGTAATCTCGGGATTTTAAACCTAGTCCATTCATACGTAACTGTACATATTTTCTGATACAGAAAATGGTGTGCCGAGGGTTGAAATTATTGCTAAAGTAGGCGATTATTGTGCTCGAAAAGAATTTTGTTCATCTTTGGTTGACTTAGATTGGCTTTCAATGTCAGAAAAATTTCACAATAAATACACAATTTATTTTATATTACATCATTTTTACATCAAAATTACACTAAAACATTCTTCGTTAAGCCAATCTTTCGCGCATTTCACAATTTTCACTCGTGTCTAAGTACTCGAGTACTTTTGTCCCTGTACAATACCTTAGTGGAGCTACCACAGCCGATGTAGGTGTAAATTTCGCGAAAGAACTGAGCGGACATCTTGTGTAAACCTTAACGCGTCCAAAACTGGCAGAAGGTTTAACAATGCCGTGTCCATTGGGTCGGAAAACCAAGATTTTATTGGTATTGCATTATCTAAAATTAATAATTATATAGCTTAATTGTGATTGGCCAATCGTTACCCCCACCCTAATACCCTTGTTGAAAAAGTTATAAATATTAGTGCACACAATTTGTTGTCTCATTAACAATCAAATATTTCACGAACCACTGAATATATTTTAATAAAAATTTGTGTATATACTAAAAAAGGTGTGCAGATTTCAAAAATACAATCAATTTTTTTATATTTCAAGTTATACATAGTAAATGAACTCAATAAAAATGATACAGTATCTATTAATGATTTACGAATTGACCTGACCGAAGTTCGATCCCAGGTCGATATAATTATAAATAATTCAGATGGAGCGACGAATTTACAGCTACAATACTTGAAAAGTGAAGTTTCAAGCGTTAAAGGACTTCTTTTCGTCGGTAAGCATAAATAAATACCCCGCAAATTTGTTGAATTTTTGGCCGAAAGCGACGCGGGGGTAGCGCATTAAAAAATTTGAATTTTTCCGGGGTCATATAAAACTTCAAATATCTTGCAAACCAATGAAAATTTTTTGATGAAATTTGAAATATGCAACAAGTAAAGCACGCAGAATTCGGATTTGCAATCAAAATTTTTATAAATATTTTATTTTTTGAAATATCTGGGTTCAAATCTGCAATTTTCAATATCAACTTTTTGCGAATTGACCTGACCGAAGTTCGATCCCAGGTCGATATATTTAAAAATAATTCAGATGAAGCGATGAATTTACAGCTACAATACTTGAAAAGTGAAGTTTCAACCGTTAAAAGACTTCTTCTCAATCGGTAAGCGTAAAAAACTACCCCGCAAATGTGTTGAATTTTTAGCCGAAAGCGACGCGGGGGTTGCGCATTAATAAATTAGGTACTTACCGGGATAAGCTCTGTACGCTCCAGGACTGTTATCCAATATAAAAACGCTGGTTAAATCGCCACAAATGGCAGACAAATCTTTAGTATACGACCCTAAATCAGGTGTACAGTGTTGTCTGTAAAATCTACGTCTCAAAATGCCTCGACCGGCATCCAATTTATCAGCGACAGCCGCGCCATATATTTCCATACTTGCTGTGAATACTACCAATTCATACCACTGCGATACCTTTTTAAAAACAAGAATATACAACCCTAAAACGATGGAAAACATAGTAAAACTTACTATATCGAGAAAGAAATCAACGTGTGGACGTTTGTGAACGAAAAATCGAACCGGGTGGCGATCAATGATGACTTTTAAGACAAAATCTGGCGGTGTCCCCGGTTTTACAGTTTGCCTGACGACTCCATCGTGGTGAGAATGGATCAAAGTTTCATCCAAATCCAAAACTAGGACCTTTTGTTTGACTATACCTAACAAAAATGGTGAGACAAATTTTTGGAGGGAGATGTACAACTTACTTAACCGATGCCGTGAGAGCGGAGATAGAGGAAATAATTCATATTTCACAGGTTGATGCTGTACAACCTACAAAATATATATATTTATAGTCACATGTATTGGGTAAAGTCCAATATAGAGTGACAAATCACATATATTTTCTATTTACTGTACGGTGATAACGAAATGTCAAACTTCTGTTGTAAATATTGAGATATCAACAAAGTTATAAGAGAAACTATGAATCTAATAAATGAATTAGTATTGTTAGAGATATTTCAAGAGATTTACGTGTGGAAAGAGATAATACTCACTGATCTAACCTGCTTCTTAAACATAAAACAGAGACAGGTCCATACCCTCGACGCTAATAGCAAAAACGCACGAAGGCCCATTTGCAATTGCTTCAGCATTGGAGATGCTTTAATTTGTTCTCTACTAAGAATTTAGATTTAACACTATGATAACACACCAGCACAGATTATTTAGAGGATTTTACATTTTCTTTGCACTGTACCACACAGTAGCCATAATCGACCCAGCACTCGTATCGTTTGACATCCTATCGCGCATGGCAGTTGTGTACGTCTGCCAGGGATTTTCACGGAACTAGGGACACTTTAAAATAAATAATAAACATTATTTTCTAAAAATCAAATACATATTATTACCCAAAATTTGTATAGTTGCACCTAAACGTCAACGTATTGTCTAATTTTTTTGTATTGTTGTAATAATGCATTTAATTATATCGTACACTTGTAAATTTATGTATTTAACATATATTTTTGTATATATTATTGATTAACAATGTATTTTACAATATGAACAATAAATACATTAACTAATTGTGACATATATCAATAAAAAATAAATATGTACAGGTGATATACCCGTTGCATATATTGCAGGCGAATTCAAAGCTAAACTTATTTTAAAATATATTCAAACATATATTTACATTCATATACAATCATAAATATAACATATTCATGTGTATTTTCCAATAAAATGACTAAAAATTGATGAATTTTGTATTTATATGACCTAACAAATTCCTATATTGTTGCTTAATTCTGATTGGCCGGTTATTTTTCCCACCCCAATACCTTACTAAAAAAACTTATAAATACAGGTTCATAAAAAATTTCAATCATAGAGCGATGTGATTTCAATACAAGTGAAACATTGTTTCTGTTGCGTTTGAATTCTTCTTTTGCAATTATGCTGTGGGTTATTAGTTTCATTGTTTATTAATTAGCATGTCCTTTGCCTGGGCCAACGTTGGAACACGGTGCACGACCATAGGCCTCCATGGGCACCCCCCCACGTCTTTGTACGTGGCAGACGGAACCCATGTGCCTATGCCGGTGTCGTCGGGAATGCGGAGTTCGTTTGGAGACGTAGGCTTTCAGTCAATGTCGTGGCGAGCCCTTAGATTGTATTTCTTTAAGATATCTTTGAGTTATATGATCTTTGGAGGAACCACGGTGTCCTGGCTAGGCGTGAAATCTCTGACTCTTGCTCGTGTATAGGCGAGACCAACCCGAATGGGCGGGAATCATCGGCACAGATTCCACCGTTTTTTGTATTAGCTTCACATAGATTTGTGGACAACACGTGTTGTTCTTTAGATTTAGGATTGGGAATTAGGGTTGGTATAATTGCACTAGGTGGATTCTGACGTATTCAGAACAATGTGTTTGCTTTGAGAAATTACTGGCGTTCACCAAAAATATTATGAAAAGAATTTTTTACTCTCAAGTATAATATTTAAAATAAATAAAGTTTTTTTCTTTTTCAGAACTAATAAATACAAATAAAGTCTGGATTGCACATGATATCCAGTAATCAATCGGCTCTTTTCAGAGCCACCAAATATTATATGAAAAGGATATTTAAAAACAGATATTAAATAATTGAAACATATTCTATTATCATGGAGAACTTTACAAGGAATCTAATGCCGCAATGTACGAGTCGTTAACTCCTTTAGTTTTTGAGATATTTACAATTATTAGGAAAAAAAAAATATCGCTTAAAAAAATAGAGTCCAATATATATTTTTCTTAAATTTATAGTTCCTTCTTATAGTATATTTTTCAAGGAATCTAATGCCGCCAAGTACAAGTCGATATCTTTTTAGTTCAATAATTATTTATTTCTCCCTAAATTCTATAAAAAAATATATATAATTCAATAATTTCTATCAATTTCTCTACTTTGTAGCTATCTCTTTCATACTTCCATAGCTGAGTGAAACAGATATACTTTAGTATTTCATCACATAATGTTTGTTATCCTGCAATACATGTTTCATGTAAAATTATTTGAGTTTCCTAATCATTCAATAGCAAACTCTATCGCAAACTAGTTCAGCTAATCACAGAGCTCTAAAGTGTAGAACATTTAAAACACATGCACAATGCATTGGTCTTACGGGGAAATAAACACGTATAGCTACGAGCTCAGAATGACTACCCTGAACCCTGACACACTACATAATTCTCTACAAGTGCAGTAGGATTAGGTTGACCATATTATGGTTTATTTCTATACATTTATGAAACAAATGGATGATTTTTAATGTTTTTCAGCATGAATTAAATAAATTAATATATGCAATAAGATATTTTAAATAATTTTAAAGAAAAATTAAAGGGGGCAAAACACATGTGATATGTACATGCATTAGACATTTTTATTATTATTGAACTTATAAAAAATATTAAATATATGAAACATATCTTATCTTATGTAGAATTTTACGAAGAATCCAATGCCGCAAAGCTCATTTCGATATAATTTCTAGTTTTGAAAATAATAATAAAAAATTAACAATTAATTGTTGCCAAGGAGTGGGGGAATCCAGCAGCCAATCAACGTCCAACAATAATTTGTTAATATTTAGGTAGGGTATATATACCAGGTACAGAATTATTTAGTTCATAGAATGTTAGTGACTTCAATACAAGTGATACTTTGTTTCTGTTGCGTCTGAATTCCTCTTGTGCGATTATACTGTGGGTTATTAGTTTTATTGTTTATTAATTAGCATGTCCTTTGCCTGGGCCAACGTTGGAACACGGTGCACGACCATAGGCCTCCATGGGCACCCCCCCACGTCTTTGTACGTGGCAGACGGAACCCATGTGCCTATGCCGGTGTCGTCGGGAATGCGGAGTTCGTTTGGAGACGTAGGCTTTCAGTCAATGTCGTGGCGAGCCCTTAGATTGTATTTCTTTAAGTTATATCTTTGAGTTATATGATCTATGGGGGAACCACGGTGTCCTGGCTAGGCGTGAAATCTCTGACTCTTGCTCGTGTATAGGCGAGACCAACCCGAATGGGCGGGAATCATCGGCACAGATTCCACCGTTTTTTGTATTAGCTTCACATAGATTTGTGGACAACACGTGTTGTTCTTTAGATTTAGGATTGGGAATTAGGGATGGTGTAATTACACTAGGTGGATTCAGACGTATTCAGAACAAAGTGTTGCTTTGAGAAATTACTGTCGTTCGCCAAATATATCCCGAAGAGGATTTTTACTTCAGATATGCTGTTTACAATTAATAAAGTCTGGATTGCACATTTTCCAGTAATCGATCGGCTCTTTTCAGAGCCACCAATTTTTATGAAAAGAATTTTTATCTCATTTATGTTATTACAAATAAATCATCTGTTTTCATAGCTACTGTTATATGTATATGTTTAATGAAATATCTCGAAAACTAAGAGAATTATCTTTTTTCTTCAAAGGGCATATAAAATATATAAATTAAAAGAAATAAATTTATCATTAATACTTATTCTATTTTAAATTCCAACGGATACATTTATTATTAAACATTCTTAAAAATCATCAAAACTGAACCATGTCACTTTCATACCAAAAAATGGGTGTGCGGTACACCTTCATCGACCTCACCAGTATATTACTCGTACCAAAAAACATAAGTATACTAATTTTCATCAAAATATCCCAACGGATACATTTATTATTAAACATTCATTAAAATCATCAAAATATTTGAATGACTACAGGTCTCAAAAAGTGATTGTACATTTGTTCATAGAAATTAGACTAATAATGAAAAAGATTTGAAAATTGGTGTACATATATTAGATAATACGCAAAATTTAATGGTAATATTGGTAAATTTGTATGTCTACCCATTTTTGGGTAAATGATATCAACCCATTTAAGGGTTGAAGGTAGAATTTTTATTTTGTCAAAAATCGATTCCTCGTGTTAAATTACATATGTGTACCTAGTTTCATCAAAATATTCCAAAGGGCATGTTCTAATTTCAGTTAGTTTTTGAAATTGTTAGGAAACATATATATACTTGAGAGTGTAGCTATGCTAGTTTTTAGTCCCATAAGGCCAATGTATTTTACTTGTGTTATAGAAACACACAACTTTAGCGCTCTATGATTGGCTGACATTTGAATGACTAGGGTCTAGCATTTTAGTCTGTAACTTATGTCTTGTATCTTATCGAACGGCTAAGAAATACTTTAAGCTTCCAGCAAAATATTATTTTATTAGTAAAAATTAAACCATACGATCAGTAATATTGAAAATAAGTACGTTTATATTAGAAAATACGCAAAATTTAATGGTAATATTGGCAAATTTGTATGTCCACCCATTTTTGGGTAAATGATATCAACCCATTTAAGGGTTGAAGGTAGAATTTTTATTTTGTCAAAAATCGATTCCTCGTGTTTAATTACATATGTGTACCTAGTTTCATCAAAATATTCTAAAAAGCATGTTCCAATTTGAGTTAGTTTTTGAAATTGTTTGGAAAAGTATATATACTTGAGAGTGTAGCTATGCTAGTTTTTAGTCCCATAAGACCAATGTATTTTACTTGTGTTATAGATAACACAACTCTGGCGCACTGTGATTGGCTGTTATTTGAATGACTAGGTATTGCAAAGAGATATAAATATTGTTTTACATGTATTAAATTATTTGTTTTAGAGAGGGAAATAATAAAAACAATTGATGATTGTTTAATTTCAGGGTAGATTGAGAATAATATTTATAGTTTTAATGTATTTTGAAGTATTTTAAATATATTTAAAGTAAAAATTAACATATGGAAATATATTTTTGTGTAATATGAAACGAAAATTCACTATTAAATGTAGTTATTTTTATCGTATGTCAATAATATATTAGGCGCTGTTTTAAGAATCGATTCTACATACTAAAACGACAATTTTTAAATGAATAAATTCAAAAATACCAAAATTATTAGGCAAAATTTTGTTAAGGGTGCATTTTTGAGCAAAGTTTTGAGGGCGAATATCTCGGACACGAAAACAGATATCAACCTGTGGTTTTAAAATCTTCTATCTACACCCTTCAAAGTACTTAAATACAAATTTTCAGAATTTTTAATTTTTTTAAAATTTTCACCCTTTTTTAAATCACACCATCCTCATACCCAAAAATGGGTGTGCGGTAGACCTTCAACGACCTCACCAGTAAATTCCTCGTACCAAAAACCATAAGTATACCAATTTTCATCAAAATATTCCAACGGATACATTTATTATTAAACATTCTTTAAAATCGTCAAAAACTAAAAAAATCGCAAGGGGTACACCTTAGATTTTTTGCGATTTTTGGCCATTTTCAGACTTTTCCTTCTGGAGATTGTAATAGTTGTTCAAAAATTATAAAAATTGGTATACTTATGTAATTTTGCTCGTAGAATCTAATGGTGATATCGCAAGCGGTGTATAATTGACCATTTTTGGGATATGACCCAAAAATGGGCATTTTTGAGCAAAGTTTTGAGGGCGAATATCTCGGACACGAAAACAGATATCAACCTGTGGTTTTAAAATCTTCTATCTACACCCTTCAAAGTACTTAAATACAAATTTTCAGAATTTTAAATTTTTTAAAAAAATTCACCCTTTTTTAAACCACACCATCCTCATACCCAAAAATGGGTGTGCGGTAGACCTTCAACGACCTCACCAGTAAATTCCTCGTACCAAAAACCATAAGTATACCAATTTTCATCAAAATATTCCAACGGATACATTTATTATTAAACATTCTTTAAAATCGCCAAAAACTAAAAAAATCGCAAGGGGTACACCTTAGATTTTTTGCGATTTTTGGCCATTTTCAGACTTTTCCTTCTGCAGATTGTAATAGTTGCTCAAAAATTATGAAAATTGGTATGCTTATGTTATTTTGCTCGTAGAATCTAATGGTGATATCGCCAGCGGTGTATAATTGACCATTTTTGAGATATGACCCTGTTTGTTTCATTCCTGATTTATGCTTAATTTTCAAAAATGTCTTCATGTAAACTACCCCTATTTTCACCCTCAAAATATTGTTAATTATTCAGTAAATGAATTCCAACAAGCCCATTTCCAATACCCAATTTCAATTTAATATCTTTTTTATTTCTTGAAATATTTTAAATTATCTGTAATATATATAATCCCATTTTCATCACGTAACATATGTTATCCTACAGTACATATTTTATAGTTTAACACAATGCTTAAAAAATTGTAAAATTGTTTCAGTTTCCTAGTCATTCAATAGCAATCTCTATCGCAAACTAAGTCAGCCAATCACAGAGCTCTATAGTGTGGAACATTTAAAATACATGCACAATGCATTGGTCTTACGGGGAAATAAACACGGATAGCTACGAGCTCAGAATGACTACCCTGACACACTACATAATTCTCTACAAGTACAGTAGGATTAGGATGACCATATTATGGTTTATCTATACATGTATGAAACAAATTGATGATTTTTAATGATTTTCAGCACGAATTAAATAAATTAATATATGTAATAAGATATTTTTAATAATTTTAAAGAAAAATTAAAAGTGGCAAAATACATGAGATAGGTACATGCATTATATATTTTTATTATTATGTTAATTATTGTTTTTTGTTAGAATTATTGAATAGACTCTTTAATTTCAAATAATTTAAAATAAAAAATATCATCATTACCGATAACCGCGTACAAAACAGATTGGCACACCCAGCAATGGGTAATATGTCGTGATGATACATTTACAGTTGATTACAACAATAAAAAACAAATGTATTGTTGTTATGGTTGATTACAACAAAGGAAGTTAAAATGTCAATATTTACATTGTTGTAATCAGAAGTATTTCGCTAAAAATACAGTACATTTTTATTGAACGTACACTAATTAACAATATTTTAAGCAACTTTTATCGTAATCAATTGCATAAATCAACAATAACAAATAGAAATTCTTATGTACTATGACAATGCTATAAAAAAGTTATCCAAGGTGTTGCATATATAAACATCGCGACATTTCTTAGCATCTCAGTCTCTAGTGTTTCAAGGCGCGAAAACTTCGCTAATAATCTTTGCAATGGTGTTGAAGTCAGCTCTTATACCTCCAGAGGCAACAGACGCGTTTTTAAATAACAAATCCATAGCACAATGGTATAATGGACGTAGTATTTTAGTATCAGGAGCTACAGGGTTTATGGGAAAAGTTCTACTAGAAAAATTATTAAGGAGTCTGCCAGGTTTGAAAAAAATATATATTGTTGTGCGACCCAAAAGAGGTGTGGCTCCAAATACCAGAATCAACGAGATGGTGAAATTACCAGTAAGTTTACACCTTTATCTGGGTGCGTGAACTAACAATATTTAACACATTAACGACAACCCTAAATTTTACTCCTTTACCATTGCCCAACACCCATTTTTGGGTACGGAAACAACTCATAAATGTGCGTACTTATATCTACCTCTTACCTTAAGGCCTGTGCTGTTTTGAACCCTATAACAAAAGAAAAAATACATCAAAATTATGAAATATTATTTACAAAATCTATAATTAATATTTGAAAATATAATCACACCTGTTAGGCCCTTAAATCTGGCGTGGCAGCTACACGGAATCCCATCCTTATGTTACACTATAAGTCTATAATATTTACTAAGTTTTTGTACCGAAAACACAGTTCACAAAATCGTTTCATGCACTATATATACATAAAAGGTTCTGTAAACACTTTAGTCATAATTTGAACACAATATAATCACCTTGTACCCTATTTTTAAGGGTGTTTTTACACTATAACACGGATCATGTGTACTAAAATACAAGCATCTTTGTAGTACTAAAAAGACATAGTAAAATATATTGTTGGAAATGGCAATTATTCGTTTGTTCGCTTAAACAAGTCCGTACGAAACTTGTTGAATAATTAATAAATTGCAAATGAAAAAGAAAATAAGTAAAATATTTAATATTTTGTCGAAAATTTAAGAAAATATAATTTCAAACCTTGACTTTCAAAAATAATGAATTTGAACATTGTAAATAATTAAGCCGGAACACCCCACTTTTTAAAAATAATTTTTGTCAAGAAAAATATGCATGAATAATTAACAATTTAATGAATTATAGACCAAGTATTGGTTGCCTATGTCCTTCAACATATCTTTCATTTGCATACCAACACATAAAGTCTGACTTGTCATCATAAATTTAAACAAGTTATATTTGGTTGTTTTATTGATCTAATGGATCCTGCATTTAAAAAAAAAATCTGATGTGGCAATCACGGAAAGTTTCTTGGAAAAAATTCCATATTTTCAGTACATTGCCTTCAGTCAGTATTATGTTTTTTGTACAAATTCCATACAGAAAGTTTTTTGCACATATAGTTTCAAGGTCTAGTTTTAATAAAAATTACCCAAATTGGCACATTCAAAAATGAGTAAAAGCTCATTCACAGCTACGAAAATAAAAATAAAATTATACATAAAAATAAAAATAACGATATAAACAATAAGTTCTTAAGCTATCGAAAATAAAAATAAACATAAGACATAAGCACAAGGATTTGCAAATGTTAAATATTTTACCGGTTTCAGGATATTATTCCATTGTTTACATACACAAAAGTAGGCTGGTAACTAAGTAATAACTGTATCTGTATGGTAATATTATTACCATACTGACTTGTCAACAACGGTCTACAAAATGAAAATAAAATAAAATGAAAATATAATGCTCTTCATTAATACATACAGATAACGTTATCCTATCGTTCTAAATACGGTCTACTTTATTTTAAAGTAATAAACATGTGGAACAAAGCACATAATTTGAATATTTGTCATATTGACATATGTCAAAATAATTGTTCTGTTAACCATAGCAATCTGAAAGTAGCATTAATGAGAGAATTTAAAAAAATGGTATTTATCAATAATGTGTTAATTTTCTGAAACCGATAAACTATTGAACAAACCACGGATGTTATTAATCATAACAACCTTAGATGTCTTAAAATCCTCGCTCTACGAGCTCGGATTTCAAACCGACATCTTCGGCAGTTATGATATACATAACATTCCTAGGTATGTTAATAGCTATTACACAAACATAAGCACAAGCATAACAACTGTCATTTGAGCTGTCAATTTACATTCTGGAAAAAGAATTTAAAATTAATTATAAATAAAAAAAACCGTATTAAGAAAAAGGGTTACATATATGATTATGTAGAATGCGTTAAAAGGTATAAAGTTAATATTATTGCTTGTGAATTATGTTTTTACTAAATGACAGCTGACATTAATTTACGTATTATTTTCAAAGCTGTGAACAGCAACCATAATGTCTTATTCATAATTTTATTTATATTTCATAATTTCGTAGCTGCGAATGAGCTTTAATAAACAAAATAGCGTGTTGATATATTTATTTAAAATAACAATTAATAAATATTATATTTCTACTTCCGTCCCTAATAAATTGTAACAATTATATTGAGAAAGTATATTAGCAATGAATTGCAAAAATAATGTACATTCACCCGACAAATAAGTCAAAAAGTTTATATATTTTTGTTTATTTTTTTATTGAAAATACTTTCTTCAACAGTATAACTGAGAAGTTTCCGGCAAAAACAGCCATAGACCAAAGTCCAAATATTGTAAATATGAGTTACCTCCACCTACATATACTTTCAAGGATGCCAGTTTGATAAAACTGTTTTTTGTAAAAAGTATCTTATTCACAAGTACAAGTTACTACATTTTAGTTTCAGCGTTTCTACAAAAACGTCCTATAAAAATATCTAATTATTATAAAATTGCTCATGAATGTTTATTTTTTACCTCCCATTACCCTTGGTAATGACCATGTTTTAAGGTCCCTAGAATCCAATTTTAACATTTTCACGATGATGTCTGTTTGTATGTGTGTGTGTGGATTTGTGGATCCTCCACTCTAACTCAAATACTATAATTCAGAAAATTTTGTATTTCCAACTTTTCTGTAATGGAAAGAGCCCATTAGATTTTGGTGTAAATCGTATAACCGGAAATGGCACTTTACTAGAAGCTCAAAATAGTTTTTCTTCGAAAAATACCTTTAAATGTATTTTTTCGACATTAAAGTTATTATAAAAATTAAAAATTATCAAATTTTCTACAGATTTGCATTAATACTTTTTCTACATATTATATGGATAAATTTATAAAATTATTTATAATTTAAATCCCAAAGCCTACGCTTTAAACAAACAATACTCCTTGGCAGTTATTCAAATGTATGTAACTGACAGATAAATGTCTCTGTCAAAAAACTAATCATTTCAAATTAATAATAGTAACGTTTTAAAAAGAAAAATGTAAATAGAACAATAGGAATGAAAATCAATACAGTTTCCAGCAATATATATATATTTAGATTAATAAAAATTAACGATTCGCCAAAAAGTTTAAGCTGATTCTCAGTTTTGGATTAGTGAATTCTATTTTATCCAGGTATTTAAAATTTAATCTTCATTTTATTATCAAAAATGTAGTTACTTATATTAGATTAGTCTATATTTTAAGAAATATACTGCCAAAATTAGAGTAAAATTCGCTTATCCAAAAATAAGTAAATAAATAAATATATCATCACGCTTATTACCCATAGCTAGGTGTGCAAATCTGCTTTGTACACAGATATCGGTAATGATAAAATATTTGCACCGTGCGGGCGCTTACCAGGCGTCACCTCATGGGCACTCATTGCTAGGACGGAGAGTGCACCACAGGGGTCAGTTTTGTGCCATTTAAAATTGGAAATATTGGTCGGGATTGAAACCGGTTCCCCAGATTCGCGACCTGACACTCAGGCACGCGGCTACGAGATTTCATGGGGTCTTAAAAATAAAGATTAACTTAAACTTTTTTGTGACTCGGGCGGTACATGGCGGGAGGTATTGTGTTGGCCACACCAGATTTTTTATTTCTTAACATCCAGTTTATAATTATAATATATATAATAAATATTTAAACGTGATCCTAAGGTAAATTTAGTTACAGAAATCTATAAAAGTAACAATTTAGAAACTTGTTTCATCTCAAATTAAAAAAATGTACTTTGTTAGATTTTTTATAAATCAACTTTCAATACATTTAATCCCTAGTCTTAGGTAAGAAATATAAGTATTGCTACTATAATTAATCCAGAAAAGGTAATTTAAGTGCATATTATAATTATATATAGATTTGAAAAAAATAATGTCATTATTTTAAACATCGTAGTAATGTTACCGGGAACACATTAAAATCAGTAAACAAACTATTTAATTTAGAAAAACATGGATGTCAGTTTCTATTTATAAATCACAGTTTATATATGTAATTAAAAAAATAATCCTTTATATAGGGTAAATAAAAAACATCAAAAAATTCCATTTATTCTATGCGCAAAAGTCAAAATTATTATTAAAAATTGTTGTATTGTTCATAAAAAAAATATTATATACGCCCTTAATCATAATAAGTATATTGTTTAAAAATCTGATGTGGCCAGCACATTACCTTCCGTCAGTTCTATGTATTTTGTACAAATTCCACACAGAAAGTTTTTTTGCAAATGATTCCATATTTCCAGCACATTACCTTCAGTCAGTTCTATGTATTTTGAACAAATTCCATACACAAAGTTTCTTGTAAGATTCTATATATTTCGAGGAAAATTATAATTCAAAGTACACTTTAACACTGACATTTGTCAATCAGAATTTTCTTAATGTAGTAGATGTTTCCATGTTTATAGCACAGCTGGCTGCTTTGTGAAATTTAATTTCTTTATAATTTTTTAACTCTATATCCATTGAATATGAAGTGTACAATATAATCAAATCGTATAGAGAATAAAATATTCTTAAATATTTATAATAACATTAAATTTGAAAAAGTTATATTTAACAGCATTTTTTCAAGAAAAACTATTAAAATCTTCAAATTAAGGTACTTTCGGTCGACCAATTATAGCTAAAATCTAATTAGCTCTTCATATGGATCTAAAGAAAAGGAATACGGAAAAAATATAAATTTGGAAACACAGACATCATCGTAAAAATATTAAAATCGTATTCTAGGGACCCTAAAACGTGCTTATTCATTAAAAATTCATCATCGAATTTTTTGACCAAAGACAATACCTTCCTTACCTAAAGGTAATGGAAGGTAAAAAGATTGAAAAAATGATTTTTAGATGCTTTATTCTGATTGGCCAGTTGTTTCCCCCACCTAGATACCCAAGCCAGGAAAGTTTATAAATATAGGTGCACAATATTTTAGTGGTATTAATTCTCTATTACATCAAATAGGAGCAATTTAATGTTTTATATGAATATGTATTTTATACATATTTTAACATAAAAAAACGGTTCTTTTCAGAGCCAATACATATATTTAAGAAAGAATTTTCTACTTCATTTATAAAACGATTAAATATTGCAAAAATATATTATTTAAATTAATTTTTTGTACGAATTATGAATGTGATAAAGTTTTATTGATGGGAACTTTTCCAAACATTTTCAAGTCAACAAAATAATATTTTATTTTAATTCAAATGGTTATATAACTTTAATTCATTTATACTTGGTTTCACTATTAATAAATATTTTATGCCCCATTTTATTTTTTTGTGTCATTTATGTTTTATTTACATATTTTTAAAATTGTTTAGGCCAACAATATATTTACAAATAATTGTATGGTCTAAAAATATATTTACAGCTTTTTCAAGTTTTACGGGATTCGAACCCAGAATGTATCAAAAAACTAGTAGCGGTTGAAGGCGACACAACTTTCGAAGATTTGGGGATAAGTCCAAAATATAAACAAATTATTTACAATGAAGTTTCAGTTGTTTTTCATAATGCCGCTACTTTGAAATTAGAAGCTGAACTAAAAGAATCTGTACAGCATAACTTGTGTGGCACAGACCATGTGTTTAAATTTTGTGAAGGAATAAAAAAATTAGAGGTACATATATTCGTCTATTTCATAATTCATAGCCAAATTGAAAATCTATCTTTTTATAAAATCTTTTACAGGCGTTAGTCCATTTGTCAACAGCTTTCTGTCATTGTGACCAAGAAATACTGGAAGAAAAAATATATCCCCCTACCAAAAATCCAAGAAAAATTATGGATATTTGTGAATGGATGGATGAAAAAAGTTTAAATCTTATTACACCCAGGTAATGATACAAGCACATTATGTATGTTTATTTATTGCAATAATCTATTTGACGATTGCAGTGTTATATTGCCTCCATATACATATGTACGTATTTTGCAATAACAACTGTATTAAGATTATTGTTTATAGTACCTACTTTACGAAATATTAAGTATTTTATTGCATATCTGAGATAAAATTCTTTTTCGTAATATATTTGGTGGCTCTGAAAAGAGCCGATTGATTACTGGAAATCATGTGCAATCCAGACTTTATTTGTATTTATTTTAAATATTATACCTGAGAGTAAAAAATTCTTTTCATAATATATTTGGTGAACGCCAGTAATTTCTCAAAGCAAACACATTGTTCTGAATACGTCAGAATCTACCTAGTGCAATTATACCAACCCTAAATCTAAAGAACAACACGTGTTGTCCGCAAATCTATGTGAAGCTAATAGAAAAAAACGGTGGAATCTGTGCCGATGATTCCCGCCCATTTGGGTTGGTCTCGCCTATACACGAGCAAGAGTCAGAGATTTCACGCCTAGCCAGGACACCGTGGTTCCCCCATAGATCATATAACTCAAAGATATAACTTAAAGAAATACAATCTAAGGGCTCGCCACGACATTGACTGAAAGCCTACGTCTCCAAACGAACTCCGCATTCCCGACGACACCGGCATAGGCACATGGGTTCCGTCTGCCACGTACAAAGACGTGGGGGGGTGCCCATGGAGGCCTATGGTCGTGCACCGTGTTCCAACGTTGGCCCAGGCAAAGGACATGCTACTATGCAATATCTAATAACCCACAGTATAACTGCACAAGAGGAATTCAGACGCAACAGAAACAATGTAGCACTTGTATTGAAATCACTATCACTACGCTCTATGAACTAATTTCGCTTTGTACCCCATATATAAACCCTAGCTAAATATTGACAAATAGATGCTGAACGCTGATTGGCTACTAGCTTCCCCCACTCTTTAACAACAATTAATGTTTAATTTTTAGTATTTTTTCAAATACTAAGAAAAATATTGATTTTTACTTTACGGCATTGAATTCCTCGGAATATTTCCCTTAAGATAGACCTTAATTTTATTTAGAAATATATAATTTGAGTAAAAATTTTAGAGCGTTTAATTTTTTTAAATATATGTAAATATGTCGGAAACTAATAAATATATCGAGTTGTACGCTACGCCATTAAATTCCTCGTAAAATTTCTCATAAGATAGTATATGTTTCATATATTGAATATTTTTTATTAGTTCAATAAAAATTAAAATATATTTTACATATACCCCATGTGTTTTGCTCTATGCTTAAAATCTCATAAAATATTCAAAATTCAATATCTCAAAAATTAAAAGACGCAAAGACCTCTCCGACGCAGCAAAATACTCAGAATTTAATGTAGTTTTATTTGGTATTAAAACATATATATACCTTAATTTGGGTGTAACAACTATGTACATCACTTGACTGTTCGTTATTTAATTCATGCTGAAAATCATTAAAAATCATCCATTTGTTTCATAAATGTATAGAGATAAACCATAATATGGTCATTCTAATCCTACTGCACTTGTAGAGAATTATGTGGTGTGTCAGGGTAGTCATTCTGAGCTCGTAGCTATACGTGTTTTTTTCCCCGTAAGACCAATGCATTGTGCATGTGTTTTGATGTTCACTACTTTAGAGCTCTGTGATTGGCTGAACTAGTTTGCGATAGAGATTGCTACTGAATTTTGCCCAATGCTTAAAAACTCGGAAAATTTTCAAAATTCAATATCTCAAGAAGTAGAAGAGATATAGACCTCTCCGACGCAGCAAAATGCTTAGAATTTTATGACGATTTTAATTATGTTAAAGAATATATACCTTAATTTGGATGTGACAACTGTATTTGATATGAACAATGTTTAACTTTGAGATAAATATCTCAAAAACTAAAAGATATGATTAGATAAGCTTAGCGGCATAAAATGGGCTATAATTTTATTAAAAATTAATTTTAGAAATATATATTTTTTAGTGTAATATAAATTTTACGTTTCTCTTGATATCTCGAAAAGTAAAAGAGTTATCGACCTGTACTTTGCATCATTGGATTCCTCTTAAAATTCTGCATAAAGACAAAAATATTTTATTTATTTAATATTAATCATGTAGCTACAAATTCATATTGAAAATGCGTATATTTCTTCTCCGTTCGAGCAACAACACGACTCTGTATTACAGAAAATTTAAAGTATTTAAAAAAGTAAAAAAGATATTGAATTGAAATTTGATATCTAAAATGGCCCTAAATTATTTCATTTGGTAAATAATAAACAATATTCTGGGAGTAAAAATAGGGGTAATTTACATGAAGAAATTTTTGAAAATTGTACATATTTCAGGAACTGTAAGAAATAGCGACGTGAAATATGAAAAAAATGAATTTTCAGGACATTTTACATAAGATATGATAAATTTTGTAGTATATTTTTTTATTTAAACAATAAAAATTATGTTTAAAATATATACGTTAATCGCTATAACTCATAAAATATTCAAAATTCTATATCTCGGAAAATAAAAGAGATATCAAACTCTCCGATGCATCATTTTATTTATAGTTTATTGTAGTTTTATGTAATATAGTATAAAATATGTACACCTTATATTGGGTGTAGCAAGTGTGTATTTGAAATGATATTGTTTAACATTACATATTTGAGAAACTAAAACAGATAGAACGATGCGTTTTGAACAATTGGATTCATAATTTTAAATTGTTAATTTTTAAACAGTTATGTATACTTTTAGCTTAATAGAGCCACATCCAAATACATATACATTTACAAAAAGGCTTGCTGAAAGTTTGGTGTATGATTACGGGAAAAAATTACCTGTAGCCATCTTACGGCCGAGTATTGGTGAGTATATTTTCTTTTTATATAATAAAGATAAGGAAATCTGGTTAACAAAATATAAAACTAAATAATTGATTGTTAACTTCTTGTAGGAAATTGTATTACGTTTTTTATGACTATGATTTAGTTTTAGTATAATGTTTAGTTCAAAAAATTGTTAAAAATTGAATTTATTTTATTTTTAGTGACACCCACAATTCAAGAACCTATTAGGGGTTGGGTAGATTCTTTAAACGGCCCAGTGGGGGTTCTAGTGGGTGCTGGAAAAGGGGTGATACGGTCAATGTTAGTAGAAGAAAAAAATCATGCTGAGATAATACCGGTTGATTGTGCCATAAATGCTATGATTATTATTTCTTGGTTCCGAGCCACACAAAAGTAAAAAAAAATATGTTATAACTATTTACCGGTTTCAGGATATTGTTACATTGTTTACATATACAAAAGTAGGCTGGTAACTAAGTAATAACTGTATCTGTATGGTAATATTATTACCATACTGACTTGTCAACAACGGTCTACAAAATGAAAATAAAATAAAATGAAAATATAATACATACATACATACATACATACATACATACATACATACATACATACATACATACATACATACATAAAATCACGCATTTCCCACTTAGTGGGTTAGCACAAACCCGAAAGAATTAAAATAACATCATCCAAAAAATAATCAGTCTCTCTTTCAACAACATTCTTACTAACCTGACATCATAGGTACAACATATATTCCTCACTCTTAACATATTAAAGTGACCGATTTTCGGTAGCGAAATACTGCAACCGGACCACAATAATAGTTACAAAACAATCATCCTTCACCACACATTCCTGTCTAAGCACACTTCTTTCGCCTCGGCCACATTCATAATCGCATTCATACACGCTCTTCTGCTCTTCCCACTCGAAAACTTTCTCTCTTTTAGTACCTTATCAATCACATCCATCCACTTACACACTGCACGGCGACGCAATCGAACACACTCAATTTCACCAAGATATATACGCTTTACAAGCCGTTCACTCTTTATTCTCTCCACATGACCAAACCATCTCAACTGGCTCATTCCTCTTAACAACATTCTTCCTAACCATACATTCTTCATACACCAAATTATTCCTCACACGATCCTGTCTTACATATCCACAAACTCCACGTAAATACCTCATTTCCACGGCAGTCACTCTCTTTTTATGCTTTCCCGTCCATGCCCAACATTCGCTTCCATACATCAAAGCAGGCACTAGCACTCCATTATGCACACTTAAACGAGCTTCTCTAGATACGTTTACGTTTCGAACAAACGTACCCAGAGCACCCATTACCTTACACCCCGCAATCACTAATAATATAATGCTCTTCATTAATACATACAGATAACGTTAGTCTATCGTTCTAAATACGGTCTACTTTATTTTAAAGTAATAAACATAAGGAATAAAATACATAATTTGAATATTTGTCATATTGATATATGTCAAAATAATTGTTCTGTAAACAATAGCAATCTGAAAGCAGCATTACTGAGAGAATTTCAAAAAATGATATTTATCAATAATGTCTTAATTTTCTGAAACCGATAAACTATTGAACAAACCACGGATGTTATTAATCATAACAAGCCTTAGATGTCTTAAAATCCTCGCTTTACGAGCTCGGATTTCAAACTACATCTGCGGCAGTTATGATGTACATAACATTCCTAGATATGTTAATAGCTGTAACATACCAAGGATTGTTATTAGTATCATAACAAGCCTTAGATGTTTTAAGATCCACGAGTTCAGATTTCAAATCGACGTCTGCGGCAGTTGTGATACTCGTAACAATCCGTATGTTAATAGCTATAAAAATTTGTGTGTGTGTTATAGATTTCGTGATACACCTGTATACAATTTATCCCAATCTGAAATACACCCAATTACGTGGGGTAAAGTACTTAAAATTGGTCGAAGATTATTTCAAGAAAACCCTTTCGACTGGCCGTTGTGGTATCCAGACGGCGATATTCGAACTAACAAATTTATTCACAACATAATCGTCTTTCTTTTTCAAATACTTCCAGCTTATTTTATGGATGTAGTTTTCACTATAGCTATGCAAAAACGCTTGTAAGTACGGTGCCCTTTCCATTTCAGTTTAAAGTGTCTAAATGTTTGCATATTTTAGTATGGTACGAATTCAAAAAAGAATCAAACTTGGAATGCATTTATTACAATACTTTACGCTGAGAGAATGGAAAATTAAAAATAACAACTTTATTAATATAGTTAACAAGTATTTAAGTAATGAAGATAAAGAAATATTCTTTACTTTTAACGTTGAAATGGAAGAAGAAGTCTATATTAAAGATATTATTGTAGGGGCCAGAACATATACTTTAAAGGAAAATCCAAAAAATATACCATTTGCCAAACGATATTTGCTATTGTAAGTTTACGATAAATATATTTTTAAATACTTGTTTCATTATGACGTCATATAATACTTAACGCTGATTGATTGCTCGCTTCCCCCACCACTAGTCAAGTATTTAAACATACTGTTGTCCATGCTACAAATATACCGAGTGAAATAATTGCGTAGGCTTCCACAGTCTGAGTCATGAGAAATATTCGTTTTCCGGGAATGGACTGTCATATTTTGAGTCAGAGCTCATCGTTTCGCCCGCAGTCGTATGGGGCATCTTCAGGAGCAAGGGGGATAGTACTGTCTTAAACAAGGTTAACCGACGTGTCAACCACGCTAGAGGCCGAATTTAAGCAACAACCTGATATCCTACAGCAGGAGCTTGACTACATCAGACATAGTTTAATCCAGAACTATGACGTAAAATTAATCAATAATGTAATTTATAGACAATTAAACCCTTTACCCAAAAAACCCGTGGATACCTCGTTCGAAAGATTTGCATCTATCCCTTACATTAAAGGATTCTCGGATAAAATAGGTAGAATTCTTAATAAAAACAATATTAAGGTCTTTTTTAAACCTCCACAAAAAATCTCAGAAATACTCCCCCAAACTAAAGATAAACGCGAACCCTTGTCGTGACCCGGTGTTTATAGTATTCCTTGTTCTTGCGGCACAGTATACATAGGTGAAACAGGAAGGAGTGTTCACACTAGATTGTCAGAACACAAACGCTGTCTGCGTAATGGTATGGTATTAACATCTGCGGCCGCAGAAACCAACACAACATAGGACATAACATCTTATTTGAAAATTCCCGCATTTTAGCTCCTGTTCCTGAGTTTTACAGACGTAAATACAGGGAAACTTTAGAAATATGGAAACATCCTAATAACATCAATCGGGATGATGGCTATTTCTTGAGCCACATGTGGAAACCGGTGATTCTCGGAACACGACACGCCCAATCTACCATTACGAACACGATTCCCATTGGTCCTCATTAGCTTTGCTCATCTACTGTATCTTTAGATTAGTATATAACTGTCTTCTCGGCCTTCCTTTCGTCACTTGGTTTATTTGGCCTCTAGCGTGGTTTACACGTCGGGTAACCTTGTAAACTGAGTCTCCCCCTCTTGTTGCTTAAACTCGGCCTCTAGCGTGGTTGACACGTCGCGTAACCTTGTTTAAGACAGTACTATCCCCCTTGCTCCTGAAGATGCCCCATAAGACTACGGGCGAAACGTTGAGCTCTGACTCAAAATATGGCAGTTCATTCCCGGAAAACGAATATTTCTCACAATTTCAATATATACTAATACATATGTTACGTGTTTCAGCTTGTTTATACTGGACAGAACCTGCAAAGCATTGTTGATTGTTGGATTTATTTATATGTTACTGAAATTCAGTACAGCAGCACAACTGTTTCATGATAATTATTATAGTTTGGTTAAAACGGTTTAAATCATTTTAAATATGTTATAAACTTACATATATATGGTTTTGAGTCATATGTACCAACTGATGATATATTTTATCTGTGATGGTTTATTTGGTAAATAAATGATGATGATATATGTATTAACTCATATTAAATAAATAAAAATGTGTCTAATAATTATTATTGTATTATTTTTTCAATATACCGGGTGGCGCTCGAAATCCGTTACATAGGCATTTAATATGGGAAAACCTAAAAGTTCAAAATTAATTAAAATAATTTAATTCATATATCCCATGTATTGTACCCAACGTTGAACTAATGTATTTCGTATGAAGAAAAAATATGATATTATGTAACTTTTATTGCTGAGTAACTTTCTTCAAATAAACTTTTTTCTAAAATAACAAATAAAGGCGTTATTAAATAATTTATTAATCAATAATTTCAAAATAATACCGGTATAGCCACCTATTGACAATAATTATAAACAATCGTTGACATTTGTTGAATATTTATTACTGATGTTCAGAAATTGTTATCTTAAAACTGGGGCATTAAATCAAAAAAAGTTTCAAATATAATTTGCTCAGAATGTTCTATTTTAATTATTTATGTATTAATCTTAATTATATAGTTACTATATTTCGAGATATAAATGCTTAGTTAAATAAATCATATTCTCAAGAACTATACGTAAAAAAATAAAATTTATCATTAAAACATATTTGAAATAGGATATGCTTCATTTATTTAATATTTTTTTATAGGTTCAAAATTAATTAAAATATTTTATTCATATATTCCATGTTTTTGCTTTATACTGAACCAATTGTATTTCGTATTAAGAAAAAATTTGATATTATGTAACTTTTAATTCTGAGTAATTTTCTTCAAATAAATTTTTTTCTAAAATGAAAAATAAAGGCGTTATTCAATAATTTCTGTATCAATAATTCCAAAACAATATCGGTATAGCCACCTGTTGACAATAATTATAAACAATCGGTGACATTTGTTGAATAATATTATCGATTTTCAGAAATTTTTATCTTAAAACTAGGGCATTAAATCGAAAAAAGTTTCAAATATAATTTGCTCAAAATGTTCTATTTTAATTATTTATTTATTAATCTTAATTATATAGTTACTATATTTGGAGATATAAATGCATATAGTTAAATAAATCATATTCTCAAGAACTATACGTAAAAAAATAAAATTATTCATTAAAACATATTTGAAATAGGATATGTTTCATTTATTTAATATTTTTTTATAGGTTCAAAATTAATTAAAATATTTTATTCATATATTACATGTATTTTGCTAAATCTGGAACCAATGTATTTCGTATGAAGAAAAAAATATTTATATTATGTAACTTTTAATTCTGAGAAATTTTCTTCAAATAATTTTTTTTCTAAAATGAAAAATAAAGGCGTTATTTAATAATTTATGAATCAATAATTCCAAAACAATATCAGTATAGCCACCTGTTGACAATAATTATAAGCAATCGGTGACATTTGTTGAATAATATTATCGATTTTCAGAAATTTTTATCTTAAAACTAGAGCATTAAATCGAAAAAAGTTTCAAATATAATTTGCTCAAAATGTTCTATTTTAATTATTTATATATTAATCTTAATTATATAATTACTATATTTGGAGATATAAATTTTTAGTTAAATAAATCATATTCTCAAGAACTATACGTAAATAAAATAAATTATTCATTACAATATATTTGAAATAGGATATGTTCCATTTATTTAATAATTTTTATAAGTATAAAATTAATAAAAATATTTTATACATATATATTCCATGTTTTTGCTATATACTGAACCAATTGTATTTCGTATTAAGAAAAAATTTGATATTATGTAACTTTTAATTCTGAGTAACTTTCTTCAAAATAAACTTTTTTCAAAAATGAAAAATAAAGGCGTTATTCAATAATTTATGAATCAGTAATTCCAAAACAATATCAGTATATCCACCTGTTGACAATAATTATAAACAATCGGTGACATTTGTTGAATAATATTATCGATTTTCAGAAATTTTTATCTTAAAACTGGGGCATTAAATCGAAAAAAGTTTCAAATATAATTTGCTCAAAATGTTCTATTTTAATTATTTATATATTAATCTTAATTATATAGTTACTATATTTTGAGATATAAATTTTTAGTTAAATAAATCATATTCTCAAGAACTATAAGTAAATAAAATATATTATTCATTAAAACATATTTACAATTAAATAATAAATACAGTTTGTTACAAAATATATTTTTTAAAAAAATTTGTTTGCTAAAAATTAATAGTTTTTAGTTTTAATTCATTATCTCTGAAATTAAACCGAATTTTTAAAAAAGTTTCAACGAAACTGTCCTTTATTTTCAATTACAAATATTCTTTCTTATGACAGTCATAGTCGAAATCTTTTTAGTTTAGCCAAAAAACGGATTTTCTTAAAATTGTTAATACCAAATCAATACTGCTACTGTACTATATCGTGAATGTTACGAACTATATTTTAATGTTGTGGTGTACATAAGTACGTTGATGTATGGTGTAAATGGGAGAAAATCAATACAATCGACAATACGATTGACCAATCAGATTTCAAGAAATGTTTATGGGATCTAAGCGGAAAGAAAAATGATTTAAACATATGTTATTTAAATGTGGATCATTTGATGCTTAAAAAAATGTTAAATTATTTGTTTTGAACATAATAATCTATTTTTAAACTTTGTAAAATTGTAAAAAGGTGCCCATCATTACGATTGTCAAGTATGTAGGCATGTATTAAAAGCATAAAAATAAAATATAAATGAGCATCTCATCACACATGTTTGGGAATACTTATTGCATCATATTATTAACAAATTGTTTAGGATTAATTAAGAATAATTAAGTAAAATAAGAAAATGTTATGGCAATTCTAATATGATACTTATTATCACTTATAAAAGAAAGATTTTCATGCAAGTGTTGTGGCATGGTGGTAGCGTACCAGCTTTTTGATCCAAAGATTGTGGGTTCAATCCCCCAACACTCTACTTTATTTTTTTTTTAATTTTTATTTTTTCAATTTATTTTTGTGTTTTTATTTATTTTAATGTTGTTAAAAAAGTTTCAACGAAATCTTTTCAGTTTAGCCAAAAAACGGATTTCCTTAAAATTGTTAATACCAAATTAGTACTGCTACTGTACTCTATCGAGAAAGTTACGAACTATATTTTAATGTTGTAGTGTATATAAGTACGTTGATTTATCGTGTAAATGGGAGAAAATCAATACAATCGACAAGTCAATTGACCAATCAGATTTCATGATATGTTTAAGGGATTTAAGCGGCAAGAAAATAATTTAAACAAATGTCATTTGAATTTTGTTTATTTGACGTATAAACAAATGTTTAATTATGTGTTTTTAACAAATTATTATACGATTTATTGTTTATTATATTGTAAAATAAACATTTGTTGCTCATTTTACTGTAGTTAATTGTTAAATTTATTTGTTTTAAACAATTTAATATTAATTTGGTATTGGTTCTGACATCTTTTGGAAAAACTCTGAACTAATATTTTTATAAACTTTATAAACAAATGTTTTTTAATTTGTTTAAATAACTTTATTGAATATATTCTTCAGTTTATGCATAAAAAAAATAACAACTCATATTTTATTAATTGTTAATAACAATTTTATAACCTCTAAAAACAAATAACAGCTGATTATATTGAATAAACAATTATTGCATATGACTGGATGACTAGAGCAAGAAAACAAAATAATTTAGACAGTTCTTGTTTTATTATAAGGTGATAATTAGTAAAAAACATTTGTTTAAACAATAGATATGTAAATTTATTATATTTCAGGTATTTAAATCAGATTATTACAAGTTGTGTGCAACTAAACTTGTTTTGAATGAGAATTGAATTTGAAAATATAATTTTGCAAGGATTCTACATCATATAATGCCCCTAAAACCTAATGGGCATAACATTATATCATATATTATAACAATAGGGTACGTATATTTATATATAATAATCATTATTACTGTATATTTATTATTCACAGAAATGCAAATCAGCTGATTACAATATACAACGATAAATGCAAACATTACAAATGTTTGAAGCTATTCAGCGAAGAATACAGATGTTTAAGGGATGAAATAGCATAGGACTAAACTCTAGGGGTTGATATTTATGTGGACAAAAACTGTGGGACAAATCAGAGAAGACAAAACACAAACAAATGACATTGGAGAACAAAATATGATGAATAAGTTTGACCATAACAATAACAACTAATTTTAGTAATAATTTAGTATTTTAGTACAAGTATTTAATATTATTTTATTCACTGATTAATGCTGAATCAGCTGATGTATATTTTATTATTATTTAATGAAAATTTTGTACTGAAAATGTAAATGAAAAAAATTCAAGTATGTCAAATGAAAAGTATAAGGTTTTAGCGATATATTATAGTTATTGTTTATGAATTTTATATTGTTATACTCAGAATTTCATGCTGATTCTTTTGGTATATAACACATTAACTTTTTATGAAAAATTAGTCACGAAAAATGAAAACAAAAAATTATAAGTGTCATGTCAATGTTATAAATAATCATATTTGTTTATTTCATATTAAATGTTTATTTCTGTAAACTATATTATTAGTACAATATTTATAATAAATTATAATTAATAATTATTGTTTATAATATTCATAAACAAATAAATAGTTTTTTCCTGTACACTCATATAATGTAATAACAAAATATGGTATTTATTTAATAAAAAAATGGTTAATATATACAATATTATATTTATTAAACCTCTACAATACATATAACAACAATATTTAATTGAAAAATTACAATATATAGTCAAATTATCAAGAAATTCCAATGTATTTTTAATGGTATTTAGGCGCCAGCGCCAACCATATTTCACATTCCACACATATTTGTTACCAAAACACAAAACGTATTCAGGATATTTTGTGCTAACCCATATTTCATTATATCTTCTTAAAAAAACAAGTTTGATAATATATTTTGATTATTTCACAAACTATTGTCTTATATTTGTTGAATTAAGTATAAATTTCAGCCCAAAAACTTGTTAAAAGTTTTTTAACAACAATAATTTTTAATTACGGCCCTGGTTTTCATGAAGGTTAAATTTGTTTGTCAAGCAGGTGGCGACATCACGTGAACTAACAACAGTAAAATGAGCAACAAATGTTTATTTTACAATATAATAAACAATAAATCGTGTAATAATTAATAGTTTATGGATTAATTTGTTAAAAACAAATAATTAAACATTTTTTCATACTTCAAATGATTGAAATTCAAATGACATTTGTTTAAATTATTTTCTTGCCGCTTAGATCCAATAAACATTTCTCGAAATCTGATTGGTCAATTGACTTGTCGATTGTATTGATTTTCTCCCATTTACACGATAAATCAACGTACTTATGTACACCACACCATTAAAATATAGTTCGTAATTTTCACGATAGAGTACAGCAGCTGTATTAATTTGGTATTAACAATTTACGAAAATCCGTATTTTGGCTAAAATAAAAAGATTTCGTTGAAAATTTTAATAACAACATTAAAACAAATAAAAACACAAAAATAAATTGAAAAAATAAAAATTAAAAAAATAATTAAAGTGGTGTTGGGGATTGAACCTACAATCTTTGAATCAAAAGGCTAGTACGGTACCACCATGCTACGACCACTTACACATTTATTTTCTTTTATAGTTAATAAAAAGTATTATATTAAAATTGCCATAACATTTTCTTATTTCCCTTAATTATTCTTAATTATTTCGAAACTATTTATTATTGATATAATGCAATAAGTGTTCCCAAACATGTGTGATAAGATGCTCATTTATATTTTAATTTTATGCTTTTAATACATGCCTACATACTTGACAATCGTAATGATGGGCACCTTTTTACAATTTTACAAAGTTATAAAATAGATTAATATGTTTAAAACAAATAATTTAACATTTTTTTAAACATCAAATGATCCACATTTAAATAACATATGTTTAAATCATTTTTCTTTCCGCTTAGATCCCATAAACATTTCTTGAAATCTGATTGGTCAATCGCATTGTCGATTGTATTGATTTTCTCCCATTTACACCATACATCAACGTACTTATGTACACCACAACATTAAAATATAGTTCGTAACTTACACGATAGAGTACAGTAGCAGTATTGATTTGGTATTAACAATTTTAAGAAAATCCGTTTTTTGGATAAACTAAAAAGAATTCGACTGTGACTGTCATAAGAAAGAATATTTGTAATTGAAAATAAAGGACAGTTTCGTTGAAACTTTTTTAAAAATTCGGTTTAATTTCAGAGATAATGAATTAAAACTAAAAACTATTAATTTCTAGCAAACAAATTTTTTTACAAAATATATTTTGTAACAAACTGTATTTATTATTTAATTTTAAATATAGTATAATGAATAATTTATTTTATTTACGCACAGTACTTGAGAATATGAATTATTTAACTAAGCATTTATATCTCCAAACATAGTAACTAAATAATTAAGATTAATATATAAATAATTAAAATAGAACATTCTGAATAAATTATATTTGAAACTTTTTTTAATTTAATGCCCCAGTTTTAAGATAACAATTTTTGAAAATCGATAATATTATATTAACAAATGTCATCGATTGTTTATAATTATTGTCAACAGGTGGCTATACTGATATTGTTTTTGAATGATTGATTCATAAATTATTGAATAACGCCTTTATTTTTCATTTTAGAAAAAAGTTTATTTGAAGAAAGTTACTCAGAATTAAAAGTTACATAATATCATATTTTTGCTTTATATGAAATACGATTGGTTCAGTATATAGCAAAAACATGGAATATATATGTATAAAATATTTTTATTAATTTTAAACTTATAAAAATTATTAAATAAATGATATATATCATATTTCAAATGTATTTTAATGAATAATTTATTTTATTTATATATAGTTCTTGAGAATATGATTTATTTAACTTAGCATTTAAATCTCCAAATATAGTAACTAAATAATTAAGATTAATATATAAATAATTAAAATAGAACATTTTGAACAAATTATATTTGAAACTTTTTTCAATTTAATGCCCCAGTTTTAAGATAACAATTTTTGAAATCGATAATATTATATTAACAAATGTCATCGATTGTTTATAATTATTGTCAACAGGTGGCTATACCGATATTGTTTTGGAATTATTGATTCATAAATTGTTGAATAACGCCTTTATTTTTCATTTTAGATAAAAGTTTATTTGAAGAAAGTTACTCAGAATTAAAAGTTACATAAGATCATATTTTTTCTTTATACGAAATACAATTGGTTCACTATATAGCAAAAACATGGAATATACATATGTATAAAATATTTTTATTAATTTTAAACTTATAAAAATTATTAAATAAATGGAACATATCCTATTTCAAATATATTTTAATGAATAATTTATTTTATTTACGTATAGTTCTTGAGAATATGATTTATTTAACTTAGCATTTATATCTCCAAAAATAGTAATTATATAATTCAGATTAATACATAAATAATTAAAATAGAACATTCTGAGCAAATTATATTTGAAACTTTTTTCAATTTAATGCCCCAGTTTTAAGATAACAATTTTTGAAAATCGATAATATTATATTAACAAATGTCACCGATTGTTTATAATTATTGTCAACAGGTGGCTATACTGATATTGTTTTGGAATTATTGATTCATGAATTATTGAATAACGCCTTTATTTTTCATTTTTGGAAAAAGTTTATTTGAAGAAAATTACTCAGAATTAAAAGTTACATAATATCATATTAATTAAATACATTGGTTTATTATAGGGTAAAATATATGAGATATATGAATTATTTTAATTAATTTTGAACTTATAAAAAATATTAATTAAGTGAAACATATCCTATCTTATGGAGAATTTTATGAGGAATCCAATGCCGTAAAGTACAAGTCATTATTTATTTTACTTTTTGAGATATTGAAGAAAATATGAACCTGAAAAAGATGCACAATTTTATAAGGATAGTTTGTAATAAAGACAAATATTTTATAAAGAAATATATTTATTTTCTTAAGAACATAATTCGTTAACAATGTTTTTAAATATCTTTGGACATTCATATTGTTGTATTATTTCATCAACAAACAATTTTTTAATATCATCTTTGGTTCTACATTTTAAAATGTTTTTCAACTGTTCCATTGTTTTACTTTGTACAAAATATGACAAATAATTATAAATATATTCACATACATCTGTTTCAAATGATTGTTTTACATTTTCATTAAGAATTTTTTGATATAACGTGAAATAACAATTAAATATATTTGTATTTGGTTCAGTTTGAAACGTAACAAGAAAATTTGCACTGCAATAAAGAAAATATTCAAAATTTCTTGACTGAAATATAAAATCAGCTGTTGTATATTCTTGTAGGTATTTTTCAAATATTTTAACGTTTTGTGTTATACTTTCATGATTGAATTGTTGAATTATTTCTTTAATATTGTTGTCATTTTGTTGGTTTATTAAATTACAACTGCTTTCAATACATTTTAAATAAGGGGGTAAATGTTTTTCAATTTCTTCATCTATTGATATTTGACCGACATTATTAATAATTTCTTTAAAAGCTTCAGATACACTTAATAAAAAATCTATTTTGAGAAAAATATGATTGTTTTTGGCAGTAATTTCGCCCAAAACTTGTAAAGTAAAACTTAAAAGTTCCGTATTTTTACCATTAGACAAAATAAAATTTATTTGGTTTAATACATTGTTAGATAATATAGATATATTATCTGTGTTTTCACAATATATTATAGCTTTGAATAAGCGCATAACTTGTATTAAGATTAGCGGATCATCGGAGTACATTAATTTTAACAATACGTCAAAATTGTGGTTATGTATTGTTGTTTCAACAGCCGTTTCATACATACACAAATTACTTATTATACCAACTAATATTTCAATCAAACGCACTTCTTTTGAACCTTTTATAATATCCAAACTTAAATCAATAAAGTTACAACTTAATAAAAAATCAACAACATTTTTATCCAAGGTCATATCCCAAATACAACACATATCATCTTCAATGTCTCTATTCCAATTATTGTCTTTTAATTTTAATAAAGTCTGTAGCACATATCTTTCACTGTACACTGTATTTCCTATGGAATCGCCTCGCAGTTTATTTTCATCGATTTCTGAAGTATTTTCAGGAGAATAGTTCGCGCCTTCGTCTGGAGTTTGGTTAGAAACATTTGTCGAAGATTTGTCAGGAGAATTCATGATGTTTTTATATGTTATTGCACATTAAAACACTTGTTGTATGTTTGTGAAGTATTTTAATTTAATTTTTATATAAATTAACAACAATTTAACCCACAAACACTTTAGAACGGCTAGTATAACTGTACATGCAGTTCAGCAAACATTGTCTCATTCGTTCATTTGTTGCTTGTGACGTTTTCGATAGATTTTCAGTGATATTTCTTAAATAATTGATATAAAAACTAATTTAAATTAATAATTATTAATAATATAAGTGTGTAATTGTGATATTATATAAAATTCCGGCTAAATATAAGTGTTTTGTGTAAAAATATCGGTTAGAAAATTCCAACCTAAAAATTTACGTGTTTTCCCAAATATTTTATAAGTTTAAGCCCCAAAATGTCTAAAAGGGCTGCAGAGGAGTCCTCCAGCGGCCAGCCTGCAATAAAAAAGGTTCAATTTGAGCCCCATTTAATTGGCCCAGTCTCTACTTTAGAAGAAATGGACATCAAAGTTTTGCAGTTTCAAAATAAAAAACTGGCTCAGGTATTTATCATTTTTAAATGTTTTTTTACAGTTTTATATATAAATATTGCAGAGAATCGAACAAAGACATCGTATGGAAGCCGAATTGCGTCAAAGAATTGAGCAATTAGAAAAAAGACAGACGCAAGATGACGCAGTGTTGAATGTTGTTAACAGGTATTGGAATCAACTTAATGAGGATATTAGGGTTCTTTTACAGAGATTTGATGCTGAAACTGCCGACGAATCAGAGAATAAAAGTAATATTTAATTGTTTAATAAATATATTAATATATTAAAGTTGTATTTTAGATGAAAACGAAGCAACGACTTCTTTTTTAATGCAGCTTTCTACTTGGGATAAAGAGGAATTAGATGAAAAATTAGCCAATAGGGTTCAAGTTTCCAAAAGGGCTGTAGCTAAAGTTATACAAGCCTTTGATCGATTAATGCAAAGAAATGAAAAAATTACAATAGCCCTAAAAGGCGAACTAGACGGCCGTAAGTTTTTTATTGTTTACACGGAACGATGATTTACGATATTTTACGATGTTTTACGATAATTTACGATGATTAACGATGTCCGGTTTTCGACTTACGAACAATTAAATTAACTCATTTATGCGTTTTATAGAAGAATCGGCTCCAAATATGGACGAATCAATTCGCCAAACCAACATCGAAATCCAAGCCGAAAATCGCAATTTACAAGCAATGAATACACAATTACACGAAAAATATCACACAATATCACTAAAAATGTCCGAATATCAAGATAAAGTCAATGCTAAGGAAACGGAAGTCGCCGAATTACGCAATCAAATTGACGATTTGCAATATGAATTAATGAAAGTTCGATCACGAAATGATAAACTCGAAAACCATCTCGCCGAGGCGATTGAAAAATTGAAAACTTGTCATCAACTTCATGGAGAACAAGACAAAGGGCCGGTTAAGCAAACTGTTCAATCCAGTGTTAGTCAGGCTAAACTGGAAGATTTAAATAAAGAGTTGGAAGAGTGGAGAGAGATGGCTAATAACCGTCTTCAGGAATTGGATAAATTACACCAAACTCATCGGGAAACATTAAAGGAAGTCGAAAAACTCAAAATGGATGTAAGAATTTTAGGGACAAAATTGTCGTTTATAATAAATAAATGCTTTGTTGATTTTTGTTTGCAATTTTTATTTTCGCTGTTTTATACCCATTTTTGGGTAGTATGCGGGCACTTATAACTGGAGTGGAGAGTGCACCACACATAATTTGGTACACTACACTTCATAGGTATATATATTTTCAAACGAATTTTAGTTTTTGCGGGCACTCTTGACTGAAGTGGAGAATGCACCACACACACACACACAATTTAATGATAATAAACGTCCTTGTACAATATTCAAATTGCGTTACAATTTTTTACGGGCACTCTTAACTGGAGTGGAGAGTGCACCACTCACAATTTGGTACACTCTATACTTCAGTTATGAATATTGGCACACCCAAAAATAGGTATATGTATTTTCAAATATTTTTTTGCGGGTACTCTTGACTGAAATGGAGAGTGCACCACACAATTTAATAATAAACGTTCTTGTACAAATATTCAAATTGACAAATTGCGTTACAATTTTTTACGGGCACTCGTAACTGGAGTGGAGAGTGCACCACACACAATTTGATACACTATACACTTCAGTTATGAGTATTGGCACACCCAAAAATAGGTACACATATTCAAATAATTTTTTACGAACAGTCTTGACTGAAGTGGCGAGTGCACCACACACAATTTAATAATAAACGTTCTTGTACAAATATTCAAATTGACAAATTGCGTTACAAATTTTATTACGGGCACTCTTAACTGGAGTGGAGAATGCACCACACATATGGGCACTCAACACAACACCAACACTATAAAATATACCAGTCAGATTTTTTATGTGGCCACTATTAACTGTGATAGAAAGTGCGCCACATATTACATGGCACTCTCAACTATAGTGGAGAGTGCACCACACAATTTAATGATAATAAACGTCCTTTATTCTATAACATTCAAATTGACATACATTTTTTGCTTTTCAAATCTTGTTTTTACGGGCACTGGAGTGGAGAGTGCACCATATTACATTGGCACTCATAATTGCACCGAACAAAATATATTAATCCAGATATTTTATTTTTTATATGGTCACTATTAACTGTTGTAGAAAGTGCACAACATATTACATGGGCACTCTCAACTATAGTGGAGAGTGCACCACACATCACATGGACACTCATAATTGCAATGGAAAATGCACCACAACACGAACACAGTACAAATTTAATATACCAATCAATTTTTATTTTTAATACGGACACTATTAACTGTTGTGAAAAGTGCACCACATATTATATGGGCACTCTCAACTATAGTGGAGAGTGCACCACACATCACATGGACACTCTTAATTGCAGTAGAAAATGCACCACACAACACGAACACAGTACAAAATTAATATACCAATCAATTTTTATTTTTAATATGGACACTATTAACTGTAGTGGAAAGTATACCACACATTACACAGGCACTCAAAACTGAAGCGAAGAATGCACCACACCTCTCACCAATCATGGTGCACTCTCAACTCCCTTCAAATATGTATATAAATAAAAAATAATGCTTTGTATATTATTGAGAAAAATCTACAATTTCTACACCCAAAAATGGGTATATGCATTTCAAAACACACCCATTTTAGATACGGCAACTGCCCGAAAGCGTAATTGTCGAAACCACGGAATACAAATGCCTGCAAAGCCAATTCTCTGTCCTATATAACGAATCAATGCAACTCAAAACCCAATTAGACGAAGCAAGACAACAATTACAAACTTCTAAGAACGCTCATCTGAGAAACATCGAGATGATGGAAGTATGATACTAAATTATATCATCCCCAAACCTGTGATGATATATGTGTTTACGCATTTTAGAGCGAAGAACTCATGGCGCAAAAAAAACTTCGGCAAGAAGTCATGCAACTCGAAGATGTTTTGGCGCAATTAAGAAAGGAATACGAAATGTTGAGGATTGAATTTGAACAAAATCTTGCGGCCAATGAACAAACCGGACCTATTAATAGAGAAATGAGGCATTTAATTACTTCTTTACAGAATAATACGCAACAATTAAAAGGCGAAGTACATAGGTACAAAAGAAAATATAAAGAAGCCAACTCTGAAATTCCTAAAGTAAGTACTATTGTTGTATTTTAATGATTATTAGTGTTGATGTGAAGTTTCAAGATTATTTTCAACAATAACAGGTAAATATAAATGCGTACATATACTTTCAAGTATTATTTATTATATTAAACATTGTTGAAATCAACAATTTCAATCATACAATACGTATTATATTTAAAGCGTTTTTAATTGTGTTAACAAAAATATTAACGGTTTCTTATATACTTTCAAAATTACTGATATTGGGGTGGGGGGAATAACCAACCAATCAGAGCACAGCGCGTATTTTCCATATAATATTACAAATAATTGCTTGTATTTATCAAAAAAATGTGTGAAAGTTCAATGAACTTAACCCCGCAAATGTACCTACCAAAATGCCGGCAAGCGATGCGTCACTTGCCGCCAAAATTTTCAACAAACTTACGGGAAAAATCAGTAATTTTTTTAATGAAAATATATTGTAATCAATCATATTTATGTTTATTTGAATAAAAAACTTTTGTAATAATTACAGCTTCGTAAAGAATTATTTTCAACAATAACAGGAAAATAAAAATGTGTACATATACTTTGAAGTATTATTTATTATATTATACATTGTTGAAATCAACAATTTCAATCATACAATACATATTTTGATGCATACACATCAAAAGCATTTATAATTGTGTTCACAAAAATATTACGGGTTTCTTATATACTATCAAAATTACTGGTATTGGGGTAGGGGGGAATAACCAACCAATCAGAGCACAGCGCGTATTTTCCATAGAATATTACAAATAATTGCTTGTATTTATCAAAAAAATGTGTGAAAGTTCAATAAACTTAACCCCGCAAATGTACCTAACAAAATGCCGGTAAGCAACGCGTCACTTGCCGCCAAAATTTTCAACAAACTTACGGGAAAAATCAGTAAATTTTTTAACAAAATATATTGTAATCAAATATATTTATGTTTATTTGAATAAAAAACTTTTGTAATAATTACAGCTTCGTAAAAAATTATTTTCAACAATAACAAGTAAATAAAAATGTGTACATATATTTGAAGTTTTATTTATTATATTATACATTGCTGAAATCAATAATTTCAATCATACAATACGTATTTTGATGCATACACATTAAAAGCATTTTTAATTGTGTTAACAAAAATATTAACGGTTTCTTATATACTTTCAAAATTACTGATATTGGGGTGGGGGGAATAACCAACCATTCAGAGCACAGCGCGTATTTTCCATATAATATTACAAATAATTGCTTGTATTTATCAAAAAAATGTGTGAAAGTTCAATGAACTTAACCCCGCAAATGTACCTACCAAAATGCCGGCAAGCGACGCAATCACTTGCCGCCAAAATTTTCAACAAACTCCCGGGGAAAAATCAATAAAATTTTTATCAAAATATATTGTTGTAATCAATCATATTTATGTTTATTTATTAATTTTATAATAATTACAGCTTCGTAAAGAAATTGAAGAACTGACAACACGTTTAGGGCAACAAGCTGCCGCACAAGACATTAAAGAAAGCTTAAAAGAAGAACGAGAAATTAAAGAAGAAGATTCTTCAAGTAATCAAGGCGGTTCTCAAATTAAAGACGAGAAAGATCCTTCGATAATTATCAAAAAAGAGGGAGACGAAGAACAGGAAGTAACAATGAAAAATATAAATAATAACATGTTTTATGGTAAATATTTTTAGCAAACTGAAGAAAGTGAAGATAAAGATAAATCAGGTGCGTTATCTTCTCCGACTGTCAAGAAAGATCCTAATGTTAAACAAGAAAAAGGGACAATAAAAAAGGAAGCTATTAAGACGGAAAAGGATCATAGGGATGCCCAAAGGGCCAAAGAAGCAAAAATAGCCGAATCTGAGCTTGTTAGGGACTTGAAAGCACAACTTAAGTACGAAATACAAATAAAGTTTTTACTAAAACATTAAATTTTTTATTTATTTGTCAAAATCTATTTCTTTTTTGTTAGGAAAGCTCTAAACGAGCAAAAAGAAATGAAACTCCTTCTAGATATGTACAAAGGCGTAAGTAAAGAACAACGAGACAAAGTCCAACTTATGGCCTCTGAAAAAAAAATTCGCGCTGAACTCGAAGACCTCCGTCAACAGCTGAAAAAAATGCAAGAATCTAAGCGTGAAGAACGCAAAAAATTAGCCGATGAAGAAGCTTTAAGAAAAATTAAACAATTAGAAGAACAAAAATATGAGCTACAAAAACAAGTAGCTTCCCAAAAACCAGTAGATGGCACATGGCCGGGTCATAGTATGGTACATCAGATGAGACCTTTTGTAGGATCACATGTAAGTGAAAATATTTTTACAGTGCTGGAGTTTGTGTTCTTTATCTCGGGAATATTTGGAGAAAATTTCACCGCAAATTTTCAATTTTTTTTGCCGGCAACCTACGCGTCATCTTCGGTCATTTTTTCTAACATTTTGCGGGGTCTGCAATAATGAGACCTTTTTTGATCATTATCTCGGACACAGTTAACGACACATCAATTTCGACCTAAAAAATAAATTCCCCATGGTTTATTTATCCTATATACCAATTTTTGATGCAAAATGTTGAGTGGTTCACAGAATATTTAAAGAAAACTTGACCGCAAATTTTGAATTATTTTGCCGGCAACCTACGCGTCGTCTTCGGTCATTTTTTCTAACATTTTGCGGGGTCTGCACTATAACAATTTTTAATGATTACTATATTTAAATATAATCCAAAATGTTTCAATTTTAGTATTTAAGCCTTTTATATCATGGGGTACAAAATATTAGATTTTGGCTAAAATTCATGAACCGGAAGTGGTACTTTACTTGACGCTCTGAACAGATTTTCTTGAAAAAAACTTCTCAAATTTGGTATTTAAAACTTGTATATAATTTGAAACAACTTATTTAGATTTTGAGTTGTATATGATAAACCGGAAGTGGTACTTAATTTGGAGCTCTTTTTTTTCTACATATTTCTTAGGAGGAAGAAGCTTTATTAAATGAAATGGAAGTAACTGGTCAAGCATTTGAAGACATGCAAGAACAAAATTCAAGATTAATACAACAATTAAGAGAAAAAGATGACGCAAACTTTAAATTGATGACAGAAAGAATTAAATCAAATCAATTACATAAGTTAGCACGGGAGGAAAAAGATGTTTTACAAGAACAAGTAGTAAATAAATAAATATTTTTATGAATTTTGTTGTTATTTGTTGTTAAATTGTTAGGTGTCAACATTAACAACACAAGTTGAAGCTGCGAATTTAGTTGTTCGAAAACTTGAAGAAAAGGAACGTATTTTACAGAACACTTTAGCTACAGCGGAGAAAGAACTTGCATTGAGACAGCAGGCTATGGAAATGCACAAAAGAAAAGCAATAGAATCTGCTCAAAGTGCAGCAGATTTAAAATTACATTTAGGTAAAAAAAATACCGAAAATATAGCGATTTTATTTATGTCTACATGTTTTTTACAGTTTTTAAACTATGTTTAATATATTTTCGACGAAATTTATTTAATTTTTTACAGAAAAATACCATGCACAGATGAAAGAGGCTCAACAAGTCGTCGCTGAAAAAACTAGTTCTTTAGAAGCCGAGGCATATAAAACTAAACGTTTACAGGTAAAAATATATAATTTTGTTGTGTGTATGAGTATCTTTGATACATTTTGACTGTGTTTAATAAATAAATAAAGGCTTCAAATATGTGTAAATGCAATATAAAGTAAAAATGTGTATGTATGTATGTGTGGTACATATATTTATAATTTACTAACTAGGGTATTATGGAGGGGATAACTACCGGCCAATCAGAATAAAGCCGCAATTACCAATTTATTTACAGTTGTGCATCTCGGTCAGTAATAAAGATACAACGATTTTGACTTCAAAAATGTATTCCTCAAGCTTTGTTTACTATATATACCAAATTTTATTATTATCCGATGAGTGGTTCAAAAAATAATCAACAAAAACTTTCTATGTTTATCTGTTCATTTACTGTTGTACCTATATTTATAAATTTACTAACTAGGGTATTATGGAGGGGATAACTACCGGCCAATCAGAATAAAGCAACAATTAACAATTTATTTACAGTTGTATATCTCGGTCAGAAATAAAGATACAACGATTTGGACCTCAAAAATGTATTCCTCATGCTTTGTTTACTATATATGCCAAATTTTATTATTATCCGATGAGTGGTTCAAAAAATAATCAACAAAAACATATATACTATAACGCAAATGTTATCCCTATTTACTATTTGTCTCTATTAGGAGGAAATTGCTCAACTGCGTCGAAAAGCAGAACGCATGAAGAAGATGGAACTTGCTGGCACATCTCTCGACGAAGTAATGATGGAAGAAATACGTGAATACAAAGAAACATTAACATGTCCGTCTTGTAAAGTGAAAAGAAAAGATGCTGTATTGTCAAAATGTTTTCATGTGTTTTGTTGGGATTGTTTACGTACGCGATACGAAACTAGACAGAGAAAATGTCCAAAATGCAATTGTGCTTTTGGTGCGAACGATTATCATAGATTGTATTTGTCTACATAAATATTTAATTGTAAATTCATGTCATTCATATATGGTATATTTGTAGAGTTAATGTTTCAAATAAATGTATTCGTAAACATATTTAGTGAATTGTATTTGAAAAATTTTCAGAATGGTCAACAATACAATTAATAAGTAAGTATATTATTGCATACCTATATTTATTTAAAATACATTAATTATAATTTCATGTATAACTGAGTTAAAATTCTTTTTCGTATTGTATTTGGTGGCCCTGAAAAGAGCCGATTGCTGGAAAATGTGCAGTCCAGACTTTATTCATTGTAAATAGCATATCTGAAGTAAAAATCCTTTTCGGGATATATTTGGCGAACGCCAGTAATTTCTCAAAGCAACACATTGTTCTGAATACGTCTGAATCCACCTAGTACAGTTACACCATCCCTAATTCCCAATCCTAAATCTAAGAACAACACGTGTTGTCCGCAAGTCTAAGTGATTCTAATATCAAAAACGGTGGAATCTGTGCCGATGATTCCCGCCCATTCGGGTTGGTCTCGCCTATACACGAGCAAGAGTCAGAGATTTCACGCCTAGCCAGGACACCGTGGTTCCCCCAAAGATCATATAACTCAAAGATATCTTAAAGAAATACAATCTAAGGGCTCGCCACGACATTGACTGAAAGCCTACGTCTCCAAACGAACTCCGCATTCCCGACGACACCGGCATAGGCACATGGGTTCCGTCTGCCACGTACAAGGACGTGGGGGGGTGCCCATGGAGGCCTATGGTCGTGAACCGTGTTCCAACGTTGGCCCAGGCAAAGGACATGCTAATTAATAAACAGTGTCTAATAACCCACAGCATAACTGCACAAGACGAATTCAGACGCAACAGAAACAAAGTACCACTTCTGCTGAAATCACAACGTTCTATGGACAAAATTTGTAATGTACCTGGTATATATACTTTATATAAATTTTTTCTTAACTCTGATTGGCTACTGGCTTCCCCCACTTCTTGGCAACAATAATTTATTAATTTTTGTATTTTTTTAATAAACTATCAAAGATATTAATGTTTACTATGCTGCATTGTGTTTCTCGGACAATTCCCCTTAAGATAGACTATAATTTTATTTAAAAAATATTTTCCAAGTACATCAAATATCGCGTTTAGAAATACCAAAATAATTGTAAATATCTCAGAAGCTAAAAGATTTACCAATTTTTACGTTACGGCATTGGATTCCTCGTAAAATTCTTTATAAGATAAGATATGTTTCATACATTTAATATTTTTTATAAGTTCAATAATAATAAAAACGTATAATGCATGTACCTATCTCATGTATTTGCCACCTTTAATTTTTCTTTAAAATTATTTAAAATATCTTATTGCATATATTAATTTATTTAATTCATGCTGAAAAACATTAAAAATCATCCATTTGTTTCATAAATGTATAGAAATAAACCATAATATGGTCATCCGAATCCTACAGTACTTGTAGAAAATTATGTAGTGTGTCAGGGTAGTCATTCTGAGCTCGTAGCTATACGTGTTTATTTCCCCGTAAGACCAATGCATTGTGCATGTGTTTTGATGTTCACTACTTTGGAGCTCTCTGATTGGCTGAACTAGTTTGCGATAGAGTTTGCTATTGAATGACTAGGAAACTCAAATAATTTTACAATTTTTTAAGCATTGATTGTTTTTAACTATGAAACATGTATTGCAGGATAACATACATTATATGATGAAATACTAAAGTATATCTGTTTCACTCAGCTATGAAATTATGAAAGAGATAGCTGCAAAGTAGAGAAATTGATAGAAATTAATAAATTATATATATTTTTTTATAGAATTTAGGGAGAAATAAATAATTATTGAACTAAAAATATATCGACTTGTACTTGGCGGCATTAGATTCCTTGAAAATTATAATATAAGAAAGAACTATAAATTTAAGATAAATATATATTGGACTCTATTTTTTTAGGCGATATATATATATATATATATATATATATATATATATATATATATATATATATATATATATATATATATTCCTAATAATTGTAAATATCTCAAAAACTAAAGGAGTTAACGAATCGTACATTGCGGCATTAGATTCCTTGTAAAGTTCTCCATGATGATAGAATATGTTTCTATTATTTAATATCTGTTTTTAAATATCCTTTTCATATATTTGGTGGCTCTGAAAAGAGCCGATTGATTACTGGATATCATGTGCAATCGCAAATTTTAAAACTATTATAATAGTACATAATTGAACTAAAATTCTTTTTTGTATTGCATTTGGTGGCTCTGAAAAGAGCCGATTATTGCTGGAAAATGTGCAAACCAGACTTTATTCATTGTAAATAGCATATCTGAAGTAAAAAATCCTCTTCGGGATATATTTGGCGAACGCCAGTAATTTCTCGAAGCAACACTTTGTTCTGAATACGTCTGAATCCACCTAGTGCAATTACACCATCCCTAATTCCCAATCCTAAATCTAAGAACAACACGTGTTGTCCGCAAATCTAAGTGATTCTAATATCAAAAACGGTGGAATCTGTGCCGATGATTCCCGCCCATTCGGGTTGGTCTCGCCTATACACGAGCAAGAGTCAGAGATTTCACGCCTAGCCAGGACACCATGGTTCCCCCATAGATCATATAACTCAAAGATATCTTAAAGAAATACAATCTAAGGGCTCGCCACGACATTGACTGAAAGCCTACGTCTCCAAACGAACTCCGCATTCCCGACGACACCGGCATAGGCACATGGGTTCCGTCTGCCACGTACAAAGACGTGGGGGGGTGCCCATGGAGGCCTATGGTCGTGCACCGTGTTCCAACGTTGGCCCAGGCAAAGGACATGCTAATTAATAAACAATGTCTAATAACCCACAGCATAACTGCACAAGATGAATTCAGACGCAACAGAAACAAAGTACCACTTGTGTTGAAATCACTACGCTCTATGAACTAATTTCGTTTTGTTACTGGTATATAAACCATATCTAAATATTAACAAATTGATCCTGGATGCTGATTGGCTTCTGGCTTCCCCCACTTCTTAGCAACAATTAATTGTTAATTTTTAATTATTTTTCAAATACTAAGAAAATTATTGTATTTTAACTTGCGGCATTGAATTCCTCGGAAATTTTCCTTTAAGATAGACTATAATTTTATTAAAAAATATATTTCTGCAGTTAAAATTTCTTAACAATTATTTTTTTTAAATAATTGTATATATCTCAAAAACTAAAAGATATAATGACTTGTACTTTACGGCATTGGATTCCTTGTAAAATCTGGATAAGGGCAAATATATTTAATTTATTATTAATTTATCATGAGTCCAAAAATTAATTTTGAATATTTGAAATGTACGAGTATTTCTACGCCGTTCGAGCTTCAGAACGACTATAATACACATTATATTTCTTAAAACATCAATATCTCGGAAACTAAAAGATATACCGAGTTGAACGTTACGGCATTATATTCCTCGCAAAATTCCCCATAAGATAGAATATGTTTCATTTATTTAATATTTTTTATAAGTCCAAAATTAATCAAAATATTTTATGCATGTATCCCATGTATTTTGCCTTATTATGCTTAAAAACTTGGAAAAATTTCAATATTCAATATCTCGGAAACTAAAAAAGACAGCGACCTCTCCGACGCAGCAAAATGTTCAGAATTTTATGTAGTTTTATATTATGTTAAAAAATATATACCTTATTTTAGGTGTAACAACTGTATGTTACATTTGGCAATGTTCATTGCTAAAACTCATAAAATTTTCAAAATTCAATATCTTGAAAATGAAAAAAGATATCAACATCTCCGACGCAGCAAAATACTCAGAATTTAATGTAGTTTTATATGGCATTAAAATATGTATACCTTATAATGGTTGTAACAAGTGTGTATATGTATACTAAGACAAGTTGATTGATATATCTTGTTTATTTCAAATATCGGATGTAACGAATATTCAATGACAAACAGGTATACAAGATTGAATATTTTGTAATACATATATACATTTTAATCTATAGGAATTCTTTCATTTACGTTCTCACACAGATGATAATAAATTTCCCTTTGCTAATTGCGAGTTACCCAGCTTGAACCTGCTGCAAACTTGTTTCGACTTGTAGGTTCACGTGTACATTATACATAAATTAAGCGTATGTGCATGTATTCGTATGTATTTGTAATTAAATGTAGTAACTAAATTACGACTTTCAATGAAAATTACGACTAAATGTTAAAGTTGTTAATTTATTTCATTGTTCGAAATAAAAAAAATATTGTTGTAAAGTATTAATGATTTTATTTTTGATAATATAATAGATATTTAATGGTATTGCTGCAGAATTATGCAATAAAACAATTTTAACATGAACAGGATACGAACACTGGTATTTAAAAATGCAAACTTGTTCTTCTTTTCACCGGAAGTGATAAAAAGTACAGGAAAATAATAAATAATAAGTATTTCCTGCGATATATTAATGCTCTTAAAGTATATTAATTAAATTGCAATATATACATTTCATAAAAGTAAAAACGTGAGTTCAAGATACATTCACGGACCCGCGTGACTAGCTGGTTATATCTCAGAACAATTTGAATTGCTGAAAATTAATCTGGTGTGGCCAACACAATACCTCCCGCCATTTACAGCCCGAGTCACAAAAAAAGTTAATCCTTATTTTTGGATTAGCGAATTTTACTCTAATTTTATCAGATTATTTCTTAAAATATAGTTTAATCTAATCCAAGTAACTACCTTTTTAAAACCCCTCAACAGGATTAAATCCCAATTACAGAGTGGGTAACATTCACACACATCCATGCCTTACTGGGATTCAAACTCAGAACCCCGAGGGCATTCATGACATGAGGCGTTGCTCTAACCATTGAGCCACCGGAGCTATAATAAAATGAAGATTAAATTTTAAATACCGGGATAGAATAGAAATCACTAATCCAAAAATGAGGATTAGCTTAAACATTTTTGTGAATCGTTAATTTTTATTAATCTAAATACATGCCTACATATTTACTTATGCTGGAAACTGAATTTTCTATTGTTCTATTTACTTTTTTCTTTTTAAAATATTACTAATATTATTTTGAAATGATTAGATCAAGACATTACTAATATTATTTTGAAATGATTAGTTCTTTGATAGTAACATTTTTCTGTCAGTTACATACATTTGAATAACTGCGTTTTTTAATTTATCCATAAAATATATAGAAAAAGTATTAATGCATATATGTAGAAAATTTAATAATTTTTAATTTTTATAATAACATGAATCTCGAATAATTAACATTTAAAGGTATTTTTCGAAGAAAAACTATTTGGAGCTTCTAGTAAAGTGCCATTTCCGGTTATCCGATTTTTATGAATGATAGTATTTGAGTTAGAGTGGAGGATCCACACACACACACACACACATACACAATCGTGAAAATGTTAAAATTTGATTCTAGGGACCTTAAAACGTGGTCATTTACCAAAATATCGATATGCGATTTTTAGTTTTAATAAATATTATGAAACTAAAAAATAGTATAGGTTGTATTTAAATTAACAAAGTTGATGTCACTTCCGGTTATACCGGTAGTTCCATAATTACAATTTTCACACAATTCAATAAGCAATATGTGTATCTGCAATAATAACATAGAGAGAGGGTATATTCACTTTTTTGTAAAAAATATCGAATATCTCGAAAAAGAAAAGAGATATCGACCTGTGGTTTTAAAATATTAAATCTACACCCTTCAAACTACTTAAATACAAATTTTCAGAATTTTTGATTTTTTAAAAATTTTGACCTTTTTTTAAATCACACCATCCTCATACCCAAAAATGGGTGTGCGGTACACTTTCAACGACCTCACCAGTAAATTCCTCGTACCAAAAAACATAAGTATACCAATTTTCATCAAAATATTCCAACGGATACATTTATTATTAAACATTCTTTAAAATCGTCAAAAACTGAAAAAATCGTAAGGGGTACACCTTAGATTTTTTGCGATTTTTGGCCATTTTCAGACTTTTCCTTCTGGAGATTGTAATAGTTATTCAAAAATTATGAAAATTGGTATACTTATGTAATTTTGCTCGTAGAATCGAATGGTGATATTGCCAGCGGTGTACAATTGACCATTTTTGGGATATGATCCAAAAATGGGCATTTTTGAGCAAAGTTTTGAGGACGAATATCTCGGACACGAAAAGAGATATCGACCTGTGGTTTTAAAATCTTAAATCTACACCCTTCAAACTACTTAAATACAAAAATTCAGAATTTTTAATTTTTTAAAAATTTCGACCTTTTTTTAAATCACACCATCCTCATACCCAAAAATGGGTGTGCGGTACACTTTCAACGATCTCACCAGTAAATTCCTCGTACCAAAAAACATAAGTATACCAATTTTCATCAAAATATTCCAACGGATACATTTATTATTAAACATTCTTTAAAATCGTCAAAAACTGAAAAAATCGTAAGGGGTACACCTTAGATTTTTTGCGATTTTTGGCCATTTTCAGAATTTTCCTTCTGGAGATTGTAATAGTTATTCAAAAATTATGAAAATTGGTATACTTATGTAATTTTGCTTGTAGAATCGAATGGTGATATCGCCAGCGGTGTACAATAGACCATTTTTGAGATATGATCAAAAAATGGGCATTTTTGAGCAAAGTTTTGAGGACGAATATCTCGGACACGAAAAGAGATATCGACCTGTGGTTTTAAAATCTTAAATCTACACCCTTCAAACTACTTAAATACAAATTTTCAGAATTTTTAATTTTTTAAAAATTTCGACCTTTTTTTATATCACACCATCCTCGTACCCAAAAATCTGATGTGGCCAACACCAAACCTCCCTTTATTTAATTTTTATTAATTTAAATATACATACTTACATATTTAGTTATTGCGGAAACTGTATTAAGGTCCATTCTAAATAACTAGGCTTCTATTTACTATTTTCTTTTTAAAACGTTACTCTTATTAATTTGAAATGATTAGTTCTTTGACAGTGACATTTATCTGTCAGTTACATACATTTAAGATATGAACTGTGTAACCAAGGAGTTTTGCATGTTTAAAGCGTAGCTACGGGATTAAATTTATAGATAATTTATAAATTTATCCATAAAATATGTAGAAAAAGTATCAATGCAAATTTGTAGAAAATTTAATAATCTTAAATTTTTATAATAACATAAATCTCGAAAAAATAACATTTAAAGGTATTTTTCGAAGAAAAACTATTTTGAGCTTCTAGTAAAGTGCCATTTCCAGGTATCCGATTTTCACCAAGATCAAATGGGCTCTTTCCATTACAGAAAAAGTTCGAAATACAAGGTTTCATAATTTTGCGAATGATAGTATTTGGGTTAGAGTGGAGGATCCACACACATACACACACACGCACTCACACACACACACACACACACACACACACACACACACACACACATCATCGTGAAAATGTTAAAATTAGATTCTAGGGACCTTAAAACGTGGTCAATTACCAAAATCTCGATATGCGATTTTTAGCACGATCCCTGTACCTCCCTTACCAAGGGTAGTGGAGGTAAAAAAAATTGGTATATGTATTTATGAACAATTTTTAACTAAAATTTGGGTTATGTAATAAAATATGTAGATTACACAAAGAAATGTGCCGGGTTCTTGTTTCCACCCATTTTTGGGTAAATCGTATTTATTACTATTGTCAAATATAGGTCTTACAATAATAAAATACTTTGAATTAAGGCATAAAAATCGTACAAAGCTGTTATTGAAATAAATAAACAAATACAGAAATAAATAAAACTTTCCATTGTCTCTATGTGTACTAGTGACCCTACTTATCAGTGACTAAGTGTCAAAGGTTACTTGATCAGTCGCCATACATTTGGTTCGAAAAGATTTTGTTTGCCTTTTTAAACAAAAATAATATAAATACATTTATTAATGAAGACATTGCATTATATTTGTTTTTATTAAAAAAATATATATCTTTTGGTTTATGAATTAAAATTAATTAAAATGTATTACATTTAATCTTATTTTCAAAATTATTAATTATTATCGCTTCCTAAAATAGTATTCAGTGTAAATAATATATTTATTAATAAAATAGTAATCTCGACGTACAATTTCCGTAACTAATTTATTTAAAATAATATTGTAAATAAATTACAGTATAAAGTTATTATTAGCTATAAACATTTTTATATTTTCAATTGTAAGTTAACGATTTATTTTATGTACTATGCATTGTAAACTATCCTTTATGATTGTTTTATGTTTATATCTTAAACAAAGCTTTAGTATATTTGTTAGCAGTGCTAAATATAGACTTTATAGCCACATAAAATTGAATAAAAAATAAATATATTAGTTATTATTATAAAAATATATGTACAGTTTTCAAAAACGTATTGGCATTAATATTTACACAATAAAACTAAACGACATCTTATATTGTTTAGAATATCTATTCTTAAATGTATATTATCAAAACCAGATCATCATCAGTAATATAAAAATAAAACAAAGACGTTTTTGAAGCCAAAAAATAACAATAACTTAATAAATATAATTTTAATCTAGTTTGTTCCAAGAATATCTAGTTAATTTTTTATGTCAAATGACTATCAATTACTTATAAAAACAATGATCTTAATCACCTTTGACCCCCGATATCATCGGCTCCTTTGATCAATTTAAATAAATATTTTATTTCTTAGATGTCATTGTAACTATAGATATTTAATAAACATGAACAATAATTCTTGTAGCTATGGATATTAAACAAAATGCTAATGTTAACAAGTTTTCAAGAACATTGTCAAGTAATTTATTCAATTTTAAAGGCGTCGAGAATATTAATAAAAGTTTTTGTTAACATTAAATATGTGAGTCACTATGTACTGTTATATAGGAAAATAAATGAAATTGTCTATAAAATTGAAAGTGAATATGATCAAACTATGACGTCAATGATTAATCATCGATATATTTATTGATTAAATTGATATTTATGTCGATAAACATCACTTACTTAGAGGAATACATTTTATTAACTGTAAAAGTTTAATAACATCTGTAACAATAAATATTTTTAAACAATTCTTATTTGTTTTTAATTATTTTATCAATTTTTATTATTTCCATAAGTAAAAATCATTAATAATTATCCTAATTTTAAAATAATACATACTTTAAAAACTGCTTATAAGTTTGTACACAGTTTATGATAAAATATTCGTTATATCCGAGGTACAATTTAAAGAAAATATATTAGTATAAAGAGGAAAAAATGCTGATTCTAATACTTCAAAGAACATCTTAATATCTCTTTTAGTTATTGAGATATCAATAATTGAATATAAAATAAAATATATTAAAATGACTATGTAACTCTTGAGTCAGTCACATGCTCGAACGGCGGAGAAATACTTTCAACCCCAATTCAAGTTTAACATCATTATTTTATTTATACAAACTGAACCATAAAATCAATAATATTGAAAATATGCAAACCTATATAAGAAATTACGTAGAATCTAATGGTAATATTGACAATTTTGTATTTCTACCCATTTTTGGGTAAAAATACAAACTTAATTAAGGGTTGCACCCAGATTATTTATTTTATCATAAAACGATTCCTCGTGTTAAAATACATATGTGTACATAGTTTCATCAAAATATTCCAAAGGGTACATCCTAATTTAATGTTTGTTTTAAAATTGTAGGAACCATATATATACTTGAGGTCGTACCGATCATGTGTTTTAGTCCCATAAGCGCAATGTATTGTATTTGTGTTATAGACGCACATAACATGGCGCACTGTGATTGGCTGATATTTGAATGACTACGGGTCTGAAATTAATTGTACATTTTTATTCATAGAAATTGGACAAATAAAGAAAGAAATTTGAAAATTGGTGTATATATATTAGAAAATCCGCAGAATTTAATTATACTATTAGGAAATTTGTATGTCTACCCATTTTTGGGTAAATGATATTAACCCATTTAAGGGTTGCACCCAGAATTTTTAATTTATCAGAAATCGATTCCTCATGTCTAAATACATATGTATACCAATTTTCGTTAAAATATTCTAACAGATAACCCAAAAAATTCACATTGTTTCAGGTTCATTGACTTATCTTTTTAAACAATATTTTACTGTTCCTAAATTAGTATATGAACGTATATTAGAAATCTCATAGATTCTAATGAAACAATCGTCAAATTGTAACTCTACCCAGTTTAGGGTAGCAAATGCCTGCCCATTTCCGGCGGGGGTATGGGTTTAATTTTACAAAAAATGGATTCCTTGTCAAAAAATACTTATACCTGTTTTTTTTATTTTAGTAGCATAAATGAGTTAAAATTCTTTTCCTTATGAAAATGGTGGCTCTGAAAAGAGCCGATTTTGCAGGTTTCCAAGACTACCCTAGAGGTACTGCTATCAGCCCGTTAACCCTTATTTTTAAGTGGAAGGTTTCCCCAGAAGGCCTATTATAAACCACTGTAGACTATACATGAAGATAACTATTCTCTCTCTTTCAGTTAACCCTTATTTTTAAGTGGTGGGTTTCCCCAGGAGGCCTATATAAACCACTGTAGATTATATTTGAAGTTAATTATTCTCTCTCTTTCAGTTAACCCTTATTTTTAAGTGGTAGGTTTCCCCAGGAGGCCTATATAAACCACTGTAGAATATATCTGAAGTTAACTATTCTCTCCCTTTCAGTTGACCCTTATTTTTAAGTGGTGGGTTTCCCCAGGAGGCCTATATAAACCACTGTAGATTATATCTGAAGTTAACTATTCTCTCCCATTCAGTTAACCCTTATTTTTAAGTGGTAGGTTTCCCCAGGAGGCCTATATAAACCACTAGACACTTTAGCTGTTGTTAGTATAGGAACTTCTTCGACCACCGGTCAAGCGAATGGCTATCAGATATCTGTACAATTTACACAAGTATTTTACTTGCATTATTAAGAGGCAATATGGTGGTTGTATGTTTTTCCAACCAGTAACGCTTAAAAAAGCCATATGTGCAGAACACACGTATTTTACTTGCATTATTAAGAGGCAATATGGTGGTTGTATGTTTTCCCAACCGGTAACGCTTACAAGAAGCCATATGTGATAACACATGTATTTTACTTGCATTAAACAGTCGAAACTGAATAAGAGGCAATATGGTGGTTGTATGTTTACCAACCGTTAGCACTTTCAAAAGAAAGCCATTTGCGAAAATTGTACAGGGTCTTCAACGTACGCCAGAACGCGGAAAAAAAACAATCTTCTAATTTGTTGGAAACATGGCATAAACGTTGTTACATTGTGACAGTGGTCCCTTAACTTTTATCAAACGGAAAAGTAACGTTTGGCGACAATGTCAGCGCGCAGCCCTTGCTAACATTTTTGTGTGTAATGATAAAATTTGCAGTTAAATATTTCGAAAACTAAAAAAGCTATCGAGATGCGGTTTGAAATATTGGATAGAGTAGTTAATTTTCTTTAAAATGATGCATAACTCGTTTATTTTGTAGTTTGGATATGGCGAATACATGTTGATATATTGTGTACCACGCGTATTTTAGGGGTAAGTTCTTAAGTTTTTGATTGTTTTCTTTCAAATTAAAGCGATGTATAGTAAATATTTATTATGTATATTATAAATATAAACATTATACATAAAACCAAGTAATAATTGTTTATAAATATTAACTATTTTAAATATTATTAAACATAAAACATAATATATAGTTTATGATGACATATTCATTAAATCCAAAGTACAAATAAACAAAATATATATTATTATAAAGAGGAAAAGTTGCTGATTCTAATACTATAAATAACATCTTAATGTCTGTTTTAGTTACTGAGATAAAATAAATGAATATAAAAAAAGAAATAATTTTAATCCCAATACAATTTTAATATTATTTATACAAACAAGACCATAACATCAATCATATTGAAAATATGCAAACTTATATAAGAAATTACGTAGAATCCAATGGTAATATTCACAATTTTTTATTTCCGTCCATTTTTGGGTAAAAAAAACCAACCCATTTAAGGGTTAAACCCAGATTTTTTATTTTGCCAGAAAACGATTCCTCGTGTTAAAATACATATGTGTACATAGTTTCATCAAAATATTCCAAAGGGCGCATCCTAATTTAATGTTTGTTTCAAAATTGTATGAACCATATATATACTTGAGGTCGTACCGATCATGTGTTTTAGTCCCATAAGCGCAATGCATTGTATTTGTGTTATAGACGCACATAACTTGGCGCACTGTGATTGGCTGATATTTGAATGACTACGGGTCTGAAATTAATTGTACATTTTTATTCATAGAAATTGGACAAATGAAGATAGAAATTTGAAAATTGGAGTATATACATTAGAAAATTCCCAGAATTTAATGGTAATATTAGAAAATTTGTATGTCTACCCATTTTTGGGTAAATGATATCAACCCATTTAAAGGTTGCACGCAGGATTTTTAATTTATGAAAAATCGATTCCTCATGTCTAAATACATATGTATACCAATTTTCGTTAAAATATTCTAACAGATAACCCAAAAAATTCAAATTGTTTCAGGTTCATTGACTTTTACCTTTTTAAACAATATTTTACTGTTGTTAAATTGGTATATGAACGTATACTAGAAATATCATAGATTCTAATAAAACAATCGTCAAATTGTAACAATACCCAGTTTAGGGTAGCAAATGCATACCCATTTATCGGCGGGGGTATGGTTTTAATTTTACGAAAAATGGATTCCTTGTCAAAAAATACTTATAACTGTTTTTTACCTTCCGTCACCTTTAGGTAAGGAAGGTATTGTCTGTTCAAAAAATTCGGTGGTGAGTTTTTGATGAATAAGCACGTTTTAGGGTCCCTAGAACACGATTTTACTATTTTTACGATGATGTCTGTATGTGTGTGTGTGTGTGTGTGTGTGTGTGTGTGTGTGTGTGTGTGTGTGTGTGTGTGTGTGTGTGTGTGTGTGGGTGTGTGTGTGTGTGGGTGTGTGTGTGTATGTGTGTGTGTGTGTGTGTGTGTGTGTGTGTGTGTGTGTGTGTGTGTGTGTGTGTGTGTGTGTGTGTGTGTGTGTGTGTGTGTGTGTGTGTGTGTGTAACAAAATTTTCGTCTACGATAACTTCCATACTACAATTTAAAAAATTATAATTCTTTCGTATTCCTCTTCGCTACATCCATGTGAAGAGCTGATTAGATTTTGGTTAGAATTGGTCAACCGGAAGTACCCTTATTTGAAGATTTTAACAGTTTTTCTTGAAAAAGCGATGTTAAATATCATTTTTTCACATTTGATGTTATTATAAATATTAAAGAATATTTTATTCTGTATGCGATTTGAATGCATTTTATGTTTCATATTAAATGGATATAGAGTTAAAAAATTATAAAGAAATTAAATATCATATATTAGCTAGCTATGCTATAACTCTGGAAACAGCTGATGTATTAAGAAAATTCTGATTGAAAGGTATCAATGTCAAGTGCAGATGACAGTATTATAATTTTACTGGAAATATAGGATCTTTTGCTTTCTGTATGGAATTTGTATAAAATACTGCCTTAAGGTAATGTACAAGAAATAAAATCTTTTGCAAGGAACTTTCTGTATGACATTTATACAAAATACATAGAAATGACGGAAGGTAATGTGCTGGCCACATCCGATTTTTTTATTTTAGTAGCATAAATGAGTTAAAATTCTTTTCTTTATGAAAGTGGTGGCTCTGAAAAGAGCCGATTTTGCAGGTTTCCGAGACTACCCTAGAGGTACTGCTATCAGCCCGTTAACCCTTATTTTTAAGTGGAGGGTTTCCCCAGAAGGCCTATTATAAACCACTGTAGATTATACTTGAAGATAACTATTCTCCCTTTCAGTTAACCCTAATTTTTAAGTGGTGGGTTTCCTCAGGGGGCCTATATAAACCACTGTACACTACACTTGTTGACTATTTTCTTCCTTTCACTTAACTTCAGGATCTTCTTCGACCACTGGTCAAACGAATGGCTATCAGATATCTGTACAACACAAGTATTTTACTTGCATTATTAAGAGGCAATATGGTGGTTGTATGTTTTCCCAACCGGTAACGCTTACAAGAAGCCATATGTGATAACACATGTATTTTACTTGCATTAAACAGTCGAAACTGAATAAGAGGCAATATCGTGGTTGTATGGTACCAACCGTTTGCGCTTTCAAAAGAAAGCCATTTGTGTAAATTGTACAGGGTCTCCAATGTATGCCAAAACGAGGAAAAAACAATCTTCTAATTTGATGAAAATATCGCACTGTACACTATTCTTGAAATAAAAGTTCTTCCTTTCTCTTCCACTAGACTTGGGCACTTTAGCTTCATAAACGTTGTTGCATTGCACTGTACACTATCTTGAACTAAAAAATTCTTCCTTTTTCTTCTAGAATTGGGCACTTTAACTGTTCTGTTAGTATAGGAACTTCTTCGACCACCGGTCAACGAATGGCTATCAGATATCTGTACATCACAAGTATTTTACTTGCATTATTAAGAGGCAATATGGTGGTTGTATGTTTTTCCAACCTGTAACGCTTAAAAAAGCCATATGTGCAGAACACACGTATTTTACTTGCATTATTAAGAGGCAATATGATGGTTGTATGTTTTCCCAACCGGTAACGCTTACAAGAAGCCATATGTGATAACACATGTATTTTACTTGCATTAAACAGTCGAAACTGAATAAGAGGCAATATTGTGGTTGTATATTACCAACCGTTAGCACTTTCAAAAGAAAGCCATTTGTGAAAATTGTACAGGGTCTCCAATGTATGCCAAAACGCGGAAAAAACAATCTTCTATGTTGAAAATATCGCGTAAACGCTTTAGCAACAGGGTACCTTAACTTTTATCGAACGGAAAAGTAACGTCTTGGCGACAATGTTAGCGCGCAACCCTTGCTGACATTTTTGTGCGTAATGATAAAATTTGGAGTTAAATATTTCGAAAACTAAAAAAGCTATCGAGTAGCGGTTTGAAATATTGGATAGAGCAGTTAATTTTCTTTAAAATGATGTATAACTTGTTTATTTCGTAATTTGGATATAGCGAATACATGTTGATATATTGTGTACTACGTGTATTTTAGGGGTGATCGTCTAAGTTTTTGATTGTATTTTTTCAAATTAAAGGGGTGTATAGTAAATGTTTATTATGAAAATAATAAATATGGATATTATACATAAAACTAAGTAATAATTGTTTATAAATATTAACTATTTCAAAAATTATTAAACCTAAAATATAATATATAGTTATGATGAAATATTTGTTAAATCCAAAGTACAATACATAAAAAAATATATTATTATAAAAGAAAAAAATCTGATGTGGTCAGCACATTACCTTCCGTCAGTTATATGAGGTATTTACGAAAATTCTACCTGTGAACTGTTACCGGTAAACAGCTTTTATCAGTTTATAGCTACCGGAATCGATATTATAAGAACGCAAGTGGTAAACAAGGTAGATCCATAACCTACGAAAAAATTTGAAAATTTAAAACAGGTTAGAAATTTAACGTAGTTAACAAAATGATTCTTCATGAATCCAGTAGATGGATTTGGTAGATATTTAACAATTTTCGAACACGGTAACTTTTTACCACTCGTGTTTTCGAACACAGTCGGTAGATGCGGTATCTACCGGTAGAATTTTCGTAAATTCGTATGTATTTTCTATAAAATCCATACATAAAGTTCCTTGCAAAAGATTATAAATTTCTTGCATGTACATTACCTTTCGACAGTTGTATGTATTTTATACAAATTTCATACAGAAAATTTCGAGCAAAAAGATCCTAACACAAATATACTACGAATATGTCATTGCACTTGACACTGACATGTTTCAATCAGAATTTTCTTAATATAGTAGCTGTTTCTAGCATAGCTGGCTAATTTATTAAATTTAATTTATTTATAATTATATTACTCTATATCCATTTAATATGAAGTATAAAATGCAGTCAAATCGTATAGAGAATACAATATTCTTTAATATTTATAATATTAAATGTGAAAAAAATATATTTAACATCGTTTTTTCAAGAAAAACTGTTAAAATCTGCAAATGAGGGTACTTCCGGTTGACCAATTATAACCAAGATCTAATCAGTTCTTCATGTGGATGCAACGAAGAGGAATACGAAAGGATTATAATTTTTGGAATTGCAGTATTAGAGTTATCGTAGACGAAAATTTTGTTATACACACATCCACACACACACACATACAGACATCATCGTAAAAATAGTAAAATCGTATTCTAGGGACCCTAAAACGTGCTTATTCATCAAAAACTCACCACCGAATTTTTTGACCAAAGACAATACCTTCCTTACCTAAAGGTGACGGAAGGTAAAAATGTTGTTTCTAATACTTCAAATATCTTAATATCTCTTTTAGTTACTGAGATATTAATAATTGAAAATAAAATAAAATATAGAGAAATATCTTTGTAACTTTAATGCCAATCATATACTCGAACGGCTGAGAAATACTTCTAACCCCAATCAAGTTTAACATTATTTTACTTACTAAACTATAATATCAATAATGTTGAAAATATACAAACTTATACAAGAAATTACGTAAAATGCAATGGTAATATTGACAATTTTGTGTTACCACCCATTTTTGGGTAAATGATATTAACCCATTTAAGGGTAGCACCTAGAATTTTTATTTTATCAAAAATCGATTCTTCGTGTTAAAATACATATGTGTACATAATTCCATCAAAATATTCTAAAGGGCACATCTTAATTTAATGTTCATTTAAAATTTTTAAGAATCATATATATACTTGAGGTCGTACCGATCATGTGTTTTAGCCCCATAAGCGCAATGTATTGTAACTGTGTTATACAACACACAACTTAGGCGCTTTGTGATTGGCTGATATTTGAATGACTATGAGTCTCACATTAATTGTACATTTTTATTCATAAAATTTGGACAAATAAAGATAGAAATTTGAAAATTTGAGTACATATATTAGAAAATACGCAGAATTCAATGGTAATATTAGCATATTTGTATGTCTACCCATTTTTGGGTAAATGATATCAACCCATTTAAGGGTTGCACATAGAATTTTTATTTTATCAAAAATCGATTCCTCGTGTTAAAATACATATGTGTACCTAATTTCATCAAAATATTCTAAAGGGCACATCTAAATTTAATGGTTGTTTAAAATTTTTAAGAATCATATATATACTTGAGGTCGTACCGATCATGTGTTTTAGCCTCATAAGCGCAATGTATTGTAACTGTGTTATACAACACACAACTTAGGCGCGCTGTGATTGGCTGATATTTGAATGACTAGGAGCCTCACATTAATTGTACATTTTTATTCATAAAAATTGGACAAATAAAGATAGAAATTTGAAAATTTGAGTACGTATATTAAAAAATACGGAGAATTTAATGGTAATATTTGCATATTTTTATGTCTACCCATTTTTGGGTAAATGATATCAACCCATTTAAGGGTTGCACCTAGAATTTTTATTTGATCAAAAATCGATTCCTCGTGTTAAAATACATATGTGTACATAGTTTCATCAATATGTTCCAAAGGGCACATTTTAATTTAATGTTTGTTTAAATATTTTAAGATATGTATATATACTTGAGGTCGTACCGGTTTAGTATTTAGGCCCTTAATACAATTTTGCCGCCCTGTGATTGGCCAATATTTGAAAGATTTGGGATCTCATAGATGTCAATTTTAAATTGTTTATTATTTATTTATTTTTATAAGTATGTATTTAACTTATAATCGTACGAGAATATAATGTATTATTCTGCAAATTTTGTACTTTTAGATGTGTCATAGACAAATCATAGGGTTTTCCAATTTATTTTTAGTTCTTTGTTAAATAGTTAGATGTATGATAGTCTCATAAAATATCTAGATACAAAATAGTAGGCATTATGCCAAAACTACTTAAAAAATGTTAAAATACATTAAATTTAACTATAAAATTATTTATTTAAAGCCAAGCATGGACCTATTTTTACCTCTCGCTAAGAGAGGTATTGAATTCATGCTAAAAATCGCATATCCAGATTTTAGTGAATAAGCACGTTTTAAGGTCCCTAGAATCCGATTATAACATTTTTATTATGTCCGTATGTGTGTGTTGATGTGTGGTTGTTGGATCCACGATGTCTCAAATACTAAGACATTTTTAACTACGGATTCCTCAATCTAACAATAATGGGAAGAGTTGATTAAGTTTTGGTAACAATTGGACAACCAGAAAAAGTAGTTACACGAAAAAAATCATCTAAATATTATTTATCGAAAATTTATGTAAATACTTATATTAAAGAACGTTAAATTCTTTATTCGATAAATATAAATTCATTATTATATCTTCTATAGATTTAGAGATAAAGAAATGCATATAAAATAATTTGATGTAAAAATTCTCAGATCAAACTACTTCAAGGCAAGAAATTCAAATGTTTGTAATTGACACATAAATGTCACTGTCAAAAATATTTGTATGCCACTGTCAAAAATATTTGTACATCATTATGAAGATTATGAAAATAAATAAAAAGTCAACAACGCAAAAGAATATACGTAAAAAAGAATATAAAAGGAATTTGCGAAAAAATTAAGAATATAAAGAAAAAGGAAAGTAGAAAAAAATTCAGGATATTGAATATAAAGACAATGTATGTATTTTACATAATTTATATTAAAGTATCCCATATATTTTGCAAATATATGTGAGAATTATTTTGTAGTGAGACATGAATATATGTATTTGTATTTAAAAATATTTTTCGTTTTATGCGTACAACCAGGTAAAATATCTGGCGAGAGGTTATGTGCTGGCCACATCAGATTTTTATGAATAGTGATGTGTATGTACATAGGTAGGTACTAAATAGTTTGTCTCATATTATGCATCAACGAATAATATAAATAAATAACAACAATAGTACCTTTTAGATTATGTTCTGTATATTATTTTCTCTAGACAAATTTCAAAATTGTTGCAGCAAACCTATTATTACAAAACAAAAAATATTTTCAGAATGACAAAACAAACCCTATTATTTTATAGTACTTAAAATTTTATCAATAATTTCGCTTCTATAATGACATTGTTAAGACTAAATTATTTTCGAATTTTTCTCAACGGACGATATAATTTAAGGTAGTTAAAGATAATTTTATATGTCGGCAGAATGCTGAATGCCTGCAGGCTAAATGCACTTTAATTTTAATAGGGGTAAAAAATATACCTGCTATTTTATGAGAAATTTATGAAGAGTTTCGTTAAACAAAAATATATAAATAAATAAATAAATATATGATCCCGTCTTATTACCTACTACTGGCTGTTAAAAAATAAGTACATATAGTATGATGTCAAGGGATGGTCGAATTGATAGAGAAATTGAAAGGAGAGTGAGTGCGGGGTTTAAGGTAATGGGTTCTCTGGCGTATCTAGAGAAGCTCGTTTAAGTGTGTATAATGGAGTTCTAGTGCCTGCTTTAATGTATGGAAGCGAATGTTGGGCATGGACGGGAAAGCATAAAAAGAGAGTGACTGCCGTGGAAATGAGGTATTTACGTGGTGTATGTGGATATGTACGACGGGATCGCGTGAGGAATAATTTGGTGTATGAAGAATGTATGGTTAGGAAGAATGTTGTTAAGAGGAATGAGCCAGTTGAGATGGTTTGGTCATGTGGAGAGAATGAAGAGTGAACGGCTTGTAAGGCGTATATATCTTGGTGAAATTGAGGGTGTTCGATTGCGTGGCCGTCCAGTGTGTACGTGGATGGATGAGATTGATAAAGTGCTAAAAAAGAGAAAGTTTCCGAGTGAGAAGAGACGAAGAGCGTGTATGAATGCGATTATGAATGTGGCCGAGGCGAAAGAAGTGTGCTTAGACAGGAATGTGTGACGAAGGATGATTGTTTCGTAACTATTATTGTGGCCCGGATGCGGTATTTCGCTACCGAAAATCGGTCACTTAAATATGTTAAGAGTGAAGAATATTTGTTTTATGATGTCAGGTTAGTAAGAATGTTGTTGAAAGAGAGAGTGGTTATTTTTGTGGTTGATGTTATTATTATGGTTTCGGGTTTGTGCTAACCCACTAAGTGGGAAATGCGTGATTTTATGTATGTACGTGCATATAGTATATAGTGCAATAAAATAATTGAGACGCATATCATAAAAGAATTTGCCTTTCACCACAAATAATAAACAACATTTTTTGTTGGAATAATATAAATAAATATACATATTTATTAATAGCTAAGAGCTATGTAGGTACTGTAGTTTTTTCTATATTAATAACATTAATGAATCATGGAATAATTATTTGTATGTATGAATATAAAAAATAAAAATTCTTTTTCGTATTGTATTTGGTGGCTCTGAAAAGAGCCGAATGCTGAAAAATGTGCAATCCATATTTTATTTGAAGATATTAATCTGAAAAGAACTATTTATTTATTATAAATAATATATTTTAACGCCGATAATTTCTCACAGCAACAATTAATATTAACATTTAAATTATTGATAATGGACTATTAACTTCAATGGTCCTTAATTTTCTTCTGACTTGCCCCATCATCCTCTGGTCAACATCTGGATCAATTTCTTGAATCTTTTGGTAAATGCGACGTAGTAATTGTTCTTCATTTGCAGCTTCCCATCCCTTGCCGTACACTTTTCTTGTCAATACTAACCAAAATTCTTCAATTGGTCGAGTTTGAGGTACATTGGGAGGATTGTCTAATTTCGGAACAAAGTCTACGTTGTTTTCGTTATACCAGTTTCTAGTTATTCTGGCGTAATGTCATAAAGCTAGATCAGGCCAAAACATTATATCATCATTGGCGTGATGTATATTTAAAAATTGAAGCAATTTAGAGAGGCATCTTTGAATATAAAATTGTGCAGTTAAGGCTTCTCGTCGAACACGACTAATGTACGGCTGCGAGATATATCCGGCTTCAGAAATGGCACACCATACTAAAATTTTATCCTCAAATTTTCGTTTCCTTCATCTCTGAATGGGACAGAATAACATATTTCTCGTCATCCATTACAATAAGTTTATTGAGAAAATGAATGCGCCTTAACGCACGACAACATCTAGGGATTCTTTCTAATTGGGCCACGGTATATTTTGGTGCCTTTCTTCTTTTTCGAATCACCACGTCATTTTGAGAAAGTGTTCTAAAAACATTGGTCTTCGAAACATCGAATCTTCTGGCTACAGTTCGTTGTGACACTCCAACTTTGTCTTTAACGGCTTCAATTAATCTTTGTTCTCTCATGTGGCTCAAAATTTTTGTTCAACCATTTTTGGGCAAATTAACACAGGGTATACCTTCTTCACAATCTTTTATTATCCGATAAATTGTTGCCACAGAGATATTGTGCTCACAATAAACTGCAACAATATCACACTTAGGCATTCGCTTAACAATATTGTAAATTCCTTTATATGACATTTTGCTGCATCAAATCAAAATTACTAAACTGTCAAAATGAAAACAAGTTAATTGTGATATTTTGTTTCCAGCGACAATTTGATTAAACGTTATTTGGTATAAATACAAAACATCTAAAAAATTTCTCAAAACTTTAGGACCATACGATATACAATATATTATAAACAAATGCGTCCAGCCATCCCTAAACAGCCCACACAATCATCAGCTTGACTACAATTTAAAATTTTAAGTCAGGTAACATTTTTTCCATATCTCTTCGATAGAGAAGCGTCCTCAAAATCTTTCTTAAGTGGTAAACCATGTTATTATCTTATCCTGTCATGACCTGTCCCAGAACAGTGCCGTAACGATCTGTTTCCGTTCCGTAATTATAGGGCGAAAAGAATTACTTTACCTGAGTAAGCGAAAGACAAAGACATATGAGAAAAGTAGTGGTTTATGAAAAAAAAGATAAATATGTATTGTTGTAAAAAAATATTTAATATACATTTTGAAATATTAAATAATTAAGTACATATAGTCGACAATAACATGAAATGGCGTAACTCATTTTTGATAGTTTGGTAGGAGACTGTTTTAAAGTTTTTCCCAAAATTTAAATTAGATACCATACAAACCTAAAAATTTATTATAAAATTCGCAAAATTAAAGTTTATATTTTTATTGAACAATTTTTAACAAAAATAATTTATTTTTACCTGCCGCTACCCTTGGTAAGGGAGGTATAGGGATCGTGCTAAAAATCGCATATCGAGATTTTGGTAAATGACCACGTTTTAAGGTTCCTAGTATCCAATTTTAACAATTTCACGATGATGTCTGTGTGTATGTGTATGTGGATCCTCCACTCTAACTCAAATACTATCATTCAGAAAACTTGTATTTCGAACCTGTTCTGTAATGGAAAGAGCCCATTAAATTTTGAAAAATACCTTTAAATGTTATTTTTTCGAGATTAATGTTATTATAAAAATTAAAGATTATTAAATTTTCTACAGATTTGCATTAATACTTTTTCTATATATTTTATGAATAAATTTATAAAATTATCTATAATTTAAATCCCAGCGCCTACGCTTTAAACAAACAAAACGCAGTTATTCAAATGTATGTAACTAACAGATAAATGTTACTATCAAAGAACTAATCATTTCAAAATAATATTTGTAACGTTTTAAAAAGAAAAAAGTTAATAGAATAACAGAAAAGGAATTCGATACAGTTTCCAGCATAAGTAAATATGTAGGTATGTATTTAGATTAATAACAATTAACGATTCACAAAAATGTTTAAGCTTATCCTCATTTTTGGATTAGTGAGTTCTATTCTATCCCGGTATTTAAAATTTAATCTTCATTTTATTATAGCACCAGTGGCTCAATGGTTACAGCAACGCCTCATATCATGAGGGCCCTCGGGGCTCTGGGTTCGAATCCTACTAAGGCATGGATGTGTGTGAATGTGAACCCACTCTGTAATTGGGATTTAGTCTTGTTGAGGGGTTTAAAAAAAGATAGTTACTTGGATTAGATTAGACTATATTATAAGAAATAAACTGCTAGGTAATGGCGGGAGGTATTGTGTTGACCACACCAGATTTTTTATTCTACATTAGTTAAGTGAATAAATAATACATTATTATTTTTATTTAAATTTCGTGTCGACCAGTGTAACTGCAGATTGACTCTAACAGACAGGTTCGAGCTAAAATTAAGACCAGTGTTTGTTGTCAATTATTGCTGTATTGCCAGTATATTTCTTATTACCTACAAATGATAATGTATTTTACTCATAGTAAGTGCATTTCTCGTGAAAATCTTTTATTGGGGGAGTTAAAATAGTATATATTTGTTTCTTTTAGTGTCAAACTATCTTCCGTGATATGAACTTTTAATGTGTGGTGGTTTTCAGTGGACTATATAGTGAAATAACTGAAATTTTGTTCCTGTAAACGTTACTAGTAGCAGTGGTAGCTGATTTCCTGAAATGCTGAGATCCGAGATGCCTCTGGTGGACGAATTGGACTGATAGTAGGCTAGGTTGGTACAACATTTATCTCATTTTATTTTATAATAATTCTTCTATGGCTTATTAATATTAAAATCTGTCAATAATAACAGATTGTCTCACTGGGAATAGATAATAATCAGAACTAAGTTGATGATACAATTGACTATGTTTATTTGTCTCCAGTGTCACCCCCAGGCGAAAATTGTAAATTGCACCTCTCATTTCTTACAATTTTGTTTAGATTATATAGGTACAAAATTAGAAAAGAGGCGATTTGTGTCCATAACTCACGAACCATCATAGAATCTTAATCAGAATGATTTTTTTTTGAAAATATTTTGGATATTTAAAATGCAGAGTTTTTTCTTTTGGGTTCTACAGAGTCGCTTTATTTTTGTCTAATACCATATACAGAATTAGTCACGGGAGAGTTACTTTCAAAGTCAGTTTGCAACCTAAAATACAATTTACAAAAGCGTCTAGCTTCTTCTCTTAAAAAATCTGATGTGGACACCACACGACTTCCTTGTACTCAATTATAAAATTGCACGTATTTGACGTAATTTGACATTAACATCAATTTTTAATTTTTTGTTATTTTTTGTCCTAATCCGTAACAAGCTTCATTACAAAAACCAAAAAGTATATGTTTTAAATTTACATATCTCGCTTAAATAAAGGGCTAATTTAATAATAGACGCAGAATTTAATTCTCTAAAACTCTTATTTGAAGCATTTATTTGTAAAATCAAAATGAAACCATTTTATTTAAGAAAAACTGTTAACAACTTCTGGTAATATATCACTTCCGGTTAGCCTGTTTTAACCAAAATCTACTATGTTATTCCAATTGACATAAAAGTCTTATATACCAAATTTGAAAAGTTTTGGATTATATTTTATAGTATTTTTCATTAAAATCTATTATAGGCTTCAAATAAAGTACCATTTCTGGAAATTATGTAATGACCAAAAAGGGAGGTGCACAACTAGATGTTATGGCAGTCGTAAATACAAAATTTCAACTTCCTACGGCTTACCTACCGTTTTTGAGTTATGTGAGATACGTACGTACAAACGTCACATCGAAATTAATCAAAATGGATTCAGGGATGGTCAAAATGGATATTTCTTTTGAAATCTGAAAACCGAAATTTTTCGCGATTACATTACTTCCTTTACTTTGTACAAGGAAGCAAAAATAAAATATTTAATTCACGATTGCTTTGCCTGTCTAGTGATGGTTCTGTCATTTTGACATTAAACAATTAAATATGGTCTGTTGTCATTAGTATTTTGGGTTGCAAACAAACGGACTTTCAAAATAACTCTTCCGTGACTAACCCTGTATATAGGGAAAGAAAATATATTTCTCAGTGTAGGTATAAGTCTCGGTATATATACTTTTCGTTATTTCGCAATTTGGAAAATCTAATTTAATTCTTTAACGGTTCATCCTAGGTAAAAAATATAAGAATCTTGTTTTGTATAGAATTTCAATACGGATCACCGTTTTCAAGAAAAATGTCAAAAACCAAAATATGTCGCCTTTTTCCAAATTGGCGAGGGGCCGTTGCATCAGTGTATTTTTCTGTACAGGATTCCGTATAAAAGCTTTTGTTGCAATTATTTTGATGTTGGGGTATTTTTCAGTAGATTTCCTGAACAATAACTACTTCTTCAATATTTGATATGACAATGTTTTTATTTGATACAATCGCCAACGAATTCAACCTTTCTTCTTTCTTAGTATAACGTAAAAAAATATAAATAGGATTTAATTAATATAAGTTTGCTGCAACTGGAATTGTCAGCATTATGATTAAAGCTACACACTTGACGAGTCAATAAACTTATAATTTGATTTTTAATTTATTTTCCAAAAAATAGTCTCAAAAAATATCGCCACTCGTAAGTGGCTTAACACAATAACAACCAATGTCAACGTAAAACTTTGGCAATTTTAAATCACAAGAAATTAATTTGACAGAATGTTTTGACATTTTTAATTTTATATTAGTTTGATGAACAATGAAGTGTATTATTGTTAAAATTCTAAAAAATGAACCATTAAGCTGTTTTGTGTGCCGGCAAAAATAAAATGGGTGACCACTATTAAATATTAAATTATTAATATATAAAAAAATTGTAACAAAAAGGGCGCTTTTTTCGACGAAATGCCCCTATTAACGTACGGCACTGGTCGCAGTATGAGGTCCGATGTTCATTCTTTCTACCTGCAACCAATAAAAAGAGTACACATCTTAAAACCAGTTCAGAAGAGCCTAATATCATAAATTGATTTCAGCCGAAACAAAAGCGTAGAGAAAGACTGTTTACTTTTACAGGACCGCATTAAGAAGTAAAAAAGGGCTTAATTAATTGCTTTAACTTTCCAGTTGAGTACAGGGCAGGAATGTATAGAAATTTTAATATTTTGCAATTTTTAATTCAGTAAATATTTTAACAATATGTTTGTGTTATTTTGCCCCCTATAATTAAGCGTTGACGTGCGCCTATGGACGTAGAACGTAACTCTATTATTAACCCAAGCCTCTAGATGTAAGCTCATTTATCATTGATGCTTATATGCAACATATGGTATACTTAAATGTACATAAAACATATACACATATACAATGAAAATAATGTACATTACAGATTAATTATTATTTTTATGGTTTGTATAAATTTTCTGTGATGTACAAATAAAAAATCAATATACATAATTATAAATATATATGTTAAATATATTCTTCATCGCCATTCAGGAAAATTTCAGCATTAAATATGCTGAAAATATCTGAAAACATGATATATGTACAAAAAATATTTTATTTCAGAGTCACGTATATAGTTCATAAATTGCCACCAGAAGGCAGCGCAATCACTTCCAAAACAAAAATAATAAAATATTAATTTATATGAATTTATAATAAATCTTGCAGTAAACTGAAACAATGTATTCCCTTCAGAAAACTATGCGAACTTGTTCAAACCAACAGTCTATTTTTAGATTCAATTGTTAACATTTGCACACAAACTGAATTGGTTTTACTTATCATTGGAAATAATTTATATTAATATTTTGGCTTGCAGACGAGATTTATCTGGGTTTTTAATTTATTTATTCAAATAAAATAAATGTATTTTTCACGTTTAGTTCGCAAATGATCGCAAGATGGTACCACAAGTCGTATTATATTATTATACATTTAAAAATATTTAATTTCTATATATGGTTTGACATTTAGATTTAAAATATTTATATATATTATTATCTTACCGTGTGTCTATTTTAAAGGTGTATATAGGAGATTAACATGAGAAATCAGTTTTTTGCAATTTCCTGTCCGCCTAATTATTTTAAGCAAAAACGCGTTATATAAAAGTTGTAGGGCATAAAATTCTACATCTAAATCAATAAACAGAATTACCTTTACATGCTTTGTAACGACAGTAATTAAATATGAAAATGTCGAAAATTACGTTGAAAATATCGACAGCCATGGAATTGAACCAAAAATAAATAAATGCTTGACGTTTTATCTGTCAAAAAGTTAACTTATTTGACGTTTCTGACAATTTGAATTTGTCTCTAGTTTTATTGTCTGAAATTATTAGAAAATGAATATTTATACTAATGAAGAGCGTGATTTCACAATTGCTAAATTCGTGAGAAAATTTGAAGACTGCTAATGTGTCTTTAAAAAATACACCTGAGCCGCTTAATCAGAATATAGGACGGGCAGGAAAACGTGCGTTACTAGAAGATAGAGTGTTAGAAATAAGTGTAGTCCCCTTCTGTAGTACTAGATGTATTGGAAATGAGTTGGGAGTACAAATCATCATACATAATTTTGTTACGCAGTTGCATTTATAATAAATTCATATTATTTAAACAAAACTGTATTTTATAACTTTATTTATTAGTCTAATATAATATTTCTCTTATTATCATAATTAACGATATTTTTCAAACCAAATTGTCAGAAACGTCAAATAAGTTAACTTACGTTGTGACAGATAAAACGTCAAACATTTATTTATTTTTTGTTCAATTCCATGGCTGTCGATATTTTCAACGTAATTTTCGATATTTTCATATTTAATTACTGTCGTTACAAAACATGTAAAGGTAATTCTGTTTATTGAATTAGATGCAGAATTTTATGCCCTAAAACTTTTATTTGACGCGTTTTTGCTTAAAATAATTAGGCGAGCAGGAATTTGCAAAAAACTGATTTCCCATGTTAATCTCCTATGTACACCTTTAAGACAGACACATGGTATATTATATGAGTTTGGGTTTGTATCTTGCAATAAACTTTCTGTAAGGAATTTGAATAAAATATATAGAATTGACGTACGGTTATGTGCTGGCCACATCACATTTTTATGGATTAATATAGACCACATATCCTGTAGATCATTAATATTGGATTTTACGTTTTGTCTTAATCACAGCACCAATCAAATTATAATTGAATGACTATTATTATTAGCTTTTATATCGATCGGAAATGGACTATTAGTTTATTATTTTTGAACTATCAAATCTACATATTTCACAATATATATTTAAAAACACATAATTAATTATTATTGAATCCTTATCATGTTATATTTTGATAATTGATTCACAAATATACAAGACAAAAAAATCGACCTTTCGAGTACATTTAAAATAATAAACATACTTCAATGCACCATACTTCATTTGGGATTTAAACCACAAAAAACAGATCAAAGATAGCGTGTAGATCACCCATCATTTTGAAGAAGTTGTCTCCCAGGGCGTACAGGACCGTACGAAAAATTTTTTTGGGCCTGCCGTACATGTACCAAAATTGTATATTTGAAGGTACATTTTTTTCTTTTTTGCTTGGTAATACTATATCAACTGGACACAATAATTGAAAATTTGTATACATATGTAGAAAAGTCCATAGAATCGAATGGCGCAACATCCATGCCTCTAATATTTACCGCCCATTAGTTATAGTCCGTCAAAGTCAAAAAATCTTGTGTTTCCATTAAAAATGAAAATTTCTATTTTAAAAACGGCCTAGAGAATTTTTTATTTATTTTTCCCGTAATCAACGGGTTTGAATTAAAGGAAAATGGTACTTTTCATTTAAATACAGGGTGGTCGGATTTTTAAGTAGTCTACTGAGTATTTGACAGTACCATTTTTTTGTTTTTTAATTGGTAATACTGTATCAACTGGACACGAAAATTGAAAATTTGTATATATATATATATATATATATATATATATATATATATATATATATATATATATATATGTGGAAAAGTCCATAGAATCGAATGGCGCAACATACATGCCTCTAATATTTACCGTTTATTATTTATAGTCCGTCAAAGTCAAAAAAAAAAAAATTGTGAGTTTATATTAAAAATAAAAATTACTATTTTAAAAAATTAGGCCTAGAGAATTTTTTATTTATTTTTCCCGCAATCAACGGGTTTGAATTAAGGGAAAATGGTACTTTTCATTTAAATACAGGGTGGTCGGATTTTTAAGTAGTCTACTGAGTATTTGACAGTACCATTTTTTTGTTTTTTAATTGGTAATACTGTATCAACTGGACACGAAAATTGAAAATTGGTATACATATGTAGAAAGGTCCATAGAATCGAATGGCGCAACATCCATGCCTCTAATATTTACCGTTCATTAGTTATAGTCCGTCAAAGTCAAAAAACCTAGTGAGTTTACATTAAAAATAAAAATTTCTATTTTAAAAACTAAGGCCTAGAGAATTTTTTATTTATTTTTCCCGTAATTAACGGGTTCGAATTAAGGGAAAATGGTACTTTTCATTGAAATACAGGGTGGTCGGATTTTTAAGTAGGCTACTAAGTATTTGAAAGTATCATTTTTTTGTTTTTTGATTGGTAATACTGTGTCAACTGGACACGAAAATTGAAAATTTGTATACATATATAGAAAGGTCCATAGAATCGAATGGCGCAACATCCATGCCTCTAATATTTACCGTTCATTAGTTATAGTCCGTCAAAGTCAAAAAACCTAGTGAGTTTACATTAAAAATAAAAATTTCTATTTTAAAAACTAAGGCCTAGAGAATTTTTTATTTATTTTTCCCGTAATTAACGGGTTCGAATTAAGGGAAAATGGTACTTTTCATTGAAATACAGGGTGGTCGGATTTTTAAGTAGGCTACTAAGTATTTGAAAGTATCATTTTTTTGTTTTTTGATTGGTAATACTGTGTCAACTGGACACGAAAATTGAAAATTTGTATACATATATAGAAAGGTCCATAGAATCGAATGGCGCAACATCCATGCCTCTAATATTTACCGTTCATTAGTTATAGTCCGTCAAAGTCAAAAAACCTAGTGAGTTTACATTAAAAATAAAAATTTCTATTTTAAAAACTAAGGCCTAGAGAATTTTTTATTTATTTTTCCCGTAATTAACGGGTTCGAATTAAGGGAAAATGGTACTTTTCATTGAAATACAGGGTGGTCGGATTTTTAAGTAGGCTACTAAGTATTTGAAAGTATCATTTTTTTGTTTTTTGATTGGTAATACTGTGTCAACTGGACACGAAAATTGAAAATTTGTATACATATATAGAAAGGTCCATAGAATCGAATGGCGCAACATCCATGCCTCTAATATTTACCGTTCATTAGTTATAGTCCGTCAAAGTCAAAAAACCTAGTGAGTTTACATTAAAAATAAAAATTTCTATTTTAAAAACTAAGGCCTAGAGAATTTTTTATTTATTTTTCCCGTAATTAACGGGTTCGAATTAAGGGAAAATGGTACTTTTCATTGAAATACAGGGTGGTCGGATTTTTAAGTAGGCTACTAAGTATTTGAAAGTATCATTTTTTTGTTTTTTGATTGGTAATACTGTGTCAACTGGACACGAAAATTGAAAATTTGTATACATATATAGAAAGGTCCATAGAATCGAATGGCGCAACATCCATGCCTCTAATATTTACCGTTCATTAGTTATAGTCCGTCAAAGTCAAAAAACCTTGTGAGTGTGAATTAAAAATAAAAATTTCTATTTTAAAAACTAAGGCCTAGAGAATTTTTTAATTATTTTTCCCGTAATCAACGGGTTTGAATTAAAGGAAAATAAAACTTTTCATTTAAATACAGGGTGGTCGGATTTTTAAGTAAGCTATTGAGTATTTGAAAGTACCATTTTTTTTGTTTTTTGATTGGTACTACTGTATCAACTGGATACGAAAATTGAAAATTTGTATACATATGTGGAAAAGTCTATAGAATCGAATGGCGTAACATCCATGCCTCTAATATTTACTGTTCATTAGTTATAGTCCGTCAAAGTCAAAAAACCTTGTGAGTGTGAATTAAAAATAAAAATTTCTATTTTAAAAACTAAGGCCTAGAGAATTTTTCATTTATTTTTCCCGTAATCAACGGGTTTTAATTAAGGGAAAATGGTACTTTTCATTGAAATACAGGGTGGTCGGATTTTTAAGTAGGCTACTAAGTATTTGAAAGTATCATTTTTTTGTTTTTTGATTGGTAATACTGTGTCAACTGGACACGAAAATTGAAAATTTGTATACATATATAGAAAGGTCCATAGAATCGAATGGCGCAACATCCATGCCTCTAATATTTACCGTTCATTAGTTATAGTCCGTCAAAGTCAAAAAACCTAGTGAGTTTACATTAAAAATAAAAATTTCTATTTTAAAAACTAAGGCCTAGAGAATTTTTTATTTATTTTTCCCGTAATTAACGGGTTCGAATTAAGGGAAAATGGTACTTTTCATTGAAATACAGGGTGGTCGGATTTTTAAGTAGGCTATTAAGTATTTGAAAGTACTATTTTTTTGTTTTTTGATTGGTACTACTGTATCAACTGGATACGAAAATTGAAAATTTGTATACATATGTGGAAAAGTCTATAGAATCGAATGGCGCAACATCCATGCATCTAATATTTACCGTCCATTAGTTATAGTCCGTCAAACTTAAAAAATCTTGTGAGTTTACATTAAAAATAAAAATTTATATTTTAAAATCTAAGGCCTAGAGAATTTTTTATTTATTTTTCCCGTAATTAACGGGTTTGAATTAAGGGAAAATGGCACTTTTCATTGAAATACAGGGTGGTCGGATTTTTAAGTAGGCTACTAAGTATTTGAAAGTACCATTTTTTTGTTTTTTGATTGGTACTACTGTATCAACTGGACACGAAAATTGAAAATTTGTATACATATGTAGAAAGGTCCATAGAATCGAATGGCGCAACATCCATGCCTCTAATATTTACCGTTCATTAGTTATAGTCCGTCAAAGTCAAAAAACCTTGTGAGTGTGAATTAAAAATAAAAATTTCTATTTTAAAAACTAAGGCCTAGAGAATTTTTTAATTATTTTTCCCGTAATCAACGGGTTTGAATTAAAGGAAAATAAAACTTTTCATTTAAATACAGGGTGGTCGGATTTTTAAGTAAGCTATTGAGTATTTGAAAGTACCATTTTTTAGTTTGTTGATTGGTACTACTGTATCAACTGGACACGAAAATTGAAAATTTGTATACATATGTGGAAAAGTCCATAGAATCGAATGGCGCAACATCCATGCCTCTAATATTTACCGTTCATTAGTTATAGTCCGTCAAAGTCAAAAAACCTTGTGAGTGTGAATTAAAAATAAAAATTTCTATTTTAAAAACTAAGGCCTAGAGAATTTTTTAATTATTTTTCCCGTAATGAACGGGTTTGAATTAAAGGAAAATAAAACTTTTCATTTAAATACAGGGTGGTCGGATTTTTAAGTAAGCTATTGAGTATTTGTAAGTACCATTTTTTTGTTTTTTGATTGGTACTACTGTATCAACTGGACACGAAAATTGAAAATTTGTATACGTATGTGGAAAAGTCCATAGAATCGAATGGCGCAACATCCATGTCTCTAATGTTTACCGTTCATTAGTTATAGTCCGTCAAAGTCAAAAAACCTAGTGAGTTTACATTAAAAATAAAAATTTCTATTTTAAAAACTAAGGCCTAGAGAATTTTTTATTTATTTTTCCCGTAATTAACGGGTTCGACTTAAGGGAAAATGGTACTTTTCATTGAAATACAGGGTGGTCGGATTTTTAAGTAGGCTATTAAGTATTTGAAAATACCATTTTTTTGTTTTTTTTTTGGTACTACTGTATTAACTGGATACGAAAATTGAAAATTAGTATACATAAGTAGAAAGGTCCATAGAATCGAATGGCGCAACATCCATGCCTCTAATATTTACTGTTCATTAGTTATAGTCCGTCAGAGTCAAAAAATCTTGTGAGTATACATTAAAAATAAAAATTTCTATTTTAAAAACTAAGGCCTAGAGAATTTTTTATTTATTTTTCCCGTAATCAGCGAGTTTGAATTAAGGGAAAATGGTACTTTTTATTTAATTACAGGGTGGTCGCATTTTTAAGTAGGCTATTAAGTATTTGAAAGTACCATTTTTTTGTTTTTTGGTTGGTAATACTGCATCAACTGGAAACGAAAATTGAAAATTAGTATACATATGTAGAAAGGTCCATAGAATCGAATGGTGCCACATCCATGCCTCTAATATTTACCGTTCATTAGTTATAGTCCATCAAAGTCAAAAAATATTGCAAGATTTCCATTGAAAATAAATTATATATTTATCTGAATATTTGGTTGCGAATCTGGGGACACGCATTCGACCCCGATGGTAAAATTATTTTTAATTTTAAATGACACAATAATGACCCCTGTGGTGCACTCTCCACGCCAGCAACGAGTATTATTATAAAACCTTTGTCGGAAAATATTTTGTTTTTGACTTATTGAAAATTTAAATGCTTCAATGACATTTTAAAATGGAAGTCCCTTTGTTTATAATATCTATTTTAGTACACAATGTTAAAAAGTCAAAAATGTGTTTTGTTTACTGACATCTTTCGTATACTGTTTAACGAAACGTAAACAAGTCTCTCATTTGAGATGTGTTTAACACTTGAGCCGTTGTTTTAGTAAAAAAACGGTTAATATAAAATAAATATTTAAACGACTAACTTCAAATAACTCAATGGAAAGCTTAAAATAGGCTTACAAGAAGCCATACTTTACTAAGACAAGACATAAGATGTTAAATTTATTCATAGCGAATAGACCAGTACGAGAAATAAATTGAAAATTTATATAATTACATAAGAAAATACTGTGAATTTAATGGTAACATTTAAAAATTTGTATGTCCACCCAGTTTTGGGTAGAGAACCTATACCCATTTATGGGTATAAAATATGGCTTTAATTTTACGAGAAAAGGATTCTTTGGGTCAAAATACATATGTACATTTATTTTTGTTAAAATATTTGAAAGGATACTTAAAAAATGTAGTATTTACTTATGCACTTAAATAACATACATCATTCCATAGACGTACATAACATTGGCGCCGTCGCCGTTTTATCAGTGTCGGCTCGTTTCAGATAGGGGCACGACTTAAGTGCTTTTCTTAAGCGCATTAAAAACAGCACTTGTGTTAAGAGTTGTCATTTGGCTGCCGTATATCATGAGATATTTACAAATTTTAAAAATTTAAAAATAAATTTTGAATTTCTGTTTATCGATAATGACATTAATTGCTGTAGCTGTATGTATGTATGTATGTATGTATGTATGTATGTATGTATGTATGTATGTATGTTATGTATATATGTATGTATGTACGTGATGTAAAAGAAAACATATCATGAAAAACTATAATGTACAAGAAATACTTTTAATGTATTTATTTTTAGGTATTTAAAATTTTGAAAAACTGGTTAGTATCTATATTTTCGGAAAACATTGTCTTATATTTCAAGATAAATACCATTTATAAACGACTTTAGTTAAAAGGCTTTTACAGATAAAAATCTTAAAACCTTCTTAGAAGTCTATACAAGTCACAAAATATTTATGATATGAATGTTAAAAGTGACAAACCTTCGAACAAAATAAAATCACTTTTAACACGTATATCATACACTATTTTTACAGCCCGCTACCATTGGTAAGGGAGGTATAGGGATCGTGCTAAAAATCGCATATCGAGATTTTGGTAAATGACCACGTTTTAAGATCCCTAGAATCCAATTTTAATATTTTTACGATAATGTCTGTGTATGTATGTGTGTGTAACTTGTATTTCTACCTTATTCTGATTTTGAAAGAGGCCATTACATTTTGCTGTATATCAGATAACCGGAAATGACACTTTACTTGAAGCTCAAAATAGATTTTCTTCGAAAAATACCTTCAAATGTTATAATTTCAAGATTTGTGTCATTATAAAAATTAAAGATTATTAAATTTTCTACAGATTTGCTAAAATACTTTCTCTATATATTTTATGGATAAATTTATTATACTATCTATAATTTTAATCCCGGCGCCTACGCTTTAAACAAGCAAAACTCCTTGGTTACAGAGTTCATATCTCAAATGTATCTAACTGACAGATAAATGTCACTGTCAAAGAACTAATCATTTCAAATTAATAATAGTAACGTTTTAAAAAGAAAATGGTAAATAGAACCATAGTTGTATGGAATGGATCTTAATATAGTTTCCGCAATTACTAAATATATAAGTATGTATATTTAAATTAATAAAAATAAAATAGCGGGAGGTTTGGTGTTGGCCACATCAGATTTTTTCGTTATATTTGTATATCAAATTTTTTTGACATTTGCCAAAAATTCACTTTTAACATTAGTGTTAAAAGTGACAATGGTGTGTCACACAATGACATTTTTAACCCTAAAAACAAACATTAAAAAGCCTACTTTTAATAGATTTGTAGAAAATGTCTTCACATTTTTTATTATTCTATTATTATAAATAAATAAATATATCATCACGGCTTTTTACCCATTGTTAGGTGTGCCAATCTGCTTTGTACATAGATATCGGTAATGATGAAATATTTACACCGTGCGAGTGGTTACCAGGCGTCACCTCACGGGCACTCATTGCTGGCGTGGAGAGTGCACCACAAGGATCAATTTTGTGCCATTTAAATTTTGAAATATTTGGCGTCGGTCGGGATCGAACCCGGTTCCCCAGATTTACGACCTGACACTGAGGCACGCGGCCACGAGACTCCATAATATTTAAACATGTTCCTGAGTTAAATCAAGTTACAGAAATCTATAAAAGTAAGAAAGCTACAAGCAAGGATATTGTTTTTTTGATACCTATATCAAATTCAAAAATATGGACTGGTTGTTTTGCTAAAAGCTCTTGCTAAAATATTTGTATAAAGTGTAAACTAGCCTAATCGAAAGCTATAAACAGTGTAAAAATAAATATTTATCAACTTAAATACAAAACAAAAACGTAAAATAAGTGACAGTCATTTTCGGCGCCACGAAATGACGTCACAACGTCTGCAACCTAGTACGGAAGTGAAACAAATGCATGCGATAAGGAAAACGAATGACAAACACAATAAATATTAATTTAGTTTTATTATGGGCTACTCACACCCAGAAATGGGTAGTAAGCCGTGATGATATATTTATTTATACAATAAAGATACTGATATCAGTGGTATCATATTTAAGTTACAAGAATTTTGTGTTTATTGTATAGACTACTTGTTTTATCAATTGTTAAGTTCATTCACACGAAAAACAATCGCTAAATAATTGTTATTCAAAGTTACGTATATGTAAAAGTCACTGTCCTTTACATACATATGTATGTTACATAAATTACATATCTTTGTATTTACAAATATGTTTGTAACTTCTATATATATAATAATTAATTTTGTATTTTTGCCAATATTTCAAAGACTAAAAAATCTGATGTGGCTAGCACATAACCTCCCGTCAATTCCATGTTTAAAATAGCAATGAGCTTTAAATAAAGTATCACTTCCGATTGATCGTTTGTAAACAAAATCTTATTTCTCGTTCCAATAAATAGAAAAGCCTATAATACGAAATTTTGGATTATATGTTATTATGTTTTTCCTCGAAAATCTGTTTATATCTTTCTGTAAAATACTACTTCCGGTTTATCAATTTTAGAAAGAAATCTAGTATGTCGTTCTCATTAATATAAAAGTCTTAAATACCAAATTTGAAAAGTTTTGGTTTGTATCAATATATTTTTCATGAAAATATTTCCAGAACTTCAAATAAAGTAATACTTCCGGTTTATCTGTTTTAGCCAAAATCTAATAAGTTGTTCTCCTTCATATAAAAGTCTTAAATACCAAATTTGACAAGTTTTGGAATATATAATAATATATTTTTCACGAAAATTTGTTCAGAGCTTCAAGTAAAGTATCACTTCCGGTTTATCAATTTTAGCCAAAATCTAATAAGTTGCTCCCTTTCATATAAAAGTCTTAAATACCAAATTTGACAGGTTTTGGAATATATCATAATATATTTTTCAGGAAAATCTTTTCAGAACTTCAAATAAAGTATCACTTTTGGTGTATCAATTTTAGCCAAAATCTACTATGTTATTCTCCTTGATATGAAAGTCTTAAATACTAAAATTGAAAAGTTTTGGATTATATTTTAATATAATTTTTAATTAAAAACTGTTATGGGCTTCAAGTAAAGTATCACTTCTGGTTTATCAATTTTATCCAAAATCTAATATGTTACTCCATTTTATATAAAAGTCTTAAATACTAAATTTAAAAAGTTTTTGAATATATCATAATATATTTTTCACGAAAATCTGTTCAGAGCTTCAAGTAAACTATTATTTCCGGTTTATTAATTTTAGCCAAAATTTAATATGTTATTCTTCTTGATATAAAAGTCTTAAATACTAGAATTGAAAAGTTTTGGATTATATTTTAATATAATTTTTCATTAAAAACTGTTATGGGCTCCAAGTAAAGTATCACTTCCGGTTGTCCAATTTTACCCAAAATCTAATCAACTCTTTATATGAATGTAGGAAGCTTAAATACGGAAAATAGAAATTTTCGGAAGTTTTTTTTAAGAGTCATCGTACAGGAAAAATCGTCACACACAGACAACATCGTAAAAATAGTAAAAACGTTTTGTGGGGACCCTAATTCGTGCTTATTTACTGAAAACTCACCATCGAATTTTTGGACCGATAACATTACCTCCCTTACCTACGGTATGACGGGAGGTAAAAATATATCGACTTGTAGTTTGCGGTATTGAATTGTAAACTTTTAATAATTTCATATTTCTTTTATGGATGGTTATAACGAGTACGCTACAAGCATAGCAACCAAACTTTGAATATACATATAGGGAATATTTCTGTATATTTATACATTGTTTATAACGACAACATCACGGATATAACGACGAACAAACGATATATTTTTATTTTTAAAATGAAAGTATTGTTGATCCAACTTTTCTTTGTTGTTGACAACAAAGCTATAACAGCATCTGCATGTTGTTCGGTTGACCGCTTACTAACTACAGGCGCCAGTCTTCCTACTTCCGGTTCCTGTTACAGCTGTTATCGCTATCTTTGTCTTATACATTGGAAGCATAGGAGACACCTGGGTAATGCAGGTGTACCATATAATTTGCAATATAAAAGAATTTTATATCATTTTATTAATTTATTTGTAAGATCTAGACCATTTGAGATATTATTTTAAAAATTGAAATATTTATATAAGAAAATATGGAGAATCGAATGGTGTACTTAACAAATTTATAATTTTATCCATTTTTGGGTGGAAGATATATACCCATTTAAGGGTAGAAAATACGACTTTTATTTTACAAAAAATGGATTCTTTGGGTCAAAATACATATGCATATTATTTTTTGTTAAAATAACTTTATTAATAAAACATTTATTGAACATAATATAATTTATATTCGTTTCTTACAAGTAAAATATATGTCATATTGTGTCGTCAAATCATTTAAAAAGTCATAAACATAATTAGTAAATTTTCCAGGGCATGTAAATTCAAAACCATTAATTTTAATTCACTGAAATCTGTCTACACTTATTAAATTTATTTTGAATAAAACTTGGCATTCAAAAATAATAAATATATCAGCAACTTTAATTTGTAATAAAATGTATATGCTTTAAAATATTTTAATAAAAATCAGTATACTTATGTATCTTGACCTAAATAATCGATTTTTAATAAAATTAAAGCCATATATTACACCCATAAACGGGTATATGTTCTCTACCCAAAACTGGATATATATATATATATATATACAAATTTTCTGATAACACCATTAGATTCTACGTATTTTCTTATATAACTATACCAATTTTCATATTTTTATTTCAATTATTACAATGTCAATTTAAAAAATTGTAATTTGTAAAAAATTCATACATTCCTATTGGTATTTCAGAGTTATGTGACGTCAACAAGACGCCAGGCGCCGTATTGGTGCCTAAACGTCGCCGAAAACATGTTCCATCTTTTTCTAACACATATCACATATGTACCTGTCATTTTTGGTGTCTTTGTTACTCTAATAGCATGTTGCCAAAAAGTTCGTTTACAGAAAAATTCTTTTTAAGTAAAAGGAAATAAATAATAAAATATAATTTTGAATTTTTTATAGGGCTCTAATCTTGTAGATTTATGTATTTTATAAGCCATTTATTTGAAAAAGAATTTTAGTTTTGTATAGTTTATATAGTTTGAATTTTTCCGTAAATCTGTGCGATTTTTATGGGCAACTGATGCATTAGTCGCCGATAAATTGGCAACAAATTTACGGTAATAAATAAATAAATAAAGTAATCCTTGATAAGGGAAGTATAGGGATCGTGCTAAAAATCGCATATCGAGATTTTGGTAAATGACCACGTTTTAAGGTCCATAGAATCCAATTTTAACATTTACACAATGATGTCTGTGTATGTGTGTGTGGATCCTCCACTCTAACTCAAATACTATCATTCAGAAAATTTTGAAACCTTGTATTTCGAACTTTTTCTGTAATGGAAAAGAGCCCATTATATTTTGGTGAAAATCGGATAACCGGAAATGGCACTTTACTAGAAACTCAAAATAGTTTTTCTTCGAAAAATACCTTTAACTATTATTTGCATTAATACTTTTTCTATATATTTTATGTATTTAAACAAACAAAATGCAGTTATTCAAATGTATGTAACTGACAGATAAATGTCACTATCAAAGAACTATTCATTTCAAAATAATATTAGTAATGTTTTAAAAAGAAAAAAGTAAATAGAACAATAGAAAAGGAATTCAATACAGTTTCCAGCATAAGTAAATATGTAAGTATGTATTTAGATTAATAAAAATTAACGATTCACAAAAATGTTTAATCTAATCTAATTTTTGGATTAGTGAATTCTATTCTATCCCGGTATTTAAAATTTAATCTTCATTTTATTATAGCTCCGGTGGCTCAATGGTTAGAGCAACGCCTCATGTCATGAGTGCCCTCGGGGCTCTGGGTTCGAATCCAACTAAGGCATGGATGTGTGTGAATGTGAACCCACTCTGTAATTGGGATTTAATCCTGTTGAGGGGTTTAAAAAAAGATAGCTACTTGGATTAGATTAGACTATATTTTAAGAAATAAACTGTCAAAATTAGAGTAAATTCGCTAATCCAAAAATAAGGATTAACATAATCTTTTTTGTGGCCCGGGCTGTAAATGGCGGGAGGTATAGTGTTGGGCACACCAGATTTTTTAAATGTAAAGTCTGTTTTTAAAGTAATCGTAACGCTGGAAGAATTTTGTAGAAATTTCTTACATTTATGTACACAATTAATGTTATAATCTATTTTTGGCTAATGAATAACAACACAACGACTGTCCTTGCATTTCTTTTCCTCAGGTTGGTAATATTGTGAATGTTGGCGCCATGGTCTAACCTTGTAGCGATAGAATATGTCAAGAATTTTAATGTATTTTAATTTGTCAAATACAATTACAATATACAGCTTTCTATTCGAAAGAATTTTTTTAAAATTTGAACCAAATGTTTGTCGTAACTTATATGTTTCTCAAATATGTTTTTCGTTAATTTTTTAAAACGATCGGTCTCTGTTTACCTAAAATAAATGGTTCGTAAACCATAAAACCATTAGCAACTGTTTGTGAGGTCTTAACCATGAAGCTTCGGCAGCTCAAAAGATTTTAGGAACGCAGCAGAGCTGCTGAATAAGATAATTTATTTTTTATTAATTGTTCTTTATAATATGATTAATTCTTTTACATACATTGTATATTTTAATTTTATTATAACTACAACATATTTAGTAGCAATTAAATAATTTTTTGAGTGAAAGTTTTGAAATTAATGAATATGTATGTCTTCATTTGTAAACCAAATAGACATCCATTTAAAAAAAAAAACTATTCATTTAGTTCTTAAGTATTTGTGGGGCACTAAATCTTCTCCAAACAATTTAAAAATAAAAATCAAAGTCGCTTTGACAAAAACATTCAACCATCGACCAAATTCAGTAGTAGGAATATTCCTTGTCCATTGTTTTAAGAAAAGAAGACTGTCGAAAGACAGAAGACTGTATTGGCGGCTTTGCTAAAGAATTCACCAAATACTGTGGGTGGCCCACAACTATATATCAGGAACGTAATAAGGAAATTTATAATTTTATTACATACATTTATTCTATCAAGCTTAAACAATATAGGAAAATATTGGTGTTGACGTTTTAGAATTTAGAGTAAATAATTTTATATAGGGATAATCATTCATAAAATAATACCATTAACCGTTAATATGTTAATAACAAAAAAATCTGATGTGGCCAGCACATTACCTTCCGTTAGTTCTATGTATTTTGTAAAAATGTCATACAGAATGTTTCTTGCAAAAGATTCCATTTCTCGCACATTACCGTAAGGCAGTATGTATTTTATTCAAATCTCATACAGAAAGTTTATAGCAAAATATCCTGTCCAGTAAAATTATAACACAAACATACTGTCAACTGCACTTGACACTGATACCTTTCAATCAGAATTTTCTTAATATAGCAGCTGTTTATATATATATATATATATATATATATATATATATATATATATATATATATATATATATATATATATATATATATATATATATATATGTAGGATTTTTAATTTCTTTATAATTTTTTAACTCTATATCCATTTAATATGAAGTACAAAATGCATTCAAATCGTACAGAGAATAAAATATTCTTTAATATTTATAATAACATTAAATGTGAAAAAATGATATTTAACATCGTTTTTTCAAGAAAAACTGTTAAAATCTTCAAATGAGGGTACTTCCGGTAGACCAATTATAACCAAAATCTAATCAGCTCTTCACATGGATGTAACGAAGAGGAATACGAAAGAATTATACTTTTTGGAACTGTGGTATTAGAGTTATCGTATTACAAAATTTTGTCATACACACACATACAGACATCATCGAAAAAATAGTAAATTCGTATTCTAGGGACCCTAAAACGTGCTTATTCATCAAAAGCTCACTACCGAATTTTTTGACAAAAGACAATTCAAATTGTAATATTACAATTCAAAATGTAAGATTACAATTCAAATTGTAATTTTACATATATGTGTGAGATTCATTACTGAATTCTGTAAAAAAGCATTGATGTGTAAATTTACATATACCCACTGTGGTCACAAAATTGCCAGTGACGCATTGTGTAAATTTTACATATTTTTTAACAGTGAATACCTCCCTTCCCTTACCTAAAGGTGACGGAAGGTAAAAATTGGTGTTTCTGCTTATATACCAGCCAAATTCTTGGATTAGTGGTGGGGGTAACAAATGGCCAATCAGAACAAAACAATAATTTAATACAACATCAATCTTTTTGATTAATATTATTAATGTTATTAACGAAATTGTGTTTATTTTGTATAAAATATATAATATAATAATAGTTTTAAATATTTTTATAAATTTTTATGAAGATTTGCCTAAATAAACTAATTTTTATGCCTTTAATATATCTTATGCTCTTATTATTCCAATTTTATTTTTTCTGTCCATTATTATATTCAATTTATTCTCAATTATCCTTTATATTCTTAAAAGATTTTTCCGAATCTTTATATATTCATTTATCGCTTAAATTTACAACATAAAATACTACAGACTTCAATAAATCTGAGACGAGCGTTCGACTGTAAGATAAAACTGCATTAGCCCGCTGATTAAAACAAACCGGTTCTAAATCAACAAACAATTAACTAAGGGCTATCTGCTCCCTATGGGACGGGAGACTCTGGACGGGTTGCAGAGGCGTAGAATTTTTGGGGGCAAAAATCATGCATTTGTTTCTCTTGCTAGAAAAATTTACGCACCAATTTTTTTTACTAAATTAGGTCTAATCTAGTTCTTAAAACTTTTGATACGTAAGTTATTATTTAAATATCTGCACCCTTATAAAGATAATACGTTATTTTAAACAGTTACAACGATGAATGAAATTCATAAAAGGTAAAATATGTCTCGGCAAGTTTCCTTAAATAACGCTGTAATGCGTTTCAAGTTTACTGTGTCTGTAATGTTACAAGTCTCACTTTTCCCTTGGCCATTAGTATTCTGCTCAAAGTTTTGTAATTAAAATACAAATGTAACAATTAAACAATTATTTTTTTAGTTGTTTTATTATAATTGAAAAGCTCTTGGCAAAAAAACACCATAGTTCAAATATTGTAAATATGGCTGACATACAGCTATATGTAGTGTATATATATATATATGTATATATAGTGTTTCTAAAAAACGTCCTATAACAATGTCTAATTTCTATGTAATTTTAAGTTAAATTAAGTTACTGCCCGAGTCACAAAAAAGATTTTTGGATTAGCGAATTTTACGTTAATTTTGGCAGTAATTTGATCCAAGTAACTACCTTTTATGAAAATAAAATCAAGATTAAATTTTAAATACCGGAATAGAATGGAATGCACTAATCTAAAAATGAGGATTAGCTTAAACTTTTATGTGAATCTTTAATATTTATTAATTTAATCTAAATACATACCTACATAGTTACTTATGCTGGAAACTGTATTAAATTCTTTTCCTATTGTTCTATTTTCTTTTTTCTTTTAAAAACGTTACTATTATTATTTTGAAATGATTAGTTCTTTGACAGTGACATTTATCTGTCAGTTACATACATTTGAGTAACTGTGTAACCAATGAGTATTGTTTGTTTAAAGCGTAGGCTCCGGGATTTATATTATAATTTTATAAATTTATCCATATGCAGAAAAAGTATTAATGTAAATCTGTAGAAAATATAATAATCTTTAACTTTTATAATAGAATAATAATTTATAATTTTTGAGTTTCAAGTAAAGTACCTTTTCGATTATCTGATTTGCACCAAAATTTAATGGCTTCGTTCCATATTAGAATAAGGCAGAAATACAAGGTTTCAAAATTTTCATAATGATAGTATTTGAGTTAGAGCGGAGTAGACAGACATCGTGAAAATGTTAAAATCGGATTCTAGGGACCTTAAAAGTGTTCATTTATCAAAATCTTTCATAGCACGATCCCTATACCTCCCTTACCAAGGGTAGCGGGAGGTAAAAATTTGATGTGGACAACACTATACCTCCCGCCATTAAATTATTATTAATTTCGTTCCTTTCCATTAACTATTTACTTTTTTCTTTTTAAAACATCACTATTTATAATTTGAAATGATTAGTTTTTTGACAGTTACATTTATCTGTCAGTTGCATACAATTGAGATCTGAACTGTATAGCCAAAGAGTTATGTTTACAGTGTATAGGCTCCGGGATTTAAATTATAGATAATTTTATAAATTTATCCATAAAACATATAGAAAAGTATTAATACCTGTAGAAAATTTAATAATCTTTAATTTTTATAATAACATAAATCTTGAAAAAATAACTCTTAAAGCTATTTTTCGAAGAAAAACTATTTGAGCTTCAAGTAAATTGCCATTTCCGGTTATCTGATTTACACCACAATCTAGGCTTTTTTCCATATTAGAATAAGGTAAAGAAATACAAGTTTTCAACTTAAAAAAAATGATAGTATTTGAGTTAGAGCGTAAAGAGGATCCACATACATACACACAATCATCGTGAAAATATTAAAATTGGATTCTAGGGACACAGTCATTTACCAAAATCTCGTTATGCGATTTTTAGCACGATCCCAATATATGGACTAAGTTTGTTTCAATTATTAAGTAAAACGTCTCCCCATCAATATTTTACCAGCACTATTTAAGCTTGATTAAATATATACTAAATAGTAACTAATTATTCAATAATCTGTTGAAAGATTCAGATAAATCTTTAATAAAAACTCATAAATAATATTGTGTCCATATAATGACTAGTCGGTCTTACTAACTATACTGTCTGACTCGGCGGGGTATCCAGGCAACCAAAAACAAACAACGATGAAAAAACATCTTCGTATTTCATATACCAATCAGACCAGTCCGGGATCTTTTGTTTATGGCTGCCCAGAAACCATGAGAACCGAAAATAGTTACATGAAAACAATATAAAATATTGTGTGGGTGAAAATATTAATTTGTATCTCGTACATTTTTAAAGATAGAAATTTTTGAGTTTGAAATTTGAAATCTGCATGAAATTTTGATAAAGAAAATATGTATGAAGTTTATTGCAACAAGAACCAATGTTAATATTTTGTAATGTATTCTTTTTACTCCCTAGTACATAGTAAAGGAAGTATTGTAATCGCGAAAAATTTCGGTTTTCAGATTTCAACGGAAATATCCATTTTGACCTTCCCTGAATCCATTTTGACTAATTTCTTCGTGACGTCTGTACGTACGTACGTATCTCTCAAAAACGATAAGCCGTAGAAAGTTGAAATTTTATATTCAGGACTGCTATAACATCTAGTTGTGCACCTCCCTTTTTGGTCATTATATAATTTCCAGAAATGGTACTTTATTTGAAGCTTATAATAGATTTTAATGAAAAACTATTTTAAAATATAATCCAAAACTTTTCAAAATTGGTATATAAGACTTTTATGTCAATTGGAATAACATAGTAGATTTTGGTTAAAACAGGCTAACCGGAAGTGATATATTAGCTGAAGTTGTTAACAGTTTTTCTTGAATAAAATGGTTTCATTTTGATTTTAGAAATAAATGCTTCAAATAAGAGTTTTAGAGAATTAAATTTTGCGTCTAGCACATCAAGTATTATTAAATTAGCCCTTTCTATAAGCGATATATGTATATTTAAAACTTATATACTTCTTGGTTTTTTAATGAAAAAATCTGATGTGGCCAGCACATTACCTTCCGTCAGTTCTATGTATTTTGTACAAATTTCATACAGATAGTTCCTTGCAAAAGATTCTATTTCTTGTACATTACCTTCCGGCAGTTGTATGTATTTTATACAAATTCCATACAGAAAACTTCTAGTAAAATATCCTATATTTCCAGTAAAATTATAAGACAAACACACTATGTCAATTTCACTTGACACTGACAGTTTATGACTTTTATGTCAATTGGAATAACATAGTAGATTTTGGTTAAAACAGGCTAATCGGAAGTGATATATTAGCTGAAGATGTTAACAGTTTTTCTTGAATGAAATGGTTGCATTTTGATTTTAGAAATAAATGCTTCAAATAAGAGTTTTAGAGAATTAAATTCTGCGTCTAGCACATCAAGTATTATTAAATTAGTCCTTTGTACAAGCGAGATATGTAAATTTAAAACATATACTTTATGGTTTTTGTAAAGAAGCTATGGATTAGGACAAAAAATAACAAAAAAAATACAAAAGTAGATGTTAATGTCAAATTACGTCAAATACGTGCAATTTTATAATTGGGTCTATACTTCATATTGGTCTTGCGTACAAGGAAGTCGTGTGGTGTCCACATCAGATTTTTTCAAATATATTTCACAAATAATTGCGTAGGCTTCCACAGTCTGAGTCATGAGAAATATTCGTTTTCCGGGAATGGACTGTGTCATATTTTGAGTCAGAGCTCAACGTTTCGCCCGCAGTCGTATGGGGCATCTTCAGGAGTAAGGGGGATAGTACTGTCTTAAACAAGGTTACCCGACGTGTCAACCACGCTAGAGGCCGAGTTTAAGCAACAAAAAGGGAGACTTAGTTTACAAGGTTACCTGACGTGTAAACCACGCTAGAGGCCAAAAAAACCAAAAAGTATATGTTGTTGCTTAAACTCGGCCTCTAGCGTGGTTGACACGTCGGGTAACCTTGTTTAAGACAGTACTATCCCCCTTGCTCCTGAAGATGCCCCATACGACTGCGGGCGAAACGTTGAGCTCTGACTCAAAATATGACACAGTCCATTCCCGGAAAACGAATATTTCTCATATTTCACAAAATACGTTTAATGATTTTACTGTTATCGAAACTCTTTAATTTTGGGAGAATGAAAACTAACTTCATAAATTTACAATGCCTATTAGAATTCAAGCTGGTATATTATAGGTACTAATAAATGATATGTAACCCAATATTAAATGGGGAAATACTTGAATAACATGTTAGTTTAAAACTACATTTTAAACTCGTCGAAAGAAATTTATAGAAATTTCTCACCATTTACGTATATTTTATAATTTGTTTGTTGAAAACCAGCCAAAATATTATAGGTTTGGACTAGTACTTATTTAAAGTTAAAAATAATTCCAAAAAAAACAAAAATTCTTTTCGTCTGGTTCGTATCTCGTCTGTCCATTAGCTTATCTGAAATTTCCCTCCTTAATACGGCCCATGGAGAGTGCATTAGTGGTTCATGTTCGCCGTATCTGTAGATAGGACTTTAAAAGTAAAGGCGGGTTTAAGACAAACCACAGGTAAGGTAAAAGATAGGTACAGATTTCTTAGAAGGAAGGCCAATTAGTAGATTTATTTAAGGTAGTTTTAAGTTGTAAAAGATAGGGACATATTTGGGATTTGAAGATTTATTAGTAGTGCTATCCAAAAAAATATACCTTTACTTATTTTTGAATAGTGAATATTTACCCATTTATGGGTGTAAAATACTGAATTCATTTTATCAAAAATGGATTCCTCGGGGTTAAATATATATGTATACTAATTTTCGTTACAAAATTCCTAAGGGCACATAAATTATTGCACTTGGAAATTTAAAAAATCAACTGTTTTTTTAAAATGCAAGTAAAGTATGTCAACAACTACCAACTGTAAGTCTATTATAAATTAATTTACAATACAATCCCCGTGAAATGCTAGGCATTCTTTTCAAAGGAGCAGGTCAAAAAGATTAATATCGTAGTATAAAAAGTTGATGACGCTTATATAAAAGAAGTTTTGCACCTGTGTCTGATTCTGAAGATATTTAAGAACAGTTATTTTTACTGTAGTGAAAGTATGTTATGCTCAAATATTAAGAAAGTTGGAATTTCTGGTATTTATTTGCTTAACCATTAAGATTTTAGATTTGTAAATAAATACGTTAACTGAAAATACATACACAAATATTTGTAAAATGAATCGGAAATTTATTTGTTTTTGGTTTGTATTTACCCCAAAATGCTTAGATATATAAATTCATATATAACACTATTCGATTCTACGTATTTTCTTCTACATGTCTTCCAATTTTCAATATATTATCTTTGCGGGTTCAATTTATATTAATAAAATAGTAAAACATCAAATTGCAATACAATAATCAATGTAAAATTGACATCTTTTTAAGATACATAGTTATTCAAATATCAGCCAATCACAGAGCGTCATATTATTGTTATCTATAACACAAATAAAATACATTGCTCTTATGGGTCTAAAACATCATATTGGTACAACCTCAGGGTATATATATTTTCAAAAAATTTCCAAAAACATCAACTTAAGATATATTCTTTGGAATATTTTGATGAAATTATGTAAACATATGTATTTAAGCACGAGGAATCGATTTTTGATAAAATAAATTTTTTAGGTGCCACCCTTAAATGGGTTGATATCATTTACCCAAAAATGGGTAAACATACAAATTTGTAAATATGACCATTAAATTCTGCGTATTTTCTAATATATGTATCCCAATTTTCAAATTTCTATCTTTACTCGTCCAATTTCTGTGAATAAAAATGTACAATCAAATTGAGACACCTAGTCGTTCAAATATCAGCCAATGACAGAGCGCTAAAATTGTGTTATCTATAACACACATACAATACATTGCGCTTATGGGGCTAAAACATCATGTCGGTACGACCTCAAGTATATATATGATTCTAAAAATTTTTAAACAAACGGTAGATTTGGATGTGCCCTTTGGAATATTTTGATGAAACTATGTACACATATGTATTTTAATACGAGGAATCGTTTTAAGTTAAAATAAAAATTCTGGGTTCAACCCTTAAATGGGTTGCTATTTTTTACCCAAAAATGGGTGGAAATACAAAATTGTCAATATTACCATTGGATTCTATGTAATTTCTTATATATGTTTGCATAATTTCAATATTATTGATTTTATGGTCTAGTTTGTAGAAATAAAATATCAACCTTGTATTGGGGTTAAAGTATTTCGTCTCCGTTCGAGCATTTGGTTGACTTAAATAACTTTATTAAAACTTTAAACAATAAATTAAAACATGCCCTTTGGAATATTTTTTTGAAACTATGTATATATATGTATTTTGACCTGAGGAATCGATTTTTGGTAAAATTAGCCGTGTATTTGATACCCATAAATGGGTAGATATTTTCCACCCAAAAATGGGTAGAGGTATAATTTTTTGGATAGCACCATTCGATTGTACGTATTTTGTTATATAAATATACCAATTTTCAAAATTTTATTTTTAGTGGTTAAGCTTATACAACTTAAATAAATAATAATTTTTTTTTCAAAATTTTGCAAAATTTGCTTGGAATTTTCGATCATAAATTGGTATAGATATATATTTTGACCCGAGGAATCCATTTTTAATAAAATTAACACCCTATTTTGTACCCATTAATGGGTTGATGTTCGCTATGCAAAAATTGGTACATGTATTAAATTTTACCTCCGACGCCAAATATGTCGAATTTTAAATGGCACAAAATTGATCCCTGTGGTGCACTCACCACGTCAGCAATGAGTGCCCGTGAGGTGACGCCTGGTAAACGCCCACACGGTACAAATATGTCTTCATCATTACCGATATCTGCATAGACTGGCACACCCAATTTTTTTTTTTCAAAATTTTGTACTATTTTCCTTAAAATTTTCGATCATAAATTGGTATACATATATATTTTGACCCAAAGAATCAATTTTAAATAAAATTAACACCCTATTTTGTATCCATTAATGGGTAGATATTCGCTATGCAAAAATTGGTACATGTATTAAATTTTACGACCGACGCCAAATATTTCGAATTTTAAAGTGATCCCTGTGGTGTACTCTCCACGCCAGTATTGAGTGCCCGTGATGTGCCGCCTGGTAAACGCCCGCACGGTACAAATATGTCATCATCATTACCGATATCTGCATACAAAGTAGACTGGCGCACCCAGCAATGGGTAATATGCCGTGATGATATACGTATTTATTAAATTTTGATTCTACGTATTTTTTGACATGGTAAAAATATTTCTTAAACCACGATCAGACTTCATTAATTACTTATGTATTTGCTACAAAAACCACCGATATGTAAAACAAATAAAAAGTTTTGAAACGAGCCTGCACTAATGAAAAAGATAAAACAGAGAGAGACACATGCTTCCCAGGAGGTCAGAAAAGGATGGAAAATAGAAAGAAAGATCCGATTATCCGACAAGGACGTAAAATGGAATGTATGCTGGCGCTTTGGAGCGCCTTGGCCCGTTCATACGTTCATAGCTCTTGGTCATTCTCTTCCCAACTGCCAAAAGGAACGGTGGTTTAAAACAGTGCTAGTGTTTATAAATAAGTGCTTAACGGAGATAAAACGTCGGTTAACACGTTTAACGCAAGTGGAAAATGAATTTTTAAAATGGCCGCAAACGAGAAAAATAATTTTTTATTCCAATTAATTATATGTTTGTGTGTATTAAGTGATGCTGCAGTACAGGACGAATTTTTGGATACCGAGGACTCTATGGATTATAGTACAGGTATACATTGGTACTAACATACTGAAAACTGAAGATCAAATTCGACTTTTGGCGAATTTTTATCGAAAACTTCATCGCTCTGAAACTTACAAAAAGTCAAGAAAACACAATTAAAATCTTTAAATAATTAAATTTTTATTGAAATACATAAAAAAACTGTTCAAAATATATCAATAAACATTTAACAATGTATACCGCAATAATACTTCTAAATTACATTAAGTTTTTACGGTTTTTTTGACAGTTAACGCATCAAAAAACTTTGAAAACACTTTTTACAATAAATTGCTTACAAATGGAAAACTTACAATATATATATATATATATATATATATATATATATATATATATATATATATATATATATATATATATATATATATATATGTACTGAAAAATATAAATATAAAAACGAAATTTATTTAAATTTCAATTGAATTTTTCTCAATATTTTTGTTATGTTAGGATATAAAATGATTACATGGTTGAATTCCGAAGAAAATACTCTATTAAATAGGCCTAAAAAATATATATCATCCCATTTACAAAAATATAACTTTGTGTTGTAACTTGAGAACCACTGGCTTAAAAAAATTTTTTTTCTATATTCGGATGTCCCCCTTTGTCTTCTATAAGATTGCCTTATAGTATTTTATTGTATCTTTAATAATATAGAAATTATTTGAGGTAGCTCGTTTAGCTGATACACCCTGTATATATACAGGGTGTAACACGAAAGCCGGGCCATAGGTGTTTAACATGGGGAAACAGTTTTTCGTTGCCCAAAAGTGGCCTATTAATTTTAAAGAATAATGCTTCAAATAAATGTTTTAGATATGTCTGCATCTAATTTATTAATAATATTTTATTTTTCACATTCGGTAAACTAGAAAATTGAATTTAAAACTTTATATAAGTTACTTTTTTACAGTGTTAGCCATGGTATTGCATTAAAATCGCAAACAAATGTAATGATATTTTACCTCTCAGAAATTATAAAATAAAATATGCATATTCATTCAACTTTAATAAAAAGTAACTATTATAAAATTTTAAATTCAATTTGTTAGATTATAAAATATGATTCCTGAATTAGATGCAGCATATAATTCTCTAAAACATTTATTTGAAGTATTAATGTCTAAAATGAATAGGCCATTTTTGCGCAGGGAAAAACTGTTTTTTCATGTTAACCACCTATGGCCCGCTTTTTAATTAACACCCTGTATATTTCTATATATACAATATACTCGTATACACAATGACAACAATATATTGTTGATTACAACAATCAAAATGTTGATTGCAATAAGTAAAACATTAATAAGAACATTTATACATAATTATACATTGTTATTATTGTAATTATTACAAAATACAATAAAGAATCTTGACTATAAACCTGAAACATATGCCATTGCATTTCATTTATATATGTACAGAATTAAATCTTGATTTCTATGCAAGTAAACAACTATAATCTACATAAACATTCTTCTGGCCTTGAGAAAAAATTCAAAGTTAAAATTAGAATGTATAAACACTTGGCATGATCATATATACCATACAAATAAATATGTGTTTTATTTTATTGAATTATCCATTTAAAATATTGATAAATTTATTTTTATGTATAAAACAAATGATGGTAGTCGTCATGATAAAAAAATTGTTTTAACCTTATAGTTAATTGAAAAATTGGAGTACATGCATTACATTTTTCTTACAAATATGTGAGTCACTGCCATACACTAAAACTGTAATACGATAAACTGATAAGTGTCATTTACAAAATATGTTGTCCATAATATTTGGGGCATTATATCAGCTTGATTCATAATTTTATTTATTATTTAACATACCACTATGTCTATACATATTTGGAAAGTGTAATTAATATATTTTTGACACTAATTAAGAGTTAAAAGCTACTAACCAAAAGTTATAGTCTAAATATTGTGAAATATCCGTCGTCAAATTTAATAAACTAATTTTGTTTATAATAGATTGTATTCTAAACATGATATGTTATCAGGATAGCAGATGTTTTCCATAATTTCCATAAATTATATATTTTTTTCAATAAAAATAGCTAAAAATCCATGGCAAAATTATTTTTTAGGGTGCTTAATTCTGATTGGCCGGTTCTTCTCCCCACCCCAATACCAGGCATACAAAAGTTATAAATATAGGTGCACAATATTTTTTATAATTATTTACTCTAGGAATCAAAAGATGCATTATGTTTTTAGAGTGTTTCATGTATATTATATAAAAATATATATTAATACGGGTGCCTGTATATATAAATATATTTTTGAACAAAGAAAGCATAGCAATTACTATCTTACAAATACATGTGTACACGATATGCTTCTGTTTATGTTGTGTACTTATCTTTTTCTCATGATAATAAACTTGTATGAACTCGTCGCTTATTAGAAAAGAAAATTCTAGGAAAAATAGTTGTCATTATACATGAAATATATTATTAAATGCATTTTGCAATGTTGTAATATTCAAATATAATATTTTTGATACTATATTTATATATTTAAGTATGCAAAATACTAAAAAGGTTTACCACATCTAAGCTGATATTTGATGTTAAAATAGAACAAAACTACTCATACACTGGCATTATAGAAATGGTTTTTACTTTATATTGTTTTTGTTTGAAATAATTTTTTATAAGAATTAAAACTTATGCTTATATATTATGTTAAAGGAACAGTAAGATTATTTAACTATATATACAGTACTCAGAGCAGGTAGAAGTACCCTTCATTTTAATAGAGCGGCGCAAATAATGGTTTTCGTATATATAATTCATGTTTTTTACATTCAGTCACCTTTAGGTAAGGAAGGTATTGTCTTTGGTCAAAAAATTCGAACATGTGTTTTTAATGAATAAGCACGTTTTAGGGTCCTTAGAATACGATTTTACTATTTTTACGATGATGTATGTATGTATGTATGTATGTATGTATGTGTGTGACGATTCTTTCGGATCGCATAACTCCAATACCACCTTTCCAAAAATTATAATACTTTCGTATTTCTCTTCTTTACATCTGAATGAAGAGCTGATTAGATTTTGGTTATAATTGGTCGACCGGAAGTACCCTAATTTGACGATTTTGACAGTTTTACTTGAAAAAACACTGGTAATATCATTTTTTCATATTTAATGTTATTATAAATATTAAAGAATATTTTATTCTCTATACGATTTGATTACATTTTATACTTTATATTCAATAGATATAGAGTTAAAAAAATTATAAAGAAATTTCATAAAAGAGTCAGCTTTGCTATAAACATGGAAACATCTACTATATTAAGAAAATTCTGATTGACAGATGTCAGTGTCAAGTGCAATTGACATAGTATGTTTGCGTTATAATTTTACTGGAAATATATAAAATTTCTGTATGGAATTTATACAAAATACATATAATTGACTTAAGGTAATTTACTGGAAATATTGAATCTTTTGCAAGAAACTTTCTGTGTAGAATTTGTACAAAGTACATAGAACTGATGGAAGGTAATGTGCTGGCCACATCAATTTTTTTATTTTTACCTCTCGGTAAGAGATGTGTTGGATTCATGCTAAAAATCGCATATCCAGATTTTAGTGAATAAGCACGTTTTAAGGTCCATAGAATCCGATTATAACATTTTTACGATGATGTCCGTATGTGTGTGTGGATGTGTGTGTGTGTGGATGTTGGATTCACGATAACTCAAATACTATAAGACTTAAGACATTTTTAACTACGGATTCCTCAATCTAACAATAATGGGAAGAGTCGAGTCAGTTTTGGTAACAATTGGACAACCGGAAGTAGTAGTTACAAGAAAAAAATCATCTAAATATTATTTATCGAAAATTTATGTAAATACTTATATTAAAGAACGTTAAATTCTTTATTCGATAAATATAAATTCATTATTATATCTTCTATAGATTTAGAGATAAAGAAATGCATATAAAATAATTTGATGTAAAAATTCTTGTATCAAACTACTTCAAGGCAAGAAATTCAAATGTTTGTAATTCACACATAAATGTCACTGTCAAAATATTTGTATGCCACTGTCAAAAATATTTGTACATCATTATGAAGATTATGAAAATAAAAAAAGTCAACAACGCAAAAGAATACACCTAAAAAGAATATAAAAGGAATTTGCGAAAAAATGACGAATAAAAGAAAAAGAAAATTGTACATTATTTATATTAAAATAATTATTTTGTAGTGAGACATGAATATATGTATTTGTATTTAAAAATATTTTTCGTTTTATGCGTACAACCAGGTAAAATATCTGGCGAGAGGTTATGTGTTGGCCACATCAGATTTTTTATTATTTTTTAATATGACTGTACATTTTATTAATAAACTGAAAGTTCATAGATTATTATAATATGATAACATTTATAAAAACATGTTACACAATAAGTGAAAGTTGAAATTGAAAATTTAACTTCTGAATTTTCTTGTATGTACAATAAACTTTACTACACCATTTGTGCAAAGCAATTTACATGTAAATTACATTTACAATTAAAACAGTTTATTTACTTCTTTACATCTCTCGATTACTTCTAAAAAATAGTTGCATTGGCAAAAACATCTATTTCCAAAAAACGTTGTCGCACATCTCTATGGCTGACGCATTCTCGGCGCCGTAGTATCGTCGCCACACTGTCGGCTTACTATACAAGTAAACACCCCTCAACCATCGGTATAGACAGGGGTGGTACAGACGCCGGTTGGAAAACACGGCGCCATGGTTCAAATCCGGCAGACAGATTGAGATAGGGATAGATATGAGAGGTATAGGGACAATAACAAGTTAGATAAGGATGGAAACAGTGATGAAAAGAATTTCACTTAAGCAAAATTTATTGACAGTAATATTTTGTGTTTAAATATGTTTTTACAGTAAGACATTTTATTTATTTTGCAAAATTTACGTGAAAATTTGTTCAAAACATTTATAGCTATTAACATACCTAGGAATGTTATGCACATCATAACTGCCGCAGATGTAAGTTTGAAATCCGAGCTCGTAGAGCGAGGATTTTAAGACATCTAAAACATCTGTTATGATTAATATTATCCGTGGTTTGTTCAATAGTTTATCGGTTTCAGAAAATTAAGACATTATTGATAAATATCGTTTTTTGAAATTCTCTCATTAATGCTACTTTTAGATTGCTATGGTTAACAGAACAATAATTTTGACATATGTCAATATGGCAAATATTCAAATTATGTGCTTTATTCGTCTTGTTTATTACTTTTGAATAAAGTAGACCGTATTTAGAACGATAGGCTAACGTTATCTGTATGTATTAATGAAGAGCATTATATTTTCATTTTATTTTATTTTCATTTTGTAGACCGTTGTTGACAAGTCAGTATGGTAATAATATTACAATACAGATATAGTTATTACTTAGTTACCGGCCTAATATCCTGAAACCGGTAAAAACTATTATTATACTATATAATTTCGTTAATAATTTCAATAATATTCAACAAAAATCATATGGTTGTGCAATAAATTGTTGCTGCGCTCTGATTGGCCAGTTGTTCCCCCCACCACTGGACCTAATATTTTGTTGGTATATAAGAGTCATCACAAATTATTTGTTATTTATTAACAATTTAGCTTCTAAGGAATGACATACGTACGCAAATCGTAAGAGATTTCTAAAAATTTCTTTCGACTTGTTTAAAATATAGATTTTAAACTTACACAAACTGAATGTTATTTAAGTATTCCGCCATTTAATATTGAGTTATACCGCCTTTATTATTAATACCAGCTTTACAGGCTTATTCTGTAAAAATATCGTTATATAACTACTATCGTTATTTATAAATGTAACGATGTGATCCTGAACGACAATTTGTAAAAATCGTATTCACTAAGCAATATCGTTATAAACGTCCTCATACCGTTTGTCACAACGAATTTAGCTAATTTTTTTAGAAAAGTTAGTAACTATTATTGTAAATTAGATTGTCATTGTAATGTCATTTTGCAAAAAAATATTGACATTATTTTAATTATTATTTCTTTATTGAGTAAAAAATATGTATAAATGTCGATTATCAAATGGATTATTATTATCCCATAAAAGACATTCACGGCCACAAACATTTCTTCTAAAATTTAAATATGGTTGTTAATTATATATTTGCTGCATGAATAAATGTTTTGTTACCTATTTTCCATTACTTCCTGCAAAAATATAAATAATAAATTAATTAACCCTTCCATTTGCTAACATTTGACATTTACGGATTGAATAACGACAAGTGAATCCTTATCGTTCATGAACTACTTAAAATAACGACAATACGATTTCAATATAACGACATTGGTTTTACAGAATACGCTTTTTGAAAATTATCGTTATTCAACAACTTTTTTATCATAACGATACGTTATGGTATAACGACATTCTTACAGAATAAGCCAGTTAATTCTATTGGGCATTGTATCCCTAAGCCCCGCAAATTTGTATTGTCCCATATCTAAACCTATTATAATTACCCCTTAACCTTAAAATTAATTTTAATAAAAACTAAATACGTATTTCGAGAACTAAGTTCTCATCATCAGTAGTACAACAAGGGAAAGTTAAACAGAGTAGTCAAGATTACTTAACATGTCAACCATGCCAGAGGTCCTAACAACTCTGAAAAACAAGGGTGAGAACTGGGATTATATAGGGACAGGCGTCACGGGTGAATGATTACCTATAAACTAAGATAAATTTCGTCCATTAAATTTTAAATCGTCCAACAAAATTTAACTTTGTATTAAATCGAAAAGTTTTGAGTATGGTATGGGACCGAGATCTGCGTTCATCAAATTATTTTTATATTTATTTATTATTAAACTCTCGTATGCATCTAAATATCTATCATTATTAATATGTTTTAAAAGTTTCATAGAATTGTTAACTTTGTGATTATTCATGAACATATGTTGAGCTACGCTAGATTTTTTTGCATTACCGCTTTTTAGATGATAATAATGTTCTTTAAATAGAGTGTAAATTTGTCTTTTAGTTTTACCGATGTAAACTTTATTACAATCATTACAACTAATTTTATAAATTTTTGGAAGCTTTATCGTACGGTAGTGATATGTATTTAATAAAAATAAATATATAAAAAAATCTGATGTGGCCAGCACATTACCTTCCGTCAGTTCTATGTATTTTGTATAAATGTCATACAGAAAGTTCCTTGCAAAAGATTATATTTCTTGTACATTACCTTAAGGAAGGAAGTATTTTATACAAATTCCACACAGAAAGTTTCTAACAAAAGATCCTATATTTCCAGTAAAATTATAACATAAGCATACTGTCAACTGCACTTGACACTGACACCTTTCAATCAGAATTTTCTTAATGTAGCATCTGTTTTCAGAGTTATAGCAAAGCTGACTAATATATATATTTAATTTCTTTACAATTTTTTAACTCTATATGTCCATTTAATATGAAGTACATGTATTCAAATCGTATAGAGAATAAATAATTCTTTAATATTTATAATACATTAAATGTGAAAAAATGATATTTAACATCGTTTTTTCAAGAAAAACTGTTAAAATCTTCAAATGAGGGTACTTCCGGTTGACCAATTATAACCAAAATCTAATCAGCTCTTCATATGGATGCAACGAAGAGGAATACGAAAGAATTATAATTTTTGGAATTGTAGTATTAGAGTTATCGCAGACGAAAATTTTGTTACATACACACACACACACACGGACACACATACATACACACACACACACACACACGGACACACATACATACACACACACAGACACATACAGACATCATCGTAAAAATAGTAAAATCGTAATCTAGGGACCTTAAAACGTTCTTATTCATTAAAAACTCACCACCGAATTTTTTGACCAAAGACAATACCTTCCTTACCTAAAGGTGACGGAAGGTAAAAAATAATAAATACATATCACTACCGTACGATAAAGCTTCCTAAAGTTTTTTTTCATTATTCCTAAAGTAAAGCGTCTCGAAAGAAGCCAAGTCTGGACTAGAAGATGACCCTTAAAATGCCGGTCGAATTATTAACAGTTTCTTTAAGTTTTAAGTCTATTTAAAGTAGCCGAAAGAATTTGGGCTCGTATTTTTAATGACGACCGAGATCACGGCTTATTACCTATTTCTGGGTGTGTCAATTCGCTCCTATTGTTGAGAGCCCTACCCAGGCGTCACCTCACAACTGTATGAATATATTTAACCGTCAGAGTGGTTCCATGTTCAACCTATATAATTATATAATTATTAGAAGCAATTTTGTTCCAAATTTTCAAAGCATCTAACGATTCTTATTTAATGAAGGGATTCTCAACGATGTTAAGTTCTTGAGTTTGAGTTCTTTGCCTGTGTTAAGTACAGCATGCGGTCTCTACTCTGTAATCACGTGGAGAACAGACTGCCGACGCAAGACGCAAACTACCAATCATCTGCTCTGAACATCCACATGTACACTCGGGGAAGACATTTTACCAAACGAAGATAATAAACTGTGTTAAACGTTCGTTGTTCCTATCTACTATCTCCATACATCTTATATATATATATATATATATATATATATATATATATATATATATATATATATATATATATATATATATATATATATATATATATATATATATATATATATATATATATATATATATACCGTGTGTCTGTCTTAAAGGTGTACATAGGAGATTAACATGGGAAATCAAGTTTTTGCAATTTCCTGCTCGCCTAATTATTTTAAGCAAAAACGCGTCAAATAAAAGTTTTAGGGCATAAAATTTTGCATCTAAATCAAGAAACAGAATTACCTTTACATGATTTGTAACGACAGATATTAATTATGAACATGTCGAAAATTACGTTGAAAATATCGACAGCCATGGAATTGAACAAAAAATAAATAAATGCTTGACGTTTTATCTGTCACAACGTAAGTTAACTTATTTGACGTTTCTGACAATTTGATAAAACGTCAAGCATTTATTAATTTTTTGTTCAATTCCATCGCTGTCGATATTTTCAACGTAATTTTTGACATTTTCATAATTCATTTCTGTCGTTACAAAGCATGTAAAGGTAATTCTGTTTATTGATTTAGATGCAGAATTTTATGCCCTAAAACTTTTATTTGACGCGTTTTTGCTTAAAATAATTAGGCGGGCAGGAAATTTCAAAAAACCGAATTCCCATGTTAATATCCTATGTACACCTTTAGGATAGACACACGGTATATATATATATATATATATATATATATATATATATATATATATATATATATATATATATATATATATATATATATATATATATATATATATATATATATATATATATATAAAATCTGGTGTGGCCAACACAATACCTCCCGCCATTTAAAGCCCGAGTCACAAAAAAGATTAAGTTAATCCTTATTTTTGGATAAGCGAATTTTACTCTAATTTTGACAGTTTATTTCTTAAAATATAGTCTAATCTAATCCAAGTAACTACCTTTTTTCAAATCCCTCAACATGATTAAATCCCAATTACAGAGTGGGTTCACATTCACACACATCCATGCCTTAGTGGGATTCGAACTCAGAGCCCCGAGGGCCCTCATGACACGAAGCGTTGCTCTAACCATTGAGCTACCGGAGCTATAATAAAATGAAGATTAAATTTTAAATAGAATTCACTAATCCAAAAATGAGGATTAGCTTAAACATTTTTGTGAATCGTTAATTTTTATTAATCTAAATACATACCTCTAATGTTAACAATGAGTTAACAGTTTGTATATTTGAAATAAATTGTGAAAAATTGTCAGCCATCGGGAATCGAACCCGAGACCCCTATCTTGCCGGGACAGTGCTCAATAGCTTAGTTGGTAAGAGCACTGTCCCGGCAAAATAGGGGTCTCGGGTTCGAATCCCGATGGCTGACAATTTTTCACAATTTATTTTAAATACATACCAATATATTTACTTATGCTGCAAACTGTATTGAATTCCTTTTCTATTGTTCTATTTACTTTTTTCTTTTTAAAACATTATTATTTTAAAATGATAAGTTCTTTAATAATTAAATAGAGTAACTGCGTCTTGTTTGTTTAAAGCGTAGACTGTGGGATTTAAATTATAGATAATTTTATAAATTTATCCATAAAATATATAGAAAAAGTATTAATACAAATCCATAGAAAGTTTAATAATCTTTAATTATTGTATCATTAATCTCGAAAAAATAACATTTAAAGGTATTTTTCGAAGAAAAACTATTTTGAGCTACTAGTAAAGTGCCATTTCCGGTTATCCGATTTTCACCAAAATCTAATGGGCTCATTCCATTACAGAAAAAGTTCGAAATACAAGGTTTCAAAATTTTCTGAATGATAGTATTTGAGTTGAGTGGAGGATCTACACACACATACACACGCACACAAAAAATTAAAAGAATAATCGCAAAACTACACCATTTTACATATCTATGCCAAATAAACACATCGAAATTGTGGTATTGAACCATTTTTGACCTTACAATTTTGGCCGATTTGACGTTAAGTGAAACAAACTGGATTTTTGCATCGATTTTTTTACCTCCCACTACACTTGGTAAGGGAGGTACAGGGATCGTGCTACAAATCGCATATCGTGATTTTGATAAATGACCACGTTTTACGGTCCCTAGAATCCCATTTTAACATTTTAACGATGATGTCTGATGTGTGTATGTGTGTGTGTGGATCCTTTAATCTAACTCAGATACTATCATTCAGAAAATTTTGAAATCTTGTATTCCTACCTTATTCTATTATGTGAAGAGACCATAGATTTTGGTGTATATCAGATAACCGCAAATGGCACTTTATTTGAATCTCAAAATAGATTTTCTTCAAAAAAATGCCTTCAAATGTTACTTTTTGAAGATTTGTGTTATTATAAAAATTAAAGATTATTAAAGTTTCTACAGATTTGTATAAATACTTTTTCTATATATTTTATGGATAAATTTATAAAATATCTATAATTATAACCCCGGAGCTGCGCTTTAAACAAGCAAAATTCCTTGGTTACACAGTTCATATCTCAAATGTATGTAACTGACAGATAAATGTCACTGTCAAAGAACTTCAAAGAATTTCAAATTAATAATAGTAACGTTTTGAAAAGAAAATAGTAAATAGAACCCTAGTTATATGGAATGGATCTCAATACAGTTTCCGCAATAACTAAATATGTAAGTATGTATATTCAAATTAATAAAAATTAAATAGCGAGAGGTTTGGTGTTGGCCACATCAGATTTTTATTTTTGATGATATTTGGATCCACCAATATACTTTTGGGACGAAAGAACAATCAAAACATTGTATTGTGAACGATGAACCTGTTTGGATTTTTGGATGAATAAAAATTTATTTTTCATAAACTAATTTTCTTGACTATACTCATCTGTTTTGTGTCGGCCAACAGTCGACTGTTTACCCATCTCATTCTATCTCTGTCTAAGTGCATCGTTGCCTTTGTCTTGACTTCAGGGCTTGAAGTCAGAAGACTGTTATTTGTTTTACCGACGAGAATTTCTCATAACGATGATATTTGAATAATGATATCATTTTTTTCGCCGAAAATTACTTATAATTATTCAAGTTGAAGCAATTTTGAGAAATTGAACGCATTAAATGAACGATTTAATGAAAGAAGATTACGTTTTTGAAAGGAAATTTTAATGTGAAACCATTACAGATTTTTAATAATACATGTTTTACAATACTGTAATAACTACTTATACAAGATAAAATAATTGCTAATGTATTTCATTATTTATTAATATTTAATCGTCATCATTATAAAAATGCAGATTGGCACACCCAGAAATGGGTAATAAGCCGCGACGATATATTTATTTGTGTACATTCACATAAAATACAAAACATGTGTAGTATTATTTGTTTATTTTATAGTAAACTTTTGAATTGAAACAGTAAACAATTCCCAGAATTCTTGAAATTTACTTTAGTTAAATATGTTTACATCGTTTAATACAAATATTATTTTTATTTCATTGAAAACCTATTTTATATTATTAATATTTTCTTCTTCCAAGAATATATAAACTCTTAAACAAACATTATACAAATTAATCCCTTAATTAAAAAACAAATGCCGAAAAACAAAGACAAAAACCATAGCTAGCTTTAATAACTTGAGAATATGTGAAGCAATTTTGAAAGATGACTAGACGATTTCCATCCAGGTACGTCTTAAGGAGGTTATTAATGCTGTTATGATTTTGAAAATCATTCAGGGTAATTGATTTCTGAACTAAAATAATAGGATGAACATGTATTTTTAATAATTAACTTTGGTTAGTTATACATGGGAAAATAATCATTCATTTTTAGTTTTTAATAGGTAGAATTGTTTAAAATTTATTTATTTTATATATTTAATATTAATTTATATGTTTTAACCTTTATTTCATTTATAATTTCAATAATATTCAATATAATCACAAAATTTATTTTCGGTTTGCATTAAAATCAAGCTATGCTCTGATTGGCCAACTGTTCCCCCCACCACTATTCCAAGTATTTTGGGGGTATATAAACAAGACCAACAATTTTTATTGTTATTGTTAATTAATCTTAGAAGGATGCATATACATATTTTATTGTTATCTTATGAATAAATGAATGACTTGTTTTTTTTCCATATAGGAATGTATTATATAGATGTATATATTTTAATATAATAAAACAATGTAATACTTATGTTTATAATACTTTTAAATGAATATATAAATAAAATATAATATATTTACATGAAAATTATTTATTTATTTGATCAATACAAATACATAAAAGTAGATATACACATATATTTTGTAAATATATATACTTAATATTTAGTACAAATATATACAATATAATATATTTACATTGCAAATAATGGCTATGAACATACCTAAGAGTGTTATTAAGAATATCATAACTGCCGCAGATGCCGGTTTAAGATATCTAAAGGTGCATTCACAAATAAAAATTAGGTTTATGGTTTTTGTTTAGGTTTAAGTAAGTTATTCATAAATGTAAGATTAAATTACCTGAAAATTAGTTTTGATATGTACAGACATCTATGTAAATGCTTCAAAAATATCTGTTGAGCAGTGCACCTGTGCGCCGTGAAACTTTCATTCGCTTGGCATTATTGGTTATATTTCAGCAATTAAATTATGACATGTTCTTCTCGCATTTGTTTAAAAAGCCGAATCCTCCAAGTGGATAATAAATAAAGATGGGTGTATATATCTATATCATTTCAGACTCGTTCTTATTGGTGAAGTTAGTGACGTCAAACTAAATCATAAACCTAAAGTTTGGACCTTGCAATGTTTAGCATTATGATTTGGATTTAGAGACCCTAAATTCTGAAGTGTGAATGGAGTCATTACATAATATGCGGCCAAAGTCTTTAAATCTAAAGTATAAACCATAAATCTAAACCTAATTTTCATTTGTGAATCCTTAAGACTTGTTATGAATCATATCATCCGTAGTTTGTTAATACTTTTTTGAAATTTTCTCATTAATGCTACTTTCAGAATGCTATGATTAACAGAACATTTATTTTGACATCTTAATATGACAAATATTTAAATTTTATTCCTCATTTTTATTATTTTAGAGTAATATAAACCATATTAAGAACGATACACTAACGTTATATGTATGCATTAATGAAGAGCATTATACATTCATTTTATTTTATTTTCATTTTGTAGACTGTTATGTCAAAATGGTAATATTATTACCGCAGAAATACAGTTGTTACTTATAGTTACTAGCCTACTTTTGTATATGTAAACAAAGGGTTAATACCCTGAAACCGGTTATATATTATTTTCTTAAATATTTATCAATATTTTCCACAATCAAATTTTTAATACAACATATGTAGCTAATCATTTAACCACACAGATAATACAATCAATTCTTAGTATTACGAATAAACTTTTACTGAACATATTATATGAACACTAAATCAGTTATAATAAAAGGAAAATACGTTCATTATTAACACATTCAAAATTTTATTGAAATATATATTATATTGATATTAATGTACATAGTATTAATGAAAAAACAACCAATGTCATGAACATTTCTTAATTTTATAACCAAAAAACTAAGTTGTTATTATTATAATGGTTTACAAAGTCTTTTGGCCGCGTGCCTGAGTGTCAGGTCGCGAATTTAGGAAACCGGGTTCGATCCCGACCGATGCCAAACATTTCGATTTTTAAATGGCACAATATTGACTCCTGTGGTGCACTCTCTTCGCCAGCAATGAGTGCCCGTGAGGTGACGCCTGGTAAGCGCCCGCACGGTGCAAATATTTCATCATTACCTATATCTGTGTACAAAGTAGATTGGCACACCCAGCAATGGGTAATAAGCCGTGATGATATATTTATTTATTTATAGCAGTTATATTTTGAAAAATATATTTTATATCTTCATAGTATTTTAAGTATTATATGAGATTTAACACTTATTTTAATGAACAAAACGGATTTCAATGTAATGAATAAACGACATAAAACAAGTAACTGTTAATAAAAAAGAGCTGGTATTCTCTTCATTCGTATTCAACTGTCGGAGCACCCGACTGTCAGTTATTCCATTGTATAGTTGTCATTCAATACGTTCCTGTCTATACGTTCAGAATAGCTAAGAAATGTATAGAAAAAAACATGATATATCCAAGAATACAATATAATATGTATGTGCAATTTTAATATTAAAATAGTATGTGTGTATTTGTATTATAATATTGTCAATATAACACATGAATATTTGCATAACTGAAGTAAAATTCTTTTTCGTATTGTATTTGGTGGCTCTGAAAAGAGCCGATTGCTGGAAAAAGTACAACCAATTTTTTATTTATAGCAAATAGTATATCTGAAGTAAAAATCCTTTTCGGGATATATTTGGCGAACGCCAGTAATTTCTCAAAGCAACACTTTGTTCTGAATACGTCTGAATCCACCTAGTGCAATTATACCATCCCTAATTCCCAATCCTGAATCTAAGAACAACACGTGTTGTCCGCAAATCTAAGTGATTCTAATATCAAAAACGGTGGAATCTGTGCCGATGATTCCCGCCCATTCGGGTTGGTCTCGCCTATACACGAGCAAGAGTCAGAGATTTCACGCCTAGCCAGGACACCGTGGTTCCCCCAAAGATCATATAACTCAAAGATATCTTAAAGAAATACAATCTAAGGGCTCGCCACGACATTGACTGAAAGCCTACGTCCCCAAACGAACTCCGCATTCCCGACGACACCGGCATAGGCATATGGGTTCAGTCTGCCACGTACAAAGACGTGGGGGGGTGCCCATGGAGGCCTATGGTCGTGCACCGTGTTCCAACGTTGGCCCAGGCAAAGGACATGCTAATTAATAAACAATGTCTAATAACCCACAGTATAATCGCATAAGATAAATTCAGACGCAACAGAAACAAAGAATCACTTTTCGAAATCACAACGTTCAATAATTGTCAACGGTAAAGGTGCTCGTTTTATAATTTTGCTCGAACGGAGAAGAAATACTTTAGCTGAAAGGGTGAATCTTAAACTTGTACTTAATGATTAATTTTGGAATTAATTATCTCAAAAACTAAAAAAGATACTGAGTTGCGGTTTGAAGCATTAGATTCAGCAAAATTTTCACTTTATATTGAAGTTTGTTTTGTATATGTTGTACCTCGGATGTAACGAATATTTTATTATAAATGATTGACGACGTACAATTTACCAGTATGTTACAAAGTTTTTTGTTATTATTTTAAAATTTGGGCAATTAATAGTAACTATTACTCATGGAAATAATAAATATTGATAAAAAGAATAAAAATTAATAAAAATCATATACTAATATTTATTATAACAAATTTTATCAATATTTTAAGCAAATATGTCGTGTACATTCAATGAATAATACTGTAAATAAATTATGGAAACTGTTTCAACCATTTGTACCATCCATCAACTATTATATAGCCATAAATCAACCATTTCAAACCATTTTTATCTTTCCTTATCTTTATTTTGGCGACATCATCAATTTTTACCTGTCTTCGAAAACAGGTACATTTCTTTCGCATTTCTTTCTCTTGTACTACCTTAATGACAAACATTGACCACTTCCCAAGGCCTTTAATGGTCTATAGAACCACTTGTTGCATTCAAAAATGCTAATAGAATACTTTGCGTGCAAGATAATTGTAGGTATTTGGCCAAGTATATTACAGACTTAATAGTTATTGGCGCCGAAGGTTTGTCTAGATTTCAGTAAGCTTTGGACGCAGAACCGTAATAGGTATATTTTTTTTGTTTTTAGAAATGAATTCCTCATACTTTTTTACATATCTGAACTAATTTTTGTGTAAATATTTACAAAAATACAAGAGTTATGTATGTTTAAATAAAATTGAGATTTTTATCAATATCTCGAAAACTAAAATAAATATTGACTTGTAATTTGCGGCATTGGATTTCCCTATAATTTATTGTAAAAATAAATTTTAAAATATATTTTCTTAGGCACATGAGGATGGTGTGATTTAAAAAAGGGTCGAAATTTTTAAAAAATTAAAAATTCTGAAAATTTGTATTTAAGTAGTTTGAAGGGTGTAGATTTAAGATTTTAAAACCGCATGTCGATATCTCTTTACGTGTCCGAGATATTCGTCCTCAAAACTTTGCTCAAAAATGCCCATTTTTGGGTCATATCCCAAAAATGGTCAATTATACACCGCTGGCGATATCACCATTAGATTCTACGAGCAAAATTGCATAAGCATACCAATTTTCATAATTTTTGAACAACTATTACAATCTCCAGAAGGGAAAGTCTGAAAATGGCCAAAAATCGCAAAAAATCTAAGGTGTACCCCTTGCGATTTTTTCTGTTTTTGGCGATTTTAAAGAATGTTTAATAATAAATGTATCCGTTGGAATATTTTGATGAAAATTGGTATACTTATGTTTTTTGGTACGAGGAATTTACTGGTGAAGTCGTTAAAGGTGTACCGCACACCCATTTTTGGGTATGAGAATGGCGTGGTTTAAAAAAGGGTGGAAATTTTTAAAAAAATAAAAATTCTGAAAATTTGTATTTAAGTAGTTTGAAGGGTGTAGATTTAAGGTTTTCAAACCACAGGTCGATATCTCTTTTCGTGTCCGAGATATTCGTCCTCAAATCTTTGCTCAAAAATGCCCATTTTTGGGTTATATCCCAAAAATGGTCAATTATACACCGCTGGCGATATCACCATTAGATTCTACGAGCAAAATTACATAAGTATACCAATTTTTATAATTTTTGAACAACTATTACAATCTCCAGAAGGAAAAGTCTGAAAATGGCCAAAAATCGCAAAAAATCTAAGGTGTACCCCTTGCGATTTTTTCAGTTTTTGGCAATTTTAAGGAATGTTTAATAATTAATGTATCCGTTGGAATATTTTGATGAAAATTGGTATACTTATGGTTTTTGGTACGAGGAATTTACTGGTGAGGTCGTTGAAGGTGTACCGCACACCAATTTTTGGGTATGAGGATGGTGTGGTTTAAAAAAGGATGGAAATTTTTAAAAAATTCAAAATTCTGAAAATTTGTATTTAAGTAGTTTGAAGAGTGTAGATTTAAGATTTTAAAACCACATGTCGATATCTCTTTTCTTTTTCGAGATATTCGATATATTTTACAAAAAAGTGAATACACCCTTTCTCTCGGTTATTATTGCAGATACATGTGTTTCGTTACAAAATATTAGAATTGTACTCAATACCAGGGATGTATTTAAATAATTTAATACCGCAAATTCTAGTTCGTTCGTCTCAGGTGTAAGCAACCCTCGAGTCAGAATTACTGTTAGAAGAAATTAAAAATAATCCTATTTCATAGAATTGCCAAACTAAATAGTTTAAAGATCAAAATATTTTGTTAAAATCAACATAAACGAAAAATGTTTAAAATATTTTAAACGCACCCCTGTTTTGATTTTCAGTTACCCTAGTCGGCCATCTATTTTCAGCCAGATATAGCAACGTATTTCTGTGCTTTCCTAGTCCAGTATTTAAATGGGTTCATGCAAAAATTTCGTACTTGAATATTTCGTACAATTCTATTCTTCTCTAGGGTTTCAGAAGAAACCACATCTATTAAATAATTTAAACGTCAACTTTCATTCCCTAATTATACCATACTAAATTGTATCTGTCTCACTCAGCTTTGGAAGTATAAGAGAGATGGCTACAAAATAGATAAATGAAATAGATATATTTTTTAATGCCTTACAGAAAAAAATAAGTAATTATTGAATTAAAAGAGATACGAACGTTTACTTTGGTGCAATGGATTCCTCGAAAAATTCTTCATTAGATAGCATATGCTTTATTTATTTAATAATTTTTATAAGTTTAAAAATAATCAAAATATTTTATACATATATCCCATATATTTTACACGTTTAAAAATTCGGATAAATTTTAAAATTCAATATTTCGAGAAGTAGAAGAATTATTGACCTCACCGATGCAGCAAAATACTCAATTTTTTTGTGGTAATAAAATATATGTACCTTAATTTGGGTGTTGCAACTGTATGTTTGAAGTGTAATGTTAAATTTTTAATTTTAAATATCTAGGAAACTAAAAACGTTTTGTGTATAACATGGTAAAACAATACATGTAATATTAAAATATATTTGAAGTTTATGTCCTAATTTTCAGGTATATTATTTAAATAATTACAAATGAAATATATTCGTTTAAACAATAATTAAGTACAGAACTCTATTCTATGTCTGAATTTTTTTAAAACTTAAGTACATACTTCAAAAATATATTCACTCTCATCTGTTGAATGTCAAGATATCTAAAATTCTTCAAGTGGTTGACCACTTATGGTTTCCCGGATATTGTGCAGACATGGTTGTCATTTCGCACGGTTAATGGTTTACCATGGGCGTGCGAAAGTAAATTTTTACCCCCAAAACAGATACAACAAAAATAATTGTTTATAATGGTTTTACAAATATTCACATAAAATGTCTGCATATAACACTAAATACGTCGAAATTTGAAAGACATGACTTTACTATTAAATAAATTGTATCTATAATTATTTTATTTTTATTTTCAGATGACATAAGATGTTATTGCAATCTTCCTGTCTGCGTTTCGACTTCGTATATGTGCAAAAGTGACGCAGGAGTTT